>JALXJV020000009.1:35063917-35758346 GCA_024633595.2 Lepomis macrochirus | reverse complement strand
CTTTTGGTAAGTCATGTGGATGTGGGTGGTAATTTCCGTATAGTTAATTTACACACCTGTTCAACGCCATTGAGCAGACAGAGGGTGAGTGAATGGGACCCTGTATTTTGTTGACCATGGTATTCTTTATAGTTTTTGATTGTTGTGATTATTTTGAATATATTATTTTGATTATATTAAATTGCATATTTTCATCATTAAAAGGCAATAGATTATATTTTTTGAGATCCACAAATTATTTGTCCGACTACTTTGTTTTGCTTTTACGTATAGTCGCTACAACATGGATAGACAAGCTATGTCATTAATAAAATATATTTATAATTTGCAGGTAAAACATCAGTTCAGCTGTGTACACATGGGATCACAAAATCTCAAAAGAGAACAGCTCATCCTGCCACAAGAGTAAAAAGGTCGACATTAACTGTTTAGAAGGAGACATACATGACAAACGTAACATGCAGAGACATGAAGGGATTATTACTGTCAGAGTAGTTTGGCAGTTGCCTTCACCCACCTATTTGGCACTCTGCTGTATTTTCAGAATTCACTGACAATGAATGAAGCTTTGTAGACTGGAGCCAGTTGGGAGTGATTACTGTAACATCTCTCAGGAACATTTCACAGGCTGAAACAAATGTTCAGATGTATATATTTCATGTCCTCCAGTTCTCCTAATATTGAACTGTAATTAAATGTCCACAGATTTTCTGTGCCTTACAAATAAAAGAGTACTGGGGTGTTCAAATAAAGCCACATATTTTCCTTTTTACATTTCAGTGGCAAAGAGTCAGCTGAGGAACCGATTCCAAACCCAGATCAGGCCTGGGCAGATGAAGCTGTGCTGGCTTTCTAATTTTAAATAATGAATCAAGATTCTCTTGAACTTGAACATATACAGTATCTCACAAAAGTGAGTACACTGCTCACATTTTTGTAAATATTTGATTATATCTTTTCATTCACTGAAGAAATGACACTTTGATACAATGTAAAGAAGTGAGTGTACAGCTTGTATAACAGTGTAAATTAGCTTTCCCCTCAAAATAACACATCAGACAGCCATTAATGTCTAAACTGCTGGCAACAAAAGTGAGTACATGCATCCCAGGTGCTGGGATTGAAAATACAAAAATCTGAGTCTTAGTGAAGATATAGAAGGATACTTCTGTATTTGTTGGAGTACATTTATACCTGATGAAAATAGAGGAGGGACATGTAGTGATAGTCTGCCAGTTATGTTAGTGTTATTGTGTTTTGTTCATTAAATATTAAACAGACATTAAATATTGATCTGTTGTAGGTAGGTAGGTAGATGAGCCTGGTTATACCATATCTGAGTGAGTGAGTACTCTCCACATTTTTGTAAGTGTTTGATTGAAATATTTGATGCCGTAAAGTTGTTGGTGTACAGCTTGTATAACAGTGTCAATTAGCATTAATGTCTAAACCGCTGGCAACAAAAGTGTCATGTGACTCATTTGTGTTACAAGGTCTCATGTGTGAATGGGGAGGTGTGTTAAATTTGGTTTTATCACTCTCACACTCCCTCATATTGGTCTCTGGAATTTCAACATGGCACCTCAAGGCAAAAAAGGATCTCTGAGGATCTGAAAAAAACAACAGTTGCTCTACATAAAGCAGCACGGTGGCCAAGACCATACCGCGGTTCAACAGGACAGGTTCCACTCTGAACAGGCTTCACCATGTTCGACCAAAGACGTTAAGTGCACATGCTGAGTGTCATATCCAGAGGGGTTTGGGAAATACACCTATGAGTGCTGCCAGTATTGCTGCAGAAGTTGAAAGGGTGGGGGGTCAGCCTGTCAGTGCTCATACCATGCTGCTAACTGTATCTGCATGGCTAGAAGGAAGACTCTTCTAAAGATGATGCACAAGAAAGCCTGCAAACAGTTTGCTGAAGACAAGCAGACTAAGGACATGGATTACTGGTTCAGATGGTGGCAGCTGTGTGTGTGGCAGCAACCAGGTGAGGAGTACAAAGTACAAAGTGTGTCTTGCCTACAGTCAAGCATGGTGGTGGGAGTGTCATGGTCTGGGGCTGCATGAGAGCTGCCATCACTGGGGAGCTACAGTTCATTGAGGGAACCATGACTGCCAACATGTGACATACTGAAGCAGAGCATTATCCTCTCCCTTTGGAGACTGGACCACAGGGCAGTATTCCAACATGATAACGACTCCAAACACACCTCCAAGACAATCACTGCCTTGCTAAAGAAGCTCAGGGTAAAGGTGACTGGCCGAGCATGTCTCCAGACCTAAATCCTATTGAGCATCTGTGGGGCATCCTCAAACGTAAGGTGGAGGAGCACAAGGTCTCTTAACAGCCACCAGCTCCGTGATGTTGTCATGGAAGAGTGGAAGAGGATTCCAGTGGCGACCTGTGAAGTTCAGGTGAACTCCATGCCCAAGAGGGTCAAGGTGGCCAGAAAATATTGACACTCTGGGCCAAATTTGGACATTTTCACTTAGGGGTTTACTCTTTTTGTTGCCAGCGGTTTAGACGTTGTGTTATTGTGTTATTTTGTAAAGTGTCATTTCTGTGTCACATTAATAGATATAATGAAATGTGGTATAATCACTTTTGTGAGATACTTTGTCACTTTGAATTTTAATGTAGCAGCTTTGTATTAGAGGTATCAAAAGGTGAGAGGTGATTCATCAGTGTGAATCATAAAATTGAAGGTGTGGGGTCAACGAATCCTACTTCGTGACAACCTTAGATGGAGCTTATCAGGGGAGCATACAGTACATTCTGAATTAAAGATGCTGCAAGGACAGTGAGACAACCATTTCAATAACAACAATGAGCTTATTAACTCTGTCTGATCGTGACAATTTGGAGAGATGGTATGGATCATCCACTCCTGTTCACTACTGCTGTGGGCCTATTTATAATCCATCTACAAAATAAGAAATATGGGCCACCCAGTCTCGCTCAAATATTGGCTATGTGGTTACAGCAATTCAATAATAAAATTAATAATTTAATTAAATTAACGTAGGCCTATTTAAAAAATCTAGAGCAAGAAATCAAATCTGCGCATTCTCCAGTAGGCTGCGCTGTGCCCGCACACGCCTGCGCGCAACCCGTCCTCGTCGTGAGCGCGCGGTAGCAGAAGCGAAGAAGAGAGCGGACCGTTCAGTCAGCAGCGCGTCAGTCCGCGAGCGGCTCTGCTTGTGTGGGTGATACTGAGGAGGACGGACTTTTTCACGGGGATATTCTGCAGCATGGCCGGGTGAGTCTCGCGGGTAGAGCGGCGGTCCCTGCTGGGGTACGTGGGGAAAGTTAGAGGTGTGTGGACAAATGCGGTATGAATGCGGGGAATGGTTTTCCACTGCCGCTGTTTTTTTTATCTGAAAGACAGAGTGGGACTAGGTGGGTGACCAGAGCCATGGAACATCTGGTATAATACGACTGTTTGTGATGTGCTGCAGCTGTGCGGCTTCACGCAGCGCTGACTGAACTGCAGTTGAGCGTTTACTGCTGATGAACAGCGGGCTGCAGGGCTCCAGTTTCAGCTGCATGGGACAGCTGAGAGTCCGGCCCCCTCTGTAGCCATCCGCACCGAATCGCTGTGTAGCTGTCAGTGCTTTCTTCTCGCTTTGCAACCTGCATTTGGTATTACATAGAAATTGTTTTTTAGTAGACCTAGCTGTGCATTAGTAACGTTTAGCTTCCATGTCATAGATTTTTGATTATGGAGGCAGGTGCAACTCTATAATATCGATTATGCAGCAGATAGTCTGCATCAACTTCACTATCTGCTGTTGACGAAAAAGCCTCATAAAGCAGGCCCTCTCTGCGCCTGTATGCTAATTTCTAAAACCCAACACTGTGGCCTACAGTAGGCCTAGCTACTGCCACAGCTGGAATGCTCTGCAGTGACATAAAGAAATCAGAATTACATTTACATTTCATCAGCTGAAAAAATCCTTGGTTTATTTGTCACAGTGAAGGAGTCTTGTAGGATGAATGTGATGACTGTGCCAACAGTGTGTGTTGCTGCAGACAAGCGGGTGGAAGCAACAACTGAGGCTGGTCTGAAGTGTCCCATGGGCATTCAGTGAAAACAAGTGTGCATGTTCTACGTGTGTGTGTGTGTGTGTGTGTGTAAAAGGGAGGCTAGGAACAGTCACTGAAGGGTGGAGCTTCATTTTTATTGAGAGCTTTCTGCAGAAATCACCAGGATGCAGGAGACAGTGATTTGAGTTGAGACTGAAGGGGACATTCCCTCTACCCCCTGGCTGTATATACCTGTTTAAGACATGCACACACATGCACAAGCTCACACATAGCTGTGCACTGTACATCTGCTAATGTGTGAGTGAGTGCGAGGCTGCTTCCTCCTCTCACTTTTCTCCGGCAGGCAAGCAGCCAAACAACCACACAGCTGTCTATTCACTTGCTGTACTGGCATGTGTTACAGCTCCCCCTCCTCACCTCTTTCCCCGACACCTCCTCCTCTTCATCCGCCTCATCACCTCTTACACCTCCTTCGTTACCTCCTTCTCTTTCACCTGTTTTGCACAGGCTGATTGGAACTCAACCCTGCAGACTACTTAGACAGGTACTAAAGAAATTGCAAAAAACGTTTAGCCTGTGTTTTCCTGTATGTATGTCTTTAAACAAAACCATTGTCTATTTTAATAGAAAGGCCGAAAATGATGTGGTTTTAGGATCAGTTAGGAGTGATTTCTGGACTAACAACAGCTGGCTACAGTGAAGTTAGCAGCAACAATCAGGTTTTCAGGTGTCCATGGCATAAATATGAACCGAATGTGGTAAAAATAACTTTCACGCCTCCTTGTCATTCAAAATATCCCAAAATCTACACCTTTCAGAGCTTTTGCTAGTAATTGAGACCATTTATATGATGTGAATGCAAGGCTACCGACATGGCTATCCATCTTGGAATAATGTGTGAAACACCAAGTCAAAATAACAAGAGGTTTGTCTGTTCATCTTTCTCTGCCAACATTGCTTACAGCATTAGCATCTCTAGCTAATTAGATACAACAGGTATGTAAAACTTTTGATTTGTTAATGAGCTTTCGAGTGGTTGTTTTTTTTAATTGTATTTCTTTTCGGATTTTTTCCAACCTTTAATGGAGTTAGGCTAACAGTTTCCCCCTGCTTTGAGCCCAGCTAAGTTAGGCTGAACATGCTAAACCTATTTCTGTGCAGTACTTGGCTGCACAACATGAGGACCCACTGTTGAATCTGGCAAGACTGAAGAGGCCAGCTTAAGTCAATTTGCCAATAATTATAATATGTATACTGGCACTCTGTCTGATAGATTTTTCAGTATACAGTATGTGTGGTTGCATGCATTCTTTCTGCTGCATCACTGCAGATGTGTGAGATTTTCAGAGGAGCTGGTGTACCGGTGCTGCCTGCAGTGGCTGACCTCCACACTGACCTCCACATGGAGGAGGAGGAGGAGATGGAGGCCCTCCCTCCATTCGTTTTGTTCTCCTTCTCACTGAGCGCCTTGCTCCACAGGCTGCCTGCTTGAAAATGGCATCCTGCAAACTCCTCCTCCTCCACCCTCCCCCTCGCCTTTCCTTCATCTCTGGGGTCCCGAGGGCTTTGTGAGACGCTGTTCGTGCCAAATGCCAGCACTCTGCCCAGCCCCCTCCCTCCTTCCATCTCTCTGTGTGTATGATAGAAAGAGAGAAGGGGGAGTTGGGGGATTTCTTTTGGCCCCTCTTCATCCAGGCTGAGGGGTTGCTTGTTGTTTACTGGTGCTTCGTCTCTACTGTTTGTTGGCTGGTGCGTGGTGTGTGTACAGAGTGAACAGACCTGCTATTGTTCTCAGTGACTGCTGGAATGCTGTTGAATGGTAGTTTCAGCCCAGATGCCCAGCAGTATTGTCTGTCTTTGTCTTTTTGATCTGTGTATGGAGACAGCCTGGTCTCCCACCCCTCTGAACACAGTTTGCATGTGGAATATCTAATAATCTAGATCTGACAGTGTCAAGGTGCTGTATCTGTTTACCATCAAAAAATCATGTCAGCCTTCATTTTGAATCATTAGCAGTAGATCATTGTCTTGAATACTGCTGCCAGCAGGCTGTTGGGCACAACTTATTGTACAGAGCGTGGAAGCAGCTCAGATTTGGAGGGAAATCTTCTTTTTACTGTATGGGTGCATGGAACAACACAGCAAGAGGGTGCTGTTGTTCTCAGAGGTGTGGAAATAAGACTTGGCACTTGGGCTGTGGGGGAAAAGTCTTTTTTGCTTAGGAAGGTTCCCAACTGAGTGAAATGACCCGGAAGTCGCAGCCACAATAAGAGCATAGGGTACGTTGGACCACCCTTTACAAAAGGAAAGGAGATAATGCTTTTCCAGAATTCCTTGCAACAGCAACATTTAAAGCAGCGCAACATTGTATGTTCACCATGACAGAACCACATAAATGTAGAAACAACAGAGCACCTATTTTATACTCCTTTTATACTTCTTGTATGATTAGCTGACCCCTGAAACCAAACATATAGATTTCTTCTTTGTCAAAGCCATCCAGTTAGGAGGAATCTTGAAAAACAGGCATATTGAATTTCTACTTAACAATATCATCATCATAACAAAATACTATACACATAAATGTGGAATGCACTAAATTTGTTTTCTATTTGACAAATATATAAAAAAGATCAAAGTGGCGAGGGAAGTTTATACAGACTGCTTATGTCTGAGAATAATTTACTAGAGCTGGCCCGAATGTCATTTTTTGAGCTTTGACTTTGATAGTAATTTAGAGCGAATAATCGAAGCTTCTCCCCCCACCCACGCGGCGGCACTCAGTGGTCCTGATATGGCGATTGTTTAAACGTGTGTTGATAAGATTGCTGTAATTTCACGATCTACAGCTATGTGTTTAATAGATAGAAGCAGAACAGCAGAAGAAGAATGCCCAATAAGTTCTGCTCTTATAAACAGATATACAGTCTATGGTTCTGCTGAGTGAGAGGGATCGGATGGGGGAGGGATAACGCCGTCGTGGGTGCACAATGTGTGTATGGGGCAGCTGTGGCTGAGGAGGTAGAGCTTGTTGGACGTTAATCGGAAGGTCGGCGATTCAATCCCCGGCTCCCCCAGGCTGCATGTTGGGCAAGACACTGAACCCCCAATTGAACTAGCTGTTTCGCCAGTATAAGTGTGTGTGAATGTTAGTTTCCGTTTGAGCACTTAGGTTCAGTGAGTAAATGTGTGTGAATGGTGGAATGGTCGAAAAGAATAGAAAGGCTCTACATGTGAGAGAGAGCACTTTGTTTATTTATTTAAATAAATCTAACATGCTATTATCCAAAATTCACTTTTAACTTCTTATAGCAACTAAATGCTCTTCTACAATCAGCCTAATATAATTAGGCTTATTTAAATGCGTTGCTGTTTCATTGTGTTGCTGTTTGTTTCCTACAGTTTACTGATTAATTTTAAAATGTAGGAAATTTTACTGTTTTGATCTGTAATGAAATTAAGCAATTGTAAAATTAATAAACGCCATAACTTTCACACTACTGCTGTCGTCACTTAGTTTAAAGTGCTCCCACACAGGGCTTCATTTCATTTTCCCTTTGATGTGAACTGGAGTGTTACGTTTTCTGCAGTCGGCGGAGGTCAGGCGCGTGAAAAAAACCTTAATAATCAAATCTCATAATTAAAAATCGAATGTGTACCCAGCAGTCAAGTATTCGGGTCCAGCGCTATAATTTACTATCCCCCTGCTCAATTCCTTATTTTTATTGAATTATTATTTTAAGGGCTCAACTATCTCTTGCCTACTTGTTGCTTTAGCCTTCCATTATATTATTAATTTTAACCTTTCACGTAGATGCTCTTTGAAGAACAAGGAAGGTAGCCAAGCATTGAGTGTTGCAGCTCTTGCACAGTGTGCAAATGAAAACATACCAGATATTTGAGCACCTGAAAACTCACAGATAGCACAACTTTTCTTCTCCAATGCCTTTAGAAGGCACAGCAGAAATTTGAAGTGGATCCAACTAAATCCCTAGGAGGAGTTCGTTAAAGTACGGAGTGTGTAAATCGTCCAAAAATGGCCGTAAAATTCAAAATGGCAGACTTCCTGTTGAATTTAGGGTATGGGTTCTTGAGGCTTTTTTGTGTGTCTGGACTTGATACACGTCCCCACAAATTTTTTTTCATGTAGGTTGAACGTGGACGAGGGGCTAATTTTTTCTAAATTTCTAGGTGGCGCTAGCGAGCCATTTTGCCACCCCCATGCGTGAAACCCATATAATACGAAATTTTTTGTATTATGACGTGTGCCAAATTTGGTGACTTTTCGAGCATGTTTAGGCCGCCAAACTTGAGCTTACATTGCAGAAAAAAGAAAGAAAGAAAGAAAGAAAGAAAGAAAGAAAGAAAGAAAGAAAGAAAGAAAAAAAATCCTTACAATTTCAGTAGGGACCTCGCACTGTTCGTGCTCGGGCCATAATTATTACAGTCACTAATCCAAGTAACACTGTTTTATGGTGTTAATGAACGCACCATCCTTGACTTGAATGCGCAACTGCATAGCAGGTCAGCGGCACCGGACCTTATGTTGTTCAAGTCAGCTGTTAGCCAAGAAGCTAAAGAAAGAATGTAGAACAAGGGAGAGGCATTCTTTTGACTGTAATAGTGTTGTCAAAAATATACATTTTTTGATAGATATCGATTTTGAATATTTTAAACTGTTTTAATATTAATTTTCCACAGTACAATCCTGAAAAGGCTCTTCTCAGCGAGCTGATACACACAACGCTGCAGTGCCCGCACAGCCCCGCCTCCTGTCACTCACAGAGCTTTCTTCTCGTCTCATTCGCTCTGTTGAAAAAGCTTTCAACTGCGAACAATTCTACATCTAATTTATTGAAGCTACCACTAAAGGATTATTTCAAGCTAAAGAAACTCTGTAATGTTACCGTCCGTCCACTGTAAAACGAAATTTATGTCGCCTTGACAACAGCACGACGGCGCCTTATCAGAAAGCACCGGTGTTCTGCCAGCAGACCACAGACAACAGTAACTTTAACATTTAACTGAAATCATGATTGATTGTTGAGTTGAAGCCAAAGTAAGCTGCAGACCTCATCTGAAAATGTGACCACGTGCATTTGTTGTTCTCCTTTTTGGGCCGTGAGTTATAACCTCACAGTCAGGAGTTAACTGAGCTGCACCTTTTAACTCACCTGCAGCTGTCTCTGTAGGTCTGACAATCCCTGCTACCTGCATGTGCTAATCCATCCTTTCACCCAGATTCTTTGTCTTTATAATAACAAACAACAGCTGTTTCGTGTGCAGGATCGCTCATTTCCCGTTTCACATTTCACGTGTGTTTTCTTGACAAAACACGGTTTGGAGACCAGCGTCGAGTGCCGCTGTCAGCTCGTGTAGTGTGTGACCACCTGTCACCGATCAGTCACGTAGTGTGAAGGCCATGACTTCAAGAGTCCCGTCAGAAGACAACAAGTTGTGTGTACGTCCGACGCTTAAAGTCGTGTAGTCTGCACGAGCCTTTAGTATAACTTGTACTCGGGTGGTGTAAAGCACCTGTCTTGTTGTTGGTCTGATGTTTGCTGTATGACACACTATGAATTTCCGAACAGACTAATAAATATCTATAGATGTCACCTATAAACTTTCACAGCTGATCCCATTGCCGCCGCCAATGCCGCTGCCAAGCAAAAGTACTTCTTGAACAACGCATCGATGAATCGTTAAAATAATCTAGAGAAACTTTGAATACTAAAATCATCATTAGCTGCACAAAACATTTATTATTGCTTGCAAGATATTTATGAGCATGTCTGTAAAGGTTCGCAGTCATCCAGGTCATAGTTATCCAAAAAAGGTTAAGTAAAGGGCAACTGGACTTGGTTGAAGATATTAGAAGATGTTTTGTCCCTCATCCAAAAGACTTCTTCAGCTGTGACTGGATGGTAGGGAAACTCAGCTATTTAACCTCTGTGGGGATTGCCAGGATCATCGATACCGCTGGTTCGTTAGTGCTCCTGTCTGTGGTAACGACAGTCGTCATGGTCATTAGAACCACCCGTGGGTAAGTCTGAATGACCATTGTTGGTATCTTCACCTTAGGCCAAGTGGAAATGTTTGTTCAGTTTCCTGGGAAGTGATTAAAGGACAGCATTGTAAGTGGGGGATAAGTGGTGGCGTAGACCCCCTCCTCTGTTCAGCGATGGCTTCTCACATCTTCTCTGTCTAAAATGTGCACCTGTTGATCCTCAAACAAGTGTCCTCTGTCCTTGAGTCATGCGTTTGTGTAGTGGTTGTTTAGTCTCTCCAATATACAGGGCTGTGCATTCCTCACTGCATTGGACCGCATACACTAGATAGCTTTTCTTGTGTTTTGGTGTGCGGTCTGTGGGGTGTACCCCAAGACATAGCGTGTTCTTGGGTTTAAAAAACACAGGGATGTGGTGTTTGTTGAAAATCCTCCTGAGTTTCTCTGATACTCCAGACACGTATGGAATCACAATGTTGTTGCGTTTGATCTTCTTCTCTCATCCCCTGTAGTTTTGTTCTTCTTGGATCTTGTGGCTGTTTTCACAAAGGTCCATTTAGGGTATCCACAGGCTGTAATGCTCCCTTCAGGTGGTTCTGTACCTTCTCTATGTGGTCTGCTCTGTGGTGCAGGGTTCTGATGACCCCTAGCTTGTGTTCCAGTGGGTGGTGGGAATCGAAAAGTAAGTATTGATCCGTGTGTGTGGGTTTCTTGTACACTCCAATTTGCAGGCTCCTGTCCTCTTCAATGTGGACAGCACAGTCCAGAAACACCAAACTGTTGTTGGGGACATCTTCTTGTGTGAACTTGATTTAACTGTCCAGGGAGTTGATGTGTTCTGTGAAGGCTTACACCTCTTGGGTTTTAATTTTGACCCAAGTGTCGTCAACATAAAAAAGTAGAAATGTGGGCCCGAGCCCAATCACTGAATTATTACATTTTCGTAGGGTCGTTATTCATTATGTGTCAAATACAGGGGCACACTGGTCTCCCTGTTGTTTCCACTCCTCAGACAGTCTGGGCATGGCACTTCCGCGAGTTCCGCCTTTTGCGTTCCGTCAACATTATGTTATAATTAACTTTTGATAATCGATTTTTAGGCATTTATTAATCAATTCATAATCTTCCACGTCAGCATCACGATGCATCTAAGAATCGATTAATTCTCCCACCTCCAGTGGGCGGGCCAACACAAGTTGATTGAAAGGTTGGGTTCATAAGGAAATGGCAAAAGCAATAGGCCTGAGGAAAAAGCAATGACAATAGGTCTCCTAAAGAAAAAGCAATGACAATATTTCCAGATTTATTTTTTCATTTTATTCATTTATTAATTGTTCTGGCACTTGGGGTTTTCCATAGATGTGTTCAAGTAAAGATACAAACTTAACATTTTATTGTTAATATCACAGATTTAGTTACATTACATTACACCTACTAGGGCTGAACGATTTTGGAAAATAATCTAATTGCGATTTTTTTTACCAATATTGCAATTGCGATTTAATGTGCGATTAATTTTTAAGCTCTTTACCCTCTGTATTATTCAAAACGGACAAGCAGTAAATCAGTGTATAGTATGATATTAGATAGATTAAACTTACACTGCTCTTTCGTGTGGCTCAGGCCTGTGTTATGATGAATTAGGTAGAATTATTATTATGAGCAATAAGATATATCAAAAAATTATAATAATGAGAAAGACAATTTGATTCAAGTCATGGCATTAAATAATATGATATAATATCATCAGGTCGGCCTACCTTTTCACCACAGGGTGTTATGCAGTAAGCGCTCAATACAAAATCCACAGTTCAACCACCAATTAATGAGTCCTGATCTCAGTTCAAATCTCCCAGGCGTCCATCTTTCTGTATCCCCGGAAGCAAACTAAAAATACTCAGTTTGAGGTTCAATTCAAAAGTTGGCTAACTAAACTAAACTAAGTGACGCCTCTCGTGTTTAATAGACAAGCTTAGTAATTCTCAGACAACACCGGAGTCCCCCTCCTTCCCCCTCCTCCCTCGCAGCCTCCGATGCTGGTGAGCGGCGCACCGGCTTTAACCAGGCTGTAACTCGGGACAGACTGGGCCTCTTTCGGACTTAGGCGTTTAATTTGAGATGGCAATTTACAGATATTTCCTGAGCTGACAAGTGGCTGTGTGTGTGACGCAGGCGCCGATCGCCACAATACGCTTACCTTACTACACCTGTCTTTATGTTGTGCATTTTTCCGTCCATCAAAGCCGCGGATGGCCCGACGATTTCACCCACCACCACCAAGTTACTCGCGGTGGCAGCTGCGACTTTCATTCCATGTGACATTAAAGTTTATGTAGCCTGAGCTTCTGTCAAGCTTAAGGGCATTTTACAACAAGAAGGCAAGTTACAGCGTAACGTGCAGACGAAGCATTAACTTCGTCAGACTGCTTTCCGCTTGGGTGTCATGTGACCCGAGTATAATCGCCGCCTTTGCGATTAGAAAATCTCGTTTTATTAAATCGCGATTATATCGCAAATGCAATTAATCGTTCAGCCCTAACACCTATTGAGATTTTTTTTTCCTCAGTGTATATCAAGAAATTTTATTCTTTCTCGTAATCTCAGTGACTCACATATCTCAAGAAATGTTCACTGAATATACTTAAACCTCAGCAGGTTTGTTGCTGAAGAATGGAGCAGTGCTGAATTTGGTGCAGTCTTAAAACTGTTTCAATAAAGAGGGATCTCTACTCCATTCCAATTTAGGATATTAGTAACACTCATTAATGTTAATAAACATTTTATTACGGTAGATATAACTTGTTATATATAACTTGTTATATCTAGCTTATGCCCAAGTTAACAAGTTAACAAGTTTCTAGTAAGTGCTCATAAGGGTGATAAAAAGAAATAATAAATGTGTTCATTCATATTTTGAAAAACGTATGCGTATATAGCCTTTGACAAATCAATAACAAGCTACTGCACACTGATATGACTTTACTGCATTTATTGTGAGCAACACGTTTTGCCCATTGCTCCTTCAGGCTCAAATAGTGAAAATTACAAAAACACTCAAAAGTTTGCTAAATAGACACTGTGTAGGTCACATGACTAGTAAATTCAATTTTTTCTTTTTCTTTTATATTTTTCTCATGTATATACGTTTATAAAAAATTACACAAAATACTATAATACAAACAGCAAAAATTTGATTAATATCCAAACAGATATAAAAATACTAAAAAATATATATTACACATACACAAGTCACAAAAATCACAAGAATTACATCATTTAATTAACTCTTAAATATCTTAAGGTAAATAGTCTGTAGGTCTTACCTCTGTCATCTACCCCTAAAAGGGAAGGACAGGACAGCCAGTATCTCAGCTGAAGGTAAAACACACCAGGAAAGATATTTAGAGAAAGATATCATAATCATCACAAGAAAGAGCTAAAATTGAATGTTTTCTGTTGCTTAATTTGCCAACTCATTTTTCAGTTTAACCAATTATCTGTAAAGTTACACTTATTTCAGGGGCAGTTTTAATACCTCACATGTACACTCATCTTCTTGGCTCTACAAATAATGGAAATTTTAATAGATTTTTCACTGTGCGTTCAGACCAAAGGCAAATTTAATCCTCGCATCGCTTTTCTCACATAAGTTTTATCGCTGGACTACTGCAGAATATTCACACACAATGGGATAATGTGAATAAACACAACCCGCAATTACTACAGTGGTATGAATGCAAAGTAAACAAGCTGTGATTTAATTGCAATAAGCGGATCAAAACGATGCCGAAATAAGTATAACATGATTTCTGTTAAACAACACAATTCATGCTTTGTCAGGTCTTCCAGCAAGACCGCAGGATAGCAACTATTAAAATGTTTGTCTTCTGAATGGAGTTTGGATTGTAAAGTACTACGATAGCTGGAATCAAGTAACAGACATATTTTCTGAACTTACCAGGTAGTTCAACTTCTTTGCTTACTTTTTTCCAAGCAATGTCCAGTTCTGTCTGTTTTTTGAAAGAGTATCACAGAGCTCTGGGTGCCCTCTGATGTTAACATCGATAGTTGAAGTTGGAAAGACATGATTGCTTACTGCTGAGATCCGTGAGTAAAGATAAATCAACGTGTCAATCCCAAAAACTAAAGTAAAAAGTTAGTTGAATAAAAGCAATTGACTCTGAGCTCCTCCATCCGGTAAGCGGCACAGTTGTCAGAGCAGAATCCAGTCTGACTGTTTATTTGTTGAAAAACTCAGGCTCTCCTCCACAGCTCCCTGAAGCAGCTGTTTGTCAGCCAGCGGAGATTCAGTCCCTCTGTTCTGACTGGTTGTCTCCAAACAAAACTCTGTAGCTGCCTGTGACGTCTCAACGCTGATAGGTCATAGCGATACAGCTTCATGCAACTTTGTTGCTCCAGTTGAAAAATTTCAACTTGCTGCCTGCTCGTCCTGCACATCGCCCGACGGGAATTTGCATTTCTCCTCATCTTTGCATTGACTTCGAATGTAATTGTGCTGCGCACAGCACTGACCTCGCGTTTAGTCTGAATGTACAGTAAAGCCTAGTTCACGCTACAAGATTTTTAGCCTGATTTGCCGCTCTGCAAGCTCCATGGCTGTGATCGGGGGTAAATCAGCAGTCGATCGGCGGTTGCCAGTTGTTATGTGTGAACTACTCAACAACACGTCACAACGGCTTCCCGACACATTTCTTTCGCCGATGTCTGCCAGATATCTAGCATGCCAAATATTCAGAGGAGTCGGCAGACTCGACATCCACATCCAGCCAATGAGAGCAGGCTGCTACTTTTTCACCGCAAAACACTTTTTACTCCCCTCCAGCTCTCTCTGTAGCTCAGACAATCCCTGCTACCTGACAATGTTAATCTTCTTTTTTCTTCTTTCACACAGATCTTGTCTTTATAATTGGTATCTTTATAATAACATACAGTGTCTGTAGGTTTGCATCATTTCCTGTTTCTCCCGACTTTTCATTGACAAAATGTGGTTTGTAGACCAGCATCGGGTGACTCAGTTGCTGTCAGCTTGCGTAGTGTGTGACCCCCTGTCACCGATCAGTCATGTAGTGTGAACGCCACAATGACTTCAAGACTCCCGTCACACAACGGCAAGTAGTGTGAACGGCACGGCCATCGGCCGACACTGAAAGTCGTGTAGTCTTTGCAAGCCAAGTTGTCCTGTAAATAAAAAAGACAATAAAATTACCCTTTAAAACATGTTTGCTATACTCAGTGAGACATAGCTGTAGCTAGAATAGTTAGCCCGTACTCAGCTGTCAAAGCAGCCTCACCCCTGCTGTTCCTCTCCACCAGGGGCTCGTCTGACGATGAGCCAAACCTGGAAATGAAGCTCTGAACCAACCAGGTTTCAATTAATTATTATATTGGCCTTCAAAAGGAGCCCCTTTTCTGTGACAGCTGTCCAGTCAGCCAGCAGAATAATTCGCAGTAAGTTCTTTGTCACGTTAAATCATATTCACTGCAACTCATTTACTGTGTCAGATTTTGCTGACACTCCTGGCCAGGAGTCATCCACATGTACAGAAAGAGAGATGAAGCTCTTGCCAGTGTGTGCAGAAAACATCAATTAAACATTCCTTCCCCTCAAGCTACAGTAGCTGCTGACACAAGTCATTACCCGTGAATAATTGTACTTGTGCTAATATGATTATTTAAGCTGGCGTGTTTGGAGACTGTAAAGTAACCAGCTCTTCCACCCACCTGTTATCTTCCTTACATAGAGGGCAGGTCCCACAGCAGAGCTCCACCACCCTGTGTGTCTATGATGTGAGCAGAAGACACGGCTTCTGTTCTGCTGGTTCGATATGCATGTGCATAAGAAAGGGCAGTTAGGTGACTGTGGAACTGCTGTGTTTAAGTAGGCCGAAGATCCAGCTCCAAGTCATCAGCAAGCAGAAATGTGAGCAGGAGGCACATGTTCATACAGTGTGAAGAGTAGTGTGGTCACACTATCAAGTGCCCATATGTTTTAATGTTTGTGATTTTTGACTTAACCCTCTCATTACTTTTCATATAATTTCCCCTAATTATTGTCACATTCCTTAAGTTTCAACACAGTGCTGAAATCACTCCATTTGTTTGGTCCTTTCTTTTCCCAAACCTGTTACAGTTGCAACAGCCCAACAGTTCATTGTGGATAACATACACTTAGACAGAGCACGGCACATGTAGCACCCATACATGCTCCTTGATGCCCAGCACTCAGTATGGGCACTGAACTTGTGTATAGCGGGTTAGTGTTGGCATGTGGGCCAGCTGCTCACATAGCTGCAACCCAGATGTGTCCATCAGAAAAGTTGTCCTGCAGCACTGGGCAGCACTAACACATTACTTTTAGTTTATTTATTTCTTGTTTATTTATTTATTTCTGTATATCTTATATTTGTATATATTTTATGTTATCTGCATATAGTAGCACACAAAACATTACTGTTTCAGCTACAGTGGTTGCAGAGAGGTTTTTTTTTTGCCCCATTTGTCGTGAGGTCTAAGGATGCCTATGTCAGTTAAGTGCCAGATACTCTCCATAAAGGACTGCAGTTCTCTTTATGTCTGCTGTCATATAATTTAGGTTGTACATGGACATTCATGCAGAGGTCCAATGTGGCCCCTTGCAGACATGAGCACATGACAAAATTTTATCACTGGTGTCCTTGACTGTATGCATATACACAAAGTAGAATTTAAACTTCAGTGCTAGGTTTTGAAACTCAGTACTGTTTTGGTAGTAACAGGACAAAAATGGCTCATTTTGTCAATGATCCTTAGCTGGCTTGGCAACAAACAGTTAGTGGCTGGGCACATACTGAGTGGCATGGACTGAGAGGTATAATATCATTGAATAATAAAGTAAGAAGTAGAAATAGATTGTATTGGAAACATTTCTGAAGAGGTTTCAAAGCAGATATTATTTCAGATTCACATACAAGTGCCTCTCAATAATCTTTTTCCTTCTCTTTTAAGGTATGGGTATGTTCTTAAATTTTTTTCAACAAGTCCTCCAAACTAAACACCAACATAGGTTGTTTTAACTAACTTCCAAATACGACTCATATAAGCATATAATGAATAATGAATTACATTTTATATAGCGCTTTATCATAGATACTCATAGCGCTTCACAGTGAAGTTGGGGGGCCTCACCTCAACCATCACCAATGTGTAGCTCCCACCTGGGTGATTCACAGCAGCCATTTAGCGCCGGAACGCTCACCACACATCAGCTTGAGGCAGAGAGGGAGGGAAACATTGAGCCAATTACTACAGGGGATGATTAGATGGCCAGATGGAGAAATCCAGGTTGGGAATTTCTGCTGTGCCACCAGGGAACCCCCTACTCTTTGTGAGAAGTGCCAGGGGATCTTTAATGGCCACAATGAGTCAGGACCTCAGTTTAACATCTCACCCGAAGGAAGGCAGCTCCTACAGCACAGTGTCCCCATCACTGCACTGGGATCTTATTATTAGGACCAGAGGGAAGACTGCCCCCTACTGGCCGACCAACACTACTTCCAGCAGCAACTTAGTTTTCCCAGGAGGTCTCCCATCCAGGTAGTCGCCAAGCCCAAACCTGCTTACTGTCTGTCAATCAGCAGTAGCAGGGTTTACATTGGTATGGCTGCTGACAAAAAATAACGCCCCTAACGGTAGCATTTGCCAATGCCTCCCAAAACGGCAATTTCGAACCCCATTTCCTGAATGCATCGGTTAGTAACTTGTGTGAACTGGATGGCAGAGATATCCCAGCATTCATTTCGCCATTCAAGCGAAGGACTGAAAGAAGCTGAGAGAGGCCAGCAACAGAACGTTTTCTACTATTTTCTTATGTTATTTCACCACTAAATCCACTTCTGAGAAGGCGAGAAATCAACTGTGTAGATGTTGAATATTGTCAGTTTTACTAAAAATGATGGCAAATCTAAAATATACTTAAACATTTTTGGGGTTGTGATGCTCTGCAGCCGTCAGCTGGGGGATTATTTACTTTTATTTTATATACATTTTTTTCTGTGTAAATATATCTTGGTAAGTTAAAACCTACAATAAACCCAATTCTGAGCTTTTTTGGGGGGGGATAAAGCATGGCTGTTGTAATAATTACAGCAATGCAGACGGCCTCTGTGCTGGGGGTATTGTGCAATACTAGCAAGAACACATCCTCTCAAACCGTCACCAGCGTTTTGTGTCTCGTGACATTGCAAGTTCATTCTTCGAAGAACAACTAGTAAGAACGTTCTCCACAAGAACACAAGTTCATTCTTTGCATTCTTGGTTTTGAGAAATACCCACTGACTTAGGTTTAGGCACACATCCCCGTGAAGGGACTGCGCGGGGCTATCAACGCCTTTTAGACTAACCTAGCTAGCTAGCTAACGCTACAAAGCTAACATTGCTAACCCTAGTTAACTTTATTGAAAAAACAAATCAGTCTTGTTTCAAACAGGAACCAAACGGTCTTTATAATAGGGAACCATCTTTTTCAGGAGTTTGCACTGTAAGGCCACTAGAGGTTGTTGCCACAATAAATGTAAACATGAGTTTTAATTTTGTGTGGCTAAAATGACCATATTGGTCAGGCTCAATTTTTTCCATATCCTACTATTTTTTGCTCATAAACAACAGATCACATATAAACTGTACTGAGTGGCAATTTTCTTGTTTTTTTAACCTTAGTGCTTTATCTGCTTTACAGCTAGATTCAAAATTCTTCCTCCAGAGGCTAAACAGTGCATTATTCTAATGTCTTAAATTCTAAAATTAAACTGTCTTTCTTCATAATCATTCTGTTGTTTTAGGCTTTAGATGATTATCCATCCTCTACAGGTTGCTTTAAAGAGGTGGTATTATGCTCATTTTCTTTTTTTTTTTAACAACTCTTTATTGCATTTTCCAATCATGGCAAGGTATTGCGTGATATATGTATACAGGATGCAATAAACAAACAGGAGAATAAATAGAAAAAAACAAAAAACAAAAAAACAACAACAACGGCAGCAACAACAGTAAACAAAGAACAGATAATGAAATAAGGAAAAATGGGCATATCAAAGGTATAACCATAAATAAGTAAAGAAAAAAGCAGTGCAGAGATAATTATTACGAAATAAGTGAGCATGGCTGAAATGCTCAAATTTTGTTGAGGCATTCAGAGATAGTACTGAAAATAAGAGACCAGAATTCACGAAGCTTAGCACAGGACCAAAACATATGGGCATGAATAGCGGGAGACAGGTTACAGCAATTACATGAGGGACTCATTTCAGGGAAGAAACTTAATAATTACCGTTTAGTCCAATGTGTGTGGTGTAGAACTTTGCACTGCATAATACCCTGCTTGGCGCAAATCGAGGATCTGTGAACTCTTTTTAGGATAGAATGCCATAAACCCTTCGATATATCTACACCCAAATCAAGTTCCCAGTCTGATTTAAGATGGGAGAGGTGTGAATGTAATCTTGCCATATAGCACGGAGATAATACCTTTAAATGCCAAAGGCTGCTCTAAGAGTGCATCACAAGGATTGCAAGGAGGAGGGGAAGGGAACTGGGGCCAGGATTTGCGTGCAAAGTCTCGAACTTGTAGATATCGGAAAAAATTGCTCCTGGAGAGATTAAATTTACCGCAGATATAATCAAAAGAGGAAAACACGCCATCTGAATACATATCGGTAAAAGATTAGATACCTCTTCTCCGCCAATCTATGAACGTCCTGTCCATTAAGGAGGGTTTGAACAAGTGGTTAGAATGAACAGGGGATTGTAAGGAGGGGGCCAACCAGCCAAAAGTGCGTTGCATCTGCGTCCAGATTTTGATGGTTGACTTTACCATTTTATTTCTAGTAAAACCGGCAGAAGGAGCGGAGAGTGAGGCGTACACTAAAGCTGGCAAAGAAGAGGGTAAACATGATAGGGATTCAAGAGTACACCATGATGGCGCATCAGCGCCTGGGTCTTCATACAACCAATGCACAATGGCACGAACGTTAGATGCCCAGTAATAAGACAGAAACTCGGGAGCTGCCAAGCCTTCAAGACACTTTGGGCGATGCAGGATGCTGTTTGATATTCCGGGGGCCGCACCGCTCCAAATAAAAGAGAAGTCGAGTCCAGTCTGCAAAAAAATTATTTTGGAATGAATACAGGGATGCACTGGAACAAGTAAGTGAATTTAGGAAGAATATTCATTCGTACTGAGTTGATACGACCTGCAATAGAGAGTGGTAAAGGCATCCAACGTTTAAGGCTAAGTTCAGTCTGACCAATAAGTGGGAGAAAATTAGCTGCAAAAAGCTTGGAGAAAGTTGCCGTCACAGAGATACCAAGATATACAAATTCGGAAGTCACTTTAAATGGGAGGGAAGAGAATGAGTACCGATGGGCTGCCTCATTAACGGGAAATAACTCACTTTTTTGTAAATTCAGTTTGTAGCCTGAGATGTAGTGGAATTGCTCTAATATCTGAAAGACATGGGGTAAAGACTTCGCAGGATCATAGATGTACAGCAGCAAATCGTCAGCATATAAAAAGACCTTTTGTTCCATTCCTTCTCTAATGATACCTGGTATCTCCGGGTTGTGACGAAGTGCAAGTGACAGAGGTTCAATAGCTATAGCAAAAAGTAAAGGCGAGAGAGGGCAACTCTGTCTCGTACCGCGGCTTACCTGGAAATACTGTGATGAAGTACTATTAGTACGTACTGAGGAGAGGGGGGAAGTATATAATAGTCTAATTAAAGATATGAATCTCTCTTCAAAACCAAAAGCTGCAAGGGTGGATAGCTCCACTCAACCCTATCGAAGGCCTTTTCGGCATCTAGGGAAACAACTATTTCAGGGACAGGGGAGTCGGATGGGTGATAAATAATATTGAACAGTTGTCTAATGTTGAAGAAGGAAAACCTATTTTTTATAAACCCAGTCTGATCGATAGATATAATGTCAGGTAGGACTTTCTCAAACCGCCGGGCAAGAATCTTCGCAATAATTTTATCTACATCATTATCTACATTTCATCTACATTAATAAGAGAAATTGGGCGATAAGAGCCACAAAAGAGAGGATCTTTGTTTTTTTTAAGGAGGAGAGTAATTTGGGCCTCGTACAGAGTTCTGGGGAGAATTCCGAATTCAAGCGATTCAGTATACATGTTCAGTAGAAGTGGGGCAAGTGTAGTTGAGAACCTTTTAAAAAATTCAATAGGATAGCTGTTGGGGCCAGGGCTCTTGCCACTTTGCGTTGCAGCAATTGCATCAGTCACCTCCTCCAGTGTAATGGGACTATTAAGAATCTCAGCCACATTCGCGGCCACCTTGGGGATGGGGAGATTTTCGAAGAATTTACATAGGTCATCAGATGTAGGTTCTTGTTCGGTGGAGTATAAAGAGGCATAAAAGTTATGGAAAGCATCATTGATTTCCTGGGGGTCGCAGGTAAGGCCGCTACTAGTATTAATTTCAGAGATCAACCGAGATGCTGCCTGGGAAGACTGCCTGAGTTGGTGCGCCAGAAGCCTACTCGGCTTGTCACCATATTCGTAGTACATGTGTCTGGATTTAATAAGCATTTCCTCTTTATTGACAGTAGAGAGGTTATCAAATTCTGATTCAAGAAGGAGTTTTTCTTTGTAAATATCATTGGATGGAGAGAGTATATAGTCATTTTCAAGTTGCAGAATACGATCAGCAAGACTAGAAAGGGTGGTGGTGCGTCGCCACTTGTCATAAGATGCGAATGATATTAGCTGACCTCTCATAAATACTTTAAGCGTCTCCCATAATGTACTATGGCTTACATCAGAGGTTGCGTTGGTTTCAATGAAAAAATCAATCTGCTTAGATACACTAGTGAACTAGCGGAGTGTATAGCGCCCGTTTCGATCGGCTATTACGTTTGAAGTGATAAATGGAATGGAGCGATGGATGAGGATGGCAACCCCTCGTGCTTTACTATTAAATAATGAGTGGTAGGATTGTGAAACCCAGCTCCTGGTATGGCCAGAAACATCTAGATGAGTCTCCTGAAGGAAAACAATCTGTGCACCCAAACTGTCGAGGTGAGACAGAACCCTGTTGAGCTTTGTGAACTTACCCAGACCCCTAACATTCCAGCTAGCAAATGTAACAGATGTACCCGCTGTTCCACAGATCGGACCATCACTCACCGAAGCCATTCATAATTCAGAGCAAAATCAGTAGTAACAAAGTTGATAACAATCAAAATCCCTGCCAAGCATTGCTTTAAGCCTAATGTCACATATAAAAACCCAGTTAACATCGAACAGCACAAACCAAAAACACAGCCCCCCCCACACCTCCCCGAACGTGGTGTAACTTCACTACATCCCTCATTAGACAGACCTGTAGACAAGCCTAACACTACCCTGCGTGTCAAACAGAAGAGTAAACAATAGTGAAAGACCAGGGGAGTCTCACAGTTCGTAATGCGTAACAAGCAGAAGAGGACAGCAAATAAGTAAGATGCCAAAGCACAAGTCATTTGAAAAACGTTTAAGAAAAACAAGAACAAGAACAAAAATAAAACAAAACAACAAAAAAACAGGGCCCGTCAGCCAAATTTCACTAAACTTGCTTATGAGGGCCGGCTGACATAATGAGCAACTGCTTCATTATTACTAAAAATAGTTGAGACAATGGGTAAAACTAAGAAGGAACTCGAATGAAAGTAGCCTATACTCAGCTATAAAACGACAGGACCCAGTGAACTCTATGTGAAGTGGTCCTTAGGTAACAATTAGTTGTAGCATTCACTTTGAGATGTATGTTACCTTCAGAGTTAGGAGTAAGTTACTCAGTCTGAAGATTGCGTCTCAGTCCGTAGCTTCACCGCTGGAGCCACTGAGTGGTGGGGGAGCACTGGATGTCACAAAGTCCATTTCCAACTGAGGGTCAATGAATGAGCGCTCCTGCTCGCCTGGTAGTGTGATCCGGAACTTTGCGGGATAGCGAAAGCCGAAACGGGCACCACGGATGTCGCATAGCCACTTCCTCACATCTCCAAAAGCCGCTCTCCTCTTTGCTACACCAGTAGAGAGGTCAGTGAAGATATGCAGTGGCTGTCCATTGTAGGATAGAGACCCGGTTTGGCGCGCCCGCCGGAGGATGAGTTCACGGATGTGAACATAATGAAGCCTGATGACGAAAGCCCTCGGTGGTTGATTACGACCAGGCCTGGCTTGCAGGGTCCTGTGGGCTCTGTCGAGCAAAGGCTTTTCCTCTAAATTAAGTACATTTTGCAGGAGATAAGGTTAGAGAGATAGGGTTGGAGAAGCCTGGTTCCGTGTCTTCAGTGGACACGCTAGCATTAGCCCCTCCATTCGCACCACGAGTGGACCTGTTGGTCGACGGTTTAGTAGTCGGGGGTTTCATGTTTCACCCTCAAAGTCGGCCAGCCGATGCAAAAATGGTTTATTTAGTGCTGACGAGTGTTGGAGGTCGAAATCTTCCACTTTTGTCGAAAATAAAATAGTCACCCCATGGAGCCTCCACAAACCTCGCCTACATCGCTAAAGCACAACAGCGCCCCCCATTATGCTCATTTTCATGTTTAAAATCTTATATAGGGATTGTACCAGAACAGGTTTACAGGGTTTAATTTTCAAAAAACACCATATTTTTGTCATACCTCAAATTGCTGCAGCTCCACCCTGTGTGTTGAAGGCTTCAGCTGTGTATCCCCTTACCAGCTTAGCAACATGGACTGGAGCAAGAGTTTCTGAGTGCTGAGTTATAAATCTGTAACAAAGTATCTTTCATCCACAGTTACAACTGTGCAGCTTTATGTCCATTGACTGCCTGGGTAGCAGACGGTTCTCATTGTCCAATACCAACACTTTCAGAAAAAGTGACAAAACGTAGTTATTTGACAGCAAAGGTACCTTTGAGCGTCTCAGAAACGCTCTGGGTTAAAGGTGTTGACAGCCCCATGAAGCCCCCTACCCTAACCACAACCATCAGAAGCAGGTAGGGTTAGCCTCCTTTGTGTTGCTAGGACATAGTGCATTTTGCTTTCATTTTGCATGTTTGACAATAAAAATGAAATCAACTGTAAAACATGGAATATCGTGGAATCTGGCAAAATGTGAATGACATTTACAAAAATTGCATTAGAAGTGTTTTTTCACACTGCATATAAAACAGAACAAACAGAAAACTATGCTGCTAATAGGCTTACATGTCCTGCAACAAAGGATTCATTGTGAATTGTCCCCTATTAATTAGCATTATAGTATTTTAATATCTTCCTGTTGCAATACATTCATTGTGAATTGTCCCCATAAATGATGATATATATTTGTATCATGTATATTTGCATGATACAACAAATTCAGTGATCCTGATTACATTTAAAATATTATATTATATTATATATTAAATATTTTCTTATTGAATCATTGAAATTGTATTCTTCCACTGATTTGTATGGTGGCACGCCAACCAATATTATGATTCTTTACAGTTTGTCTTGTCTCTTTGTGGTTTCCAACACCTGACATTCACACTTGACACTATATATTACATACCTTTTCAGTAGCTGCGTGGACTGTTATATTATTATTATTATTATTATTATTATTATTATTTTATTATTATTATTAAATATTTAGAGCCAAAATATTTACTTAAAGCTCTGCCACATGTGGAATAGAGCTAGCGTGCCATACCTTATAGTCAGTGACATGTTTGTCAGTGGGAATTCAGTCCTTGCCCAGCCTGTTTTAGAACAGTAAGCCTGTTCACAGCCAGACATCAGACAAATGAGAGCACCATAGATCTCACATGTACCTGTAATAAAACTAGTATAGATAGGAATGGAAAAGTCCAGAAGAAACAGTGGTGTAAGTGTCTCTGTGACATAATTTACTGGCTAGCAGAGACTCTGTCCACCCACTCATTGAGTTGCATCGAAACTGAGAGAGGCCGCCTGAGCAGAAATAGAGACAAGTCTTGTTATTTATGACATTTCAGAGCTGAGTTGTGGAGCAGAGGCAGAGCTGTTGCTGACTTTAACAAACAGACTTTATGGCATCGTGGGTTGGCTTGGTGATACAGTGCGGGCCAAAGTGTTCTTGACGTTGCCTCTTTTTCTTCTAAGCAGAGCTGCTTAACAGCACCAACCTCTCAATCAGTTTCTGGTATGTTGCTGAAGGTGTTCACCAATAGGCAGCGACCGGTTTCCTTCCTGCCTGTGATTGTTCAGAGAGAAAGACCTTGTGAGCAGGAAATGGGAAAATTTGGTGTTTCAAGTGCAGCACATTGGCATTTTGGGGATCAATAGCAGATTAGGGGAGTGTTTGATCCGCTTCACTGTGGAACGTAATTAAGCTATAAACAGATATTAACCCTATCTTTAACTTCTTCTTCACAAAATCAGAATAAAATAATCACATTGATAGCCACATCTATCCAGAGAAAATGAGGAGACAGTTGGTATGTCTCCAAACCTAAGGAGGAGAAATTGCCAACTCAGCTCTTTTTCCTTTGAGTGTTAAAGGAGGCGTGTGTCTGTGTGAGTGAGTGAGTGAGTGAGTGAGTGAGTGAGTGAGTGAGTGAGTAATAGTTAGTAAAACAGAACAAGGGGAGTGTGTTGCTGTCAGAAGGAGACGGCCAGAAAGAGCACTTGGTAAATTGGCATCCTGGATCTGGCCAAATCTACATCTACATCTGCTGATGGACCATTCACAACATGAGGAGGAACTAGTAGAAATTAGTCTATTAGTGAAATATGATGACTTTAAATTAATGGTATGTTAATTTATTGGTAAACTATTATTATAATACAAATATATAATTATATTATAATATATTAATGATATAATGTAATTATATTGATTATAATTTCATATGATAATAACATTATTATTATCATTCCATTATTGTGGGTTGTTTTTATTTCATTAAATTCTTGTGTAGAAAAATGCTCAACAATAGTCTCTAATTTTTATATTCTGCCCCATCCAGACTGTGATTGGTCGGTTGACAAAGAGTCCATTGACGATCATTTGGGCTTTTAATTTCTTTAGCATTAGACTAGGGCTGCTCCATTATGGCAAAAATCATAATCCCGATAATTTTGGTCTCAATTTAGATCATGATTATTAACATGATTACTGATTGACTTAGGAAACGTCATGCATTTATTTAACTTTTAAAATTAGCCCATGAAATAGAAATAGTAATCAAATATTAAACACTTTTAGAGCGCAAGAGGATGACAACAGCACAGTGTTTCCCCGGTTTTAATGTGAATAAGGGAGTGTGTAAAGGGTAACTGGCTGTAGTGACAGAGTCCTGACAGCTCCCTATTTTGCTTTGTGACCAAATACTCTCAGTAAGTGAGGATTCCTGGGAGCTAAACTCAGGGTCTGAACTCCAATTTATTACCGATTCATTGAAAGATTGTAACCTACACTGTAGATTTGAATTTGTCTTATTCCAATAAATTAACCATACCTTTAATTTAATGTTTTATTATAGGCTATTAATAGACTCATTTCTACCAGTTTCTCTAGGTCGTGTGCACGTCGCCCGGGTTAACGAGGTCCGTGTCAGGTGCTAGGGAACCAGGGCTACTGGAACAAGACATTCATGGACTAGAGCAGAAAACATGGATCTAATTCAATGCTACTATACAAGCAATCCCTGTGAGAGGGGTTATATGCAGAGACTATGGGATATACACTGACACAGAAACAACTTCTAGCTCAGTGTTCTAACATCTGCAGACGGCAGCTCCTATCACAACTAGAGATTGATGAGGTACAACAAAGATGCTATGGTAAGGGGGAGCCAGGACAACAGGTCAGCGGGGAGATGTCATCATCATCCCCACAATCAGAGATTGTGTCCCAAGCCCCAATAACAACAAGCACTTACGGCATAGAACCACTCAACATAAGGGCAACTGACCTACGATTGAAGATCATAGCCAAGCTGGACCCCCAAGTACAACGACCAAGATTGCCAAGGGTAAGTGACAAAGTATCCTCTGAAAGTCTGCTAGATTAGATTATATTCTTTATTGTCCTTTACAGGAAATTTGTTTCCACCATCTATACGTACATTACCTCACATATACACAAACATGAACATACAAAACAACGTGCTGTACAATTTATACGTAAATTGACACCCAAACCAAGACATACCTTAGCAAGTGCTCTTGTTGAGTAGTGTTATGGCAGAAGGAATAAAACTCCTGCTATTACGAGCCCGTTTCCAGGCCAGGGATCTATATCTACGTCCTGATGGTAGCAGAGTGAAGAATGTGTTGAGAGGATGACTGATGTCGTGTACTATTATGTGTGCTTTCTGTAAAATGGCTTTCCTGTTGAGGTCAGAGAGGTTGGGGGTGGGGAGACCAATTATTTTAGAGGCGTTATTTGTGATGCATGTAAGTTTGTTCTTATTGGTCACAGTGAGTATGTTGAAATAACAGATAGAACAGTAAAGAAGGACGGGTTGAATTATGCTTTTGTAGAGCAGCAGCAGAAGGTGGGGGGCAACCGAAAGGGATTTCAGTTTACGGATGGCAGAGAGTCTTTGTTGGCAGCGTTTGAAAGTGTCTGTGGTGTGTTCATCAAACTTCAGTTTGATGAATGTTGAGTAACATTATGGGCTGTGCTGTTGGTGTTGGGTGTGTTAATCAACATTTCTTTTGTTTTTGTAACATTCAGCTGAAGATAATTATTTGAACACCACTGTGTGAGGTGAGAAATGGAGTCTTGATAGCTTGAAACAGAGTTTTTGTTATTGAGGAGACCAAGAACAACAGTGTCATCAGAGTACTTGATGTATGTGGTAACAGATGAGGGGCTGGTGCAGTCATTGGTGTATAGAATAAACAGAAATGGACTCAGGACACAACCTTGTGGGGCTCCGGTGTTGGTGATGATGGTGGAGGACGTCACAGAATCCACTCTGACTTTTTGTGGTCTGTCGCTGAGGAAGCTGAATACCCAGTGGATGAGAATTGAAGGGACGTTGAGATGTTGGAGTTTCCTGATGATAATCTGGTGACGCTGAATAGTGTTGAAGGCAGAACTATAGTCAATAAAAAGACGTCTAGCAAAATTCCCAGGTGATTCAAGGTGCTGTAGTAGGGAGTGAAGAAGGCATGCCACTGCATCTTCTGTCCCCCTTTTGGCCTTGTAGGCAAACTGTAAAGGATCCA
Organism: Lepomis macrochirus; assembly: GCA_024633595.2. Taxonomy (NCBI): domain Eukaryota; kingdom Metazoa; phylum Chordata; class Actinopteri; order Centrarchiformes; family Centrarchidae; genus Lepomis; species Lepomis macrochirus. Next base: position 35,730,057 of record JALXJV020000009.1, on the reverse strand, counting down.
ATTGTGGTCCAACAATTGGAAGGATAGATTTGAGAATTAGTTTTTCAAAACACTTCATTATTATTGAGGTGAGTGCAACTGGCCGATAGTGATTTAATTCAGAGGGGCGGGGTTTCTTGGGCACTGGTATGATTGTGGATGTTTTCCAAGGGTGGGTATGGAAGCAGTCCTGTAGGATTCCGTGAAGATGGAATGAAGAATGGGAGAGAGCTCCATGGCACAGTCTCTCAGCACCCGCGCTTGGATGCCGTCCGGTCTTGGAGCCTTGCCTGTTTTGCACTGTCAGTTGCCGCCTCACATCTTCTACTGTGAAAGGAGCAGAGAGTGCAGGCTCGAGGGCTGGAAGGTTTGCCAGTAGGGCTTTGCATTCCTCTGAGCAGTTAATGGTGTCAAACCGTGAGTAGAAAATGTTCAGTTCTTCAGCAAAAGATGATGGATCTGTTATTGTGGTTAGTTTGGGTCTAGAATCATGTCCGGTTAGAAGATGTGAATGCAGCTTTACATACTGTCCCTACTGAGCTGCACAGCAACAGTGATCCTAGAGGTGCTTAGCTATAAGATGAACACCACAAGCCACAAAGAGCATTACCCCCCATGGAGGAGAAGGCTAGAGGTCAAGATCAAGGCAACACAAAGAGAGGTTAGTCAGCTCTCAGAGCTACAGAAAGGTGCAAGGAAGGGGCTACCTAATAAATAAAACAAGCTGTTGATACCTGAGGCTCTGGAGACTGACAAACAAAGACTCACAGCTCTGGCTACCCGCCTAAAGACATACAAGGGAGAAGCAGAAGCCAGGAGAATAAACCGGATGTTCTCCACTGAACCATCCAAAGTGTACTCTCAGTGGCAAGGTAATAACACAAGAGCAGGGTTAACACCAATGCTCAGTGGCTAGTGGATCTAAGAAAAGATCAGAGCAATCTCCCAGAACAAGAACCAGTCACCATTACAACGGCAGACATCCAAGAAAGAGTAGCAGGTATGAAGAGCTGGACAGCACCAGGCCCTGACATGATCCACACCTACTGACTGAAAAAGCTAACTGCGCTCCATGAACGCCTGGCAGCACAAATGAACCAACTGCTGATGGATGGGACCCACCCAGAATGGTTAACCCAAGGACAGACAATTCCGATCATGAAGGATCCCCAGAAGGGAACAATCCCATCCAACTACCGGCCAATAACCTGCCTCTGCACAACATGGAAGCTCCTGTCAGACATCATAGCGGCTAAGATGAGTAGGCACATGGCTCAATACATGGACTGGGCCTAGAAAGGAATGGGCACTAATACCAGAGGAGCCAAGCACCAGCTACTGGTGGATAGAGCAGTCACTCAAGACTGCAAGACCAGGCTGACCAATCTGTGCACTGCCTGGATTGACTACAAGAAAGCCTACGACTCAGTGCCACATACACGGATACTGGAATGCTTGGAAATGTACAAGATCAACAGGACATTAATAGCCTTCATCAAGAACTCAATGGGGCTGTGGAAAACAAGTCTGGAAGCCAACTCAAAGACAATTGCACAAGTCACCATCAAGTGCATATACCAAGGCGATGCACTATCCCTGCTGCTGTTCTGCATACAAAGACTCTCTACATGGATGACATCAAGCTATATGCCAGAAATGAGCGAGACATCGACTCACTGATCCACACTACCAGAATCTACAGCAACGACATTAGAATGTCGTTCGGACTGTGTGGTCCATGGTATCAAAAAGAGGGAAGATGATCAGAACCGAGGGGACTGAATTACAAGAAGACCACATTGCAGATGTTCAGGACAGCTTCAAATACCTTGGGGTGCCACAGGCTAACAGAAACCATTGCAGCAAGGAGAGTGAGGCAGGTCCCAAAAAAGTCAGCTGAATGGGAAGAACAAGACCCGAGCCATCAACACATATGCCCTGCCAGTCATCAGATACCCTGCTGGTATAATAAACTGGCCAAAGGAGGAGATAGAGGCTACTGACATCAAGACAAGAAAGCTCCTCACAATGCATGGAGGGTTTCACCCCAAACCCAGCACCCTGAGACTGTACACCAAGCATAGCCAGGGAGGCCAAGGGCTAGTGAGTGTCAAGACCACTGTCCAGGATGAAACGACGAAGATCCAGAAGTAAATCAGGAAGATGCCCCCCAAAGATGAAGGGCTTAGTGAATACCTCAGGCAGCAGAAACCTGAAGGTGAGGACAAGGAAGATGAAGAACCTTGATGGAGGGACAAGCGGCTGCACGTCATGTACCACAGACAGATAGAAGAAGTTGCTGATATCAAGAAATCCTACCAGTGGCTGGAAAAGGCTGGACTGAAGGACAGCACAGAAGCACTAAATCAATAGCGGCTGGGGTCTACCACACCAGGCAGGACCCCAGGTGCAGACTGTGCAAGGATGCCCCTGAGACAGTACAGGACATGTTCAGCAGGGTGTAAGATGCAGGCAGGAACAGCGTACATGGAACGCCATAACCAGGTAGCTGTCATAGTGTACAGGAACATCTGCCGTGAGTATGAGCTGGAAGTCCCAAGGTCAAAATGGAAGACACCTCCTAAGGTAGTTGAGAATGACCGAGCTAAGATCCTGTGGGACTTCAAGATCCAGACTAACAAACTGGTTATGGCTAACCAACCAGACATTGTGTTGATCGACAAACAGCAGAAGAAGGCAGTAGTGATAGATGTGGCAATCCCAAGCGACTGCAACATCATTGAAGAAGGAACACAAGAAGCTTGAGAAATACCAAGGGCTTAAAGAGGAGCTAGAAAAGATGTGGAAAGTAAGAGCAACAGTGGTGCCAGTGGTAATGTGAGCACTGGGGACTGTGTCCCCCAAACCGGGAGAGTGGCTACAGCAGATTCCAGGTAAAACATCAGAGGTCTCTGTCCAGAAGAGTGCAGTCCTAGGAACAGCTAAGATACTGTGCAGAACCCTCCAACTCCCAGGCCTCTGGTAGAGGACCCTCTACCAGATATATATATATATGTATTCAGTGTTTACCCTAGGATGGAGTTGTAGCAGAAAATTTTTGTCTGAATATAATGGTGATGCACATTGAAATAGCTTAAAATTTCAGTATTTTCCCATAGTTTTATGTGAGCTTTACAGGAATGTTTTGGTGGTGGTCATGGTAGTCATGGTTGCGGTGTTGAGGGGTTTGGGGGTTCTCCCCCAAGAAAATTTTACGTTTTCCAGTGACAAATTCTTTTCATCATCTTGGGCCATTATTGTCACCATATCGCTGAACAAATAGTTGGAAAAGCTAGAGTAGATAATAAATAACCAACACCAAGATCAGTCTACTAGGGAGGAAGTACAACTTTTAGATTTGGGGAAAGTAATTTGGCTGGTTATGATGCTCTCCACAGTGATTTTACATGTATGGCACAGCATGTTTTCGGCATCACCCCCTAAAACCCTGTTAATATAACCTCAGAATCTTTATAGATATGACTGTTCAGACTGTTTAGATTAGATTAGATTAGATTAGATTGTTTTTATTGTCACACATGCACAAGTACACAGCGAAATTGCCTTTTGTCGAAGCAAGCCTCCGGGCCGCAGCTATGAAAGCCACACGCTCTCCCGAAAAGGATTAATACAGACAGCAGCATAGTATAACAACAATAATGCGCAAGACAACACACAGTACATGTGGTCACATGGTGGAATTTTTTGAGGGGGTTATGAGGGAGAGGAATAAAGAGAAACGTTTCTGAGGCAGTCCAAAATAAGGGGGGGGAGGGATGGGGCCGGGGATGTATGGTGTGAGTGAGATAGTGAGACTGTGTTTGTAAGGTATGAGGCGTCAGACTGTCTGTGCTGTTAGAAAAAGTTCAGTTCAATTCGGCCTTGTCCTTGAGGGGAGATAAACCAATGCGCAGGAGAAGATAGGAAGGCCAGCTGCAAGTTGTTGTCCTGCCCGGGTGAAGGGGCGGGGGGGGGGCAGGCAATCAGACAGTAATTTTAATCCAATTTAGTTTGATTCGGTAACATTTGTCCGGATCAATGTTCGCCAATCTCTCTCATCACCAGCGTCATACGTGCATCCAGTTCATTCAGTGATTTCGACAGTCCTTCTACTTTCATCGTCAGTCTGGCGGTTACTCTCAGCAGCTCACCAGACTGCGCCCCGATGGTGTCAATCCTCCTCTGCGCTTCCACAGACCGGTCTGAGATGTTACCAGACAGTTCACCGTTCTGATCAGCCCTCTGATGTAAAACCTTCAGCTTCTCATTCACTTCATTTAAGCACTCTTTAAGTTCCCCAGACAGCTTTGGGTAAAATTTGGTGGCGGCTGTCTTACCAATTTTACGATGTATTAGGGAGATTCCAAGGCCAGTAATCAGGAAGCCCACTAACAGAATTCCAATTATCCATAAGTCTTCGATGTCCTCCACAGATAAAACATCCAAGCAGACCGCTTGCCAATTCTCCCACGAATCACGAGCATAGCCAGCAGCGAATGTTCCACTGGGGCAGGTCGGCTTACCCGGTGAAGCATGTTTAAGGGAGAAAATCTTGTCAATAGCGCTGAGTGACCAGTTGATCAATTCCATTTCAAATGTGTCAGGAAAACAGCAAGCAGGTGATCAACAGAGAAAAAAAGTTTCCACACGACAAAAGTAGACAAAAATAGGAGCAAGCCAATCTCGATTTTACAGCTTTAGACATTTATCGGTAGACATTAATATAAAGCATCCCCAGCAGCCAACTGGAAGCCTGAGCCCCCCAGCCTTAGCTACCCACCACGTAAATGGAAAGGTCAAAAAGACATTAAATGGGAGGAGATTTGCTGCCTCAACTGCTCTGGTCTGGGTCATATGAAAAGAAATTGCCCCTCACCAAAGAAAACTATCAGATCTCAAGCCTCACTAGCCTCTCCAGAGAGCCCAGGTTGTGCTGTATTCCACCTGAAAGTGCAAGGCGAAGAAATGAGCATTAAAATGCTTGTTTATGAACTGGAAGTGTGCGCTGTTTTGGACAGTGGGGCACGGAGAAGTGTAATGCCGCTACAGCATTACGATGCCATTCACCCAGATGTACGGCCTCCACTGCAGCCATCAGAGGTACATACTTTGCTTTGTGTGGGACCTGGTGACATACCTAGCATGTGCTAGTTGAAGCTCATGTTACTGGTATAGCTCTCCTAGGCCACCTGTTCCTGACTCAAGCACGTGTTGACTTTGGAAACCACCGTATTGTGCTGCTCAGGGAGGAGGTGCTGTATTTTCACTCACAAGACAAAACAAAGACACATGCAGTGATATTCACCCGGACTGTGGTGTTAGAGGCCGGACAAGAATATCTGGTACATGACAACATTCACTGCAGGGATCCAGTTAAAGGGGAGGCTATGCTGAGTCATACTAAAGGCTTTGTGGAGAAACATAAAGTACTGGTTGCCCATGTTTTGGTGGAAGCAAAGGCCCTTAAAACAGTGCCACTATGCATCTTCAATCCTGGAAACACGGCTGTAACCATCAAAAGGGGAGCCATTGCGGGGTTCCTCCAGCCTGCCCACAAAGGCTACAGCCCTGCCCGAACAGACTGTCAGTAGTCATAAGTGCTGTTGTGCACTTATGACAGTGTGTTCTCCACTGGCCCTAATGATCTTTGCCGCACCAGCTTAGTACAGCACGATATCATAATCAGGCCGGGTTTCCCAGTCAAGCAGCCACCACACTTGATGGCATGGGAGAAGCAACAGAATGCCGATGACCAGATACAGCAGAGCTTGGGAGCTGGACTGGCCTGCCGGAATCACAGCAGCTGGGCATCGCCAATAGCGATGGTGCGTAAAAAGGATCGCACATATCGCCTTTGCGTAGACCACAGAGCACTGAATGACTGCACTATTAAGGACACATATCTGCTGCCCCGCATATAGGGCACCCTTTCAAATGGTTTAGCACGCTGGACCTTGCCTCTGGCTACTGGGAAGTCGAACTGACTCCAAGAGAACACAAACCAGCAGCCTTCTGCACAAAAACTGGGTTGTTTGAGTGGAATGTTATGCTGTTTGGATTGTGCAACGCCCCGGCAGCATTCCAGAGGCTGATGGACTGCGTCTTGCCTGGCATGCAGCTTTTGACAAACTCAAGAGCCTGCTAACCACCGTGCCAGTCTTGGGTTACCCACTCGACCAAGGCAACATGATACCGGACACTGATGAGAGTGATGTTGCTGTCCGCTCACAGGTTCATGAGGGCAGAGAGCATGTGCTGGAAGTCGTAAACTGTGTCAGACTGAACAGAACTACTGCACCACACGGTGGGAGCTGCCAGCCATTGTGGAATTCACATCACGTTTTCGGCAGTACCTGCTGGGTCGGCCTTTTATGGTCTGCGCTGATCACAGCAGCCTACTGTGATGATAATGAAGGAGCCTGAGGGACAGCTTCCCAGGTGGCTGGAGAGACTTGGCGAGTACAACTTTGAGATCATCCATCGCCCTGGCAGGTTGCACAGTAACGCAGACAGCCTCTCCAGGAGATCCTGCCGTCAGTCCTGTCCTTGTAATCTGCCAGGCCCCTCCTACCCGGTGAACATCAGTCATCAGGCTGAGCAGTGCGAGCTGACCAACATTAACAAGCCTTCCGTGGAGTGAAGAATCTACCTGACTAAGACCAGCAACGCTGAGCTGTGAGGAGCTACGTCAGGCTCAGGAAGATGATCCAGATATTGTGCCTATCAGGAAATGGATGGAGGCCAGCGGAGGCCCCCCATAGATGGTCTCACCATGCAGCCCAGCCACAAAGACCTATTGGAGCCAGTGGAAGCGGCTCTATATCCGGGACTGTCCTGGTTAGGCGATTTTACATTCATAATTTTTGCTCGGGAAATGAGCGAGCTGGTGGACCTCAGGGCCGGACTGTCTCCAGATCCAGACATGACACCTTCAGCCCCTGAGTATGTTCAGCAGCTCTGAGAGCAACTGGAGCTGGGACATCAAATTGCCAGATACGCTCATTGTGAGTCTATGAAACGTGCAGAGACAATATGACAAGAACTGTTGCCGCACACAGTACTGCGTTGGTGATGCTGTGTGGTACCTCATCAAAGACACCAAGAAAGTCAAGAACAAGGCTAGGAAGTTCCTCCCATCATAGGAAGGACCATACTTCATCTTAGGACTGCTGGATGACCTGGTATATTGCATCGACCAGCTGATGCCCTATCGCTGCCGGAAGCCACTGGACAACACTCACCCCCAGCTGGGTGTGTCTCAGCTGTTCCCCAGCGCTGAAGACACGTCCAGCAGCATCTCATTAGATCCAGCGGTGGACATTACTGCAGCTGTTGCTTTGCCGCCCTCCACGTCTCCTCACACGGACTCTGGGGACTCTAAGGACAGTGGAAGTGGTGCAGAGAAGGAACATCATCTGAGCCAGGGCTCTGAAAGGCCGAACCGGCGGCGCCGCCCACCAGTCAAGTTTGGTGAGTGGGTCGCTCACTGTCCATGAACAAGAGTTCATGCACAGTTTCCAGTTTGAAGAATTACCCCTTTCAGAAAAGTTAAGAGGTGGACAGTTTTGCTATTGTTCAAGCTAATTATTAATTTTATATGTTCCTTCATAAAAACAAAACTTGAGAAGTAGTGTTTTAAAACTGTATTTGCACTATTTGGAGGTGATAGCTAAGGTTACTAGAATGTCAAGCCGGAGTGCTCCTTATCGCTAATTTAGAGTTTGGAGTTATAACCTGTATGATGGGTGTTGTTGATTCTTTTTCCGGGGATTGTTCTTCTCTACTGTTATATACACACTAACTATGTGGACTGCTACCTGCTTATATTTGCACAGAAAGGCTGCTTTTCTTGTTGATGCCACTTTCAATGAACGTGAAAGCTGCTGGTTATACTGTATCCTCACAAGCAGACTATATGTATGTGCATGCTGACGTGTTATTGTGCTGGAATGGCCTTGTTGTTATAATAATAATAATAAAATAAATAAAATATACTTTATTGTCCCCAGAGGGGAAATTTGTCTTGGGCTACAGTCACTGCGACACACACTTACAACAACCCACATAGAATATACACTATAGACAGTACAAGTATAGACAATACACTGGAGCGTGAGGAAAAAACCAAAAAAAACAAAAAAAAAACGATGCACAACACATTGAGAATAAAAAGTGCACAAATAGGTAACAGTCATTTGTTACTGTTTAGCATCCTAATAGCAGCTGGCATGAATGAATTTTTATACCTATTTAGCCTGCATTTCGGCATTCTAAATCGTTTACCTGAGGGTAACAATTCTAGTTCCTTATTAAGAATGTGGGTGGGGTCATCCCGAATCTTATGTGCCTCCCTGAGCACAGATTTTTCGTACAATGACTGTAGGTAGCCAGATTCTTGATACCCTACAATTCTAAAAGCTGTACTGATCAGACGCCCCAACTTAGATTTAAGCTGAACTGAAAGATTCCCATACCAGGTCTGCATGCTATAACGTATCGCACTCTCTAAAATCATTTTAAAAAACAGAAACAGGAGTTTGCTACTGACACCATACAATCTTAGCCTTCTTAAAAAAGTACATCCTTTGTTGCAACCTGGTGCAAAGATATTCAACATGAATGTGCCAGGTAAGGGAACAATCTATAAAAAACACCCAGATATTTATATGACATAACCTGACGTATAGGTGAATTGTGAATAAGTACAGGGTTAGGTTCACAGATTGATCTTGGGTCAAATATCATCTCCTCTGTTTTAGTGACATTAACCGTCAAATGGTGAGCATCACACCAGTCCACAAACTGTTTTATTTCTGAATGGTAGGAGACTGTGTCTTGGTCTTGATACAATAAGCTAAGAATAGCAGTATCATCAGAAAATTTAACAATGTAATTGTGTGGATGTTTACTCACACATTCATTAGTATAAATAGTAAAAAGGACAGGGGAGCTCACACAACCCTGTGGTGCCCCTGTACTGATGGATTTGGGGTCTGAGACTGCCTGATGTACTTTTAACATATTGTGTCCTATTAGTTAAAAATGAGTAATACCATTTAACGATAAAAGAGCTTACACCCATATTTTTAAGTGTCTCAAGTAAAATAACTGGCTGAATCGTATTGAAGGCCGAACTAAAATCTATAAAAGTAATCGTACGTAGGGCCTTCGGTCCTCCAAATGCTTTAGGACTAAGTGGGTGATGCTACTTATAGCGCCATCTGTACTCCTGCCCTTTTGTAGGCAAACTGCCAGGGATCTAAACTTTATTGACCTCAGTTTTTAGAAGAGACACCATATATTTCTCAAAACATTTCATCACAATGGATGTCAAAGCTACTGGTCTAAAATCATTGTTCTCCATGGGACAAGGCTTCTTTGGGACTGGAATGATAACAGTCTTTTTCCATAAAGCTGGAATGATGTGGGAATCAAGTGATCGCTGAAAGATAGGGCACCATGCTGGAACAAGCTCAACCGCACACGTTTTCAGTAAGCGGGCAGAGATTCCATCTGGACCCTTAGCCTTCCTAGTACACTGATGCTGGAACAGTGACTGTATCTGTAACCAGTCTATCTCATGTCTTATGTTTGAATCCGTGCTGATGGAGTTTAGGATACTGATGCATTCATTGCTAAAATCCTGAGTTTGAAATCTGAGGTAAAAATCATTAAGTTCATTAGCCTTCATCCGGTCATCTGTTGTGTTTATATGTACCTTGCTTGGTGCCATGTTAGTGATGGCTTTCATTGAGTCCCAGAGTTTTTTCGAATTCATGGTTGTGAATTGGTTCTCAATTACTTCCTTTTGCTGTTTTCTGACTTTATTAAGCAGTTGGTTCAGTTCCTTTTGTACCACTTTTAGCTCAGTTCTATCTCTATTTCTGAAAGCTGCCTTTTTTCGATTTATGCAGTCTTTTATGTCCTTGGTTACGTAAGGCTTATTGTTTGGATAAACCACAACCTCTTTCTTTGGAAGTACGCTATCTATGCAATAATTTATATAGCCTGTGATTGTGTCTGTTGTGACATCAATATCTATGTCGTGAAACACACTCCAATCTGTGCACAAAAAACAACCCTTTAATGATTCTATCCCCTCATCGGACCACACGGTGACTGTTTTCACTTGTGGCTTACTGCGTTTCAGCATGGTTTTGTAGATGGGAATTAAGTGAATCACGTTGTGGTCTGAATTGGCCAATGTTGCTTTTGGTTTGGCTACATAGGCATTTTTGACGTTGCCATAACATTTGTCAAGAGTCTTGTTTCCACGTGTGCTACACTTGATATATTGTTCGAACCCAGGGAGTGCTAATTCAAGTTTACAGTGGTTGAAGTCACCCGTTACAAACACGGGGGCGCCTGGAGCGCGCTGCAGTTCTCTATGTACACAGTCAGCAATGCGATCTGCGGCCCTAGCTGCATTCCCACTTGGGGGGATGTACACAACACACACAGCCACACTTCCGAACTCCCTTGGGAGATAAAACGGTCTCATAGTCAAATGCAGAATTTCAACATCCGGACAGCAAAGTATTTCCCTAACTGTGTACTGTTTGCACCATTTGTTACTCACATACACAGCCATGCCGCCACCTCTTGTTTTTCCGGATTGTTCAGCCCTGTCTGCTCTGACAAGTGAAAATCCATCGATGTCAACCAGGGAGTTTTGGATATTCCGGTGTAACCACGTTTCTGTGATCACCATTAAACTTGCGGTGCGATACTCAGAGCATGTCCTGGTATTAATCCGAAGTTCATCTATTTTTGCTCGAAGTGATCTTGCATTGCATAGTATCATTGAAGGTAGCGGAGGCCTGCTGCCTCTCCGTCGCAAACGCTGGCGCGCTCCACCGCGCCGACCCCTTTTCCTCGACCGCGCTGGCCGAGCGCTCACGCAGGCTGGTAAATCCACAGGTGGAAGATTGGACGATCGGAGTGCCAACAGCGCATCTCGGCTGTAGCTAATAAGACGCTGGGCCTGGATGCCCGCTGAATGAGTTTGGCGTGGTGCACATAGTCCGACAATGATCAACACAATAAATATATAATGTATAAATCTTGACATGTTGGCTTCACGTTTCCGCAGCGCAGCAACACATTTACAAACATGCAAACAAAACAAAACAAAATGATGATCGCAGTAGACAGCGTGCCCAGGTCGCAAGCAGAGCAGCGCCACCGGGCATAATTGCCATCCAGAGTGTGGATAGTGTTATAAGAGTAGCGTAGCCCTTTAAGGGAGGATTCAGTGTGCATGTGTAAGCTTAGCCGGTGTTTGTGGTGATGGTGAGACAGAGCGAGTGTGTGGAAGCGAGTGAGCTGAAGAAGAGCGGAGATAAATAGGTCAGAAATAAACCCTGTGTAGCCAGTGTAAGTTATAATGGTGAACAAATAAAGACTGCTTTCACAGAGAACACTGAACATTTAAGATTTTTTTTGCTGGGAGAGTGGGGGGTTTTACAATCACGATACCGGCGCAACGTTGTGATGTCTGTCAGCCATCGCCGATGACGATGCCATCATCTATCAGTCCAACCCTACGACAGAGTGTACTTGTGGTCATAGAGTGACACTGCAAAGAGATGTTTCTATTAGTCAGACACTGGCTTGCAGAGAGCACATTAACCAGAAAATTGATTAATTTTGGCCTCTATTCAAGCTTGTAACCTCAAGTTACCACTTGATGTTTTGTACATTAATCTTTTCTATCCAAGGACGGTTTAATCAAGGGCAACTGGACTAATAAAATTGCTATTAAAACAGAGTGGGAACAGAACAAAACTGATTAAAAATTTGCTCATCTCTGTGTTTAACATATTTTATCAACCTGGAACAGAATCTAAGATGTCAACCGCAATGGGAATCCAGCACAAGAGAAGGGAGAATATAAATGACAAGATGGGTAGAGGACTTGGCCTATTCCCAAAGCAAAGCGGATCAATGCAGTGTTTTGTGTTTCTTCTAATATCAATCTAAGGGCCAAAGCTTGTTTGCAGTCTGAAAAAATGCTTTACACAAACCAGACCAGTCAGTGTTTTTTATTGCTCCCAGTTGTAATTCAACATGAGTCAGTTAAATGTGGACGAGTGTAATCAGAGCAAATATTTACTAGAAAATGACAAGACAGATGGCACACACACATGCAGGCTCACATCCATCATGGCACTTACACAGTAATGTAAGTAAAAAGGCTTTTGCTTGACGTCCGATGGCCATGATTATCCAGTGACCTGTCAGTGTCTGTCATCTTCTGTTGCTGTTTCTCTGTCCAAATCAACCCTCTTTTAATCTTTCTACTGTTGCTCTCCTGCTCGCTCAGTGTTTTTGTACCTTCTCCGATCCTCCAGCGCTGACACTGATCTTATCTGGCTATTCAAAGCTTTATTTCTGTTGAGTCTGGGTTTATTTCTTTTGTATTATTTGACATTGCTCTGGTTTCCCTTTTGACTGTATTTCAGTTTTCTACATCACTTTACCTCATGTATTCCACTGACTTATGTGATCGTTTCTTGACTTTTTTTTGCATCTAAGGTTGAAAATGTACATCGGAAATTAGGTCTACTTACTAGTACTCTTCACAATGACTCCTGTCAATCTATCACTTACTCACCTCCCCACTCTGTTTTCCCTAACTTTACATTACCAACTACTTCAGAGATAGTGGGACTGATAGGTAAATCTAAATCTTCGACTTGTCAGTTAGACCCTCTACCTACTCCTTTAGTGAAAGCTTGTTTACCTGGCGCCATTGATTACTAAAATGTTCATGCTTCACTTGTTACTGGTATTTTCATCTCTTAAATCTGCTATTATTACTCCCATTCTTAAGAAACCAGGGGGTAGATCCACTTAATTTTGATAATTTTCGTCCAATTTCAAATTTACCATTTATCTCTAAGGTAGTGGAAAAGTGTATTTCAGTTCAAATTTATGAACATCTTGCTAATAATAACTTGTTTCAACCATTTCAATCTGGCTTTCGTCTCCACCATAGCACTGAGACTGCTCTTGTCAGAATAACAAATGATGTACTGTTGGCAGCTGACTCTGGGCTGCTAACAGTACATACTTGTCCTTCTAGACTTGAGCGTTGCTTTTGATACTGTCTTCTTGACAGATTAGCTTCTATTGGTATTACTGGCACTGCTCTGTCTTGGTTCAAGTCATATCTATCTGGACGCAGTCAGCGTGTTCAATTAAAAGGTTTTCAATCAAGAACATCTATAGTCATCACTGGTTTTCTCCAGGGTTCTGTCTTAGGCCCGCTTCTTTTCATTATTTACATGCTCAATCTTGTTTATATTTTGAGGAATTATGGGATTCATTTCCACTGTTATGCGGATGACACCCAACTCTACTTGTCTGCCAAACCCACTGGTTCTTTTCCACCACCAGCTTTGTCCAGCTGTTTAGCTGAAATTAAAGATTGGCTTAAATGGCACCAAAACTGAGGCTTTGCTCATTGGCACTTGATCTGTTTTGTCTAGATCTAATTGTCTTTCTTTGTACATTGACAATACTGTGATCTGTCCTTCTTCACAGGTTAAAAGTTTGGGTGTCATCATGGATAGCACACTATCCTTTGAAGCTCAAATTAATAATATCACGTGGATCGCATACTTTCACTTTCAAATAATAATACTGCAGTTCTCATTCATGCACTGGTCACTTCACATATAGACTACTGTAATGCTCTTTTCACAGGTGTTCCCTCCAAATTGCTATATAAGCTTCAGTTAGTTCAGAATTCTGCAGCTCGTGTTCTTTCTAGAACTCCTTATACTGCGCACATTTCTCCAGTTCTTCAGCGATTGCACTGGCTTCCAGTAAAGTATACAGTTGCATTTAAGATCCTGCTACTTACTTATAAGGCACTTCATAATCTTGCACCTCAATACCTTACACAACTTCTCCATGTTTACACCCCTTCACATGCTCTCAGATCTTCATCTTCAATTTCTCTTGTGGTACATCGGATTCAGCTAAATACCATGGGTGCCAGATCTTTTAGTTATGCTGCTGACTTTTTAAACGTGTCTTAAGACACATGTTTTTATACAAGCTTTTTTAATGCATTATATCTGTATGCGGCTTGTTTGTTGTGTGTATTGTTTTATGCAGTGATCAGACAGGCCGTGTTGTCATTGACCCAAACAAACCCACATTTCATGTGTGCGTGTTCACCTGATTCTAGAAGACTGATTAAGACTAACTTTGGTTGATGCTGGACAGTATTTACTGTGAGTCTAAGCATGGTAATCAAACATTATCATTATCATGATAATTAAAATGTGTAAAGTTATACTAACTGTTGGAAATTTAACTACGGTTTATAATTCAACCACTAACTGTTTCATCCCTCATGTATACAGTATATAATTTGCTTTTGTGGCAGGAATGGGCTTCCATATACAGTATTTGTATCTCCTAGCCAGCAAATTATTATCACCCCAATACTGTTCACTAGTGTTGCTTTCGTCAACAAAAATGATGACTAAATATCGTCGTCAACGAACCTTTATCACGTGATGAAAACGAGACGAGACGCAACGTAACTGCTGGTCATGTGACGATGACTATAATTAAATGTATTTTGCAATATTGTTGACCAATAAAAACAAGACTAAATGTGGTTTACAAAACGAAAACTATGATAAAATGTCTCTACATTTTCGTTGACCAAAACGAGAAGAGACGAAATGTTATACTGTTGTTTCGTCTCGTTTAGTCGTGTTATTATTATTATTTTGCAAGTATTTCTGCAACACACAAAACACAACATAAAATCAGGCCTGTTCCTCTCTCCATCTTCAGCGTCATCGCTCCTCCTTTTATGCTTCCGCTCCTCCGTGAGAGATGCAAGGTGCGTCTCACAGGTGACGTTCATTAACACTCACGCCACCGGCCTCGTGACGTTCTCTCACATCCCTCAGCCTGCTGGCCACAATATTATTATATCTTTTAATAGTTTTTAGGATGCAAAATCTGACTTCAGTTTACAAGCAATACAAGTAAGTAACAGACACACACATTTTATTTGCACTTTTTAGTATGTTATTTTTGCTCAAGCATTCAAGCACCTTGTTTCTCTTTATGGTAAACTTGAATGTATTAATTTATTTCTGCCATTGTCATGTGATGCTATTTTATTTATTGTTTTTATTTATTTTATTTAAATTTATATGTGTGTACTTCTAACATGTTTAGTTGGTAAAATAAATATTGTAATTTCAAATCAGTGCATCTTCCGTTCCGTCACTTCCGTGTCTGAAATGGACGTATATTCTTGAGTTTTTAAGGCAACAATAATATAAGATAACCTTGTTTGAAATGGGAGGGGCGGCACGGTGGTACAGTGGTTAGCACTGTTGCCTCACAGCAAGAAGGTTGTGGGTTCAAACCCCGGTTGCCCCGGCCTTTATGTGTGGAGTTTGCATGTTCTCCCCGTGTCTGCGTGGGTTCTCTCCGGGTGCTCCGGCTTCCTCCCACCATCCAAAGACATGCAGGCTAGGTTAATTGGTGTCTCTAAATTGTCCTTAGGTGTGGATGTGAGTGTGAGTGGTTGTTTATCTATGTGTGGCCCTGCGATGGACTGGCGACCTGTCCAGGGTGTACCCCGCCTTTCGCCCTATGCCAGCTGGGATAGGCTCCAGCCCCCCCGCAACCCTGTACGCAGGATAAGCGGTTGACGATGGATGTTGGAAATGGGTTTGGCTAAAAGAAAATTTTGGTTTAGTTTATACTACTAGTAGGTAGTTATATTATATTGATTGGGTTAAATAGAATTGCATTACTAAAAAGAGAATAAAATACAATTTTCATTGACTAAAACTAGACTAAAATGTCATCAGTTTTCGTCAACTAAAACTAGACTAAAATGTCATCAGTTTTTGTCGAGTAAAACTAGACTAAAATGGTCAGAATTTTATTCGACTGAAACTCGACTAGACTAAAAAGAGTATGAACGTGACTAAAACTAATAAAAACTAAAATGACAGCTTGACACAAAGACTAGACTAAAACTAAAATTAAAATAGGCCGCCAAAAACAACACTACTGTTCACACAGTTTTCATTCATGCATTGGTTTTCTACTAAGATGACATTTTGTGTCTCGAGTCCATTTTAATTGAGTTTGTTGTGTGAGGAGAAATACCATCAAATGACATCTGCATAACTGTATGCAAGTATTGCTACAGTTATGCAGATACAGTGTACTAGTAAATTACTATCTTTTCCACAGACATACTACAGCAGCAGAGTAGAAGGAATACTCTGCTTTATTTGAGCAGTCCACGCATACTTTTATTTTCCTGATGAATTTGGTTGTTTGGATCTTTTGGGAGTACTTTGAGTGAGTCATGAATCTGCTCAGCCCTGCAGCCTGCCTCTGTGGCTGTGTAGCCTGAAGGCTGTGATGTCCTTTCTTTTCACTTTGGATGTGATCATGTGGGACAGCAGCTGCCCAGAGATCAGAGAAGAGGTTGTTGGTTGCGCTTCCAAGACCTGCTGTTTTCTCTGTATGTGTAGAGCCGTGCGAATGTGAGTTAGAGGGTTGGCTGATGTTAACAGGTGCTGGTAATGACTCAGTTTTTAGATACCTTGCATCACTCTGCACCTCTCCTCAGTGTGTCCTCTTCCTCCTCATCCCCCTGCAGACTAAAGCAGCATGAGGTTTACTGCTGCTGTACCACATCACTACAGGTGTGATGGATTACTACGGGGAGAGTGTGTGTGTGCGTGTGTGTGTGTGAGACCTGATTGCAGCTCCAACCACGCTCCTGGGACTGGAGAAGTGACCTCAGCATGGCCAGGCTTTGATAACAGTAATTACTGTTACAGTAATTACAGTTAGACTGTACATCAGGGGTCAGTAAATAAGTCTGGCATTGGGCCAATTTTTTTTTAAAGCTGTTACATGATGGTCCAGAACATAGTCAAATTATTTCAAATCCTTGACCACCTATGTGTACATTTAGCTCAGTCGGTAGGAGCGAGACTCCCGTTGGGTAGGGCTGGGTATCGAGTTCAATAGTTTTTAGGCACCGACCAAATTGCCTCAATACCATTGAGTATCAAAAAATGCCTTGTCTTTCAAATCAAAGCTCTTTTATTGACTGAGTAGCGTGGTAGCTTCCACGCACGCTACATTTTCCCAAGGATCAGTAAGTGATGCCACCGCCACACAGGTGGCGCAGCTGCAGCTGGCGGAAGCGCTTCCGTGTGATAGTGACATTGCAGCAGTGGATTAAAGAATTTACTTTCTATTGTGATAGTTGTTGCCTGGCCACCTCTTCCTCTAGTGAGGAGGAAATTTTGATATGTAGTGGCAGAAACCATGTGATGAGATGAGCGATTTCTCTGTCTTTCTCTCAGGTCTGTTGCCATGAATGTTTAGGTTGCAATGTTGCGAGAGCATAAACTGACATATAAACAATAAGAAATATATAATTAATAAACAGTGAAATGACATAAAAACTAAAGAAAGAGGAATAAAAACAACAAAAACACAATATAGGCCTTTGTTACATTGAAATTATGTCTTGGTTTTGACAAACAGTAGTATTTTTCAAAGGAACAATTATTAAAATAAACTATTAATGATAATAATGTGATAATTAAGTTACTTTATACAAACAACAATGGTTCTCCGTATGTTGAGAATAAAATTGGCATCGAAAAAAGTATCGTTCAGGAACCGGTATCGAAGTCAAGGTATCGTATCGATGTCGATATTGAAAATCTTTGAACGATACTCAGCCCTACTGTTGGGAGGGTTGAATGATCGATTCCGAGTAACTGCTATGATATTTTTTTCTGATTATAAAGACACTTTTGTACATGCTCACCATAAAGTGTGTGTTTCCTGGCGCTTGATCCGTATTCATAAACCTATGGACGCTTATTTTCATTTCCCTGAGCAAATTCAGGGGACTCAAATCACACGTTTACTGACGGCTTTTTTAGAGGTGTGTCAATCAAGCCAGATTCTCTTGTGAATGCCCTTCAAAACTCTAAAAGCTCTCAATAAACTCGACATAATGCATTGCTGCAAAAAAATGTTACGCTTTTATTTTAGAGGCACAATCACTTAAGAGGAAGAAATTGTGTGAGTAACTGTTACCTTCATGACTGACATCTATTTCAGCACCAGCCGCCATCAATTTATTTATTTTTTACTTTTCTGCTATCAAAGCAATCTGACGTCCAGCCCCGCCAACATCCAGAGTGTCAGTGCTTCTTTCATGACAAGTGGGTACTTGGGATGCACATGAAATAGTACAAAAAAAGTACATACTGTCGTGATAAGGTGGCTGTGGCTCAGGGGTGTAGATTGGACATTCACTCACAAAAGCAGGCGGGCCCGGTGGGCCCATGCACCTCGGGGCTGATATCATTTAAATTATTTATTTTTCAGGTGATCGCAGAGGTAACAAAGAATAGTCTTTGTTTTCCTAAAATGCAGAGAAAGAGGTGCTACAGCATGGTGAATTGGTGAGTTCTGAATAGCAGCAAAACCTTGACTGGAGATAAAGGGTAATATTTTGTTTATGTCGCGAAATGGGAGTATCATTTCTGTTCCCTAAAGGTACATTTGTCAAAAACATACTCTGTAAGGTATGGAAATGGTCCTTAAAAGCATGGACCATGGTTTATTTTTAAAGGTACAGAATCATTGCTGACAGTAAAGGGTACTTAACTGTACCTTTAACAAGCTTAAGGTACAGGCAAATGATCAGTGATCTCTGCCCCCAGGACATAAAGGGTTGGCGATGGCCCAGTGGATAAGACACATGCCGTTGGTGTGAGAGACCCAGGTTTTGTCCCCACTGTGACATATCCAATGTGTCCCTGAGCAAGATACTTAACCTAAGATAACTTAACCATTGTTGCTCCAGAGATGTGCGACCTTGGATATATATAACAATTGTTATAAAAAGTCGCCTTGGATAAAAGTGTCAGCTAAATAAATAGTTGTAAAGGTACATTTTTGTCACTAGGGTTGCAGAAATGTTCTTTTAGAGGTACAGACAAGAAGGTACAAAAATGTACCAACTTCAAAAGGTACAGCTGGAGCAAAGCATTTATACCTTTTTAGGTGCATTCCTGTACCTGGATTTCTCTGTGTTCATCCAATAGCTTTCACAAGTGGCGGGTGTGTTGCTGTGGCCCCAAGGGAGTACAGTGTTGCATTTGGTGCAATTTGGACACGGGACACATTCAGAATGAATATATTGGAGAACAGTGCAGAGTGAGTGGCTTGCATGGGTGGGGCTTATCCTGCTCTGTTCTGCAGCAGCAAGGGCGGGGTATGCTATCAGGGGCAGAGCGGAGAAACTTGCGCGGGCGGGTCTCTGCAACAGCGAGGGAGTATAATAGGGTGTCTAAAAAGTGCAAGGAACTGTCCCATGGGCCCCTGTGAATGGGCACTGCACTAGTTAGGACTACATCTTTAAACAGGTGGGATAGAGAAAGTGAATCTTGCAATCTGATGTCCTGTGCCTTGTACACCCAGTCATCTACCCAGACTTCCTCCCTATGAATTTGCTTTCTGGATTGGAAGTGCTGTCCATTAACATATTTCAGGCAGCAGTTGCGTTATAAAAGTGGCAAAGCAAATTATTAGTCAATTAATGGAAGGCAGTTGTGACCAGTAACCACATGGCAACAGTACATGTCCAAAATCCACTGACAGTTTGTACTGATGTTTCAAGCAAAAGAGCTTCTGTCCATCCAGGTGCTGGAAATCCTCCAGAGGACATGAGCCTGTCATTGCTGTTGGACAAAATGAACAACAATGTGTGATGGAACCAGGGGATCAATCAACACATGTAAGGAGAATTACTGTCAGGGACACACACACACACACACACACACACACACACACACAGCACTGCTGGGTCATCCATGTCCATTTATATTTAAATGTGAGTGTTTGACCCCTGAAGTTCCTCCTGCAGCCTCTCTATGTCTCTGCTTCTGTCTTTGTCTGAATGGATTCATCAGGCTGGAAGCTGTTTTTCACATCCCAATGCCCTCATTCACATTTCACTGCCCCCCTTTCACTTTGTCCTGCTCTTTTTAGTGCAATTACATTCACATATGCACCCTGATGGTAACCATGGTTTTTGAGTGTCTGACAGGCAGTTAGTTGAACAACACTGCAGACTAAGTTCCTGTCCTTCTCCTCCTGTCTCTCTTGTCTCTCTCACTTGGTCTGCCTTTCTGTCTTATACGTAAACGGGTTTCTGTGCAACGTCATCACAGAGATCAGACTGCAACTAGGGGGCAGACATCAGTCTGCATGGCATTTCTAGCTGCAGTATTGGGCAAATTACTCAGAAATTGTAATGTGTTACTTTTTACTTATTACTCGTTTAAGAAGTAATATTACATCACTAAATACTGGGTATTAAAAGTAACTAGGAATGTTACTCCCTACGTTACTATTGCTTTCAACCACCTACACGACCCCCAGCTCAAACATCTCAGAAATCAATCCACTTTACTGGAACAATAATGAACCTGAGTCGACAACCAGCTGAACTGAAAACACTGCAGCATCTCAGACCTGATGATGTTGTACAATGTAGGTTATGGATACAATACAGCTGCTCCAGTCCGGTCCAGATACTGTAGATTAAAGGAGAACTCCGGGTAATTTTTAAGTTAATCTTGATTGTTATACCTTTTGTGATTTCTGTCTATAGAAAAAAAACCGAGCCGGATTGGTGCTTGCAACACGGAGCTGCTACAGCTAATGCCCAGAGCTCCCACGTAGCTAAAGCGGCAGTTATGGGGGCATTTACATAAAGAGTGTCTTTGTGCCTCTTAACAGACACAAAATGCAATTAAAATGTCTGTCCAACATGAACAGGGCTCTTACATGACAACAAGATGGGTTTAGCAACTTAGCCATTGTTTAAATTCACCTAAATAGTGTTTTAGACAGCGAGCTGTAGTCTCGCGCTGAAGTCCCGTGGGAACTCCGTTCGTTGTTGGCGGAAAAAGATAAATAGCATAGGAGTTGCTCAAAAGTGAAGAAGAAATGGTTCGCGTTTGTGCCGTTCTGAATTCCGCAAACCATTTCTTCTTCACCTGTGAGCTCCGATCATCACTCTTCACACACTACACTCCTCTCACCTGCACACTGCTATTTACCTTTTTCCGGCAACAACGAACAGAATACATTCTGATTTGATTTAGTGAGCTGATCTGCAGGTATAGGTTAGAATCTTGCTAATAATGTTTCTGGTAGGATAGGGGCAGCAGCAGCTGTGATGGCTGGTCTGAGGCTTGGGGCCACATACAGGAGGAAGAAAAGAAGAAATGAGAGCCAAGAGCGGGACTTTTTGAATTGGATAAATTGGCAATTTCTTAGAGAGATTCTTGTGGAATAACATTGTTTTGCACAGCAAAGTGAAGAACATATGTAGATAATAGAAATGGAAGTCTATTTGGAAGCTTTTATTGGCTGCACTCTCCCCCACAGTCCCAGCATAGTAAGAACTGGTCTAAGCTACCACCTCAGGAGGGAACTTTGATTTGGAGATTGGATTTGAAGATTTAAGCTGTCACATCTAGCTAACATGATGGCTGAAGCTGGTGGCTACCACAGTCTAGGTGACTGAGTCAGAGTCATTGGAAGAGGAGGACGGATACTAATAGACCTGTCATAGACTTAATTTATGATGTATCACTCCAGACCATAGGGCCCATTCTGACCATTTGTCCATTTTGTGTGTGTGACTGCGGGTTCACACACACTGCATGAGGTGTGTGTGGTGGGGTTTTTTTGAGTTTGGCCCCAACTACACAACTAAATTTTAGATTAAAAAGTGGAAGGAGAATTAAAACAAATATGACTCTGTTCACACCAGCGTTTTAGCTGTGTATCAGACTTGATCGCCATCTACACTAAAACAACTGAAAACGCACATCTAGTGGCTGGGCGAGCGCGTGCCGGTGTAAACATCATGCATATGATCTTCTGTGTTATTACAGAAGATCTGGTGAAAGAATAAAGTACCACAGACAAAGGACCACACCAGATTTTATTTTGCATGGACCAATAACGAGCTGGGACTGTAAAACAGGAGACTGGGAGTCAGTCATCACAAAGTCAATACGGCGACATACACAGTTTAAGTGTAGGTTAGAAGTGTTATTTGCACAGTACAAAATAAAGGTCTCCGTTTTAAAATGAAAATGTAGTAGTGTGGATGGGGCTTTTGTGTGTGTCCTCATGCCCCACTTTTGTTTGTGTAGCTCTGTCTGAGAAGAGAAAATCCTTATTTTAGTCCTAATATCATCTTGCCTGCTTTTACTGTTTTTACATTTAGAATATATTGCAGTAATACTGTAGACCTATTGAAACAACAGGAGGGTGAGTGAATTGTTACTGTCAGACTTCCCCAGCTGCTTTCAGGTGAGCATGTGTGCGTGACTGTGCATACAGTAAGGGGGGGTGCGTAAAACAATGATGGCTGACCACTGTCTCTATTGTCATGAAAGCTCTCAGACAGGGTTTCGTTTGTTAATGTATGGACCCTTAAAAAGGCGATAGTCTCCTATCTCCACAGAAAAAATACTTCTCATTTTTTAGGCAGCCAAAATATAAAAACTACATATTCATAGTTTGGCTGGGGCAATTTGTCGATGTAGTCTCGCATTACGTGTGTTAAAGCGTTGCTGAATCCGGTGTTAGTAGGACCTCGCCTTCGACCGTCTTAAGTATTTTAGTATTGAGTATTTTAGACAGACACTCAACAACGTACTGCTCCATGAGCTCTGCGAATTGGAAATAGCTTCACTGCAGCTGCTGTCCACGAATACGTTTCGTATTTTCTGTTTCTTTAACGGCCATATATGAGCGAGAAAACAGCGAAAACTAACATTACAGACCATCTGTGACTGTCTGTAGTGCTTTATTGCCCCACACTGATGTAGAAACACATATCGTACTACAAACATCCTCATAACTTTGAAACTTTTACAATATTGCCAACTTTATATTTAAAATGAATTGTTCTTTTATCTTTTGTTTTATAGCCTACAAGTTAAACAATATCTTCATTGTCTTTTGTTACCTTGATTGGTTTTATCTTAATACTGTGATGATAACTCTGATTTTAGGAGCTGAATATATATATCAACGTATTGTTTAGAATTATTGGCTGTTAAATAACGCCACATTTTAGATTTCAGATTCCCATTAAAACGTTCTACTACAGATGCCTTAGTCTATTTAATGTGGTAAAGTGGATGATACGATTAATTTTCATTAATGCTTCAAAATCTTCAAAAACATTTTTCCATCTGTTTGTATTTTATTGGGTATTCTACTGTCATTTAAAATATTTTTAAAGGATGCTGTGACACATTTAAACAACTCATGTTTTAAACAACGCACCCATGGGTGTTTTGAAAACAAGTCTATAAATGTTAATAAATAGTGTACCCCATTATTTTCTACAGAATAAGCAGCCATGTCAACTAGATCTAGCTGGAACTGCCAATGTATTGTTTTCACTAAAACCTTGTTTCTCTTAAAATGCACCGGAGCTGTCTTGTGAACAATATCGGCGTCTTGCTTCATGCGCCAGTTTTCTACATCTGAATCTGCGTAGCAAGTTCCTTTACTGTTAAATACAGCCCTTTTTTGCTTGCCTCCCTAACCCCCTGCATTGTGTGTCACATAGTATATCATTATATACCTTCAATGTCTGTGCTCAAGTATTTTATTTTCAAGGAAAAACATGACATATTTGTCAGTGATGATTACAAGTATACACTTCTACTACTACACTCATAAAATCGATAGAGGCACCTATGTTTTTACAAACCAAAGATTCAGTGAAGCAATACATCGCATAATCAACATCAACGTGTTGTTTTCTGGTTAGCATTAAAACACACAGATCAGTACTACAAGTACAAAACAAAACACCCATATGAAATTCATTATCATTTAAAGGAGAAACATTTGCTGCATCAAGTGGATTAGATTTCCTTGCACAGGCATCCTTGCACAGTCTGCACCTGGGGTCCTACCTGGTGTGGTAGACCCCAGCCGCTATTGATCTTGTACTGAGTGCCTGTTCTTGTGCCGCCATGATTAGTGCTTCTGTGCTGTCCTTCAGTCCAGCCTTTTCCAGCCACTGGTAGGATTTCTTGATATCAGCCACTTCTTCTATTTGTCTGTGGTACATGCCGTGCAGCGGCTTGTCCCTCCATGACGGTTCTTTATCTTCCTTGTCCTCACCTTCGGGTTTCTGCTGCCTGAGGTATTCAATAAGCCCTTCATCTTTGGAGGCCATCTTCCTGATGTACTCCTGGATCTTCGTTGTTTCATCCTGGACAGTGGTCTTGACACTCACTAGCCCTCGGCCTCCCTCGCTACGCTTGGTGTACAGTCTCAGGGTGCTGGATTTGGGGTGAAACCCTCCATGCATTGTGAGGAGCTTTCTTGTCTTGATGTCAGTAGCCTCTCTCTCCTCCTTTGGCCAGTTTATTATACCAGCGGGGTATCTGATGACTGGCAGGTCGTATGTGTTGATGGCTCGGATCTTGTTTTTCCCATTCAGCTGACTTTTCAGGACCTGCCTCACTCTTTGTAGGTATTTGGCTGTGGCGGTCTTCGTTGCTGCCTCCTCATGGTTTCCATTAGCCTGTGGCACCCCAAGGTATTTGTAGCTGTCCTGAACATCTGCAATGTGGCCTTCTGGTAGTTCAGCCCCCTCGGTTCTGATCATCTTCCCTCTTTTCGATACCATGCGACCACACTTGTCCAGTCTGAACGACATTTCTGGTATACAGCTTGATGTCGTCCATGTAGAGGACGTGAATGATGATTGTTCCGCTCCGGAATTGGTATCCATAGCCAGTCTTTGTGATGATCTGGCTGAGGGGGTTCAGGCCTATGCAGAACAGCAGCGGGGATAGTGCATCGCCTTGGTATATGCCGCACTTGATGGTGACTTGTGCAATTGGCTTTAAGTTGGCCTCCAGACTTGTTTTCCACAGCTTCATTGAGTTCTTGATGAAGGCTACCTGTTGATCTTGTACATCAAGCATTCCAGTATCCATGTATGTGGCATTGAGTCGTAGGCTTTCTTGTAAATCCAGGCAGTGCACAGATTGGTCGGTCTGGTCTTGCAGTCTCGAGTGACTGCTCTATCCACCAGTAGCTGGTGCTTGGCTCCTCTGGTGTTACTGCCCATTCCCTTCTGGGCCCTGTCCATGTATTGAGCCATGTTGCTATGATGCTGCTATGATGCTGGGTTAACCATTCTGGGTGGGTCCCATCCATCAGCAGTTTGTTCACTTGTACTGCCAGGCGTTCATGTCCAGCTCTGTCTTGGATGTCTGCCGTTGTAATGGTTACTGGTTCTTGTTCTGGGAGATTGGAGCATTGGTGTTGTGGGATGCCTCTTTCTCCCATATGTTCTAACAGTACTGTTCAGTCTCAGCCCTGGTTGGATCTGAGAGTACACTTTGGATGGAGAATCCGGTTTATTCTCCCTTGTATCTCTTTAGGCGGGTGGCCAGAGCGGTCTCTAGACTGCCTCAGGTATCGACTCAGGTAACCCCTTCCTTACACCTTTCTGTAGCTCTGAGAGCTGACCAACCTCTCTTCTTGTTGCCTTGATCTTGGCCTCTAACCTTGTGTTCATCTTATAGCCAAGCATCCCTAGGATCACTGTTGCTGTGGCGTTGTATAGTAGCATTGCATCAGATCCATGTTTTCTGCTCTAGTCCATGTATGTCTTGTTCCAGTAGCCCATTTCTCATCAGGTTAACCCGGGCGACGTCCAAGCCGGTATGGCTCTTGTATTTGCGGTTTCACTCACGCCTGAGGTAGGCCAGTAGCATTAAGGACCTTGCCCAAGGGTCCAACCTGGATACCCCCCACCCTGACCGGGAATCGAACCGATGATCACCTGTACCAAAGTCACTGGCCTTAACCACTGAGCTATCAGGACATATATATATATATATATATATATATATATATATATATATATATATATATATATATATATATATATATATATATATATATATATATATATATATATATATATATATTATGATAATATATAATACGGTACGGTTTGGACCTGCTCTATATGAAAGTGCAGTGAGATGATTTTGGTTATGAATTGGTGCTATGAATATAAATAAAAGAACATCTCATATATCTCTAATCTAGAGCTCACATTTCTCACTGAACAAGAGAAAGTAGGAGTGGTAGCTGTATAAGAGGGAATGAAAGAGAAGAGGAGGCATTACAGCAGTTCAGCTGTTAAGATGTGTTGACTGTTTATTATAAAATTGGTTAAGACTACACTTCATTACTCCAAGCTACAATTTTTTTTCTAAAAATTAGGCACTTTATTTTAGTTTACTTAAATTTAGAATTTTGGCTATTATTAGAGTAGTTATTATTTGTTATCCCTCCAGTTTGCTGTGAAAACTGACCGAAATATTAATTGATTTGACTGTCCGTTGTTGTCTATACATTATGGTACTGAATGATAACACAAGTTAGTCGTTTTGGTGTTCTGGACCTTTGCTTCGGGAAATTTTCTCTAACTGGACCTCTTTGAATTCTAATTGAATACCCCTGCTTTAGATGGTCCAGGAGAACCCTGCTTATGTCCTCTCCTGCTGCTTCTGCCTTTCCCCTTTTCTCCCTACTTCACCCCTCCTGGCAGTCTCCCCCACACTCACTCTCTCCTGATGACTCTCCTCCCTCAGCGCTGTGCCTGAAATGCTCTCTCGCCCCTGATTTGATGCCTCGCTGTCCATCAGAACAGGGAGCATTAGGTCCAACAGGAGGAGGGACAGCCAGCAGGAGAAATGCGATGATGAACAGAGAAAGTCTCGCTGCCTCCTGACTGATGCCGACAGATTAGTGCTGCTGGAGGGAGCAGTGCAGAGCATATAAATAAGATATTTAAGAAACATGAAAAATTTGCCCCAAATTGTAGCAAACACCTAGTGGTGGGTCCTTGCCTCACTTCATAGAAGCTGTTTCCAATCCATTCTAGAGGATACCAGTGTGCCAAAGGAGGTATGGCTGGTAGCTGTGTGATAAGAGGGAGCTGTAACCTCTGACCTCTATACACCTCTGATGTGGACCTGTACCCAATGAGTTAAACTGTGTGTGGAAAAGAGGTCTATTACTAATCTATTACTGTGCTTCAACCATATGAATTTGAAGAAAAAACTGTTTGTGAAATGGCGTGAGGGATTAGAAATGAGAGAAGGGCACTGTGTGTTTATTCTGCTGTGTGTGAGTGTGAGCATCACTTCGCAGCGCTTTTATGTTTCATCACATTGTAAATGTCAGTTCCTTCAGCGCTGCATGAATATTGACATGGTGCTGCGGTGTGTCCTGGCTCTCCAGCTTGTCATGGATGTTAAAACAGGCACTTAGAAACTGAGAGGTTCCCAGCAGAGCAGAAGAGCATGGCTGACAGACAGGCTGGGCTGGCCTCTGTCTCAAAAATGCTCCACTAAGCTACCAAACATGTATGTATGCAGAGCAGAGATGCTTTTTTTCAAAGTGAGAGGCAATGTAAACATTTTAACTCTTGCCCATCCTGAGTTTTAATACCACTTTGTACTGAGAGTCTGATAGCATAGGTCAGGCTTCGTAGCTTCAGCTGGGAGATGTGTGTGAGCTGTGAGTTTGTTACGTTACACAAGCAGTCTAAGCTTTTTAATCTAATAAAAAAACAAAATAAACTCATGAACTGTCAGAAAGGAAATATTATTACACCTATTTTCCTCGTCAAACAGAAAAATACACCTTCTGAATTCAAGTTTCTCTCTTTCACCAAATTATTCGCTCTGTTAACTCATCGTGAAACACACTTCATTCAAACTCGACAAAGTAAAACTCACCACACAATCTTGGTTAGTCTTTTGATTATTCCTACAACCACCAGTTCTGGTTTGGTAGAAATAAACTCTTCAGTAAGTTTGATGATAATCTTCTGGCTCTACACGTTGTCGCTGCCTCTCTGATGCCCAGCCTCCTTCTCCCTCCTCTCCTGTTCATTGCCTCTCCTGTCCCCGCCTGAACCCGCCGTGTCTTTGTCATCCCCGCAGTCAGAGTCCTGGTGGGAGCCACTGTAAATCACCTGGCTGTGAAAGGTCCTGGTTTGGCTGTGGTGCTGGATGCTGCTGAGCCTGTTTTCATTACCTGCTTGTCCATTTTGGATTCAGTCAGCTAATAGGACTGCTAAGTCAGCTGCACAGCACCTGACTGAGTTACGACCTGATATGGTGAATGGTCTGTACTTTTATCGAGCCGTTACAGGATTTCCAACCACTCAAAGCACTTTTACATTACATAATATTCACCCATTCACACTGCTGATGGTCAGCTAATTGCTATTTGGGAGTGCCAATTTCTTATTATATCTATCTAAAGAAACCTAAGTTCTTGACTGGCTACTGTCCTATCTCAGATGACGACACATGTCCTGTGTCAGCCACCATAGCTATCTTACGCTCTTTGACAGAGGGGGGTCAGGATCGGTAGACTAGACATTCGCAACCTCGCTTCTAGATGCCTCTAATTCTTACACACATCTTTAATCTTTAAAAACATGTTTTAGACATGAGCTTCAGCGTCTGAAAGTACAAGCTACTACACTGTCCCAAAGCCTGATGTTCTAACTCAGAGTTCAGCAGTGATATGAAGTGCATGATGGCTGCCTCTAAAGTCAGACTGACCACTTTGTTGGTTGTTTTGAATGACAAAACCACATTTCAAAATGATACATAATGTTTTTTTCTTGAGCAAAACATCTTTGGCATAGTTTAAACTAGCAGAGAGTATATTATCTAGATAAGAGCTAAGAGTTTTTCTTATTGGTGTTGTTGCCAACTCCCAGAATAAGCTTTAATTCGCTCCACTTCAATTGTTATTGTCTTTTGTGTTTTTGTCCTTTTTTTACCATGTAAATGGCCTTTGAGTATCTTTAAAAGTGCTATATAAAAATGTATTATTAGGGCCCGAGCACTAAAGGGCAAGGGCACCAATGGTGTCCCAACACCAAGTGCAAGGATTTTTTCAGATTTTTTTTTTCTCTTCGGGGAACTCTTTTTTTCATGGTCTTAATGTCCTTGAACCCTCATGAAAATTTGCGCACACCTCAGGTCTGGTGGGAAATCCAATGTTCTGCAGTGATTGGGGTTGGGCGTGGCCGTGGCTCATTAGCACCCCTAAACAAACACCATGTTTTGGAAAAAGTTTCTTTGATCTTCATGAGATTTGGTGCGATCATTGTTGTTCTTACAAAGTCCACATTCCTGCATTTTTTATGAGATTTTGCTCAAGAGGAAGTGAGGCATTTTGCGCTTCCTGCATCATTTTTTAAATTTTTTAACAGATATTTAAGGCTTTAAGAAAATGCTCAAGTCTCAATGCTCATTTTTGAGACTGAGTTTGAGTGATCAAATGGCATAGCCATGGCATGGCATTGAAGTGCTTTTACTCCATGAAAAAGGAAGTAGCATGTAAATGGGCTAGACATGGTCAGATCTGTCCCAAAGTTCACAAGTTAACCTCTTAGAGACTTACATGTCAATATCCAGTCATAGTGATAGCACCACTTGCTGGCATCTGAAAAGGACATGTTTCAAAATTTATTTCTTATGCCTCTTTCATATATTTACCCTACTTAGCACCTAGGCGGACTAAAATGTGAAGTATATATATTCCTCATAGCCGGTTGACCACATCCATCTCAAAGTTCTTGTCAAATGCTGTTGCCTTAATGAGTAATTATAAGAAGTCAGCAACTTTGAATTGAATAAGTGACTGACATCAACCACAAGTAATTTCCACACTTCACCTGTGTAATATGTGCTGTGTTAACTTCAGAGCCGAGTTAGCAGGCCTGCCATGTAGAGAGACCCCAGCTGTCGCTCCAACTGAGGCTTGCAGCTGTAACTCTTCTTCTTCTTCTTCTTCTTCTTCTTCTTCTTCTTCTTCTTCTTCTTCTTATTATTATTATTATTATTATTATTATTATTATTATTATTATTATGTGTCTGTCTGGTTTGGTAGTAGTGTCTTGGCTGTCTGTGCAGCCCCCAACAATAAACTTTATATGAGAGTAAATAGTCTGAAGATTCAATTAAACATCAGGGCTTATGTGGATCATTTTATCTCACATTGGCGTTGCCATTGGTATGCAAGTTGCTGAGATATGAACAACAGGAATGTCAGGATTTTAATAATAATAATAATAATAATAATAAATTGAATTTGTATAGCGCTTTTCCCAAGCTCAAAGTCGCTTTACAGAGTAGAAAACAGTAGATAAATATAAAAAAAAAAAAAAAAAACTAAGGATAGGCAGAACAGAAGAGATGGGTCTTCAGATGGGACTGAAAAATGGTGAGGGACTCAGACATGCGGATCTCATGGGGGAGGGAGTTCCAGAGCCTGGGAGCTGCCCTGGAAAAGGCTCTGTCACCAAAACTGCGGAGCTTTGACTTGGGGACGTAGAGGAGACCGGCTGAGGTGGATCTGAGGGACCGTGAAGGTTGGTAGGGGGAGAGGAGGACAGTGAGGTATGACGGGGCAAGGTGGTGTATGGCTTTGTAGGTAAGAACCAGGATTTTGTATGTGATCCGGTGAGAAATGGGAAGCCAGTGTAGCTGTTTTAGGACCGGAGTGATGTGGTGCCAGGATGTGGAGCGGGTGATGAGTCGTGCGGCTCAGTTCTGAACCAGTTGGAGCCTTTTAATGGAGGCTGAGCTGATGCTGAGGAGTAGTGAGTTGCAATAGTCAAGTCGTGAGGAGATGAAGGCATTAATAAGTCTTTCGGCAGCAGAGGGAGTGAGTGAGGGTCTGATTTTGGCAATATTTCGAAGGTGAAAGAAGGAGGTTTTGATGACTTGATGGATGTGAGGCTCAAGGAAGAGGGTTGAATCAAAAATCAGGTTGCAGGCCTGGGGAGATGGGGAGACAATGGTGCCGTCAATGGTGAGAGTGGGGTTATTGGCTTTGCTGAGAGTGGATTTGGAGCCTATGAGGAGGAATTCTGTTTTATTGCTGTTTAGTTTGAGGAAGTTGTGGTGCATCCAGGTTTTGATCGCTGACAGACAGGAGTTGATGTGGGAGAG
Source organism: Lepomis macrochirus (assembly GCA_024633595.2). Lineage (NCBI taxonomy): Eukaryota > Metazoa > Chordata > Actinopteri > Centrarchiformes > Centrarchidae > Lepomis > Lepomis macrochirus. The sequence continues at coordinate 35,698,918 of JALXJV020000009.1, read as the reverse complement.
GGGGGGATTGTGGGGGGAGTTGGTGCTGAGGTAGATCTGGGTGTCATCGGCATAACAGTGAAAGTTCAGGTTGAAATGGCGGAGTATCTGACCAAGGGGGAGGATGTAGATGATGAAAAGAAGTTTGTTTCATTTTCCGGAGTGCAGGTGTGTACCACGGTGACGAGGTGTTAAAGGTAACGGTTTTTGTTTTGAGGGGGGCCAGAGAGTTAAGGGAGGAAGACAAGACGGAGTTGAGGTGGTTTGTGAGATCATCAGGTGAGTTGAGGGTGGAGTCCAGGTGGAGAGTGGAGGAGAGCTGGTCAGAGAGATGGTGGGGATCAATGAATTTAAGATTGCGGAAGGTGATTTCTCGAAGGATGCGTGGGCGTGCGGTTGGAGAAGGAATGATGAACCCTATCAGTTTGTGATCAGAGAGGGGAAAGAGGCATGGATGGAGGTCCAGCACAGGCAGTTTGATGGAGCAAACCAGGTCGAGGATGTGTCCTTTGACATGGGTGGGGAATGTGACATGTTGGATGAGAGTGAAGTTGTCCAGTGGTGAATTCTGATGACAGCTTACAGGTGGGGGAGTCTATATGGATGCTGAAGTCACCGAGTAGCAGCAGACGTGAGGAGAGAGATGAGGCTAGTGTGAGGAGTTCTGTGAAGTCTGAGAGGAAGGAAGGGTTTGGTTTAGGTGGCCGGTAGATGAGGAGAACTGTCATGGAGGAAAGAGCTTTGAAGGCGAGATATTCAAATGAAGATACAGAGGGGAGGGTGAGTTCGGTGATCCGGAAGTTCTGACTGTAAATGACGGCGAGGCCGCCACCACGTCGGGAGGGGCAGGGTTTGCAAATGTAATTGTATCCAGTGGGGGATGCTTGGTTGAGGAAGAAGAAGTCATTGGGTTGTTGCCAGGTTTCGGTGAGCAGAAGAAAGTCCAGCGAGTTGTCGAGGATTAGTTCATGAAGGACAGGGGCTTTATTGTTGATTGATCGGGTGTTGAGGAGGGCAAAGTTGGCATGGTGAGAGGGTGGTGAGATGGGGAAAGATCTGAGGTTGTCCCAGTTAACAGTGCGTGTGGGGGGGTAATGCAATTGAGGAAAGACAGCGAGGGAATTTGTACATGATTGGAGAACAGGTATAGGTGAAGTGTGAATAGCGCTGTAGTCCAGTCCAGGTTTTTTGAGCAGCCTGTCGCTGCGCTCAGCTGTATGTGATGCAGTGAGGGAAGCGTTCCGATGACGTGGGAGAAGTGCGACAGAGCGTGCCGGGGACCAGATGGATGGAATGGATTGTCCGTGGTGAAGATAAACAAACTTGCAGCGACAGCTTCTGTGGATGTAACGGGGTCGTCGAAGAAGTCCGAGCTGTTTGATGACTGGGATGCAGGATGGAATGGAGAAGTTGATTAATTCAACCAGTTGCAGAGTTGAGTATTTGAACATGATGCCGAGCAGAGGGACTGAGAGCTGCGTGGCAGCAGTTAGCGGTGGACGAGGGACACAGAGATGGATGACTGATGTAAGTGCCAAGATGAGCCAGGAGTAGATGAAGGTCTCGGTCACGGCTGCTTCTGGTTGGAGTTTTGCCTGTGAGACGGGCTAGGAAATCGGGTTAGCCGCTGATGCAGCTAGAGTTAGCCACCACGCGTTGGATGAGCACGAGCAGCCAGCTAGCGGCAAACCAACGGGGCAGTGGTCCGGGCGAGATGCCGAGCGGCTTCAGGAACCAGCTGAAAGGCTGTCCAGAGGTAGGGGTACAGTGAAGACAATCACTGACAGAACAGGAGGAAGGAAAGAATAGCATAGCAGACGGAAAAGCGGCGAATAAACAGCGCCAGCGTCCTCTCACGTCTCGCTGTGGTGCACAGCATCTTTAATGCAAAACAACTTCAAAACAAAAACAGTTGATCTCATCAAGTATGGGTTAAACTGCACTGGCTCTGCAGTGGTTATTCAGCAGTGCATGCTGTGTGTGATAGGCAGGCCTGCAGCCCAGTGTGAGGTTGACTGAGAAGGGGCACTGTGTTGTACTAGTGATGTGTTGGGCAGTTTTCACCACCCTCTGTGGTGCACAGCATCTTTCTACTGCAGCCTTTCTATTCTCCTTGCAGTCACTCCCCAATGACTTTCATGTTGGGAAACTAGCAATAAAAGATATAAAAAGCACACATAGTGTGAAGTTAGTCTGAGCTTGCAGACAAGCAGCACAGCAACAGTGCATCGGTAAGAGCAACTGAGAGTGATTCTGTCAAAACAAAAAGAGCAAACAGAGTGGGTGGTGTGGCTGTGAAATATGAGCTTCACTACACTCAAGGCCAACTACGCTGAGCTGAAACAAAAGAAGTGTTCATCCTTCAGCAGAGATCAGGGCACACAGGCTTTTAGGATGCAAGCTCTGCAGTTGTGAATAAGTGACTGAATTGAGCTCAGCAGAGAGCTTTGATCTAAATCAACACTCTGCTGCCATGCCACAGCCAGGAGTGTGGCCATGCATACTAAACACAAGCAGAGAACTACTCTGTACCTTGACTCACTTCCTCACTTTCATCATTCACTGCTGTTTGCGTACCACAGGTCACTTTTTCTTCAGAGGCCTGAACACTACAGTTAGGATCATTACCAATTCTGCAGGAGCAAACTGGCCTTGCCCGTTCACACAGCTGTGTTTTTCACTCTATTTCTGTCTGCACAGATAGATATGAAAATTAATGTTTCTGTTGTTTCATGTTGGCCTTTCAGTATAGTTGGCAAACCTTTAGAAAACCACATGTTATTGCATTAGTGTGGATATGATTCAATTAGCATAAAGATGAATTCACTCCATGAAATGATGATACCAATATTGTTGAACTTAACACAACACAAAATTAAAATGCAAAATAGACCCCTTTAAGGTTATCAATTCACCTTAAATGCATTGATTTGACTATTTCACTTCCAATATCAATTTCGATACCTAAAGTCAGGAATGGTCCCGATGATGAATCTGTTGGAGGCTTACTTCACATGAATGGCATCCCGTTGCATCACCATATGTGGTTCCAAAAATAGCCTCTGGTCAGCGTCAACACCGATCTGGCAAAGTAGATCCGTGCATCTGTACACTTAATTAAGCTTTTTCTCCGTGCCTAGTAGTATTATATTATTTTGGGTTTAGAAAATGAAAGCTAATGTGAAATTACAGCTAACATATCTGTATGTTTCAGCCAAGAAACATACAAAATGGTTTGTAGATGTCCATTTCCTTCACCCTCCAAAGATTATAAAGCAAATTCATTCATTCACACACATTTGGATTCTTTAAGTCCAGTATATTTTTTATAAAACTTTCCAGTAGCTTGAAGGTGAATAAGGTTGTCTCTTTGGTCCCCCTGGTACCCTTCCTTCAGAGAGTGTATTATGTACAGTGCAGTGACATTTTTTTTACATTCAGGGCTTGACATTAACTTTTTTATTCTCAAGCCAATGTGGCTGGTGGTTAAGGGACTAGCCACGCAGCATTTTCACTAGCCACATTTTTGTTGTTGGAAAATTCCTTATTTATATGATTAAAGACAATGGTGTCCTAAAATTGGTGTGATAAAATGTACTAATATTATCATTATCTCTGATAAGGTTTGTGTAAAGATCCTTTTTTTGAAAACATGTAATCTATTAAGACACACACATAAAAGAGTAGCTTCTTATAGTTTATAATAAAAGTGCTGCTTGGGTGCAAAGGATGAGATGAAAAGATAAAAACTGAACTGACAAGGAAAGGTAGCCTAGTTGTGACATGACGATATGATGTGACATAAGCTGCTAGTAGTTAATGTTATTTTCTTTTTTAACCACCACCATGTCGTTTAATTATGAAGCTATCTGTAATTTTACGGCATTAAATGGATCTTTCCTCCTGCCTTTTCTCTGTCTCAGCTCTGCCTTTTTTCTTTCTCTTGTTCTCCTGTGCATTTCATCTTCACACTGGACGGCCACGCACACTCACACATTGACTGACCGCCATGTTCATGTGGGTGTGCAAGCGACCAGTCACATGTGACGAAAGAGATCATACCATCAGATTAAAACAAGAAGGGACGCTGTTGGTCTACAGGTCTGAGGGGCAGTGGCTGCCCTGTGACAGAGTCAACTTTTATAGGCCTATTCTCGTTTGACAAAAGTCTGGATGTCATATTTGGCGCACCTCGAGCACTGCAGGAGAGAGTGAGACGCACCTGTTGTTTGGATTCTCCTGCTATTAAAAAAGCTTGCTATGTCATCGCTGCCACTGGTCATGTTCATAATTAACAGCAGGATAAAACAGCCCTCAGTCAAACGGCCGGTCTGCTAGTTTAATCTCCAGAGTGTCTTCTTGTTTACAGTGTTGTCGGTCAAGACAATATAGGCTTCACAAATGGACCAATGAACAAACACTATGTGCAGGTAGTACTCATGGGAGTTGTGTCGTAGTGTCAAATTGCAATTTGTTTGTTATTTCAGATGCATTTTGTCAAGACTCCAATTTTTCAACACATCAAAGTGGCTAGTGGGAGTTACTTTGACTGTTAATGTCAAGCCCTGTTTACAATGTAGTTTTGGTCTGTCTGTACTGCTGTGGTTGCCTCGGTATGTTTATTTAAGGGACTAGGGTTGTCACGATAGTGGTATTTATCACTTCAGTACAATACTTTGAAAAATATTGATATTCGATACCATTTTCGAGACCACAGGGGAAAATTGACACATGATTGTAAATTACTGAATATAACTACTGAATTGTCTTAGCAACTTATCTGAGCTGTCACTCTTATCACGTTAACAGTACTGTGTGTTAAGCAGAACAGCATCAGTGAATTTCATGCCGTCCTTAGTCAAAGTAATTTCCTATCAGCCAAAACTCTGCTGTCTAAGATTCCTCAGGTCTGAGGGGGATTAGCTTAGTTTAGTTAGAAGCACAGTTTACTGGTCCAGGTTCTTTATAAAGGACGGTGTGTTGGTCCTGCAGGTGCTTTATCCTTTTGTTAGCACTGCTCTGTACTGTCACTTTCATATGGGCTTGCTTGTATCCTTTGCCAGCATCCAGTCACAAGTGATGAGTATTAGCCAAACACAGCACAGTATGGCGGACTTATCTAAACTCGCAGAGAAGAAAACGCAATTGGAACGGAGCGAATGAGACAAGAAGAAAGCACTGTGAGTGACAGGAGGCGGGGCTGTGTGGGCACTGCAGCGGTGTGTGTATCAGCTCGCTGTCGGGAGAAGAGAAGCACATTTTCAGGATTGATACTGTGGAAAAAGAATATTAAAACTATTCAGAATTAATATGTATTAAAAAATCTATATCTCTATATTTTTGACAACAGTAAAAGGGACAACTGTGAAGCATAAAGCCTGATGGGCTTAATGAGCAGGTCAAGCTGAAAAGCACTGGAACTTTACATTTACAGTAGTTTGGTTGAAAACAGCAAAGTACAAATGAATGTTCCTGCTGAGAAAAAGGCCTACAATAGCAGCTCTAACAAGGTTTACACAAGTGGTGTGTCTATTACATTACGGGAACACTCCAATCCTGTCAGCACTTCACTGATGAAACCTAGCTATGAAAACCTGACGTGCTGATGTACCCTGCAGGCCTGTGTTCCTACTCAGCCTCAACCAGAAAATTAGAATGTGTCAATACCACAGACATGACAGTGCCATGTTTTTCATTACACCTAATGTAATAGAGCCACCTGGCAAATGCCTGCCTGGGTTTAAGATATCTTTTTAAGCTCCTGTGGTTAGAGAGCTCAGTCCCGCTGTGAAGCTTGCCACAGGAAGTCTGTTTTAGTCATACTGGGGCATATAAAGGACACACTGTAATGTATAGTCTACAGCAACTGCAGTATGCTCCAATGGTCCACTGTTAATCATTCTGGAAACCTGACAGATTTATATAAACCATTTTAGTTTCCATGTGCTATTGTTTGCTGTTTACGTTTGCCGTTGTACGACGTGGGTCAGGCTCAAGACGCCATCCACTCCAACACAGCCAAGGTCCAAACACAAAACCCAGTGCCTTCATGGCGATCTCTGGAGACTTCATGTTACTCTTGCCCACACCATGAGAAACTTTACACAGTTGGTGGACTGTCCCACCTGAGACAAACACTGGACTGTAAGTACACATCCCTTCCCCCACTTGGCGGGTCACAGATCAAAACCTGGTTTCTCTCTTGCCACAGTTTAAGCCCCATGTCCAGTGGCAACTTGTGACCACCAGCACAGTCTGGTGATGGTGCTCACCATACCATATGGTGAGGACACTGAGGGGCTCACACAGTGCATCACAAATGTAAATGCTCCATATTTGTATAGCACCTAGTCTTTCGACCACTCAAAGTGCTTTTACACTATATCTACCATTCACACACATTCATTCACTGAGCCTAAGTGCTCTAAACAGACATTCATATACTGAGGCAATTCGGGTTCAGTATCTTGCCCAAGGACACTTCGACATGCAGCGTGGAGGAGCCGGGGATTGAACCGCCAACCTTCCGATTAATGGGCAACATGCTCTACCTCCTTAGTCGCAGCCGCCCCAAAAGTTACATAAATTTCTGTGTAGACAATGTTGTTTTAGCCCAGACTGTAACCTGTTTCTCCAATAATACACCTTGGATAACCAGTGACATCAAGGCTCTGCCAGATGGAACAATGAGCCATTTGGCAGAGGGAAGGGGGACAGCAGATTCTCCCCCAGAATAGTTGTTAGGCTTGGTGGCAAGTAACCTTTGATGGGGAAAGACAGGTGTGTGGGAGTCAGGCTACCAGCTGCCACTCATGATTCGGCCTTACAGCCTCTGTTTTTGTACCACGTACCTCGACTGTCTCCGTCTCCTGTGGCAGTTTAACTTTGACCGTGGCCAAGTCTTCAAAGAATCTGACAGTGCTCTTAAATGTGACCTGAGCATCCAGACTCAGAGCAGCTTTTTCCCACACACACTTTCCTTTGGCAAGCCACTCAGGTGTATTTGGCGACACCATAGACTGTATGTATAAAAAGGGCAACACATTGTAGCATTTTGCTGTGAAACATTTTGCTACACATAGCTGCAGCTGCTGCTGTGAACGGTGTCGCAGGTGGAAAAGTCCAGAAAGAAAAGTGTTTCATTGACTTTATATGGCTAAGCTCTAATTTCTTAAAACTGAATACAGATAAAACTGAACTTCTTGTCATTGGCTCTAAAAATACACTCTAAATTTGACAGCTTTTCTCTCATTATTGACGATACAGCTGTTTCCCCTTCGCCCCGGGTCAAGAGTCTGGGTGTCATCCTCGACAGTACACTATCGTTTCAATCTCACATAAATAGCATCACACGGTCAGCTTACTTCCATCTTCGCAATATTAACCGTCTCCGCCCTTCTCTTACTATTGACTCTGCTTCCATCCTTGTTCACAGTTTGGTTACTTCGCGTACTGACTATTGCAACTCTCTTTTTTTTGGTCTCCCTCACAAAACCCTACATAAGCTTCAGTTGGTCCAGAATTCTGCAGCACATGTTATAACCAAACCTTCTTCTTTTTTTCATCATATTACTCCAATTCTTCAACAATTACATTGGCTGCCAGTTCAACGAAGAATTGAGTTCAAAATTCTCATGCTTACTTATAAGGCCATCCATAACCTTGCTCCTCCTTACATCTCGGACCTCCTTCATGTTGTTACTCTGCCTCGTACTCTCCGTTCTTCGTCTTCTATTCATCTCTCTGTTCCTTCTGTCCGCCTCAGTACTATGGGGAGCAGAGCCTTCTGTTGCTCTGCACCCAAACTGTGGAACTCTCTTCCATCTCACATTAGGAATGTTAACTTGCTCACAGAATTTAAATCCATACTTAAGACCTACCTGTTCAAAATGTCTTATTCATTGTGAAACATCCATTGTCCTGTTTACTTGTATCTGTGTTATATTATGTTTTATTTTTTTCAGATATAAAAGGTTTTTTATAATCTTGTATATCTGTTGTTTTTACTTTGTATAGCGACCTTGAGTGTCAAGAAAAGCACTTTCAAATAAAATGTATTATTATTATTATTATTATTATTATTATTATATAACGTAGCTTACTACTGATGGAGAAAGTCACCGGAGCAGACATACAGCGAGAGAGAGAGACAGAAAGAAACTGACGTGTTTGCAACAGAGATGTTAAGTTAGGTCTGTGTGTGTGGAGAAAAGAGAACTGAAGGGAAACGAGGGAGATTCAATAAGTGAGTGACACCTAAGTGAGGTGGAGAATGAAGTAAAAATAAGAAACAAGCTTGTACAAATAGTACAAACACTCAAAACTCAAATTGGTTTCACCTACACATTTAATAACACTGAAACAGACAATGGCGGAGATACTGCTTGACATGTTGTTTTTTGACTTTTAGCGTTACCTTTCCTTCCTTGACATTATCCCTAAATATGGCTAGCTAGCTAATGTTGTTAGGTAACTAACGTGAGCATAAAGAACACTGATCTCAGACCTGCTTTTTTCCTTTCACCACAGATGTTCCTGGTGACCTTTCCTACCAGTATATCGGTTTCCAGATGATCTGCCCCACTGTAACTGAAGTTTAAAAAAACATTTTAAAACAATCCCTGATATTTAACTAACTTAGAACCTTAGGGGTGAAACCCTGGAACAGTGAGGAACTCAAATGTATTCAGGGATAGGATAGAAACAAGGACAAGGAGGGCAAGGATGTCTACAGGAGAAAGACCAAGGTCAGACTGCAGCAGACCAACACCAGCGAAGTGTGGAGAGGCATGGCAGGCATCTTTGGCTATAACCAATCCCAACGTCCCCACACCAACTATCAGGGCTGACCAGGTGAGAAGAGGTTTGACCAGGTGCTCAAAGCATACGCTGTGCAGCGTGTGGGATTCAACCTGAGCCTCAGACTGGAAAATGCCCCCTTACTGTGGAAGATGTCATGCCTGGCCTGGTACCCAACAATCCTCAAAGTCTTAAATGACTACAGACCTGTGGCCCTGACATCCCACGTGACCCTTGAGAGATGCTCTCCCACCTCAGGCCCCAGGTCAGACCAGCACCTCAGGAGAATGATGCCAAATCATGCCACCTGCAGAAGTTCTCTATTGACTCTGCCATTGCGAGATGGATCAGTACACAAAAGGAAAAGAGGCTGAACTCTCGAGGCGGTGACTACAACATTTGTGTTTTAATATTGAAAAATCTTTTCATGTATAATAATTATTGGAAGAATAATAATTTATAGGTCAACTGACTCCAAATATAATCATTTGCACAAAATAAGAAAAAAAAGATAACTTGTGAACGCAAGTTAAAAAATTGATCTTATAAGCCCAAATCTTATTCTGACTCTAAACTATCACCCTGAAGAAGTGCAGATTAAATGTGTTAAACTGAAACTCAGACTCAGACGGGCTCAAATTGAAACTGGTTCCCACAGACAAAGAAACACACACTTACACACACCATCCAGACTGCCGTTGACTCATGTGAACTGGATGTGGAATGATGATGTCATTGCTAAACCGTTAATACGGTATCCTGGGGGGGGATCCATTCAGCCTTTGTCTGGTACTGACTGTTATTGCAGTTGGCAGGAGGGGTGTTTGAATGTTGGAATGCTAGGCACTGCCCCCCGCTCACACACACCAAACCTCCAATTAGAGCCGTAGATAGGACCGAAAGAAGAAAAGACTGATGGACAACCTAAACAACTGATAGAGACAGACTTAAAATAACGGTCAGTTTGTTAGTCCCTCCCACACTGGAGCTGAGGCAGAGATGTATGTGTGTCCTCTGGGAAAGTGCATGCAAGTGTGAGGCTGTGTGGAAGCCCTAAATCTCAGCCAGTCTTTTTCTCAGCCACTGAACTGCCATTAATCTTGGATGTTTGCCTGTTTGTTTGTAACGGATTATATGGCGCCGGAACTAATGAGTCTCAGACCTGAACCCTGAGCTCACTCTAGCGAGGGCAGGAAGAGTGGAGTTGGGGAGGAAGATGTGGGTGAACAAAGTGAAAAGTCAAAAATAAAATGAAAGTAATGGGATGGTGTTTGACTGCAGATGTTCAGATGGGATTGAAAATACCACAGACATTAGATGAAGGGGAATTCCACTGTGTGGGGACGTTGAGCCAGCACAATCCTTGCGAAATAGGATTACACTTGGTTTACAGGGTCCATACCATGCAGCCATCAGAGCGTGACAGTGACTGTGTGAAGGTGCTCAGTCACCCTAACCTTTATAATAGCAAAATGTCAGATTCATTTTCATTGCAATTAAACTGCAGCAGCCAGTTAATTCTCTCAAGGGGGTGAAATAAATACATCCAGGACTTTCAAGTTCAACTTTGGTAAACTTTTGTCATTGATCAAACACTTTCTGTAGCAAGCTAAGCAAGGTAGTCCAGGTGTTCCACTTCTCCCAGCTCCTCATAAGGGATCGCATGGTGTTCCCTCCCTTTAAAGGTGAGCCCCGACACCTTGGGTTGCTTGTAAGAGCAATTTCATTCTTACAGTCTTCTAACACAGGAGTGTCAGCTAAGATCTAAATCAACTGCGTGTGTAGCCCATCTGCTTCAAGGTTCCACGTGTTGACACATACTACACGTGTCTTTCTGTTGTGTATTTTTCCTGTCCATCAAAGTGGCGATTTCACCCACCACCATGTTACCTGCTACTTTCATTCCCTGTGTGACACTAAAGTTCCTGTAGTGTTAGCTTCTGTCAAGGTTGTACAAAAAGAAGGCAAGGTACAGCGTAATGTGCGAAGTTGATGTTTCGTCTGCAGACTGCTTTACTCTTGTGACCAGAGTGCAATCGCAGCCTTGGCGAATAGAAAATCTCATTTTATTACATCGCGATAATATCGTAAATGCAATTAATTGTTCAGCGATGGTGCTCAGGCAGAAACAGGCTGTGGACCCAAATACAGACTCAAATACGGTCATCCAAACAAAGAATCCAGAGACAGGCTGATAAGAACAAACAAGTCCAAGACCTCAGTGATCACAGAACAGGCAGGGGCTCAGGCTGACAGTTGTAGCAGGCAGATGCAATGAGCATATCAAGAACCGGATACTAGACAGGTCACCAGGACAGAACAAACCAATGATCTCACAAAGACTAAAAGGAAACACACAGTAAAGTATCAAAGAAGGCTAAAGCTCATGGATATTGCTGTGAATAAGCATCAGTAATGCATTTTACATAAATCGAAAAGACTCAGCTATAGCAAAGGGATGTAGTCCCTCCAGGACAAATCTCTTTCTCTCTGTGAGAGCTCTGTGACCTTCATCCACCTCCTCCTTTCTCATCTTCCCCTTCATAGCTAAAGTGAAAGGAGTCTCCAGGGACTCTTATCTAAGAAAAATATATATTTGAATCATTTGTAGACATCATTCGTTTCCCTTCAACATAGGTATGTTTTGTATCTGTGTGAGACGCTGCATCTGTTAGCGTTAGCTGTATGTGGGACATCATTGCAGCTGTCAGAGCTCAACACATTAAACATGGTGCATTCCTTCATAATATTGTAGTTGTTTCCTCCATTGCACCAAATGTCCTTACTACAGGTGTTGCATTTTGCTGCGTCATTGACTTTGGAGCATTTGCCACGGTCCACCATGGTCCAGGAATGGAAACAGCTTTGTTGCTTTGTTGACACACTGCCTAACAAATAACACAAAGTTAGGTCCGCGTAGCAGGTCCTGGAAAATAAGTGACACTTTTATGGACTGTAAGATGCTCACTGCAGTTCAATCAGGAGCACCACTGAAATATACAAATAGTTAGGAACTGATAAGCAGAACTGAAATGCATGTGTCTTAACAAATCCACTGTTCTTGGATATTTGACACTTGATACCCAACCCTCCTGGGAAATCCTGATCCTTGTGAAATACAGTATGTTGTTGTTAAATGTTTCACCTTGGCAAAGATCAAGACAGTAAACAGCTGGGTAATGTGAGATGTCTTCAAAGAAAAGTATGTTTAATGTATGTATGCCACTAGTGTAGAAGGTCAAAAATAAGAAAAATAAATTGATGTTACTGTGGCCATGGTTACCTGATTTGGAAGCAGTGCAGCTTCCACGCTGGCTTTCTCAAGCCTCGGCCTGTACTTCGAGTATCAAATTAAGGGTAGTGGGCAGCAAGTCTTAGCCAGCCTCTCATGCTTTGATATCCACGCTTCAGCAGAACAGATGAATTATTGAGCAGCACAATTTTTTATTGGCCTTAGGAAAAACTAGAGGCCTATCAGCCCTGTAACCAATTCCCCTAGTTTCAATCTCTTGTCTGTCATAGAAAGAAAATAAGCTAATAATGATGTATGGTCAGATAAGTCATCTTAGTGTGTGTAGTCAGAAAATCATAATGTGGCATTATAAAGGTGTGTTTCATATATTTAGCTGGTGATTTTATTCAAACTCTGTTTATACAAACATTTCTGGCAACGCCCACTAACCGATAAATAAATTCATTTTGAAACATCTACTTTGGTTCTGATGTACCCTTCTCTGTCTGTAGTCACCACTCGCTCAGTGTCCTGCCCAAACATCTGATTGGTTACACGTCATGAGTAATAGCCTATCAACAGTGAAGGCTGCTGTGCCACAGACAAGCAAAGAGAACAGAGCTGCTCCTCTGAGCTGTGGTATGGCAGCAGATACTGCTGAAGTTGTTAGAGATGTACTGATAGCAATTTTTCTGGCCGATTCCGGTCTGACCTGCTGATATTGATTCAGCCAATTCCAATTAAATTTGTATGCTGTTGACATCGCATAATGTATGTGTTATAAAAATCTACCTGTGGCCTATATAAAACAATGTGTTTTGACAATCATTTACAAGGTGCAACACATGTAGGCTAATCAGGGTAAACGGTAAATGATTGTGTGACAGGGTAACAAAAACTCAGTTCTTCAGCTTACATTAGGGTTGGGTCCGAACCTAGCTGTCGTCTCAGGTGCGGCCTCTGTGGCCTTACTCTAAATGAATAAATATATATACAAGCAAACTGCCAGAGACAGTGTTGTGCATTATATCAAATTTCACTTTGTTGTCCATATGCATTACTTTTAAGATAACAGGTGCATCTTTATTAGAAACCAGCGTTTCCTGTGCAGGACAGAAGGAGGACACAGGCTGCTGATTTGGCTCTGCAGGCCTCCACAGTTTTCTGCCTCCTGTAGAATCCAATGATCTCCTGGCTTATGGGGAGCTCTGGGCAGTGAGCTCATCCATTTGTATGATTGGCTGCCTGCAGGGTTGCTCCAACTTCTGATTGGTTGCTCATTTCCATGCTATAGCCATCATCAGACTAGAACAGTGAAATGTCTTGAGTATGTTGTGTGTGGCCTGCCTGTTCTTTTCAGCAGCTCCTAAAGCTTCTCTGTTGATTGTTTTTGGGTGCTTTGTTTGATTCTCTTGACATATTTTTACATATGGTCAAATTTCCTTTCTTTCTATGTCTTCAAATTATCCGTCAGCACTTGCTATTTCTGGAAAATGTTTGGACCAAACTGCTTAATATTAAAACAAATGCCAATATACACACCACATAAACACACATACGTCACTGCAACCCAGCCTACGTGGGTGTATGCCATTATTTAATAAGTTTGCTGCCATTTTGGAATGTCAGCAAGGGGAATTTATTGCTAATTAGGCTGCAGCTGAACCTTTGACCTGCTACCCTCACCATTTGTGCGTATGCACAGCCAAAATGTCAGCTATACACAGGAGCTGGGAACATATGGTCATATAAAGCAATCCAGTGAGTCGCCACCACACACACACATACACACACACACGCCTCAGTAGCTCAGACTGCCTCCAGACAATGTTTATGTGCTGAGCCTATCCTAGCTTTGGAGGTGTGTATGATGGAGGCTGCTACTGAACTTCCTATTGCTTGAATGTACTGCTGAAGGTTAATGCATACTGTAGGTCAGCACTGATTCCTGTAAAATATTTTATCCTTTAATATTTTATACATTTTGTGAAAAGATGTTAGGAGTGCTGTCGATGTTCTTTGATAGTCTGCTCTGTTAAATAGCTGTTTAATTAGGTCCTGCTTTTCATGGGCAAATTAAAACACACATCCAAGGTTGTGTTAAGTGGATAAAGTAAAAAAATGTGTACAATTAGTGCATTACAGCAATTTTAAAAGGGTGTACTTTTTGGTTTTGTCCGGACACTTTGATGCTGATATTTAAAATGAGAAAGGCTGAATGAAAGGTAAGACTTATGACCGAATATTGCGACATTTTTTTTGGCCACGCTTGAAGCGAGATGTTGCTCTGTTTGTCAAAACATGTCACATTTGTCTACGTACTGGCAAGCCAAATCAAATTGTGGAACCAGCACCATTGTATCCCATTCCAGCAGTGGGACAGCCTTTTGAGAATTTAATTATGGACTGTGTTGGTCCCCTGCCCCGTTCTAAATCAGGAAACATGTTTTTGTTAACAGTGATGTGTCAGGTGACACGGTACCCAGCTGCTTTTCCATTGCGTACCATCACAGCTAAAGCTGTGGTAAAGGTACTGACTCAGTTCATTTCGGTATTTGGCATTCCAAAGACAATACAGTCAGATCAAGGTTCTAATTTTACATCTTCCCTTTTTGCTCAGGTACTTAAACAGCTGCGGGTTAAACACAACAAGTCAACTGTGTTCCACCCTCAGAGTCAGGGTGTATTAGAACGCTTCCATCAGACCTTGAAATCATTATTACGTGCATACTGTACTGAGTTGTCAGGTGACTGGGAGGAGGGGCTTCCATGGTTGATGCTTGCTGCAGCAGTCTGGGTTTAAATCCTTTAACCTTTGCAGCGTGTCACCTGCTCTCTATCTCACATGTTTCCTTTCGCTCTCTCAACTGTCCCGTCACAAAATACAGGCAAACAAATACTTAAAAAAACAATTTTCCTAGGCTGCTTCACTCTAGTGATGAAGTCATCCACTGTAGTTCACGCCATACACAAACATTACAAACTCAGAAAAGAACTGAAGCGTAAAATTAAATTAAAGCTGCATGCAGCGAGCCCTCGCGCCATCCGGGCGTGACTTGGCTATGGAGCAGCGGCCAGAGGTCGGGAGACGCGTCCTTTGTCCTCTGGGTGGCGCTATACTCGCTAATTATATGTTGTATAGCAGTAGGTGACATGTGGACCGTGTAGGGCTGCATGATTATGGTCAAAATGATAATCATGATTATTTTGATCTATATTGAGATCCGGATTGCTTATCATGATTATTTATTGATTTTAGGGTCAATATATTTTTATTGCACCTTCAAGTAAAAGAAATTAAACACGGGAGCATTTAAGAATCAGAGCGTTTTGCCTGGCAGATTTTGCTGACATGTTTGGGGCTTCCTGTTTCAAGGCGAATCGTCTATCATCACAGATAGCACAACTTTATATCAGTGCCTCCAGATTGTACAGCACAAATTTCAAGTTGATCCTATTATTTCTGCAGGAGGAGTCTGTTAAAGTATGGACCATATAAAAGGACACATTTTAAAATCTGAAATTGTAAAATCAAAATGTCTTCCAGCTGGGTTTAGGCTTTTGATTCTGGAGCCTTATTTGTGGGCCTAGATAATAGTACATGTACCACAAAAGTTTTGTGCATCTTGGTGATTCAGTGCGCGAGGGCTGCGTCATTGAAGGTACACTTCCTGATGCCAGCAGATGGTGCTGTTAGGTTGAGTGAATATTGATCTGTAGATGTGTTAATGCGCGACCCTTATAAAACGTGTGAAATTTGGGAGAGACATGAGTATGTGCAGAGAAGTTACAACAACTTCATGTTTCATGGCAAAGCATCAAACTTTGCTGCCACACCACAGACAAACAGTTTTGGGTATGTCTTCAAGAGGCTTGCCACAAGTTTCATTCACCTGGGTGCATTGTCGAAGGTTTACTTCCTGCTGTGGGTATGAGTGAATTTTGTCCTTTAAATGTGTTCAGAGTGTGACCCTCATCAAACTTCTGAAATTTGGTAGTAATATGAGTACATACAGTGAAGTAAACAACTTATTGTTTGATGTTGAACCTTCAAACTTCGCCACTATGCCACGAACAAGCCATCATACACAAACTCACAAACTTCACAACCGAGCATCACCAATGTCTTAAGGCTCTTCTGAGACTCTTTTGAGGTGGGTGTGGCCAAATTACTAGGAGTAGTACACGACAGCATGAAATTTGACACTTGTTGCCAGTGGACTTTGACACCTGTTGCAAGTGGACTTTGAGTGAATGTTACGGCATATGGATGTGTTCAGGGTGGGACTGCTCTCATACATGTACATTTTGGAACAGATGTGAGCATGTACACTGAAGTTATAACAACTTCCTGTTTCATGACGAATCATTGATTTTTGATGAAGTTGAATAAACCTTAGATTGCACTAAAAATGTAGAACAGAAGGTTTGAGTATAGTTTCTAGCTGACAGACATGAAAATGTTAAATAAATGTAGGTTCCAAGTGTTGTGAACTATGCCATTTACTTGCGGAGGAACTCAGAGTTAACTGCTTTTATTAAATTAGCTATTTACTTCAGTTTTTGGAATTACAACTTGATTTATCTTCACTCGTGCTCCTCGGCAGCTAGCTTCCATGCACATCCACTTTCACTGTTGTTGCTAGCATCGGATGGCACCAGAGTTTTGCTGGACTGCTACTTCATATTTATATAAAAAACGGACAAAACTGGACATTACTTGGAGAAAAGAAAGCAAGAAAGTTCAACTACCTGGTGAGCTCAGAAAATTTGTTTGTAACTTTATTCCAGTTATAACAGCTTCGCATAGCCCAACTCGATCCAAACTCCATTCAAAAAACAAACATTTTAAAAGTTGTTGTCCTGCTGACTTGCTGACAGACCTGACAAAGTATGAATTCATAACAAATCAGCATTATACGGTAGTTATTTTGGTATCAGTATGATCCATTTATTGCAATTAAATCAAAACAAAAGGTTTACGTTCAGTTCATAGCTGTGGTATTTGCGGGTTGTGTTTATTCGGTTTTTGTGTTGTGTGTGAACACTCAATGTCCAGTGGTCAAACTCGAGCGAGTAAAGTGAGGCGAATATTATCTTACGCTGAACTTAACGTACAGCATTGTAAGTGGGGGATAAGTAGTGTCGCTGACCTCCTCCCCTGTTAAGAGACGGTTCCTCTACCCGGATGAAATGGCTTTTTTGACACCTCTTTCAAAGCATCCATCCTTGCTGTCTAAAATGTGCACCTGATGGTCCTCAAAAGAGTGTCCTTTATCCTCTACACCCAAACACAAAGAAAGCAATCTAGTATCAGCTGTCCAATTCAGTAAGGAATGAACAGAGCTGTATATTGGGTAAATGCATGGCTCAACACTCCTTAGCTCAAGACAAGCAGTTGACTTACTGTACATCTGAAGGCCCATGCGACAATGCCAATGATGGTCGTTCGTCTCCAACCGCCATAACAAAACAACAAACCAAGCGGTAGCCATCCCTCTTGATAAGAAACCATAGAGGATAAATATCTTGGTTTCCCTGCTGTTCCTTCAGTCAAAACTGAAGAAGCCTTTCTGAGGAGAGACAAAACGTCTTTGAGTATCTTTAACCAAGTCTAGTTACCCCGGCCCCCCCCTCCACCCCACTTCTGCCTTCACATTTTCCTCCTCACATTTCACCTCTCCATCCTCCCCTTATTGTTTCTGTGTCTGCTGCCAGAGACCTCTTGGGATGCCTGGAGGGACATGGTGGGGATAATGTTACACAGCAAGCCCAAAACCAGAGAATAAACCGCAAACTGCATACACACACATCACATACACACACATGTACGTTAGTCTTAAATGGAACTTACAGAGCTGAACAAATGGGCCTGGTAGGAACAGAAGCAGAGGCGGGGGTGGTCATGACCAAGCTGTAGCTCTCACGCTCATAGTACACTGATCTGCAGGGACACACACATAAGACATAAGCACACACACTCTGAAAAGGCCAGGTTGATTGGATTTAGTTTCCTATCATGTGGGGTGGAGCAGGAAAATACACACAACCGCTTTAGTGCTTGAGGGTTCACACACACACACACACACACACACACACACACACACACACACACACACACACATCCTCAAGCTGTCTCCCTGTCTTTCTCCTAAGCCACTGAAGTAAATGGGGTGTCGAAGTCAGTCTTATGCAATTATTTCTGCTTCTCTGCAATGCACCCACTCTGAAGTGTGTGTGTGTGTGTGTGTGTGTGTGTGTGTGTGTGTGTGTGTGTGTGTGTGTGTGTGTGTGTGAGATAAAGGGTATCTCCTCGCATTGTAGCAGCACCCACTCTTCTCTGGTGAAAAACAAAAGCTTTCTGCACTACTGAATCATGATGAATGTGAACCCTTCATACAGAATTCTGCAGAAACATCCTACACATTCAAAGGAAGTCTCCCACATATGCGTATTGGGCAGAATTAGGGCAGTTTCCCCTGATAATTGATACCCTAAAAATCCCACTAAATTTCCTGATGTATCTCAGATCAAGTCCCCAAGAATCCCTCCAATTCAAGGCTCTTAAAACCCAAGAGCTTAACCCGGAAGAGAGTCACTTATCCCTTCTGCAACATGTCACACACACCTTTCTCAAGCCAGCACTGCTTTACAAACACCAATTAGAGTAAACCAAACAATCACTCAAAAAATTGTAACGTTGGGAGGAAGCCATCTCAAAGTTCTTGTCAAATGCTTGGTGAAAAATTATTTGCAATAAAAGAGGAAGCTGTTTTTTAAGAGTTATACCCTAAACCCAACCGGCCACTTTGAAGTGAATAACTAACTGACATCTCAACCAAACTTTCTGAGATATTTTCGACAAGTCAACTGTGTGATTTGTGCATTGTTAACTCCGGAGCCGTGTCAGCTGTCGTGTGATGTAAATAAGTAATGAATGAAGAAACAATGAAGAAAGAGAGGAGGCAATATATAAGCTATTATGTGTGATTATTCGGGGAATGTCTTGGAGCTAAACATTACTCAAATAGTATTTGCTTCGCTTCATTTTGTCCTGTAAGCATGTGTTAAAATGATGGGTTCGCCATGCAGGACAGAGCTTTAAATGTCAATCAAATGAATCAAAGACAGTTTACCTTACCTTTTGTTAAATTGAGTGGCTTCTCCCGATAAGCCACTCTTTGAGGTTCAGGGCATTTTCTAAGAAAGTTTCATCATTGCTAAAAAACTCACATTTCTCAATACCAAGTCCACTTTTTCGGAACTCTTCAAACAGTTCTCTTTTGCTTCAGCTCATCTCAATCCAAATTGTACTATTGCGACCAAAACACCTGATACACATCTGAGGATCAACTCTGCTACCAGAACACTTTGTCACTCATTACATAATGATCCTGAACAACAGGCAGCATTACAGCTGCCACTATTGTCTATGTTCAAGTATCTTATTTATTTAGCATACCATGTTTCTTGTTAATCCCCCATCTTAACAAAAGTGCATTCTTGCCAAATCTAAGTCATAGGTTTGCTTAAAATTAGCTCTAGTTTTAGTATTATATAAGAATGAGCCCATGTTCATAGTATGGTGTGACTGAGCTGGTAACCAGAGAAGACCCCACCCGTTCATTTCCCTCTATCCTCCATCCTGTTGTGTTGAGCTGCAGGGCAGGTAAGTGATTTTGCAGACCTGCACTCTATCTTTACATGTCCACCTCTGCCAAAGCAGTTGTTCTCCAATCTTCCACTCTCTCTCTCTCTCTCTCTCTCTCTCTCTCTCTCTCTCTGTACTGGGCAAACAGGGGGTTCTCGTGTCCCACAGCAGCTGGATGGGGGAAGAAGGGGAGGAGTGAAAGTGTGTGCTTCATTTTCTGCAGCCATTTTGTCCTTGTAGAAGCATTATTAACACTATGTGTGTGTGAGTGGGATTCTCCACATCATGTTGTTGTTTATGTGATTGCAAGGCTGACACACACCTCCAGTAAACCTCCTTACTCTGGTTGGCTGGCTTGCATGCATGCATCAGTTACCATATACTGTAAAATCGATTGCATGAAATCATTTAGTGAATAAATGCAGAATTTGATAAACTTGCTTTACAAAAAAAATTTTTTGCTTTATTTATTGTAATTTCATTTGCACCGATATAGTGATGTATCATTGATAATTTTCTTGCAATAACTTGTTTATTGCATTCTATTATTGTATTTTACTGGACAGCATGTCCAATATAGTATATCACATGACATGTCATGTTGTGTCAAATAAGAAGTGATACCCACCACTAAAAATCAGCTGATTCTAATTCTGATTCTGATTCTGCTGTGGGTTGAAGAGAATGCTTCTGTTTTGTCTTTGCCTTTGTGAATCCAAACTGTACCAGATGGAAAACTGAAAGAATGTGTCTTCCTGGTTCAA
Organism: Lepomis macrochirus; assembly: GCA_024633595.2. Taxonomy (NCBI): domain Eukaryota; kingdom Metazoa; phylum Chordata; class Actinopteri; order Centrarchiformes; family Centrarchidae; genus Lepomis; species Lepomis macrochirus. The sequence continues at coordinate 35,678,493 of JALXJV020000009.1, read as the reverse complement.
TTCAGGACCCAGATCTTTAGTTGTGAACCCACTCTTAGAAGATGTTTTAGTACCTTTGAGCGTCATCTGTGATATGAAGACATCAGATTTACACACAGTCAAAGAAATAAAAAGTGTGTGTCCTGGTCAGAGTTTCTGCATGGCTGCTGAGTTTGCTGTCAGCTGAAGCTGAAGTAACTGGCACTGGACGGTACTATTAATTAATTAATTTAAGGACCACACTGTCAACGGATACGTTTGAATGATTTTTATTCGTGGACGAGACGAAGTACTGGCTTGAACCTGCTGGAGGCTGTATCTGGAGCGTTGTTGGGGAAGCTACGAAGGGAGGAAGATCCGCCGTAGCACCCGGGTACGACGGACCCCCAAAAGCTTCATGTTAGTTAAGAGATGATTGGGCTGATCTGAGATTTTTGAGATCTGAGCGAATGTAGCGGTGGTATGCTTGTGAGGACCAGCGGCCCATGATCTGGATGAGGTGTTCGGAAATGCCGTTGCGAGAGGCTGAAGTTGCGGCTCCGATCCTGAAGGAGTGGCCTGAGAAATTAGAGGGAGAAATCCCGGCTGAAGAGAGGACGCGGCGAAGATGGTGGTGGAACCAGAATCGAGTGGCCACAAGGCCGGATTCGGAGACGAAGAGAGGGTCTGTCATGCTTATGCTCTGGGATAGCCGGAGTAGCAAGTAGTTGGCGAGGGTCTTGAACGGATTCAGAGGAGACTGGGTTTCAAAGAAAAAGACGGGAGTTGGCTGGCCCATTTGGTTGGTTTTGGTTTGCTTTAAGTAGAAGACCATGGTGTCGTTAGAGAACTGTGACAGGTCCGAAATGCGGGCATGTCGGCGGGGGTTGAAACGATGGGTAGATGCAGTAAATTCGGAGCATCTGAGGAATCCGAAGAAAGCTAGTGTAAACATGGCTTCTAGGGTTCTAGACACGTGAGGGATGCTATACCCGGTGCGGAGGGTATGGATGCACATGGACAACGAAGTCTGTTGTGAGGGGAAGTCGACGGGGTTCTTGAGCTGGCTCTTGACGCTGGAGACCTTTAACAAGTAATGTAATCTGAGGATGGTAAGAGGCTGGGCAGGGGATACCGGTAAGGAGTTTGGAAAAGAAACGGATGCCGCTAAGATAAACCTTGATGGTGTGTGTTTTGATTGCCATTATGGAATGGGCGTAGCTGATGAAACAGGATATGGTGACTAGATCGAACGAAGGGAAGTTAATGTTGTGCTGGTCGTGAAAATGGCGGAAGCTCCTCCAAGCTGACCAGTAGGATGAGAGGGTCGAGGGCGCTATGCTGTTAATTATGGAATTCTGGGAGTTGATGATCAAGGACGTTAGGCGAGGATTTATATGTTGAACGTCATGGCTGAATACGGTGGAACCGTTGCTGAATGAGTGTCTGCATCGGGGGCCAACAGCCTGAATTTCTGAAAAGAGAAGCGAGACAGGGAGTCAGCAATGACGTTGAAATAGCCAGGAATGTGGGCTGCGCGAAGAATGTACTGGTGCATGACCGAGTGCCAGGTTAAGCGTCGAATGAATGGCATGATGGAAGGAGAGTTGGAGCGGCCTTTGTTGATAATATGGACGGCTGCGAGGTTGTCGGAGTATATAAGGATGGACTTTGTTGACCATTCGTGACCCCACAGAATGGCGGCGGCTATGATGGGGTAGATTTCGAAGAGAGCGGAGGAGGGCTGGTTGATGCGAGCAAGCTGTGGGGGCCACTCTGCTGCGAACCACCTTCCATTAAAGAAGCCCCCAAAACCGAAAGAAGGAGCCGCATCTGTGTATAAGTGGATATCATGTGGATGGGTCAGTTGTTCTTCATAGAAGAAGGTGATCCCGTTCCATTTAGCAAGAAGATGGAGCCAGAGGTGGAGTTCGGCGCGGCATGAATCGTCCAGGATGATGGCACTCAAGAGAGATGGGACGGAGGAAGCGATCAACAGAAGGTGTGAGATGAAGGATCTCCCTTGGGGAATGATGCGAAGGGCAAAGTTAAGGTGGCCTAGGAGGGAGAGGAGTTGCCGTTTGGTGCAGGATGGGGTGAGGAGAAAGTTAGAGATCAGAAGGCTGATGCGGTTGAGCTTCTCGATAGGAAGAGACGCCTGGAACAGGTTTGTGTCTAGGGTGATCCCCAGGAACTCGAGGGACGTGGAGGGGCCTTCTGTTTTCTCTGCTGCTAGTGGGACTCCGAGGTCTGAGAATACAGATGTCAGTGTGGCCAGACCTGAAGCGGGTGGTGACGAGGGAGGAGAAATGATGAGGAAATCGTCCAAGAGATGGACGAGAAATGGAACCTTGTGGTTATTTAGCAGGATCCAGCAAAGGGCTTCTGACAGGGTGTTGAATAGTTTGGGGCTGCTTTTGCAGCCGAAGGTGAGCCTGACTGCGAAGTAAAAGGCCCTCGCCAACGGACGCCAAAGAAACGCCAGAAATCGGGATGAATGGGGAGGACCTTGAAAGCGCTAGTGATGTCTACTTTCGAGAGCCACGATCCTTTGCCGGCGAGTTTGATTAGGCTGATGGCATCGTTGATGGTAGCATAGTGAAGGGAAAAGTCTTCGCTCGGGATCAGACTGTTGATGCTTGGAATGGTGCTGCCATGGGGTGCAGAAAGATCAATGATGAGACGCTTCTTTCCAGAGTACTTCCTGGCTGCAACGCAGAGGGGGCAGATGCGGAAGTTGGGAAATGGTGGATGAGCGAAAGGCCCGATCATAAAGCCATCTTCGACTTCCTTGGAAATCAGGCGATCGACGGACTCTGGCTCGTTGATGGCAGAGAGTAGATTCTTACATGAGCAAGGGATGGATGGTAGCACGGAAATTCCGGGGAGAAAGCCTTCTGTGAGTCCCTTTAAGAGGAACTGCACAAACGCGGTATCGGGGTGGTTTTGGAGAGCTGCTGCCATGGCTGGAATGTTAATGGGTGTTGCCAAGTACTTACCCAGTTTTTGAGAGGTGGGATTGTGGGGGCATGTGAGCCGGGCATGGGCTCCACCGCAGAAGGAACAGACATGAAGGAAGCGGCACTGGGACATGTTACATCCGGCGTCATTGAAGTTATTACAGATGGAATGACCCCCTTGGCGCATGATTGGCCTGCCTTTTTTATCGATGCCGTTGGTTGCGGGGAAGCAGGTGGCGGGAGCTGATGCTTGTTGCGTTGAGGAGACTGATGGGGCCTTTCCTGATAGGCGGGAGAAGGCCGAGGCTCTTGTTTGGACTTGGTGGGGCTTAGTGCGAGCGGGAATGGCGCAGGAAGAAGCTGGGTGGGACGGGGCGCCGCACAAAGAACAAGGTAGCGCTGCGTGAGCAGCGAATATGCGGCAATAGATCTCGTTATTAAGGACGCCCCAGTGAGTGTTCTCGTTGAACTGTTGGATGCGGGCGGCGGCTTCGGAGGCGAAGTGGATGTGGTATTGGTAAAAACCATTTCCTCCAAAGCGGAGGGCTAGATTAAGAACGATGGCCAAGTAGTCGTCCATCTCCTGCCGGCGGATAGGGAATTGGGTACAGAGAACATCCCTGAAAAGGGAAAAGGCGTAAGCGAACTCGGTGGAGTTGAGTTCTGTGGTTCGGTTATATTTCCTCCCTTTGGGGTAAGGGAGCCCGTCCTGGCTGTAAAGACTGTCGGCAGGTGGTTGGTGGAGGGAAGGCATGATTAGGAGCGCGAGGTCTATGTAATTACCGTCTAATATCTGCTTGCGTATGTTGGTGGGGATGGGTGAAGGACGAGAGATGGGGGTGTTGGGATGATGGGTTGGAGGATTGGCTGAGGACAAGGTGAAGATAGCTGCTGTTTGTTGAGCTGGAATGAGTTGAGAGGGAAGACATGAGCTAAGTGAATAAGGAAACTGTTGTGGAGGAAAGCCTGGAGCGGACGTCCCTGCGTTCGGGATACCGGCTGACTGAAGCTGGAAGGGCTGATGAGGCTGCTGAGGTTGGTATGGGTTAATAGTGGTAAGAGCTGGCCATTCGGTGCCTGCGGTTGCGGCTGGAGCTTGCTGCTGTAGTAGGTGATGGTGGGCAGCTGGGGGCACTGGCATCTCGGTGCCAGGAGCCCCGACTGGGATTGGTTGTAGTGGGTGTTGAAGGTGGACGGCTGGGGGCCCTGGCATCCCGGTGCCAAGAGCCCCAGCTGGGGCTGGTTGGTGTGATTGGTGATGGTGGGTAGCTGGGGGCGGCGGCATCCCGGTGCCTGGGGCCCCCACTAAAATAAGCTGCTGTGGTTGGTAGGACTGGATGGCGGGGGGCGCGGGCATCCCGGTGCCGGCTTCCCCCGCTACTGTTTGATAACCAGGTGGCTGGGGTTGGACAGCCGGGAGCATCGGAGGCCTGATGTTAGTTGGATGGAGTCTTGCTGGCTGCTGGTGTGTAATCTGGAAATCCTGGAAGGAGGTGGACGGCCTTGGATTTCCAGTGGTGGTGGGTTCGACTGGAACTGAATGCAGTAGCTGATGCTGTGAAATGGTTGCTGAGGCTCTGGCGCGTCTTGTTCTGGCCATTGGATCCTGTCTTTGTGGTGGGTTCTTATCTCCCAGTGGTCTGTGGACTGGGTGGAATGTGTGAGTTACCCCTTTAAGGGGGGGGTTGACGTCACCGCAACTCGGTGGAGTTGAGTTCTGCAGGAGACCCCACTCCCGGCGTCCAGCCGGGAGTGGGGTCTCCTGCACGGATTTTTCGGCCTCGGATGCTGGATCTTCGTGGCTATGGTCGTCCTGCTTCCGTTCGAAGAGATCGTCGTCGGAGGGAGAGAGTGAGATGGAATCCATCCTCTGAAGGAGTGAGTACCGTTGGTGGTGTAGGTTAGAAGCTAGTGCTACGTTACACGGTGTAGTGATTTCCGTCATGCAAAATGACAGAGCGAAGAAGAGGAGGTGGGTTAGTGAGGTATTTATGGAGGTGTCATGAGTGACGTGATTGACGTGAGGTCCTGCTCCTGAAACTCAGCTAATTAGCTCCACTAAATAAATTAATAGTTTAAATTAATAAAAAGTTTATTTGACAGGGACAAATGCATAGAACAAAGTATTGAGTTTAAAATTTATAACCATTAAAATACATACAATAAATAGATCCTGTACGTGAAATAAGATATGGACTTATGTAGATGTAGAAATCTCTATAAAACAGAGTCTAGACACATTTAACAATACAAGAACACAAAATAAGAGGTGTGCATATGTCTGTGCAAGTAACACCTAAAAATTTAAATTCATGTACCTCATCTATCTCCTTCTCATCAATCTTTATTCTAAAATTTTCATTGACCTTTCTTTTTATTGAAAAGCACATAGAGACTGTCTTATCATAGTTCAGGGTCAGATGATTATTTCTGAGCCACTGTGACACACCGTCCAGTTCTTTTGAAAGCATCTCAGCTGCAATCTGAGGGTTTTTTGCTTAGACATATATATATATAATTGTGTCATCTACATACATTTGGCATTTAACCCTTTTGCAACTGTCAGGAAGATTATTTATATATAAACTAAAAAGTAAACCGCCTAAAATGAACCTTGTGGAATTCCAGTTTGACAAGTTTGGACAGATGACTGGGTAGAATTTATTCTAACACACTGTTGTCAAATGATGCAATAACTTGGTTTAGATCACATCTCGCACACAGACTAGTTGCAATTTTGCAATTTATTTAAAAGGATTTTGTGAATTACAGTCCAGAAACACTGCCCTCACTACATTGCCTTCATCTAATGACTGTTTTATCATTTCAGTGAGGTAACAGTTTGCCAACTCTGTTGATTACCGTGGTCCAAACCCAAATTGTTTGGCATGTAGGAGATGATTACATTCAAGATAATCAACAAGTTGTTTGACAACTGTTTTTTCAAGAACCTTTCAGACTGGCTGGTAAAATTGAAACAGGTCCATAATTCGATACCTGGTCAGATGCTCCAGACTTAATGACTGGAGTTATAATAGCCGTTTTCCATTGCTGAGGAAATTCCTTTCCTCTAATGGATAAGTTTACGACATGTGTAACTGGCATTAAGAAAAGAGAACTGTTTTTTTTATAAAACCGGTATTCAAGCCAAATTTATCCTTGGCCTTAGATTGCCATAACTGCCTAAAAAACGTCAGCAGTCTCACTTTGGTCTACCTCTTTTATACAGAAAGATGTTGATTACTTCTACTATTTCTTAATCCTTAATATACTTTAAAACAATTATGTCTGTGTTAGTTTTTGTTAATAATGAATGTTTGAGTGTTTAAGGTCTCTCTTTTTTTTCATCAGATGAAGAATATCTTTATTCAGCCATGGTAAAGCCCTTCTGTGTTATGAATACTTCAGTATATTTCTGAATCACATCTGTGAGTGTTTTCATCATTGTTGTACAGCACGTATCTAAATCATAAAGTTTGCTTAACATTATCCCAATTTATATTCTGCCATTCACCTTCAAGCTCAGTTATTTTATTCTTGGGAATGCCTATAAGTTCTACTTTATGCAGAATATTGCAGAAGGATTGTAGGCGGTTTTTGGATAGCTTTCTAACAATTAAAATCATATTGTGATCAGAAAGACCTGTGATTAAGTTGTACATTTTACTCCCTCGCTGAGTTCTGTTTGTGAAGATCAAGTCAATAAGGGTTTTACTGCTTTTTGTTAATCTTGTCGGTTCTTTGGTTATTTGGTGGAAATTATGTTTTGAGTAGATATTTTTTTACTTTTGCTTTTGCACTTAGACAAAGGTAATCCAAATTGGAGTTTGTCAGTAAATGTTGAATCTGATCTTTTTTTGAAGTAACACTTTGAATATTCAAATGCCCTCCGACAATGCCCTTTGGTTTAGTCTTTGGATCCCATATAACTTGAGCTTGGCCTGTTGGTAGCTGGACTGCTGCTGCTGCTGAGGCCTGAGTCTGGCCTGTTGGTAGCTTGGCTATTGCTACTGCTGCTGCTAAGGCCTGGCCCAGTTGTAGCTTGGGTGCTGCTGCTGATGCTAAGTCCTGAGCCTGGCCTGTTGGTAGCTGGACTGCTGCTGCTGAGGCCTGAGCCTGGCCTGGTGTAAGTGGACTGCTGTTGCTGACGCCTGAGCCTGGCCTGTTGGTAGCTGCGCTATTGCTACTTCTGCTTCTGAGGCCTGGCCCAGTGGTAGCTTGGCTACTGCTGCTGCTGATAAGGCCTGAGTCTGGCTTGATGGTAGCAGGGCTGCTGCTACTGCTGCTACTGAGGCCTGAGCCTGGCCTGGTGGTGGCAAAGCTGCTGTTGCTAGGACCTAGGCCTGGCCTAGTGGTTGCAGTTAGTTTGCTTCTTTCATCCAGTAGTTCATGTTCATGTAGGTGAAGAGTAGGACCACTAGTACACGTTTGCTGTTCAGTAGCCATCAGTCCCAGAGGGAATATATCTGTTGTTTCCTTTCTTAGAGTAGAATCATGCCAAACCAGCACTGATTTCTGAAGACAGTGTTTGGACAAATCACTGTTTAGATCTGGGCTAAGGTTTACAGATGGACCTGGATTTAATTGTATATCCTCACTTAGTAGCAGCAAAAATAGTAGAGTTCTGTAAACATTTGCTTGTCTTTGTGTATTGTTTTCTGTCTTTAGTAGCAATTCCATTATAAGGTTCTTTCTGCCAGAAAATAGAATAAGCAATCAAGTGTCCATGTCCAAAAAAATTTGTCTTGGTGTATCATTAAAAAGTGCAGGATGTGCAGGAGCAACTGGTTGATTTCTAGCCAAAGAGAGGCCTTGTGCTGGTGGAACAAGCAGGAACCTCAAACAAAGCAGTAGTGTCCAAATACATCCAGTTTCTTTGTAGCTTGTGGTTGTTTCTCATCTTTGATGCATGCATTTCTTTGAGTTGAGGCATTTGTGTTGAAAAGCATCGGCTAAAACTAGGGCTGGACAATATGTCCAAAAATGTTATCATGATACAAAGTTTCATATCTTTTGATTTCAATAATTATCACGATAAGTACCAAATCGTTATTTCGTTTAAGTTTAAAGGCTGATTTTGCCAAACAGTGGATCACTTGACAAATCTGAGGTAGAACATTAAAAGCACTTGTGATAAAATCTTTGTCAACAAATATGCATGAGTAAAATTAAGTAAAAGCTTTTTTCAGTCCTTTTCCTCTACAAAATAAACATTGTAATACAAAAATTATGTCCTAATTTGTGTATGATTTAAATGAATTAAATCAAACATTTATTGAATATTTATTGTACATGTTATATTGTTATTGAAAAAAATTATATCGCAATAATTATTGTTATTGTTTTATTGTCCAATAGTATCTGATATAAAATGCTAAATAAAAGGATGGGTGCGGAGCCTAAAAAAACACACCCGGGCCCTGTTTCAGAAAGCAGGCTTAACAAACTCTGAGCTTATCCCGGAGATATGAATTGATTGAGCCTAAGGTGGGAAACTCTTAATTTTCGGTTCCAGAACAGATTATCAGAATTTGTGATCTGAGTATGTTACGCATGTGTGGTGATTAAAGCTCCGATAATGGAGCAAAAATGGAAAAAATTGAGCTCCGAAACTACGATTCACCACAGCAAGCGGTAAATAAAGGCAGAGCCTCCATTTTAATCAGGTGGAGCTAGAGATATGAATGTGTGCCATAACACAGACCATGATTGGCTTTAAAACGCAGGAATGTAAGAAGGATCAACTTGTTAACATTATTAAGCTACTACAGCGTTGCTCATTCATCATTTATCAAACTGGACTTTCCTTGAATGATAAAGTGCTACAGCCCATTACCTTCGATTTTAAATAAGAAGGCTATATTTATTAAGCTGTAACCCGACGGGACAAAATGCCGGTGGCAATCGCTACCCAATTATGAAAATAGGTAGGCTATAGGTCAAATATAAGACACAGTTTACTCGTGAACCTGTGATTGTAAAGTCACAGTCACACCCAGCAGGTTAGCTGATTAATTATCTCTTGCAGTGAAAAATGTGTCTATAGTTTCAAACTCACTGTAAAGTTTTAAACATCTATTTTACATTAATAAAATCTTGCTCATTTCATATTTTCTTAATGCTGTCAAAACACATTCAGACTACCAGCAGGTAATAATGAAAAACTCACATTTAGTGAGTAGTTGATAACTAAGATAGGAATGTTCCAATCAGTGCGACTACATTATGAAAGATTACTGTTCATTGATCAGTTTTCTAGGTTACATATTAAACAGTGGTTACTGCAGAAATATAGCCCACAGTAGGCCTAAGTGTTTTCACTGCAACTGTCCACAAACTCTCAGCCTTCTATACCTAAAGACGGACATAGATTTTATTTTGCACTGAGGATAAATCCACGATGTGCGGAGTTCCCGTCGGTGACGACACTATGGGAACGCCCTTGGGCGTGGCAGGGCTGAACTATGAATGAAACTACTCCAATCCTATTGGTACTGCTCTAAACGGTAGCATGTGATGGCATAACCGGAGGTGTATTTAAGCACACCGGCACACAATACTCATTAGCTTTTTTCTATTCAGCAGGCACTCTGGCTATAGTTGAAAGCTCCACTCCTTTGACAAGTAAGAAATAAAGCAAGAATCCTACCTCAAGATGTCTGGTGGAGGTTGTCTCCTGCCTGGGACTGCCGCACGCCCAAGTAGCTCTCAAGGGGGCTGCTTGTAACCACTGCAAGGCCATACCCCTGAGGGTGCTTAGGTCTCGAGCGGCTCTCTTCTTGGCTGATGGTAGGATGCGCTCCCCCCGTGGCTCCGGTCCCGCGGTCGCTGAGGCATCGTGGCAATGTGGTCGGTACTAAAGATCTGGGCTATGGCACAATGCCGCCGGTAGAAGAGGTGCTGGCCAGCTACCTCTCACCCTCCCTGGCTTCTTCACTGAAAAAGCTGGCGCTGCCCTCCAGACCATGCCGGGCTGCATCAGAGATGGTGGGGAAAGCCTACGTGGTGGCGGGCCAAGCCGGGGCGAGCCTACACACCATGGGAGTCCTACAGGCTTACCAGGCGGAGCTCCTGAGGGACTTTGACCTGGGGGGGCCCCTCTGAGGAGGGTGTCGCAGAACTCCGTAGAGCCACGGACCTGGCGCTTTGCGTGACAAAAGAGACTGCTCGCTCCATTGGTCGCTCGATGGCAGTTCTGGTGGCCACGGAGCGCCACCTGTGGCTAAATCTGTCAGGGATCCGGCAGAAAGAAAGGGCTTTCCTCCTCGATGCGCCCCTCTCTACGTCGGCCTTATTTGGGGAGGCAGTGGATACGTGTGGTCTCCCGCTTTCAAGACGCCAGGACACAGAGGATCTGACGACCGTCATCCAGTCTCGTCGGATTCAGGGGAAGAGATCCTGAGGTTTCACTTAGGGGGGCCCACCATCAAGAGCCCCCCCCCCCCATTTTAGATCTGCAGGTCCTGAACCGGTGGGGGCGTGGCGTACCAGTATCGGGTTCTTCCTTTCGGCTTAGCACTCTCCCCTCGCACGTTTACCAAATGCATGGACGCAGCTCTGACCCCGCTGAGGCCGACGATTGGCTCATTTTAGCCCAGTCTCGAGAGTTAGCAGTTCGGCATTGAGATGTCGTCCTTGGTCATCTTCAGCGTTTAGGGCTGAGGCTCAACGTGAAGAAGAGCGTGCTGACACCCGCCCAGTGGACAGCATGACAGGATGAATTGACAGCATGAATGAGGAAATGAAACAGACAGCCGCCTCAGGCTCCACAGGAGGGGAGAAGAAAAAGAGAAACTGACGGTTTTCCAGCTTTTCCAGACGGTTTTCCAGGTTTTCCAGTTTATCCAGCCGGAGTTACTGATCTAGGGATTATTTGATCTCACAGAAAACCCAGAGTTTCCCTCATCTCAGGCTCAGAATTCAGAATTTTCTGTAATCCCGCTTTCTGCGGCCATCTTGCCAGTAGTTCAAAGAAAAAGTGTCTACTAGAAGTGGTCCCAACTTCTGGATTAGATTGGATTACATTAGAAAACTTAATTAATTTATTAATTAGTCCTTCTCAAGTGTTGACTGAATTTCCACAGGTTGGAGAGTGAGTAGGGTGGCTGACGAGGGACGCAATGCAGCTTAAGAAAACACATGCAAATAGACACAGACAAAATACACAAACAAATAAACACAACACAACCAAATAGGTGCATTTGTGTATTTGGTTGTGTTGTGTGTATTTGTTGCGCGTTTTCTAAATGATGCACGTGTCAAATTGGCATGTGCTTATATTTTTGAAGTTGCAATGCGTTTGCCCTTTTTGGCCATTGTGAGAGGGGAGGAAAACGAAACACTGAGGGAAACAAAGATATGCCCTCTGCTCATTTAAATCCAGATTTCTATACACAGTTGGAGAATGCTTTGACACACAAGTTCATTACCACCCACACACACACACACACACACACACACACTCTCACACACTTTCTGAGGTGGAGGAGGGAGTTGGGCAAGAAGAGAGAGGAGGGAGAGAGGAAAAAAGTGAGAAAAAAGGCAGAGAAGGGAGAAAAGTAAAGAAGGTGAAGTTAAACCAGGGTGAGGGAGAGGAAGGAGACATGGAAGGACAGAGGAGAGAATGATTAAGATGTAAGAAAGGAGAGAGAGAAAGAATTAGGAAGAAATGAGAGAGGTAATTGTGGGCAGAGAAGATGAAGAAAGGGATGGAGGGAGTGATGAGATCAGAAGGAGAGAAATAGTGCAAGGAGAAGGAAGAGGGAGGGATGATGAGGTACAGCTTCGAACAGGAGTGTGTGTATGTGTGTGTGTGTGTGTGTGTGTACTAATTTAAATCTAGATTTCTGTGTGTGTGAATTCTGTCAGAAGGAATTCTTCTTTTGTGCCTGTAACTGTACCAGCTCTGGCCTGGCTGGCATCTCCCAATTGGCCAAGAGGACATTCAGAAAAAACAGGTCCGGCCCTCTCCCCTCTCCCAGATCTTCTCACATTTTTGTATAGACCACATGTTGTTGGACCTTATATTTTCAAAACAAGAAGTCCACGCTGAGTGGAGCAGAATCATTCACATGTAGCAAGAGCATAAAGGACATCAACTATTTCCCTATTTATTACTATTTATTTACTATTTATTAGCGCCACTAAATTCTTCTTTTTCTGTGCTTGCTATAATGAGCATGATGCATGATGGAGGAGCCTGGAGATCATGGGGGAAAATATTTAAATCAGAATATACTTCATCTGAGAGAAGAAACATTTATTGCTGTGTACACAATAAATGTGACAAATGTTGAGTGCATCATAGCACAGAGACATCACCAGTGAAAATTACTAATGACCTCCTAATTGCATCAGTCAAAGGACGTATCTCTGTACTGGTTTTATTAGATCTTAGGCTGCATTTGATATCATTGTCCATCAGATCCTATTACAGAGACTGGAACATTTAATTAAAGAAACCGCTCTAAGTCCTATTGATCAGATCAATCTCAGTTTTTACATGTTAACGATGAATCCTCCACACACACCAAAGTCAGTCATGGAGTTCCACAAGGATCTGTGTTGGGACCAATCCTGTTCACTTTATATATGCTTCCTGTAGGCAATAATATCAGGAAACACTCCATAAACTTTCATTGTTATGCTATTGATACTCAATTATATCTAAACTCATCAGTTAGCTAAACTTCAAATGTGCCTTCAGGATGTTAAAACCTGGAATCTGTAATTTTCTAATGTTAAACTCAGATAAAACTGAAGTCATAGGACTGGGGCCCAAGCACCTCCGAGATGCATTATCAAAACATAAAGTTACTCTGGATGGCATCGTCCTGGCCTCCAGCACCACTGTGAGGAATCTTGAAGTTATCTCTAGTCAGAACATGTTCTTTAACTTCAAGGATGGCCTTTTTTACCTACCTAATATTGCAACAATCAGGAGCATCCTGACTCAAAATGATACAGGAAAACTAGTCTGTACCTTTGTTACCTCTTGACTGGATTACTGCAATTCCTTATTATCAGGCTCCTTGAATAAGTCTATCAAGACTTGTAAGCTGATCTAGAATGCTGCAGCATGTTTTCTGGAACCAGGAAAAGAGATCGAATTTTTCCTGATTTAGCTTCTCTGTTCGGGCTTCCAGTAAAATCCATGCTCACCTACAGAGCTCTTAATCGTCAGGCAAAAGTCTTCAAAAGTAGAATGGGAGCCAGAGCATTCAGCTATCAAGCTCCTCTCCTTTGATAAAGCTTATAGTTAGGGCTGGCTCAGGTGAGTACTGAACCATCCCTTAGTTATGCTGCTATAGACCTAGACTGCTGGGGGACTTTCCATGATGCACTCAGCTCCTTTCTCGTCCTCTCTTTCTACCTCTGTATGCAACCTCATCCCATTAATGCATGTTACTAACTCGACTTCTTCCCTTTCCCATAATCTTGTGCTTTCTCGCCCCTCTCCTCTGTCCTCCTGCTTTATTATTTGTTGTCTGCCACGCCGGCTCAAATTCCCGTGAGCTGGAATGAGCTAGAAACATGGAACTTGGGGGAATAACTGGAAATGGTGTGCATCAGCCTCCATAGAACTATGAATGCAATTGGGCACATGGTGGTGCTATTATTAAGGCTTAAAAATGCACCTTTGAAAGGCCACGCCGCTTACACTGTAAGTCCAATTGACTTGAAATTTCTCACACACACGCAACTTATTGTGCTCTACAAAAAAGCCTCCGGAATCATTAAGGTCTGCCAATAAAGTTTTCCGTCATTTTGAATTTTTTGAAAATCACATTTTTGACATCTCCTCCTAGACTGTAGCTCCGATTGCCACCAAATTCTTTGTGAATCATCATTGGATCAAACCTATTAAAAGTTGTATAAAGCGTATCGATATCTTAATTACTTTTCAAGATATGGACCAATGAACTTTGTAAGGGGCGTGGCTCTGGACATGAATGACCACAAATCAGCAACCTGTAGGGTCGATCATCACAAAACTCACAGCATATGTTCAGATAGGTGCCCCAGATATACCTGAACAGTCTGATATACATATGTCCCTAGGGGGCGCTACAAGCGCAAGAAAGGTGCTTAGCATTACAAAATTACACTAAAATCCCATATTCATTCTCCAATCATCACAAATCTCTCAGGATATGTCCTCATAAGTAACTGAAACATGTCCTGACAGTTTCATTCAAATTGAACACGGGGGCGCTATAATATATATAGCGAAATATATATGCAAACAAACTGCAGGTGATAAAACGCAAATCAGACTACAAAATGCAAATTTAATCTATATTATCTATAAAACTCAGAGGGTTGTCAAGAACCGTGCCTAAGTACTTAAAAGTTCCTACTTGACCATTAAGTACAACTGGCTCTGTTGTTATGTCTTCTTTATTGCAAAAGATTAGCTCATTTGTCTTTGCAACATTGATTTCTATCTCACTATCTTTGCAACATGCTTCAAGGGCCTTTACATGTGCTAAATAAGAGGCCTCACAAGAGGGGTCAGTTTTTTGTAAGAGTCTTACTAAGGACATATCATTTGCATATCCGCTTAAAGGTACTATTATTTTTGAAAAATTCATTTTTGAATAGAGAAAAAAGCACAGAGGAAGGAACGCTGCCTTTTGGGCAGCCTGTACTGATAGTATGCACTCCTGACAAAAAGCCATTTACACATACCCTCTGAGGGCGACAGGTAAGAAAGTCTCTGATCCAGAGAACCATGGCCTTATCTATCTTAATATTGGCTAGTCTTTGCAGGAGAATATGTAGCTTCATATAATTAAATGCTGCACTAAAGTCTATGAATAGAACTCTTATAGTTAATAATAGAAGAATAGAATAATAGAATAGCTTACCCTTTAGGGTGTGCAAGCTGTTTTGAAATAGAGTGTAAAAAGACCAACATGGCATTGTCACTTCTAAGGCGAACTGCAGCGAATCTAACATGGTGGTTATTTGGGAGATCAGGAGATCTACCAGAACTCTCTCCATTGTTTTACACAATATGGAGGTGATAGCTATAGATCGGAAATCTTCAGGCCTATATGCACCAGGCTTTTTAGTTATGGGCCTTATTAAAGAAAATTTCCAAGACGAGGGTACACCTGCAACCAGAAGAAAGTTAAAAAGCCTTTGTGGGGCACAATCTTTAAGTAAGCAGGCTTTCAGGCTTTCTGGGCCAGCGGCCTTATTCATTTTATTTAACATTTTTATTCATTTAGCTGACGCTTTTATCCAAAGAGACTTACAATTGCTATACATGTCAAAGGTCGCACGCCTCTGGAGCAACGAGGGGATAAGTGTCTTGCTCAGGGACGCAATGGTGGATGGGTCACAGTGGGGGACTGAACCCAGGTCTCTCACATCAAAGGCAGGCATGTTATCCATTTCACCATCACCGCCCCATTTAATTAAGGCTTTTGACAACAGCATCTTCTGTAATAAATATTGGTGCACCTGTAGGAAGATTTTTACAGATGTCATCACATTCACCCTTATCATCCACAGCATCAAACCTACAGAAGAACACATTCATTTCATCTACAAGACTTTGACTGTAAACTACACAGTGTTGGGCAAGCTACTTGGAAAATATAGTGAGCTAAGCTACTAGCTACTCTACATTAAATGAAGCTTCACTACACAGAAGCTACCCCCCAGTGAAATGTAGCAAGCTAAGCTACAGCAACGTGGCAAAAGTAGCTTAGTTACATCTAAGCTACTTTTAATTTTTTAATACTTTATAGTTAGGTCATTTATATATAAATATTTATATACACACACTCACACACACACAACATAGGCCTAGTTTATATTGAACCAACTTCATTCCACAGTAACAATAGAAGAAAGACTAAAAACCTGCGTGTGTGAGAGAGAGCTAAATCAGACACAAACTCTCCTACTTACTGCCATGTCATTGCTGCTAAATGTACTTCCTCATGCAACAAACGAGAACCATTGTTGTTTGTATAAAGCAACTTAATTATCTAATTATTAATAAATCAAATTAAGTAATTATTAATTAATTCTATATTTTTTATAGTTTATATGTGACTTTGTGCTCTGGAAACATTGCAACCTAAACAACCTAAACATTCATTGCAGAGAAAGAGAGAGAGAGCGAGAGAGAGAGAGAGACACTCCGTCGCTCGTGTCTTTATTCCCCTGCAGCAAAGTCGCAAACATCAACCCAAGGATCGGTGCGTGATGTCACCATCACAAGGAAGCGCTTCTGCCGACTGCACATACAGGTCCGTGTGTGGCGGTGGTGTCACTCACTGATCCATCAGAAATGCTTGGGAAAATGTAGCGTGTGTGGAAGCTACCGCGCTACTCGGTCAATAAAAGAGCTTCGTTACTGAAAAGCTATTTGATTCAGAAAATAGTGACGCTACCACCAAGCTACTGAGAAATGTAGTTAAACTAGTAACGGCGCTACTTGTAGCGACGCTACTGCCCAACACTGAAACTACAGTACTGTCACCCTTATTGCAACTTTTCCCCATTAAGATGTTTAAGCCCTCCCAAGCCTGTTTTATATTCCCACTGAAGAATTTACTCTCTATTTTGTTTTTATATTCAATTTTTTCGTTAATGATGTCCCCCCTCAGTCGTTTAATTTTTTCCTGCAGGTGTTCCATGTTGTCTGAACAAAAGGCAATCTTTCTTTCATTAAGGCAGGTTTTAAGTTTTTTGGAAACTCAGGGTTTATTATTTGGGAAAATTCTGATAGTCTTTGTTTCAGATACACAGTCCTCACAGAACTTAATATATGTTATACTGTGCCTGAGTTCATTCCCATCCGGACTCAAAGAAGGTGTCCCAATTTGTGTTGTCAAAACAGTCTTTGAGTTGACTTTGTTTGCTTCAGACTACATCTGTATCTGCTTAATAACTGGTTTCGTCCTTTTGAACATAGCTTTATATTTAGGCAGGAGATGAATTATATTGTGATTGGATTTCCCTAGAGCTGGTCTACACACTGCTTTATATGCCTCAGAGATATTTCCGTAGCAGCGGTCAAGGGTCTGAGTAACCGGTTAACCGTGTTAACCGTGTAGGACAGTCAACATATTGATGAACAGTGGGCAGATGTGTAGACAAGTTACATGAGTTAAAGTCCCCAAGGACAAAGACAGGCGGATCAGCAGAGCAGCCAAGTGCATCATTATAACTCTCTGTTATTTTTTCCCCCGCTGGTGCATCATGCTGTCCAGGCACATACACGAGAATAATAGTAATTTGACCAAACTCTCACGGGAGATAGAATGGTCGAAAGGATACAGTCAATATTTCATAATCCGGTGTACACACCTGCTCCCAAACGCAATATTGTGTAGCCCAACGATTGTCGACAAATAACCCCTTGAGCCTTGCTTTTTCTTTGGTTTCTTCTTCCCTTCTGGCCATTCAGCAGGCCATCGGATTTCCATGCATTCGACAGGAAATGTTGGTGGAGCTACACCGATTGCTCGTAGGGAGAGCAGGTGCTCACAGGATTAGATGAGGTAGTCTTGACAACCTGATAAACAATCCCCAGTTCCAAATGCTGATAGGCAAAGTAGTATCCATAGCAAAGCAATTTTTATGATGAAGAATTTCATAGCAAAATGCTATAAAATGCTATTTTAGCAGGTAAAAACATTTAAAAACACAGACAAACAAATGGTGAGCACAGGGTTGACAGCAGGCCGCGTCCCCGGAAGTCTGAGCATGCCACACCAGAAAGACTTGTGTTGGCCCACCTGAAGGACATTACAGACCCCTTGTTGGACCCCCTGCAGTTTTGCCTACAGGTCAGGGGATGATGCAGTCAACTTGGGACTGCACTACATCCTGTAACACCTCAACTCTCCTGGGACCTATGCAAGGATCCTGTTGGTGGACTTCAGCTCAGCATTCAAACCCATCATCCCGGACATCCTCAGCACCAAACACACCAAGCTCACTGTGCCAGCCTGTCAGTGTTTTACAACCTTCCTGATTTCCTGACTGACAGGAGTAAGCAGGAGACTATCAGCTCTGGCACCCTCCCAGGGGTGTGTGCTCTCCCCACTGCTCTTCTCCCTCTAGACGACTGCACTTCAGGAGACCATCTCAGTGTTTCCCATATGTTCATTTATTTGTGGTGGCCCGCCACAATATCAGCACTGATGACACAACGGTCATTAGCCTCATCCAGGACGGTGATGAGTCGGCCTACAGACGGGAGGTTAATCAGCTGGCTCTCTGGTGCGGTCAGGACAACTTGGAGCTTAACACGCCATACTCAACAGCCTTGTGTCTGCTGTGGAATCCTTCAGGTTTCTGGGATCCACTATATCCCACGACCTACAGGAGCCCAACACGGACACCATCATCAAGAAGGTCCAGCAGAGGATGTACTTCTTGCGCCAGCTCAGGAACCTCAACCCGCCTAAGGAGCTGCTGATCCACTTCTACACAGCCATCATCCACTCTGTCCTCTGCCCCTCCATCACTGTCTGGTCTGGATCTGCCTCCAAAAAGGACAGGAGCAGACTACAATGGACAATCAGGACTGCAGAAAAGATCATCGGTGCCAACCTGCCCTCCATTCAAGACTTATACATTTCCAGAGTCAGGAAGCAGGCAGGAAACATCACTGCAGATCCATCTCACCCCGGACACAACCTGTTCCAGCTTGTCCCCTCTGGTAGGTGCTACAGAGCACTGTACACCAAAACCAGCAGACTCAGGAACAGTTTCTTCCCACAAGCCATCACTCTGATGAACAGCTGATTTATGACTCATTGTGTCAGGAACAATTCCTGTACAAAAACCAAAAAACTGGTCAGGGAGGCTTCCAAGAGGCCTACAGCAACATTAAAGGAACTGCAGGAATTTCTGACAAGTACTGGCTGTGTGGTACATGTGACAACTATCTCCCGTATTCTTCATATGAATGGGCTATGGGGTAGGGTGGCAAGACGGAAGCCTTTTCTTACAAAGAAAAACATCCAAGCACGACTGAAGTTTGCAAAAACAAACATCAAGTCCCCCAAAAGCATGTGGGAAAATGTGTTATGGTCTGATGAAACCAAGGTAGAACTTTTTGGCCATAATTCCAAAAGGTATGTTTGGCGCAAAAACAACACTGCACATCACCCAAGGAACACCATACCCACAGTGAAGCATGGTGGTGGCAGCATCATGCTTTGGGGCTTTTTTTCTTCAGCTGGAACCGGGGCCTTAGTCAGGGTGGAGGGAATTATGAACAGTTCCAAATACCAGGCAATTTTGGCACAAAACCTTCAGGCATTTGTTAGAAAGCTGAAGATGAAGAGGAAGTTCACCTTTCAACACGACAACAACCCAAAGCAAACATCGAAATCCAGGGCGGCTGTGGCTCAGGAGGTAGAGCGGGTTGGCCGTTAATCGGAAGGTCGGCGGTTCAATCCCCCAGGCTGCGTGTCGAAGTGTCCTTGGGCAAGACACTGAACCCCGAATTGCCCCTGGCGGCTGTTCCGCCAGTGTGTGAATGTGTGTGAATGTTAGTTACGTTTGAGCGGTTAGGCTCAGTGAGTGAATGTGTGTGTGAAAGGTGAATGCAGAAGTAGTGTAAAAGCGCTTTGAGTAGTCGAAAAGACTAGAAAGGCGTTATACAAGTACGGAGCATTTACATTTACAAAAGCATTGCTTCACCAGAAGAAGATTAATGTTTTGGAATGGCCCAGCCAGAGCGCAGACCTGAATCCAGTTGAACATCTGTGGGGTGATCTGAAGAGGGCTGTGCACAGGTGATGTCCTCGCAATCTGACAGCGCTCTTGCAAAGAAGAGTGGGCAAATATTGCCACGTCAAGCACATCTTGACTATATTTGACTAGAATAGGTAATTTGATGGGCTGAGTGATTGGTTTACTCTAATTGAGGTTTGTAAAGCAGTGCTGGCTTTTGAAAGGTATGTGTGACATGTTCCAGGATTTGTTAGTCTCAGGACTAGCTGGCATAAGGGACTCTTTTCCGGGTTCAGCTTTCTCTCTCTCAACCCCAACCAGTCTAGTAAGATGGCCACCCACCCTGAGCCATGGTTCTGCTCCATGTTTCTCCCTCTTAAATCGAAGCTTTTCCTTGCGTGTGTTGCCTAGTGCTTCCTCATGGTGGGAATTGTTGGGTCTATAAATAATATCACAAAGCGTACAGTCTCTAAATGAAAGGCATAGTGAGATAACTTGTTGTGAACTGGCGCAATATAAATAAATATTGAATTAAAATCTATTGAAATGTGATAATCTTTGATGATTAGAACCCATTGTGTTATCAATAGGGCTGGGAATTATTTAGAATTTCATGATGCCAATACCAAAAACAGTCCCCTTATAGTGATACTGATACCAATAGAGTACGTCATTTGATACCTTGAGTGAAATATCACCTGATGAAGCCATAGTAGATGAATGGGATTATTACATTATTATCAAACCTTTACCTCAAAAAATCAGCTTGTTAATATACACCTATCTATGGTCAGTCTCAGTCTGAGTCTTACTCACGGAGCCTAAAGCTACAGCCGGAAGCTGACATCAGATGTAGTTGGTGTGATCGACTGGATGTGCAGACTTTCTTTTCCTCTGTAATAATGTAATAATCCCATTGCTTCTGAATTGGATTATTTAGTCTGAAAAAGAGCAGGGATTGGCAGAGTTTGAAAATGTTTATGTAAATAATGACACTTGATCCATTTGTAAGATTCTGTATTTAACAAGGTCCTACAGAAGAACATTTCAGATTAATAAAGGGTATGAAAATCCAGTCCTGTGCCCACTGTGTGCTGAGGATAACACCGTCATGTAGGGGGGGTGTTGAACAGTCTCGCAGTGAATAATAGTCTGCTCTACCCTGTTAATTGCTCATCCATTACTCTGAGCTAGATTACATACACACCAAGGACATCAGCACTGGATAGCATTAACAGCCCATTGGATATGTGTGTTTTGTGTGTGTGTGTGTGTGTGTGTGTGTGTGTGTGTGTGTTGTGTGTGTGGAACAGAGAGGAAAATGGGAGCTAGTTTCAGAGTGTGACTTAAATAATCATGGTGCAGGTCTGCACTCTGCTCTCTCATTTATTATATACAACCATTTGTTTGTGTCACCATTACTCCAGGGCTTTTTCCACCTGATAGCACATTAGGCAAGAGCGTGTTTGTGTGTGTGTTACCCACCGCCACTGTCTAATTAAGGTGTCATTTACCTAAAACCAAAGGGGCCAAAAGCCATTAAAACACCCAGTATTACATCTCCAAACACACTGACATACACAGCAGAGGTAAGATATCCTTACCTCTGCTAACATGTAAGGAGGAAGGCTCATTTTTATCCATGTCTCTCTGGTATCAAGGTCATTTGAAAAGAAGCAGAGCATTAGTGAGATACTGGATTCCTCAGGCTGATACTGATATTGATGACTAAGCGTTTCTGATATCATACTCGTTTCTCAACATAAACATAACACAGGATCTTAAATGTTGTTATTATGTTGTCTTAAATGTTGTTATTAAAGAATTATGACATTTAACATGTGTTATTGCTATTGGCCAATAATTGGTGAGGTCCATGTTGTGACAGACAAAATTGTCTGGAACTATATGAACTGTTAAGCTTTGGTTTGTCATTCAGCTTTATTAATTGTGTTTTATAGGCTATCAAATCTGATGAACTAACAGAAACTGTATTTGTAATATGTTATTACGGACTTAAATTTGGGGATAACAGAGCTCTCATGGAAAACATTGTGCTGCACATGAAAAGAATTAAAAAAGAGACTTCGAAGGAGAATTTCAAACCAATCACTGTGTGAAATAGATACATATTGCATTGTTGTTATAGTGATTTAAAAATATTTTGGAAGCCACCCTGTAACCTGTAACCTGTAACCTGTAGCCACCCATCCTGCTGGTAAAATGCCAACATGGGTGGGGTGTGTAGTACCTAACACATGCAGAGGTTCACACTTCATCACCCTGATGAACCTCTCAGAACTGAAGAGTCCCCAGATTCTTCCTCCCAAGACAAAACAAATCCAATGGAGCACACAGGTCAGGCCCTTGCGCATTGGTGTATGCATGTGTGAAGTAGCTGAGTGACTGGCTTACTTCATCACCTTTCTTTAAATATATCTCTACATGCACACACACCAGGCAGGGATGTATTGTATTCCTTAGCATCCATGGAACATATATTCTTAGCATTAATGCATCAGCAATGAAGGTTTGTAGGGTTGGGACCACTTAGGGTTGCAACCTAAACACTGATGATGTGACACAACACAGAATAACAGCATGGCAGGCTACAATGTTTGATTTATTTATTTATTTATTTTCATCCTGATTTCATGCGCTCAGCTTCAGTGCTCAATGCTGGTGAGGTTGATGAAATGTCTCTAAACTGGACCAAACTCTGGCGCCATTGGCATGTGATCAACACTTAAATTGACAGGCTGGCAGGAGTAATCAGGAGTGACACCCCATAGTGTATTAGCATTTTATTACTGAATTATGTGCTTGACTGTGAGGAAGTTTTCATATAATACATGACGGAGTCAGTAAAAGTTTATTTTCTTAGAGGTAAAGCTCTCTCATTTCTCATAACAGCCTACCATCCAGTTAAATACAATAAAGTTAATGTAAGGTAGCCTAATTATTAATTTGTTCTTCCAGTGTTACCTAAGTTGTTTTCTATGGTTTTCTATAGATAAAAGTACAGAGGAACAGGACCAACCAAACCACATAAAGAACACAACTCCAAAAAACAGAAAAATCAACGTCACAAAAACAAATAATGAATAATCATAATAATAATAAGCTGTTTAAAGCAACTATATGTAGGATTAGGATTTTTTGTGATTTGGATCCCCTACCATTTCAGAGTGTAATTCACTGCTGCGGTAAGGACAGGTGTACACGTGCATGTGTTATGATTACATTACTTATGATCAGAACTAGCAAGTCGTGGTTCAAGTGTATTAGAACCACAATTGTCAGAATCAGAGGTATTCCCAGGTATATGTACACATTGTTATGTACATTGCTCACAATGTACTTATACAATAACTCGATAATAAAATCAGACACAGGCTACAGTATAGAGAACAAATATGCACACTCTAAACAAAAACAGTATAGACAGATTGAGACAATAGTGCAATGGGCAGAGTGCAATGGTTGCAGGAGTAAATTATTATTACCATTCCTCTTCTTCTTACCATTATTATTATTATGTACGTCAAAGGTGGCTGAGATATACAGGTGCACATATACATACATTCATACATGTACACATGCACCCAGTGCGATGGGGCATAGTGCACAGGATGCTGGAATAAATAAGTATTATGTGCAGGTATTATGTACATGAGGTAGGTGGATTTGGTATACAGTATATACAATATGACAATATGAACAGTAAGAACAGCACTGAAATAGACAACGAGATAATGATGAATAAATAATAGGTAGTCAGTAAACAGGTGGCTGAGTAGAGGCAGAGTTACTGGGTTATTGCATCGGAATGGTTCCTAACACTGTGAGTCAGAAGTCAGCTGTTCATCAGAATGATGGCTTATGGGAAGAAACTGTTCCTGAGTCTGCTGGTTTTGGTGTACAGTGCCCTGTAGTGCCTACCAGAGGGGAGAAGTTGGAACAGGTTGTGTCGGGGATGAGAAGGATATGCAGTGATGTTTCCTGCCCGTTTCCTGACTCTGGAAATGTATAAAGCCTCGTTTCCACTGAGCGGTGCGGTACGGTTCAGTACGGTACGGTTCGGGTCGGGTCGCTAAACCATGATCGGGCCTCGCGTTTCCACTGCCAACAGTACCCTACTTGATAGGCGTGGTGTATGCCGGAAAGTAGTGATGTAGTGACCAATCGTTCTGCAGTGAGTCTAGCTCCACCTTTTAGTACGGTACCACTGTGCTAGGTACCCCAACGAAAGGGTACCCAAAAAGTGGTACGGTACGGTTCGGCTTTTTGGTACCATTCACAACTTTTGACAGTGGAAACGCAAATAATTGCGTACCGTACCGAACTGTACCGTACCGCACCACTCAGTGGAAACGGGGCTTAAGTCTTGAATGGAGGGCAGGTTGGCACCGATGATTTTTTCTGCAGTCCTGACTGTCCGTTGTAGTCTGCTCCTGTCCTTTTTGGAGGCAGATCTAAACCAGACAGTGATGAGGTGCAGAGGACAGACTGGATGATGGCTGTGTAGAAGTGGATCAGCAGCTCCTTAGGCAGGTTGAGCTTCCTGAGCAGGAGCAGAAAATACATCCTCTGCTGGACCTTCTTGATGATGGTGTCCGTGTTGGGCTCCCACTGTAGGTCGTGGGATGTAGTGGATCCCAGAAACCTGAAGGATTCCACAGCAGACACAGGGCTGTGGACTATGGTGATGGGGGGCTGAGTGGAGGGGTTCCTCCTGAAGTCCACGATCATCTCCACAGTTTTGAGCATTTTAAGCTCCAGGTTGTTTGTCAGGAAGTTTGTGATCCACTGACAGGTGGAGGCTGGCACAGTGAGCTTGGTGAGTTTGGTGTTGAGGATGTCCGGGATGATGGTGTTGAACGCCAAGCTGAAGTCCACAAACAGGATCCTTGCATATGTCCCAGGAGAGTCGAGGTGCTGCAGGATGTAATGCAGTCCCAAGTTGACTGCATCATCCCCTGACCTGTTAGCCCTGTAGGCAAACTGCATGGGGTCCATCAAGGGGCCTGTAATGTCCTTCAGATGGGCCAACACCAGTCCTTCAAAGGACTTCATGTCTACAGATGTCAGGGCGACAGGCCTGTCATCATTTAATCCAGAGGTGGAGGGTTTTTTGTGGACCGGGATGATTGTGGAGCTCTTGAAGCAAGAGGGAACTTCACACAGCTCCAGTGATCTGATGAAGATCTGTTTGAAGATGGGGGCCAGCTGGTCTGCGCAGATTTTCAGTCAGGATGGTGATACACCGTCTGGGCCAGGAGCTTTCCTGATCTTCTGCCTCTGGAAGAGCTGGTGCACATCGTCTTCACAGATAATGAGTGCAGGTGAGGGGTCGGAGAGGAGCGGTGTCAGCATGGCAGTGGTGGAAGGTGATTGTTTGAAGGTGGAGTTGGAGTGGGGGAGAGGTGTGACTGTGGGGTTCTCAAACCTACAGTAAGAACCATTCAGCTTGTCTGCCAGTTGTTGAGTACCAGCAGTGTTGAGGGATGGTCTGCTGTAGTTAGTGAGTGTCTGCAGGCCTCTCCACACTGACGCAGGGTCTCTGGCTGTGAAACTGTTTCCTAGCTTTTCAGCGTAGCTCCTTTTTGCTGATTTGATCGCTTTAGTCAATGTGTTCCTGTCCTGGTTGTACAGGACTCTGTTCCCACTTCTGAAGGCCTCCTCTCTGGTCAGACTGAGCTGCCTGAGTTTCGTTGTGAACCAGGGTTTGTAGTGTGGAAGGTTCTAGTCTGCACACACGTCCTCACAAAAATTGATGTCACCAAACTCACAAAACTGCGGCAAATGATTTCTCTAAATATAATTAAAGTAAAAAATTGATGTAAGATGTCACTGTGCCGTTCAGGTCAGTGGCTGCAGCCTCAAAAAGACTCCAGTCAGTACAGTGAAAGCAGGCCTGTAAATCCAGCTTTGACTCATCGGCCTATCTTTTCGCATTCTTTATAACAGCTTTAGAAGATTTCAGTTTCTGCCTGTAAGTCAGGATAAGATGAACCAGACAGTGATCAGAAAGTCCCAGGGGTGCACGGGGAACAGAGCGATAGGAGTGTGTTAGTGTCTCTGGTGGGACACTTAATATGCTGTCTGTACTCTGTTTGTTCCAAGAAGTTTATGTAAATAATTTGGTAACATACACTTGTCAGGCATTTTCACTGATTAATAGGTTAAAATCTGTTAAAAAAGGAATTTACCATTTACCTGCTTGTCAGTTCATTAAGTCCATGAAGCATTTGTGACAGCGATCCCACAGCATACTATAGGCTAATAAGCCCCGAATTATGACTGTAGATGTACTGTTTTTACATTATTATTCATAATAGGCTATGCAGTCGATCTGCGGTCTAACATTAGTACCGGTAATCATGTTTATAATAAATTATTACTTTGTGAGCTCTTTGCAACACAGATCAGAAGCATTAAAGTGCTGCATAAACTTCTTTCAGGTTTGATTTCCCCATGTGTTACGGCAGATTGGTTCAATCAGAGTGTAATTTTGTAGTTTACCTTGCATACAAGCATACAATAAATACATTATCATGTACATGTTACTAAACTTGCTGGTGCTATGGCAACCGGCAGCTCTTGTAGAAGCAGCAGCTGGTAGTTCCTTCAAACTTTGCTACTCTTTTGTTTTATCTGTTTTTTTCCCGGCTTTATTGCCAACACATGCATTACCTCTGACATAAATACAGTTCTTGGAAGATGAAGACGGGTTTGTGGATTAAAGAGCAGCAGACCACAATCCAGCCCGCCCAAACAACTGGACCAGGCACGACAACGGGCGCGGTGATCGCTCAGAGGAGAGTAAAGAGAGCCTGGAGAGGAGCAATCCTGGCCCAGCTTGGACTTAATTCTGCTCCTTAAAAGCCGGTCTGAACAAAATGGGACTCATATTGACCAAAAGACGGAATTCAGAGACTGTTGACTCAGCAGGTGATCCACGTTCCAAGCAGTGAGCTCAAGACTCTGTCAAGATGAGTGGAAGTGGACTCTGTGTTTTACATCGATGATGCTTGGTGCACAAATGGAGAGAAGATGGACTCTGTTTCCCAATAAACATTATTGAGAAGATGATTTTTTCATGTTATCATGTGGTTACTGCAGTTTACGTTTAAGTATATATATACTATAACTCTATGTTAACTGTATGTTTTGATTTTTTTTTGTATATATGTTACCTGTTGATAGGATCCTACTTAAAGTGGCTAATGTGTGAATTTAATAACCTGATGTCGAGAAATAAAAGATTTGGAGTAACAATTACCGTATGTATGCATGTAAATATGATTGATTTTATATTCCTTTGTGTTCTGTGGGTTTATGTTAATGTATAGCTTAGACATTTAGGCAACATTTACATTTACTTTCTTGAAAGGACTATTGACTTTTATGAACAATGATTTACTGCTGTAAATCTCTGCTGCGTGTCGATCATTACACACTTGTGTGGTACATCCAAATGTTGCTATGGAGACATCTTAAAAGTTTGACAAAATTATTCCAGCACTCGCACCTCTTACTTACTGTATGTTTTCCAGAACTTTCGGCTTGCAAGTCCCTTTGTTTTTCTGTCTCTCTCTGCCCTACTCAGGTCTCTATTGCAAAAGAGATCTTAAATTCAATGACCTTATTGAATAAAGGTTATATTTGAACCCTAAACAGTGTGAGAGCTCTTTGGTTTCCCCCCAGCCTTACTTATTCAACTACGGTATCTCTCTGGTTGCATTTTGACTGACTACAGTTGTTTGGATTAAATTAGCATGTTTTAGCTCCATTGTTTTCTTACGGTAACATCTTAGAACTGTAAAGAGTAAGGCATTATGCAGGAATAAAAGAGTGAATACAACTTGAAGAGAACCAATTAAATAATCTCATATTGGCAGACTGTTTTTCCTGTTTCAAAGAACTACAATTTCCAAACCCAACTGTGATCTCAGTGACTGTTGGAGGAGCTTTTCTACAGTGAACTACTAATCACATATAAAGTTATGTTACATCCCTTTTGACTGAATGTTTTTTATACTTCCCAGGCAGCCATTGGTTTCCTTTCATTTTTCACTTGCCTTATACACAAGACTTACTACAAAATGCTGTGCTTTTGAAACAATAAAGAAAAATACAGTAAATCATTTCATCATATCATTTATATTACATGACATACTAAAAATACCAGAAATACAAAAATCAGAACTTTATTTATTCCCTTTATTCCCCCTTGTGCTGCGGCCAATCTGTTTCTCACCGCTATCTATGCAAACACACACACACACACACATTTCAAAATACGTGAAAAAGAAAAGAGTATTTATAGCTACACTTCAGTGAAAACACAAGCCAAGCAGAAATATATATTGTAGGTTGTGACATGGCAGCTCCAGCCTGCCAATGGATTCTCTCTCTGGTAGATAGTCCGTTTGAACAATGTTGTCACTGATCTTAATAGTATTTTCTTAAGGGGAGGGCAGAGCAGCATATCAGGTACATATGCTCAATGTCAACCAGCTGCTCACTGCACTCCAGCAAGCCCTTAGGGCAAAACACTACATGTGGGGGACAGGAATGTGTGTGTGTGTGGTGTCACACAGACACACACACACACACACACACACACACACACACACACACACACACACACACACACACACACACACACACAAACACACACACAGAGCAGGGAATACTTCATCCAGATGTGTTTATGGTACTTCCAAATTTGCCTTCCTCTCTGGCATTGTGAGATTAAAATAACTGAAAATAACAGCAGGCTAAATTCAAGTTCTACATTAGTAACAGCAGTGGTTCTACAGGCAGCTGCAATCTAACGTTTTCAACACACATGCTATCCAGCATACATGTAATAATAAGCAGTATAAGGGGAAAAATTAACTGATTGTCTTGGTTTCTTTCTACGAAATCGTGAGAAGTCCAGGGCCTTTCTCCAAGACATTTTGCTAGTGACACATGGTAGCTGCTGGGGTATCAAGCCTTTGGTGATTGTTTTGTTAAACCACTAGGTTTGACAAATCCTAAACACACACATACACAATCAATCAGTGGGATTTGCTCTTGCCACTGATGGTATCACTATCATGTCCTGAAAAGATAATAGTCTATAAATCTGTTTGGAAATCATATAAAAGGCATTTCTAAAACTTCAGATCTTGTGTTATAATGTATTATAATCTCATGTGTCCATCCATGCTGACAGTGCAAACAGGGACTGCTAGTTACTAATGTAGCATGATGTTACAAAGTGCAACATAATATTATTCAATTTTAGGGTATCCAGCTTATTTACTGTCACCAGGGCCGAAATCCTTCCTGTTTACGTTTTAGACCAGTATTTCACCTGCTTTGCTGTCTGACACATCAGTAGCCCTACCAAATCACAGATTTGTACAGTATAGTTAGCTGTGCTACTCATAGTCTTTCCACTTACTCCCTGATTAGGAATCACTGACCTAAATCATGATGGGAAATCATATTTATCCCAAATGGAAATAACAAAAAGAGGACATAGATGATAAATGTTTGTTTCACCCTTTTACTTTTTAACCGTGCTAAACATTGACATATAGTGACTGTGCTGTGACTATTTGAGTAAAGATAGAAAACTGTCTGAGAAGGTTCTTGGTCAGCCAGGTTGTTATCCAAGGAAGGTTAAAATCAAGGGCAACTGGACTTGGTTGAAGATACTCCTCTGTTAAGCCATTGCTTAGAGGGGGGGTCTACAGCACCTCTTATACCCCACTTATAATGCTGTCCTTTCATTATTTCCCATGAAACTAAACAAACGTTAATTTTTAGCCTCAGGTGCAGATGCCAACTATGGTCATTCTGACTTGGCCTCGGGTGGCTCTAATGACCATAACAACTATCATTACAACATCCAGAGGACTAATGAAGAAGTGGGATTGATCATCTTGGAAAATCACCCCACAGAGTAATAGTTGAGTTTCCCTACCATTTAGTCAGAACTGAGGAAGTCTCTTGGACCAGAGATGAAACGTCTCCAAGTATCTTCAATCAAGTCGAGTTGCCCTTGATTTTAACCTTCCTTGGATAGAAAAGTGAACAAAATGCCTGTGTTCACAGCCTTCAAATGGTTTATCCAAGTATCATTACAATGCCTCCCTGCCTAATTTTTCAAAGGAGAGATGGCTCTCGAAAGCTGACTGAGACTGATACACTTCCAGCAGGAGAGTCTGTACATTTACCCATGCACTTCGCAGTGTGTTATCAGTGCGCTTGGACAATGTCTGTATTTTCCCGCCCCATCTCGCCATCGGTTGTAGTGGAAAGTGCAGATTCATCAAAATACAGACCATTGTGGCACTCCTATGGCCACAGCATTGCTTTTGCCAGATCAGGCTTTTCTCCCAAAACCCAGACTGGCACATATTTGTGGCAGCTTACTTTCAAAACACTTTTTTTCTGAAAAACAGAACAAAGTCTGAACTTTTCTCAGCTTTTTGACTATCCATATCTTTTTGACTATCCATATCTGGTTTCTTCTGGAGATTTTACATGTTTTTGAGATGTAAGGCTACAGTTTTCATGTATTTCAGGAAACGGGTTATGATAGGGTCATGGTGTGGCAGCCCATCATTTTGCCCTCTGTAGTTATTTTCTTTAGTGTTTGTTTTGGTGATGTTACACTTTTCGTCTTAGCTGTACAATTATTTTGTTCCTTCACAAACCACCTCTGGTTTTTCTGAAACTTGCAATTAACTGCAAGTGTGTCTGTGTGTCTCCTTCTGTTTCAGAATGGACTGATGATGGGATGGATGTGAATATGGGCCAGTGGGCAGGCATGCAAGCCCCTCTCCTCTGCCTGGCCCTTCTGCTGCAGTTGCTGCTCTTTGAGCCACCACCCTGCTGCGGCCAGAACACCCAGGGGGCCCCTCCAGATGGACCTCACTTTGGCTTCACACAGGCTGTCTACCATGCTACAGTTTATGAAAACTCAGCAGCACGCACCTATGCCAACAGTAAAGTTAAAATGGGAATCCACCTGACCCAACGCTCCTGGGAGATCCGCTACAGAATCACCTCAGGTGATGATGAAGGGTTTTTCAAGGCAGAGGAGTATGTGCTGGGTGACTTCTGCTTCTTGCGCATAAGGACTAAAGGTGGCAACGCAGCCATCTTGAACCGAGAAATTCAGGATAATTATGTACTGACAGTTAAAGCCTCTGTCAGGGGTGAGGCCCTCCTTGAGACCTGGACTAAAGTCAGCATCCAGGTCTTGGATATGAATGACCTGCGACCCTTGTTCTCACCCACCACTTACTCCGTCACCATAGCAGAGAGCACCCCTCTCAGGACTAGTATAGCACAAGTTACTGCCACAGATGCAGATATTGGCTCTAATGGGGAATTTTACTATTTTTTCAAGGAGAAAATGGAGCTGTTTGCAGTACACCCAACTAGTGGAGTGGTTTCTCTCAGTGGAAAGCTCAATGTTGATGAGCAGAACCGGTATGACTTAGAAATCCTGGCGGTGGACCGCGGTATGAAGCTCTATGGAAATAATGGGGTCAGCAGCACAGCCAAGCTTTTTGTCCATGTAGAGCGCGTGAATGAATATGCCCCAGTCATGAACGTGGTCACCCACAACCCCTTGTGGCTTGATAAAAACCCTGTGTATGCCACGGTTACGGTTGAGGACCTAGATGAAGGCTTAAATGGAGAAATAGACTCAGTAGTCATTATGGGTGGAGACCCCTCAGAGCAATTCTTCATAGAAAAATCTGAGGAGGGTGAGTTTACCATAAAGGCCTCTGAGTCTCTAACTTGGGACACTTTTCCTTATGGTTGTAATCTCACTTTGCAGGCTAAAGACAGAGGAACCCCACAGAAATTCTCTGCCATTACGGTGGTCCACATCTTGCTCAAGAAACAGCAGGCAGTGGAAGTTAAGTTTGAGAGAGAGTTGTATGAACTTAGTCTGAATGAAATTTCACCACCAGGCACGATTGTAGAGGCTATTAAAATCAAGCCAGAGCCTGATGATGCAGAATATATCCTGACACCATCTGCAGATTCTATTTTTTTTCAAATGAACACCCTAACAGGCGTAATCTCCACCACTCGCTGGTTCACTCAGGTGACCCAGGATGTCTTTAATCTTGAGGTATTGGAAATAGATAGTGAGCTCAAAGTTAAAGTGCGGGTAACTATTGAGGATGCCAATGACAACACACCAACATTTGATCAGTCCTCTTACGAGGTTTTAGTCAATGAAAGTGTACCAGTTGGTACCAATGTATTAACAGTTTCTGCTGTGGATGAGGATAAAGGAGAAAATGGATACATAACTTACAGCATTTCCAGCCTTCAACCATTACCCTTCAAAATCAATCAGTTTTCTGGTATCATCAGCACCACTAAAGAGTTGGACTTTGAATCCTCATCAGAGAGTTTTGTGTTTGTTGTCAGAGCATCTGACTGGGGGTCACCTTACAGACGAGAAAGTGAAGTCAATGTAACAATCCACCTAGAAAATGTAAATGATAACCAGCCACTCTTTGAGAAGGTAGCGTGCCAGGGGGTGATCTCTAGAGATTTCCCAGTGGATGAAGTTATTACTACAATGTCTGCGATTGATATAGATGAGTTAGAGCTAGTTAAATATAAGATAATTTCAGGGAACGAATGGGGGTTCTTTGACCTCAAACCTGACTCAGGGGTCCTCTCATTGCGACGTTCCCTTGCCACAGCCAGTCCAAAGAATAGTGTTTTTTGTCTCAAAATAACAGCCACAGATGGTGAGCACTTTTCGGATCCTATCTTTGTTAACATTTCAGTTGTTCATGGAAAATCTGTTCCCAAAAGTTTCACCTGTAAAGAGACAAGAGTAGCCCAAAAGTTAGCTGAAAAGTTACTCAAAAAGTCCAAAGCTAGCACCCAGCCTAAAATCGAGGAAGGTTTTATTGATCTTTTCTCTGTCAATCGGCAAATGCCACAGTTTGATAAAGCTTTTCCCACAGATATTGCTGTGCGGGAAGACCTAATGGTAGGCTCAAGTGTTTTTAAGGTGAATGCCTACGATGGTGACACAGGTTTCAATGGTCAGATTCTACACTCTATTTCAGATGGAAACACTGACAGTTGTTTTACCATTGACATGGAGACTGGCGTTATCAGTGTCTTCCTGCCCATGGACAGAGAAAAGAGGGATCGCTATCTCCTCAACCTAACTATCTATGACCTTGGCCTGCCACAAAAAACTACATGGCGTTTGCTTACTGTCTATATAGAGGATGCTAATGATAATTCACCCCAGTTTCTGCAAGAAGGAGGCTATAGAACTGTCATACCTGAAAACACTGCCATAGGTACAGATGTCATCCAGGTTGAGGCTACTGACAAAGATCTTGGACCCAGTGGAGAGATTGTGTACTCTATTTTGACCAGCACCACCCAGTTTGGTATCAACTCCACCAGTGGGATAGTGTATGTTGCTGGTCAACTAGACAGGGAGTTTGTTTCTGCTTTTAACCTGAAGATTGAGGCCCGGGACAAGGCAGAGAAAGAGAACCAGAGGTTTTCTGTGACCACTTTAAAAATCATACTGGAGGATGTTAACGACTGCCCTCCACTATTTATCCCCAGTGTGTACAAAGCCAGGGCTCTAGAGGATCTTCCAGTAGGAACTGTTGTGGCCTGGTTAGAAACCCAGGACCCAGATTTGGGTTTGGGAGGCCAGGTCCGGTACTCTCTAGCCAATGACTACAATGGATGGTTTGAGATAGACAGGGCCAGCGGGGCTATTCGCCTGGCAAAGGAACTGGACTACGAGACCCAGCAGTTCTACAATCTCACTGTGAAGGCCAAAGACAAGGGAAGGCCCGTTTCTCTTCTCTCTGTCACCTTTGTGGAGGTTGAGGTTGTAGATGTGAATGAAAACCTCTACGCGCCATACTTTTCCCACTTTGCCTTGACAGGATTAGTTACAGAGAATGCCCGGATTGGTACTACCCTACTCCAAGTAACCGCTTATGATGAGGACACTGGCAGAGATGGAGAAATCCAGTACTCCATTCGTGATGGGAGTGGGCTTGGACGATTTGCCATTGATGAAGAGACAGGTAAGTTTTCTTTTAAAATATTACGTGTTGTGTTTCATGGTTTTAATCAGTATCGCCCTATTTTTGGGATTAAAGAATATGCAATTAGAGATGAAGGGGTTTTGTAAAAGTTATAGGCCTGAATTTTGGATGGAATCCATCCATCCATCCATCGTCAACCACTTATCCTGCGCACAGGGTCCCACAGAACCCTTTACTTATATTAAGTGCGCTTACAGTGTCATATGTGCCTGAGCTTTATGTCCCCTACCCTTTTCTTGCTGTCTTTGTGGAGCTTGGCTTGGAAAGTCAGGGTGAGTTTTTATGATATTCCACTTTAAAGTATTCTTATCTATTTCTTTATAGGGATATCTTACTCTGAAGTCCAGTCACCAACAGTAGAAGTGGAATTTAAGAGGTAGATAGAGTTTATGCTTGAAAGGGGGTAGGTCTAAAGAAAATCAGTGCACAAAGTCTTCTAATCTAGATGGCAGGGCTGTGATTTTTCCGGATTTTCTGACCTGAAAATGTGATTCACGTGAATCATGCAGATCTGTAATTTTAAAAAAAAGAACCGGGGGGTGGGGGGTTGTACAGGATGTTCGTTTTATGCTCAGCTGTGCAGTGTGTACCACAGGTGCTCTCGTGCATCGGTGGTAGTGGCAGTAATAGGCCTACTGCAAATTACTTTTCCCAGTAATGTAAGAGTAAAAAGAGTAATGTAATGGATTACTATTTTCATAGTTGTATTGAGTGCCACAGTTAGTAATCCAAGTAACGCTGCGCTACTGAACGCACCACGTGAATGCGCGACCGCGCTGCAGCTCAGCGGCACCGGACTTTATGTTGTTAAAGTCAGCTGTTAGCCAAGAAGCTAAAGGACGACTGGAGAGTCGACTTTGTGCGTAAATTGGGAATGTTTTGATTATTGCTTGCTAGAGGCTATGTCTAATGTTTACTTTGACTTGGTTATCTATTGATGACTCATGTAGCCTATATATACAGACTTTGCTGTATGACTGGTTGCTTTTTAAGTCGTCCTTATGTTAAAGGTTTTGGCACGTTATTAATTAATTTCTTGCAAATGGTTGTGACAGAGTTTAGGCTATATAAGGCCTTTTCACACGGGATGCTCCGTACTCCTCATCAACAAACAAGAGCGCCATGAGGTAATCATGGCAACGGCTTCTGTGTGACTGGCGCAATCCTGTCATTCTTGTCTCACACACACAAAATTTCATGTTTCATGTTGCACATTTAGCTGTTGAAGTTTGGTAAAAATGACTACAAAATAATTATTATAGAGAGGTTGCGATGGTGCAGTGGATTAGACCCTTGTCTTTGATTCCCACTGCAACACATCCATTAAATAACTTATTGTCACGAGTCCTGCTTTACCATCCAGTTTAATCACGGTGTCGGGTCTCAGTATATTTTCCTGCTTTTTTGCTCTTTGCCAATCACATGCCTGAGATGCTTTCACCCAAAAAGCTTGATTTTTTGTCCCACTCTGGGAAACTATTGTCAAATGAGAATAATAAAATAACAGTGTGAATCAAAGGGCTTGTTTTATTGCCGGATGCAGACATATTCATAATATTCATAATATTATTGTTTAGGGCTGCAACTAACGACTATTTTGAAAGTCGATTAATCTATCGATTACTGAAGCAAATAATCAACTATTCGGATTATGAATCGCAAAATGACACAGAGGCTCTCATTTAGCTATTAACCTTTAAATTAGACCTGAGGTTGTTTTAGGCATGTGCTAATTAACAGTCAAGACAATAAAATAAATACTGCTTTCAAAAATGCATCTTTTAATGAACGTTTCTGCTGCAGCAACAGAAATTTCCACTGAAATCACATCCTGATAAGCAGCTGATCTGCTGTTTAGTGACGGACATCCTGCATTTCATTTGCCGAATTTACAAGAGCGGATCAATAATAACGATTTTGTAGTAGACAGCGTTTCACAACAAATATAGTTTCCCCAAACTCAACAACTCACAAAACTCCGTGATTTTTTTAAAGGAGTTTTGGGTGGATTAGCCGCCGCCTCACACACGGTCAGGAGAACTGTTTTCTCTTCTTTAGAAAGTATTAAATTGTCCGGTGTTGTTAAATCTTGCGCACTCGGCAGCAACATGTTCTCTGGGAACGTCGCCATGAGTGATGCATCGGTTATGATTGAAAAGTCGGGGCACGTCTGGAATGTGAATGTGGCCATGTATCATAATTATGTGCTACTCACAGCACCATTACTGTAACAATCAATCAAATTGACCAACTGTATAGAAAACGTTTCAGCTCATCACGTGAAGCAACACAGCTTTAATGTGAAGCTAGCTTGCTAACTAGCTTACTGAGACTAGTCTTCGTCATCCACAGACATACAACATTACGCAGCTCCTCTTCAGATGCTCCGGTGTTTCCAGGAGAGCTCAGCTTTGCCTCAGTACATGACCTTTCTGGCTGAGTGAAGAGCTGTCACACTCTGGAGGTTTTAGTTTGTGAAGGTGTTACTGCAGCTCTGATGTTGTTTTAATAACTTTACTGTTCACATCACTTTACTCCGTTAAGGTGACGGTGTCGCTACAGCCCAATGACGTCATGAACTAATCGATTATTAAATTCATTGGCAACGAATTTAGTAATCGATTTTTGTCGACTACGTTGATTAGTTGTTGCACCCCTATTATTGCTGTCAAATTGTCATGTGAATGTGAGCAGACATGGTACAGTTTTCTATGCATAGAGGAAGCACAAAGTGGGCCCTTAAAAGTTTTTTTAACCTTTATTTTTACAGTGGAGTTTTTCTTCTGACCACACACAAGCCCACCTGGAAGCTTCCCAGCACATCCACAATCTGATCTTTCGGCCACTGAGCAATAGAAATACAACAAAAAATATTTAGGCTGTACTTTAAATTCAAGTTTCTTTTGTTACCTTATAATTTCAGTACAGATTGAAAGGCTGTGATGGTTCGCCACATACAACAGCAGTGCAAACATAAAGGACATAAGTGCAAAAATTAATTAGACATTAAATATTAAAAATGATTGTAAGGTTAATAATTGTTATATATGCATAATATATGTTACTAGACTAGCCTCCACACTGCTCCCACTACAATCCTCTCTTCTTTAAAACAGTTTGCACTATTTGTCAGTCTCAGAGAAAGTAGACCTCTAAAGAACAGGTAGGGGTAGAAATCCACCATCTCCTCTAATGACAAACTTAAGCACAGTATGTGTAAATTATAGAAAACAAAACTGTCATTAATTTTATCAGCTGCATCAGTCCATTGCTTTCCATCTTGCATTATTCCAGAGTTGTAACCTTGACTGAGAGACAAATAATCATTGTCTTGTTTTAAAATCATGTGCGCCTGTACAATGTGCCGTCACATCCATGTGCCGTCACATCCACTGCCTAGACTGGACCCGCACAGGTTGCTGTTGGAGTTTCATTTTGTGCATGCACAAACTTATACGCATAAGTTTATATGCATAAACTCCATACTACTACTACTACTACTACTACTACTAATAATAATAATAATAATAATAATAATAATAATAATAAGAAGAAGAAGAAGAAGAAGAAGAAGAAGAAGAAGAAGAAGAAGAAATAGTTGAATTTCACTTACACTTTTGTCAGGCACAAAGTCACAAAACACAGTGCTGGAACTGGCTGGAAATCAAGTCTCAGGCAGACAGCCAGCTAGCACATCAACTTAATGTTACTGTTATTGACATCTGACATCAAACTTGGAGAGGAGAGAACAGAAGTTTACCTAAATGCTGTTCCCGCAATTCACTGTCATAGTGTTTTTATCTCTCTTTTTGTGTCTAGAAGCATAGTTTGGCTTTATCCTCTCTTCGAAGTTGTAAACATTGACACCAGCTTTGATCTGAGGAGGAGGCATGGCCCTTGTGTAATTTGTGGGGTCCAATACAACTTGCATGGTGAGTATACAGTAGGATGCCTGGCTCTGTTACCAATCAACAGACTGTGAGAATTGTTACAGTATGCCAAAGAGTAAAATGTAGAAGTGTCAGTAATGAATACCGGTCAGTACTGGTCCACATCAGGAACTGGTCATGGTCATAAACTTGATTGCTCGTGAGATGGTGCAATGTGTTTAGATGGAGTCCAGTGTGGGGAGCATATGAGCTTTGATGCTGTGGTGATACTTCTTTCCATTTTCTTTGAGCTTATCCATGTGTATCCATACCACCCAGACAGTAATCGATAGTGACAGAATGCTTGATCATGACTGTGTAAAATTGAACCAGTCGACCCTGCCTAACAATGTTTTTTGAGTTGTCTCAGGATGTAGAGTCTCTGTTGGCTTTTTGTATTTGATGGTTAGCCTTTAGGTCACACTTATTATTGCTGATGTACACCATCTCACAAAAGTGAGTATACCTCTGACATTTTTGTAAATATTTGAATTAAATAAAATAATACACATCACACAGCTATTATTGTCTAAACCGCTGGCAATAAAAGTGAGGACACCCCTAAATGAAAATGTCCAAATTTGGCCCAAATTGTCAATATTTTGTGTTTCCATCACTGCCTTAACCCTCTTGGGCATGGAGTTCACCAGAGCTTCACGTGTTGCCACTGGAGTCCTCTTCCACTCCTCCATGACTCCATCACAGAGCTGCTGGATGTTAGAGACTTTGTTGTAGTATACCTACATTACTGTAAAAATTATGAATATTAATATGTGGAAATATTAATTCATAAAACTCTTGTTGTTTCGGGGCAGCACCAGAAATTCCGTTTGTCCAGGGCTTCCAGACTAGCCGGGTATGGTTTAATAATTACGCAATTATTTCTAGTAATCAGTTAGTAGTAATTGATTTAGTGAATTAGTAGTAATTTGATTCATGAGGAGCAAGATAGCTAATAAGCGCACATTATGATAATAATTCAGTTAAATTTGTTTAGGAGTTTGGCTAAGGATTAGACTAACAGACATCACTGATCACAGAATGCAGGGGTGGTTCTGCCTTACTGGGTGTTGTCAGCCATAGGCTGGTTGAGTGGGCCCCGATTCCTGGCTTTGTGCTTTTTTCTGGGGGGTTCTTCCGCTTTGTCTGGATGAAGAAAAACACTCGCAGTGGCGGGGCTGTCTTTGGCCTGGCAGTTAACCCTGGTGCTGTTCTGGTTTGATGTCCTTTTGTTACTGCTGGCATAACGCATCCACATGGCTGGGTCCGAACCTCGGTTGGAGCAGTATAAGTTAACTCCTTAGGGCGTTGCTGGGAGACGGCACAGATGGCGTGCAGAGTGAAGAGACAAGAGAGCGAGCGCGTGTATTGGCGCTGTGTTTTGTTAAAACTAGTGGTGGGCCGTTATCGGCGTTAACGTGCTGCGTTAATGTGAGACTCTTATTGGGCGACAAAAAAAATATCGCCGTTAATCTATTCTCAAAGTTGGGTTGGTAGCTGGGTCTATACTACGCAAGCTATGATGACTTTCACCTTGATATTTTAGTGCAGATGTATACCTATACTAGAAGTGCACTGTAGGGGGTGAGAACAAGTCTTCGAACCTGTGTGTATACCTACTGTGAAATGACCACATCAAACGTGATGTGCTAACATGGATGCAGCTATTGCTGCGTTCCATTTACCTTGGAGGTCGGAGCTGGGAATGACGTCACACCCGAGTTGACAGCGTTCCGGTTACAACCTCGCTCGGCCAGCTGTTTGTTTACAACTAGCCAGGTTAGTTATTGATACGCCGGTTGATTAAAAAACGCATTATGCAGTATTTACTCACACTAACTGTAGTAACACGTCCACAGACAGCTGTTGGACAGCACTTTGTGTACGAACATTTCTGAAGCCGCCGGGTTTGCTTCTGGGAAAATTTACTTTTAAGAAGCTTCCCAATGGAAAATTCGACAAGAATTTGCACCTTGTGCAATGCGGAATTTACTGTAGGAGTTCTTCCAGTCTCAAGTACCACCTAAACGCAAAGCACATCACACGCTACACACAAGTACATCTCATTGAACAAGATTTATTTTCATCACCAATTATCATAGTACAACAGCTTTCTCAAGCAGTTTGTGATGCATTTTGGAAACAGAAGATGAGCCCCTGGTCTAATGCACCACCTGGCTTGAAACCTGGCTTGAAACCCGTTCGCACACATATTTTGAATGCCTTCGGCAGAATTCAAATGAGCCATTTTAATCTAGATTAATCTAGATTAATTTCAAGATTACAGTGAGATTAATCTGGATTTAAAAAATTAATCTATGCCCACCACTAGTTTAAACGCTTACCTGGGACGTGTCCCAGGAGGAGGGCCTTGATTCCTCTGAGGCTTTTGTACCTTAAGTTTAATATGTTCTATTTGCGTGTTTTTCAATTAAATACCTTCCCACAATCAAACCTTAAATGTCAAAAAGTTATACCATTCTTAGTTTTAAGCATTTGATAAAAAGGAAACTAAAAAGTAATCATAATGATTAGCATGGTTACCAGTTAAACACATTTTCAGGATTTCAGGATGAAAGAAACTTATCTCAACATTTCCGGGATAATATTGGTTGTTAAACATTCTTACTTAGAGAATATAAGCAAGTTACATGAACATGGCATCAGATTATACACAATACTGTGATACATTAAACCTACATGTAATACTTATTTTGTCCTCTTGGGGGGACTCTGGTCCCATGAGAGGAGGCTGAGATAACTTTGATTATTTCTTTAAAACAATCATTTCCTCAGGAGCTGGGGAAATTAATTATTTAACACATGATCACATTTCTGTGACATGTTCTTTAACAAGAAAAAATACAAAAAAGGTGTTGAAGCATGGCATTAGTACAACATAAATTAAAATAATATCACTGAGTATTGAGGAAGATTAAAACACTGCAAATTAACCTTCTTTATGGATTCTTCTTTTCAACACAGTCTCAACACAAATATGGAAATACTTAGGCCCTGTCCCATTTCTCCTCCCTTAAAACTTCCACTTGGTTTTGAGTGCCCTCGACAGTAAAGTCCCCTCGACGAGGGAAGTGGGGTGAAGATCTTTCCCTATGAAATGGGACACCACTATATGCAAATTTGCGTAGCGAACGTGCCCACCCACGTCACGCGCAGCGTCAACGTGTCTACCGGTAGTAGCCTACTACTATTTTCATTCAAGGAAAATGCCGGGTCCAGTGGTTGTGTTGCCTGTTGTGTGGGCTGTGTTGGTTTATCTACGTCTGCACGAGAACGCGCAAAAACGAGGGTTAGGGCAGAAATCTAGGGGAAGGGGAGGTATTGGGACAGGGCCTTACTCAAAACCGAAGCAAGGACAACTACTAAATAACTCTTTAACTAAAGAGTATTTAGCTAAACAGAGTGATAGGCAAGTTATATAAGGAGACACAATTCTTTTCACACCAAGGAATGTGGAAGTGACCTGCTAAGTAACTTAACAAAGATCCATACATTGGTACAGATGGGGTACACCTTGGGCAGGTCGGCAGTCCATTACAGGGCCACACATAGACAAACAACCAATTCCACTCACACCTAAGGACAATTTAGGAGACCAATTAACCTAGCCTTCAGCCTCCTGTGTGGTGTGGACCCTCAGCTTCTTTAGTGAGGCAGTGGATAAAGCATGGATAAACCTTGGAATACTGCCCTGCGGCCCAGTCTCCAAAGGGAGGTGATGATGCTCTGCTTCAGTATGTCACAATAAATGTTGGCATTCATGGTTCTCTCAATGAACTGTAGCACTCATGCAGCCCCAGAAAATGACTCTCCCACCAGCATGCGATCGCCGCCACACACGCTTGACACCATCTGAACCAAATAAGTTTAACAATATGCAATTAGTTAATTAGTAATTAAAATCTGATGTACTCCTGGATCTTCGTCGTTTCATCCTGGACAGTGGTCTTGACACTCCGTGCATTGTGAGGAGCTTTCTCGTCTTGATGTGTGACGGCCCGTGTGATCCAGTGAGGCCACTCTGTGGGAGTGATACCTTATGACTGTTAACCATCTTTGTTCTGTTGAGGTGATTGCTGATCGGGTGCACCTTGGACCTGGGAGCCAGGGAAATAAAGTTCCACAGCTCAAACCACATTCTCCTCTGCCTTCTCTGCAACCCAGACGTCCACCGTGGCCTGACCACCCTGACTGCCACATCTTATTTTGAGTTATTTAGGGTACAGAGTCACACCTTACACATTTAAGTAGTTATGTTTAGTTCATTCTTTTGTTAAATCAATCACTTTTTGATTATTTATGCTGCCTCGTTCCCTCTTCTGCCATGACGCTTGAGCCAGGTCGTGACAGATGTCAGTAGCCTCTATCTCCTCCTTTGGCCAGTTTATTATACCAGCGGGGTATCTGATGACTGGCAGGGCGTATGTGTTGATGGATCTTGTTTTTCCCATTCAGCTGACTTTTCAGGACCTGCCTCACTCTTTGTAGGTATTTGGCTATGGCGGTCTTTCTTGCTGCCTCCTCATGGTTACCATTAGCCTGTGGCACCCCAAGGTATTTGTAGCTGTCCTGAACATCTGCAATGTGGCCTTCTGGTAGTTCAACCTCCTCGGTTCTGATCATCTTCCCTCTTTTTGATACCATGCGACCACACTTGTCCAGTCCGAACGACATTCCAATGTCGTTGCTGTAGATCCTGGTAGTGTGGATCAGTGAGTCGATGTCTCGCTCATTTCGGGCATACAGCTTGATGTCATACTACATGTATGACATCAAGCTGGATGGAGGTGACTGATGATTGTTCCGCTCCGGAATCGGTATCCGTTACGCCTATGCAGAACAGCAGCGGGGATAGTGCATCGCCTTGGTATATGCCGCACTTGATGGTGACTTGTGCAATTGGCTTTGAGTTGGCTTCCAAACTTGTTTTCCACAGCTTTCTTGTAGTCAATCCATATATGTGTATATATATATATATATATATATATATATATATATATATATATATATATATATATATATATATATATATATATAGATATATATAGAGAGAGAGAGAGAGAGATGTATATATTATTAGTATTTTTTTTTAAAACAGAGGGGCCCACTGTACCTGCAGGTGAACCATGGATTGGTTGTGTGAGTAAAAGTTTTCTCCCACTGTTTATTATTATTATTATGTGTGAAACCTCGTAGCTGTGTTCGGGCATATTCACTGGGGTAACTCGGACACTGGGCTGGATGTCATCATAGAAGCAGATCATCAGATTTTGATGTTTATTGCACCTTCATTAATATCAGCTGCCTTCCATCGACACAGCTCCGCTGGTAACTTTTCTCCCCATCGGGGATAAAAATAATCGGCAGAGGCATATGTATAACCCTAACCCCCAAATACTCCAAGATTCAATCCTTCGATGGGCAGAGCCTGATTCGACTGTCAGTCTCACAGTTGAAGCTTCACTACGGCGTTATGCAATGAGGATCACACCATTTTGGCAATATGCAGGTGATCAATGTCTGATTTTACATAAAACTTCACCCACTAAGTTAATATACAGCCTATTACAATATACATTTCAACATATAATGCTATAAATTAAAATGTGAAAAGAAGCTTTTAGAAGAAGATATACTTTATTAATCACATTTAAAAAATATTAATAAATGTTTATCGCTGTGGCTTGTTCTGTGCATAGCCAGTGAATTAGGCCCCTGCCCCCACTGGCCCATGCCAAATACATTGCCAGTGTCTGAAGGACTGAAGGTGACCTATGGGAACACTTTGACTTCTAGCATCTAACACACACTCACACACAGATACACACACACTCTCACACATAGTACATGGTCGTTAACCCAAGGTCATGAACAGGAGCACAGTGGAGGGGAGGATTTATGGTCCTTGTTAGCCAAGCCTTGGCAAGCCCCATAAATCAGCCCGAAGCTGCTGAAAAGCACAAACACAATTACAATTTAAAAATAATTATACTGCCCTTTAAACATACACACACACACACACACACACACACACACTGACCAGCTGTAAATCATAATGGTGAACATTTATTTTCAGCAGAGAATCTTAATTTGGTAAAAGGCACAGGGCCTGGGTGGACAGGGTGGAGCAAGCAAGTGAAAACCACTGGCTGACTGTAAAGGCCGAGAGTGCTGTCACTCAAGCAAACACTACTCACACTCACAAGGCTTTTTTTCTAAAAAAAAAAAGTGACTGCTTCCCAGTCTTCAGTGAAGACTTCATTGCACCACTGTGTGAAAAGGGTCTTGATGAAGAAGATGTGGGACTACAGGGTCCACAGAGCGATCAGGCAGAGGAGCACAATTGTTGTGCTGGAGAGTAGCTTCCCTAAATCTACAATGTCCCCATGATCTTTCCTTAATGTTAAGTTACCTAACCCTTACCATAGCTTAACCCCACTGTAGTGTATGTTGACATTATACCGTATGTTAAAAATATTGATTTGAGAGGCCACAGGGATCCAGTGGAGGTCACTGATTAGTGGAGTGAAATGAGTGCTTTTGGGCTGATCAAAAACCAGACACGCTGCTCCGTTCTGAACCATTTGTAGGGGTTTCACCACACAAGATGGAAGACCTACTAAGAAGGCATTGTAATAGTTGAGGCAAGAGATAACCATGGCCTGTACCGGAAGTTGGGTGGTATACTGTGTTAGATCCCGAGTTACCCCTGTTCAGGAGGTACTGGACCAGCTCTCCATCTTAAAGGGTCCGATCCTCGTGGCCTATGGGAGTTACTCTATTAGGTATTAATGAGGACTGTTTAAGCTGGTGTCGAAGAGATTCGCCTAGCTTCTCACTGTCTTCTTCCGAACGCCTACCCTGCTTTCTCTGAAATGGCACCCGACTGAATAGCCTCAGAGCCGAATACCACTCCAGCCACGTCCGTTCACGAC
Source organism: Lepomis macrochirus (assembly GCA_024633595.2). Taxonomy (NCBI): domain Eukaryota; kingdom Metazoa; phylum Chordata; class Actinopteri; order Centrarchiformes; family Centrarchidae; genus Lepomis; species Lepomis macrochirus. The sequence continues at coordinate 35,633,842 of JALXJV020000009.1, read as the reverse complement.
AGCTCTCTTCTCATTGATCAGTGCACTTGGTATAGTTGCTAGGATTGTGTTTAGTGACCAGGAATATAGGCCCCAAGGATATGTTAATTTCGTTGGCTAGAGCAACCTAAAAGAACCTTAAAGATGTTAAACACATTTTACCTAATACAATTACTACCTTAGTGAAGAAATAAATCAATGTCTATTACTGGTACTTTAAATGCAGTGATTATCAATTACTTCCTTAGTGAAGAAATAATTCAATGTCTACTACTGGTACTTTAAATACAGTGATTATCATTTTATTGCAAAATTAAGCAAGGGCAAGCATACAACTGAAATGATTAATAATATAGTAAATGATAAAATGATAAATGATAAAATCTTAAAAATTCAAAACCTGATTGAAGTAGTTGAGCTTGAGTGCTTTGATGTCTTCCGTTTTGGAGAGAAAGGGAATGGAAGGAGTCTTTACGGCCTTCTTCTACTGCTGGGCTGATGACCTTGGTGGAACCTGATGCCTTGTACAAAGCCCTCAGATTGTCTTCAAAAAGTCTTCAGTCTTCCTTGCAGATGAGGGAGAGAAAATCTTCAGAGTCCGATCATTCTTCAGCTGGTCTGGCCGGTATGGTTACCCTCAGTGGCGCGATCTCTGGAAATCCCCCGAAGAATCCCTGAAGTCGTCTCTAGTTGTTGGCTTCTCAAATCCCCGTCTCTGGTCTTGGGCTCTTGATCCGATGCTCTGATCTTGGTCTTGATCCGATGCTCTGATCTTGGTCTTGATCCGATGTGGTGGTGATCTTGGTCCGAGTCCATTGCCTTTTGAGATCTGCCGAGGAGTAACCCCGATCTCTCTCCGTCTCTTCTTTTTATATCCTACATCGTAGCTGAGTTTTCTCTGTCGAGTCAGCCACCACCCCCCCTTTCTTTTTTGACTGTTGTCATGCAGCTCGTCTCGTCCTTCCGTCCTTCCGTTCCTCCCCCTTCCTACTCCTTCCTCTGACGACACATGGTCATGGCGCTTTGCATTCGTCTCAATGTTTCACTACAAGCTCAAAATGTCTCAACTTAATCACTTACTTCTTTATCTCTCTGAGTGCAAACATTTACTTACATTTTAAGTTCCTCATTTTTAGCCATAGCATTTTTCTTTCATATTAATAGTTCATAGCAAGTTCAACATGCCCAGACAGGCCTCTTCACTTCCTCTTTTAAGCACACAGACACATTTCAACTTCATTAATATTTCTTCTTGTACCATCAAGTTTGCAATTTTCTTAATTTCTTTTCACACTCTACCACATTCATTGCACTTCTCAATTGATCATTTTACAATCGTTACTTTTAATGCATCATATTCTTATTTTCCTTCATTTAGCAAGCTGATTATACTTATTTGTGTTATTCTGTTGGAAAGTACCTTACAGTCCCCTGGCTCTGGTGTGTTACTGAGCCATTGTTCATGCTGTTTAGAGCGTTGGGATCTCAACCTACTTGACAACTGACTAAGGTAGGGCCTGACTTTTCTTATGTTGTATAGAGCAAAGCGGCACGACCGAGAGACAGCAGCAACATGGACAAGGACAGCTGGTCATCAGTCATCACACCCAAGTTTCTCCACACCCTGGTTAGAGTCATTGTTGAAGAGTCAATTTGTAGTCTGATGTTATGGATCGATTGCTTGGCTGGATTGACCAAGTCGTGGACCAAGTCTTAGAGAGGTTTAGTTGAAGGTGACAAGTCTTCATCCATGCAGATATGTTCGAGAGACAGTCTGTGATCCGCGGCAAGACGGTGGCGTCGTCTGGTGGGAAGGACAGGTAGAGTTGTGTATTGTAAGAGACTTGGAGGATCCCTGTGGAGAGGATGTGGGAGGAAAATAATTGTCCTTGCCACAAAACATTGTAGGAATGCCCCGTGAGGTAGGTTTCAAACCACAGGAGTGCTTTGTCCAAGTTGCCTATTGCTGAGAGAGCGGATAGTAGGATCCTGTGGTTGACTGTGTCAAATGCAGCTGATAGGTCAAGCAGGATAAGAACCAAAGACTGGGCTGCAGCTTTAGCTGAACTTAGGGCTTCTGTTAAAGACAAAAGAGCTGTTTCAGCAGAGTGGACACTCTTAAAGCCAGACTGATATGGATCTAGGAGGTAATTCCAAGAGAAATTGTGAGACCAGTTTGAAGACTGCCCGTTCGATAGCTTTGTATAGAAATGGTAGTGAAACTAGATGGTAGTCCTCAACTCGAGTTGGGTCAAGTGAGGGCTGTTTGAGCAAGGGTGTACCCTGAGCGCTTTTGAAAGTGGTTGGGAAGGTTCCCAAGACACTTCATTCTAAGCTTTTGGCTATGGTGGTGGCTGCTCTTTAGCAAGATCCTAAACTGCAACCAGTCAGGTGAGCTGCTCACTGTGGCTGTGAGGAAGTAGAGCTGGTTGTCCATTAATTGAAGTTCGGCGGTTTGATCCTACAGTCTGCATGTCAAAGTGTCCTTGGGCAAGATACTGAAACCCAAATTGCGTCTGATGAGGTCATTCTATCAGTGTAAGAATGCGTATGAATGGGTGAATGTGATGTAGTGTAAAAGCACTTTGAGTGGTCGGAAGACTTGAAACATGTGATACAAATACAGGCCAAATACCATTCAGGGACCAGTCGATTAGGCTGTTGGTTGGTTGGTTGGTTGGTTGTTGGACAGCTTCCAGGTATTTCTGAGTGATACACCCCTGATTAAGTCAAGGTTAAAACACAAAACCCAAAGAAAAAAGAAAATGTATTTGGTAACCCTAGTTTTATTAGGACAGACAAAGCCCTCTACTCTTTATGGGCACTACCTCCTCCAATTACGCACATGTACTCGCCCACTGAATACTGAATCATGCACATAGCTGACCAATAGGACATCATTACCGATACGTGTGTACAGTATAAATAGCAGTGTCTTCAATGTTGCAGCATCTGACCACCCCTTCAGCAGACGGCAGCAGAGCAGCAGGGCTCCATTGGTAATTATATTATCAGACTTCTAGAATGTTCAGAATCCATCCAAAATATATGGAGATATTTATATGCATTAAAAAGGTGACACCTAGTTTTCTAACCTACAGAGATGGCCAATGTTGGGCAAAAACAATCCTGTTTTAAAATGTTGTTTTTTTCTGGAGAGAATCACAAGTCTGGTGGGCGATAAATAAGTATAAGTGACTCGTTCAAGACAGACTCATCACTTATTTTCGATGGAAGCTTCTGCAAGCTCCTCAAGATATGGCCAAAGCTATGAATACCTAACAACACGACAGCCACAATCACTCACTGTGAGTGTTTTTAAAATTCTTTCTTTCTACAATATCTGTTTATTATAACTACAGTATGATTAAGATTAGGACAAATAGTAATTATGTTAAAGAAAAACGTTTAACACTAATTGCAGATCGGAAATGAGAGATCTATCTAATCCTAACCCTATCTAATCTAGTAACCAATGTGGATGTGATTCTTCTGGGATCTACATAATAAGGGTGGATCAATCTATTTGTCACTATCTGGCAGTAGTAAGCGTGTTTGGTTTGATTTTTAAAACAAGGTAGTTTGTTCCAGATTTCACTTGAGCCTTGATTTCAGATTCCATAGAAATACTGAAGAACAGTACTGATAATATATACTGTAGTTAACCAGTAAGTGGCTTCATGTTACTTTTTTTGGGTTGAGGATGGCCTGCTTGTGGCTTGCATGTAAAGAACAGGGCTGTGCCTCTGGCTGCACACACACACAAACACACACACACACACACGCAGAGTGCAGAAGAAGTGTAGGCTTGATTTCCTGTGCTGAGGAGAAAAATAACATTGGTAATGATAGCCTGTGGTTACCCTCACTGCGGAGGCAGCCAACACACACATGCACACTCTGAACTAGTAGTGTATAATTTCAGTGACAGAGCAGTGTGGCTTGGAAAGCAATTAGGATTAAACCTGTGTGAACTGCCTACACACCTTGTGCACATTACAAAACACAGACAGACAGACACATATCACATTTGTTCAGTTGTCCATGATTTTTGTGGTACTGTCATGATTATCTAGGCTACATAGATAAATTGGGCTTTTTTGTCTGTTTTGACTGTGTTTATTGTTAATATACGATCGGGAGTCTGCACAGGATGTTTTATTTTGTAAATCGTAAACCGGATTCTCTATCCCGTTTCTGTGTCTGACTTCCTGCACAGTTAATTTGTTTTGTGCTCCGTGAAAAATAAATTGGTTGCATAATCTCAGCAGGTGACCACTTTTGGGACGCGGTGCAGCGCTTCTGGTGTGAGCACAAGCATTGACTAGAATGGCCATGATTAGCTGCAGCACCAGCTGCAGGTGAAGACGTAATGAGCCGCACATGCTGCCTGTTGTTGGACAATCATTCTTACTTTTTTTTTTAGGTTTGGCCATCACAGTTATTGGGCCGGCCAGTAATAGTGTCCTTTGAAATTAAAAGCCTGCCACTAAAGTAATGGATTATTTCCTTTAAACCACTTGAAGTCATTTAATGTGAACCTGTGCAAGAAGACATCAATTTTATTGATGGTCAGCCAGCGATTAAAAAAACTGAAGTAGAAGCAATTGGAATTTATTAAAGGATGAGAACAGTGTTTCTATTAAAAACAACAAAGTGGGAGCAATATGACTGGAATAATAATGATGGAATTAGTGCTGTGGAAATCTTTATTATAATAAATGGATGAAGGCAATAGGTAAACATGTAGGAAGTGTTTAGTTTGCAACAACACCATCAACAACCAACTGTAATTTCAAATAGGAGCAGATCAGAAAACAGTGAGTTTTTAAAACACGTCAAAATAAGACGCCTGTTAAAGGCACAGGTACCTGGTTGTGATAGAACCCATATAGTCATGGAGTATTTACCTTTTCGTCATGTCATGGTGCATAGATCCATCGGTTAATCCTCCCTCAGGCTGCATCTCCTCTTTAAATTTAGCAAAAAACACTTTCTACTAGAAAGGGACAAACCTGCACTGAACATCCACATGCTCAATAACACAGAACTGAAATCTTTCAGTGGCACAGTGTCCTAAATCTCTACTGTTTCCTAACAGAAACTACAACATATCTTCTTTTGCATTAACAACGCAAAACTGTGTATTCATTGAACAAACGATAAGCTGAAGAACTCACTAAAACATCCAAAGCATCCCTTTCATTTCATTTTTTGTCTCATTTATTATATTCATCCCTGTTTTACTGCCTCCTCTTACTCAGCTGTGTAAATCACACTGTGCTCTTTTCTGTAAATAACCTGTCATTTGCTTTATAAATATGTCATTTCCTGTGCATGGATAATGTGCTAAATTATGGCTAAATTGTTACACGGATAGTCAGTGTATAACGTGAATTCCTGAATATTAAATGTTAATCTGCAAGTTTCCACCCCAGTAATATTTGTTCTTACAGTGTACTGAAGTAGAAAATCACATGACATGGTAAAGCTACGTTTGAGTCAAAAAATGTATAAATGCAGCTGCAAAAATAAAACATTCCCCTCACATAACAAGCATAGAAAAAGGTTGTTTATTAATTTGTCAGTATATTATTCAGTTTGTACAAAATGAAAAGTAAAGTTAGGGTTAGTAAAGTTAGTAAAGTTGAATGTAGTTTTCGGTTGTTTATTGGAGCAGAAATTAAGTTAACTTGTAGCAGGGCCACACCTCAACCACACCTCCAATAACCATCGAGTCGATCCATAGCTGTTTTACTCAGCCAACCCAGTTTAACTCCAATTGCTCTAAGCAAGACAGTGCCATACACTTAACCACATGTTCACACAAGCCGTAATTCCTTGCATTCAACAGACAATCACTATGGATGCATAAATATAGATCAACTTGCCCTATTCAGACGACGATCTGTATGATGATCTGTAGGTCGTCTTCACTTCCACTAACGGAGCCAGACATGAGAAAAGAGCCTTTTCTGCATGGAGCTAGAAAAATTACCTTTTCATTGTGCTAGACGTGACTGTACATTTTGGAGGAACAGGTTTTTACAACTATCATGTGCATTTTGCTTACCAGACAGCTGGCCATATTCACCAATTTAACCAGAAGATATTCATGACTCCAAACTCTTCTGCTGCATTTTGTCAACGCATACATCCTTCTCCTGTCAGTTTTGCGGCGCATCCTCCCACCCTGCCTCAGCATTCACAGTCAGAGCTCCACCACCCCACTCATGTCTGTTTTCTTCATCTAACGCCTCAGCATTTAACTGTTTATCACCCGCCACACCCCCACCTTGAGAAGCCCTATCTCAACCTGGGAGGCAGGATGGACTGCGACAATTTCCACCTGGGCTGCACTCTTTCCAACTGCAGGTGCCCGTAATAAGCTTAGGTGAAAACACTTCTGAGACAGAACCCCCACACTGAGTCTCCTCTGCCTGGTCTTCTGTACACACTCTCACACCATCACCTCCTCATCAGACAACATCGCTCTTCCACCATCAGCCTTCCCCTTCTACATGCATTAATCTGTCCTCTATCATCTATACATTATGAATTTTCATCAAACCTCTAAATTACATATTGTTGTAGCAATGTCCTTGCTAGTGTAAGAATGTACCTTTGCAGAAATAGTAGAATGATTAAAAATGATGTAGGTTAATGACATAGATTAAATATGGTATATCTGTCCATGTCACCAGAGACGCGTAGTGTACATTCCTCCCTCAGGAGGTTCTGAAATAGCCTATTGGAATAACTCTCACGTCCAGTCAGTGGGGGTGTCCCAGGGCAGAGCTGAGTGGGGAGGTATAGAAAGTAATGCAAATTATTGTCCTGCTGATGGAGAATCAGGACTTTTAAAACTTGTTTTCATATCATATATGTACATTTGTACTATCTTAGTAAAAATAGTACAAACATACATATTACCAAGATGCTTAAGTCCATATTATCAAAGTACTTATTACAGATTATATTATGAGCATATTCATTAAAGATCTTATTATGAAAGTACTTATTACAACCCATATTATTTATCCATATTAAGTGCTCTTTATATATCATATTGTCATGGTACAGTTTTGTTGACTGTCAGATACCATGGGAGATTAGCAAAAGTAAGTAAATAAATAAAATAAAAAGAAGAGGAAGAAGAAAGAAAGAAACAAGACAGATCCCTGCCCAAGGTGAAGTTATAAAATTAAAAGCAAGGTGGCGCTACAAATGAAAAGATGTCATGTAGCCACATCAGTTTCTCAGATTAACAAAACTTGGGTCAGCAGTTTCCCATGCCACATGGAGGTTCTGTGAAAAATTTGGCAGCAATCGCCCACTAAGTGATGCACTTGTTGAAAACATAGCAAAAGTTAAAAGAATCAGTGGTGACAATTTGTTTCATACAGGAAATGCGTTAAAAACTGACGCCAAAGAATCTTGACCAGGCGTCCATATGTAATGACTTAGGAGTTAGAATGGGTTGCTCAATAAGGATAACAAGAACGTCTTACAAATTCGTGGTGTAAACACAAAGGCGTTTATTATCCGGATAACGTATTAGAATACAGATCACAAATTAATACCAGATGTAAATGGGGTGTTCAGCAGGTTTCTAAGCGCAGAAAGCATTGCATTCTTGATCTTCTTTATGTAAAGTTGACTTCACTAATGTGAACTAGAAATACAGACTGTGTTGTCACAGTAGAGCATGTGCCAGAGAGCAGGCTCATAATAGAACAACTCAGAAGTACTTTACAATGAAGATGAATAGTAATTTGAAGACATAAAACTGAATCTGAATAATTTTCAGTGTCTCTTTTTACCAGTTGTCTACATTTATATTATTACACTGTTTGATGATGTTAATTTTATCAAGTTTTACTGTAGATAGTCTTTGCCTAATGCCTGACGCAAATAGAATAAAAATGTTTTTTTTAGATCCTCTATCTACTCCTGTGTGGTTTGTCTGACAAACATTGTTTCAGCATCAAAAAGAGCATCTTCTTTGTGAATATACTATTAGTTTTCTTTATTTTAACATGTTTCAGCGGTTTTATATAATTTATTAAATTACTCAAATGTATAATGGCCGTCTATGTAAACTGAGTTGGAACCTTTTAGATCCAAAGAATGTGTGTTGTGTTCAAACTCAGTTTTTTTTTCAGAGTTTCTCTTTCTTCAAACATTTTGCTCACATACTTTATAACCTCACGTTCTGCAAGACCTCCTGACACTAATAATGTTCACATTGCTGACCTAAAAACCTTGATTTTAGACAAATCAATTTTTTCTCAACAAAATGTAAATTTTTGGTCTTTGTGACAGGAATCCTCCACTGGCTCTGCGGTTAAACTATGTAATGTTCAGCTTTCCCTGTTAAAAATATAAAGTTCTGTTTTCCAAACCAGCATAACGCTGTCATGGTATAATATGCTTTATATTGTATGTTATCATTCAGTGTGACTCCTCTTTCATACTATTTAATATTTAGATGAATGTGCATTTTAAAAAACTTTCATCTTTAACTATCAGCTAACCGTGTATTTAAATAGTCCAGTGGTTGAAAATCTTGCCTCTGTGCCCCTTTCACATCCATATGTTGTGAGTATCACTCCTGCTAAGCACATTGTTACAATACTCAGCTTAGAAAGCCTGTAATGTTTGATACAATGTTACTAAAGGATTTGAAAACTTGTTGCTGGAGCATCCTGCAGCATGTGTGTGTTTTTATTTTATTTATTTTTTTATAGAGTTTAGAATTACAGGGACAGTACACATTAGAAAACAGTTCTGTCAATGTGCTAGTATAGCCAGCTTGGCAGATTTTTGACTATAGTCCCTGGGCAGATGTAATGATAGCTACGTAAAACAAAAACACTACTAATAAAATGCACTTAAAAAAGAACTATAGAACAAGGAAAACAATATTTAAAACATAAAAACTAAGTGCTCTGTAGGTGTTTTGAAGTTACAGGGTATGGTCACACACTTGATTTTTAACCATGTTTTGTACATGTTTTGTAAATGTAAAATATGAAACATATTGTCTGCCTGTGATAAGAGTTGGCAGACTGTTCCATGCGTGAGCTGACTTTACAAAGGCAGTTCTCCTCATAGGTATAACAAAATCCCCTCTTGCCACAGACTTAGTCTGTACCAAAAAGTTTTGTGTTGGAATTTGTGTTATTCAAAATTTTGACACAAATATTAAAACAAATGTGTATTAGTTCCACATATTGGCTCCACATATTGGCCATTGGCTGCTGAGTCCAGGAGAAAGAGAGTGAAACAAAGTTCAACTGACCCTTTTATTGATCTGGTGACATCAAAAGTCACACTGACCAATGTTAGCTGAAAGCTGGCAATACTTGTAACAAATGGAGTTCAGTGGTTCAGTTTCATAATAAAAGTTCAGTTTAATGATCAAGTTCATCTGTAAAGTCCCATGTATTATGTGTTAACCTTTACTTTAACTCATCTTCTGTGCTCGTCTCCCTCATGCTAATAGAGACTGCTCCTCTCCCAGTTTTGGCTAAGCTCTTTATCACTCTAATGTCAGGTGGCTAATGAGGGTTTTACCTGTGCGCTAATCCCTGCTCATAGCTAAAGGACTAGCTGAAGACTGATTATAACCCTCAGACAGATCAGTTTTACAGGCCTCTGATAAAGACTTCACTAATAGCCTCCTCACAATCTGACATGGCTGACCTCCTGATCTCTCACACTTATAGCCATCCGTTTCCATCCAGTCACTCCTGGCTCCTCCATTACCTTGCCAGACTCCACAGAAGGATGTGTACATTTCTGATGCAGGGCCTACATTTTTGTGTAGCTATACTCACATATACCAGTGTTTCCCATTAAGACCATGGCATCCCGCCACAGTCTAATTTGTTCCGCCGTAGTTTCAAAATGAACCGCAAATAGTTTTACACATCTCATAACAACATTACAGACCTCACATGTTGTGTTTTGTTGGAGCTGCTCAGCGCTGTTGTAAGCTCGGACACTCACACACTTTGGCATCTGACTCGAGACAACACTTTTATTTTGAGGTAAGTACAGTAACGTTAACGGTCTGTTTCTGTCACGTGTTTCTGAGAAGGCGATTAATCTAGCTGCGCCTAAATTTGAAGTGCACACATATTCAAGCCTTTATGTTAAATTCACTGAATAACCTCTTAATTTTGCACCAAATTAATGCATCTAACTTTAAAATTTATAAAATAAATTATAAAAAAGGGGGTCCAAGATCCACCCACCATAGTCTCTTCAAATTCTGTGGGAAATAATGTATATTATAAGAATAAATCTTTATATAGTAATCAAGTGCATGTGGACATGTTTAGCCAATAAATCTATGATAAACCTTCATAACTCTGTTCAACAATATAGTATATTCTCACTGGAATCATACCTATGTCATCCATATAGTTAACTCTTATTCACAACCTTCCAAATATATTACTACATATACATATACTACATATATTATAAGTCTGAACAGACATGGCCTTTGATATGTTCTTGGGGTCATTCAGTCCTTGCTGTTTATTCAGTGTTTACAGAGAATTTATAAAGGATTAGACAGATAATATAATATAAAGGATTAGACAGATAGTTTTGCTGCAGGTAAAGCAAGTCAGCCAGCCACTTGGCATGTTTCTTGAGAGAGCTTCACGTGTTTAAATGTGGCCCATATCAAACTACTGTTAAGTGTGAACAGTTCATGGCCTGAAAGAGACCCACATGCTGCGGTTAGCTTATTCTTGTTAACCCTCCCGATTTTCCTGGGAGACTCCTGTAGTATTTTATTGCCCTCCTGGGTTCATATTTCTCTGATTTATGACAAATGTTCATAACTTTTTGTCCTTTTTATTACATTCATTACTGTTTCTGGTACAATGCATATGCCCCACAACTTGCTCTCTCGGTTTGCTGTTTTCACTCAGATAAGTAATATTAACTGGATTTCCGGTGGACATTTGTGATCATAGGATAGAAAGGATGAGGAGAAAGAGAGCCACAGGTTTAACTATGGCTTTTGTGGAACTTTGTCGTTCACCACGGCTCAGTCTAGAGCAGAATTGTGACAACCACCGCTCTAGTTGAATTCTGGTCTGACTTTTGAAAAATCTGACCTCTATCTGATTTGGACCTCATATACTGAACAAAATTATAAACGCAACGTTGTTGTTTTTGCCCCCATTCATCATGACCTGAACTCAAAGATCTAAGACTTTCTCTATGTACACAAAAGGCCTATTTCTTGCAAATATAGGTGAAGATGCTGGATGTGGAGGTCCTGGAATGGTGTATGATGGTATGTGGTTATTAGGCTGGTTGGATGTACAGTCAGCATGCCAATTGCATGCCCCCTCAAAACTTGCAACATCTATGGCTTTGTGCTGTGTGATGGAACTGAACATTTTGGAGTGGCCTTTTTTTGTGGCCAGCCTAAGGCACACCTGTGCAATCCCCATGCTGTCTGATCTGCACCTTGATATGCCACACCTGTGAGGTGGATGGATTATCTCGGGAAAGGAGAAGTGCTCACTAAAATAGATTTTGACAGATTTGTGAACAATTTTTGAAAGAAATAGGCCTTTTGGTCCGTGTACTTTGTGGCCAATGGATTTTCGTTTCCCAATTACCATTAATAAATAGGGAAACGAAAAACGGGAAACACACCGTTTTTCGTTTTGATATTAAAAAACTGAAAACGAAAAAAAAAAATCAAGTTATCCGATTTTCTATGATGTGTTTATAGATGGAAATTGGAAATTCAAATACGAGTGTATAAATCTTATTCCTCAATTGCACCATGGTCTGGACATCAGTAATTATGTAGGCTATGTATGTATGTATAATAATAAAAGGAATAATAGAAAGATTAAATTGGGAGAAACAATTTCTGCCATTGCATAGGCTAAATAAAATCATTCGAATAAAACACATTGGTCCAGGTCCACTTAAATGAACGGCATAAGGGCGCCGCTGATTATTAAGCCTCTACCATAATTTCTCCATTAGCTCCTCTAAATTGTTTTGAATGTAGAATGCTGTTTCCTCTGCAGAGTCTCCTCTGTCTGTCTTGTCAAGCTCATAACTACAGTTTTTAGTATTGCTGCATAAATGCCCAAGGGTATTTGCTGTGACATTATTGTGCCCATGGAAATGTTTAAAATGACGGAGACAGTGTTTCCGACACAATGACAGTGTATAGTGTGCTAGCGTAGAAAACCCAGGTGTTTTTACCTCAGCTCTCCTTATTAGCTAGGCTCTGCTTGCTAATAAGTTCTTTAAGCTGGGTTTCCGGACATTGACAGTGTTGTGTTGGAAAGATTTGTGCAGCTGTGAGGGAGAAAGAGAGAGTGAGAGAGAGAGAGAGAGAGAGGGGACGGGTGAGAGTATGTTCTGTGCGAATGCGCTACAGTGCTCTGCAATCAAATACGATTTTAAATAGGCCTAGCAAATAAAATCGAAAATCTATCTGTGGCGTTCAGCATATTGTGGCTCGGTGCCACAAATAAATGAACGTATGGGAAACACTGCTGACAACAGCCTCTCTAATCATAAAGTAAACATTTAGACAAAACATTAATACATCAACACAATAATGAAATCACCTGGAAAGTTATAAGGGCCGGTAGAGGTGGGATAAATCTGAGAAAATCATTAGTTGGGTTGAGTGCAGGGTGGATGATTTATGCCTACTATTGGCTATTGTCAGAGCCAATCCGCGCATCACGCCAATAAAGCTCCTATAATCGTGACAAAACAGTGCAAACAGCTGCTGACATCAAATTAGTAGGCTGCGATATCAACCAGAGCATTCAGCACTAACCTGCATTTTATATTGTGGTTTAGTAATAATGCCATTATGCAGTCTGACTACATGTCATGCAGTGTCTCCTATATAACCCTTCGCTTGTAATTTAGTAATAGGCTATGTTTCCACCTTGCGATGGCCTGAATTAAAACAAGTAACAGTAAGAATGCACTGGTTAAAATGCGCTTTTTGTAGTCCATCTTCGTAACATTAGATATGCAACTCCAAACTCCTGACTTCGGGGCGTGTGCCATAGGCCCACAACCGCTTACTTGGCTGCTTACCATAGCTTCCGGGTCACCAAAAAAACCCAAAACAAAATTGAGGAATACAATTTATACACTCGTATTTGAATTTTCGATTTCCATCTATAAACACATAAAAGAAAATCGGATAACAAGTTTTTTTTTCGTTTTCAGTTTTTTAATATAAAATAAATTATTTATTAATGGTAATTGGGAAACGAGCCGTTTTTCGTTTTTCTTGTTTTCATTTCAAAATGAAAATCCACCCCTTTTGTGTATAAGAGAAAGTCTTAGAAATCCAAACTGGAATAGATCAGATTCCATGTGACTTGGGATGTTCACACTATTAACAAAAATCAGATCAGTCACATATGAGCAAAAAAATCTGACTTGGTCACTTTGGCTGCAGTCTGAACATAGCCTCAAAACCAAGAAAAGTCCGCCACTGGTGAGTAAATAAAATGGTAATTTATACTATACTTTTATACATAAGTGATGGCAGCAAGCTACCTCACAGGCTGCTTGCTTAACCATCAGGAACATTTTATTGTCCTAGTGATGTTTGTAAAAATCACCATCACGGGCATGAATATTAAAACATGCACATCTTCAAAGGAATAATGAAGCGGTAGAGTAGATGAGACACTTACAGTAGATATGGTTGCCTCATACTTACCTCATGAACTAACTCATTTGGACTTCAGTAAAGCTTATTGAAACAATTCTAATGGTGTATGCATTCCCAATGTACACAGATAAACAAACTTGTCAATGTTTACACAAAGCAATACTGAAAATACTGAATTAGGCTCCAGCTTTAGAAGGCATGCAGACTTTGGAGTAGGCAGCAATGAAAGTGAGTGCCTGCCTTGTGAATTACAATGTCCTCCACTTCCTTGGATTAGTGCAAATGCTAATCACTGCTTTAATTAATCTTCTCCTAATTCCCAATTAAAGGGGCATTAATGGAGTTTTCAGCGGCCACTAGTGTTGTGGTTCTAAGATTGCAACCAGGTGTGTGCTTGTACATGTGCTCACTTGAACTCATGAGCGAGCATAATCCGAAACACAACCGTTTTCATAATGGACATTGTTAGGCCTATTTTAGGGGTGCTGAAGCCTCATATACATGAGCATATACCCACAGATATACACACAGGAAAATATAAAAAATAAAAGCAATCATACATACTACATGTATCCATACATAAAGTAATTATTACTCCAAATCGTTTATTCCTTCCACCATCAGGTTATGAAATTCAAACAGTAGCCACTTATAAATAAGATCTATATTAGAGCTTACTTATGTATGTTTGTGCAGTAACAGTAATTAGTGTAAATAACCTTCGTGGACCTGCAATTTATCTAAGACAGAGAGGAATTATATATGGTATTACTTCATCAGACATTTACATGAGCAGCTGGGTAGCATTCAAGTCACAGCCCACAGAAAAACTCAGTCTGGCCTAAGTGAATTCCCCCTATGCAGCATTGATGTGTCTAAAAGCTAAAGCTCGTGTCTGCTGCACTACCGTGACACAGCGAGGAAAATAAAGCATTTTAGCATACCTACTGCTCAGGTGTGTCTTTGTGCTCACATACTGTTAAATGAATGTTCATCATTTGTTCACCTGATGCGTTTAAAGGCATTTAGCCTTTGTAGCAGTATTGAATTACAGTTACAGTTACAATGTGTTGTTATAACACTTATAACAGTTATCTGACATTTTTGCTTGGCTAGCTAGCTACAGTAATGTTAACATTAATCAACCAGAGTTAGCAGCTCTTTGAATTTTGAATCCTGGTCAATGAGAATTGAGTGTAAAATTAAGGGGAAAGTAGTAGTTTTCGAACTACTAGGAACAGTTTCTGTTTATCTGTCAGTGGTGTTAAATTGTGGAATAAACTAAATAATGAATAAAAGCAATGTCCAAACATATTCCATTTTAAAAAGACGTTCAAAGAAATTATATTCCAGAGATAGAGAGAAACACAGTGCTTATAATAATCTGGGCTTATACTGAATAATTTGCAGTATGTGTAAATATTCATCATGTATGGGTGATATCTATATGTGAATAGAACTGTTGAATATATATTTTCATTTATTATAGATTTATTATCTCTGTAGTTGTTTCCTTAAATATGGTAGTAAGAGTATAAAGGGGTAGGAGTACACAAGTTTTACTTCTTCCTACCTCCTTTTTGCACATGTAAATAGAGGTTTTTAAGTACTGGAAAGTATGGAGTTTTACTTTGTTGTTCATTTGTTTTTTACCACTATTTTTTGCTTTGTTGATTTAAAAAAATGTATTTACAAAATAAAGATATCAATCAATCAATCAATTTTCAGGCAGTTCAGAGAAATGCTTTCTGTGGGAGATGGGAACTCCCTTTGGGGTGGAATTTGGGCTTTTTCACTTCGCAAAACTACTACATGCACAAAAAAGATATATAACTCAATAAAGGAGAGGGGGAAAGCCAAAAAGCCTAATACCACCTCTTTAACATCTTTGTGGATTTGTGGTGAGATTTCTGCGTGATCACAAGTGTTTTCAGTTAGTTTTGGTTCTCACCTCCTTGGTTCATTATTACATACCTAAAGTCCCAAACGGGGTTCTTTGTCTGTCAGACGGTCTGAAGGGGACACTACCACAACAGAAGAGCAATAATGCAGGAAATATCCACTTGTCCTCTTGCGACTCAGTTTTCCTTGTGATTCACTTTAAGTTATAATGCTGTATTCAAACATGTCTTGAGTGAATTTAAAAAGATAGATTGCGTTTTGTAAAATCAATAGATTTGAATGTGTAGTACTTTTTACTCTTTATTACTTAAGTATTTAAAACCAGGGACTTTTTTACTTTTACTTAAGTAGGTTTACACTTTTACTTTTACTTTTACTTGAGTAACATTTTTCTTGTGGTATCTGTACTTTTACTTAAGTATGAAAATTGAGTACTTCTCACACTACTGTTGATGTTATTGTCAGGTTTTCACAGATATATCCTGTTGCTGCATGTGTTGACCAATAATTAACAATAGAATACAGAAATGCCGAAAGGATTGGTAAAACCTAATTATTATGTGAAAATGAATCTCAAAAATCTATTTAATTCATTTTATGTTCATAATACAGGCTTATCCCAAGCACACATTTTTCATTTAGTGTTTTTAAGGTTCTGAATAGTTTCTAATTGTTTTACTGTCTTAGCTTTAATATTACATTCATTGTGTTATTACAGCTAACACAACAAATTCCGATTAAGTTTGCTTTAGAATTCAAACTTTAAACTGTAAAATGTCTTGTTGTGGGATTCCTATCAAAAATGTTCATATATCCTTTTTCTTTAATACTGATATTGATATCTGCATCAGAATCACTGGGCTTGTTTAGGGTAGTGCTCATAGCTCACATACTCACCACATTTCCATTCTCTATCATTCAGTTTTCAGTCGTTTGCTGCAGATCTGCTTTGTTTCTGCTCTGTACTGTGAGTTTTATGTTCAGCACTCCTGTGACATTTCTTGTTAATTCCACACTTTTAATTGGAAAGGAGGCTTTTAAGCAGGAGCTTAGGAAATCAACAGCAACGTTGCAGCATGGTGCATAGCAACTAACTGTAGTGCAGCCAAAGTGCCAGAAGGAGGCAGGGATGATTGAGCAGTGAGCCAGAGAGAACACAGCACGGGGGAACTCTGAATTAATTTCAGTTAACCTTGAACATTCAACACAAAGCAATGAATGGAAGAAGTGTATATAAACCCATGATTATAAACTATAAATGGATGTTGCTCAGCTTATGAATGGACAGTGGACTATGCTGCAGAAGTAGTTTTTAGTGGTGTTTCAATCGATCTTCCAACTAACAGGCAACCCGCACTACTTCCTGAGCCACCGCATCTCCCGTCTCATTGGGAGCATGCCCAGATGTTATCGGAGTGCATACAGGCACGTGGGGGCCAAACACTACTGAGTCACATTAGTCAGTTGCTGTGATGATGCATGGTCATGCAGGTGGGATCAACCTGCATGACCTCTCTTTACTATCCAGCCCTTGGTTGTTGATTTTAGTTTCCACTGACCATTGCTACATCATTTTGTTCTCAATGAATTATTCAAACTTTTTAGTTGATCAAGATCTCATGTGTGATTTAAGTGTTCCTTTATTGCTTCATATTTTTGAGCAGTGTATTTATGTCATAGGACTCCATAGTTAACATGAAGTAACAACCTTTTGGGTACGAAATTTACTACGTTTATAAATAGTTACTGGATAGACATAGAGTATGTCTCCAGTCAGGAGACATACCTCTGTAGATACCTCTGTAAATTTCAGAATCAGAATCAGCTTGATTTGCCAGGGATGTCTACACATACGAGGAAATTGACTCAGGAATGTACATTACTCACAATGTGCTTACTCATACAATGATACAATGACACAATAATAAAATCAAACACAGGAGCCAGTATAGAGAACACAAATTACGCTGTACGCTTTAAACTAGAACAAAAACAATATAGACAGATTAACAATAGTGCAAAGAGCAGAGTCCAAAGGATGCAGGTGTAAAATTATTATTATTATTATTATTATTATTATTATTATGTACATGTTGGAGGTAGATATACAGGTACACATACACATGCATGCATACATGTATTCATGTACACAGTGGCCCTCATTTATCAAAAGTGCGTACACCAAATTTCCAGCGTACACCTGGCGTACACCCAAAACCACGGTGACTTTGAGATTTATCAATATGGACGTTGCCGTACGGCACGCTCAAATCCTACGCCAGCTCAGGAGGTGGTGTACATATAGCCTACGCAAGTTTTAAATTAGAGCCGAAATGCGCAGAAATCATTTCCTAACAGCACAAAAGGCACTCACAATATAAAATACATGATATATTATGACCCACTGTAACAGAACAACGTTTGAAACATTAATTTGGGTGTTTATATATTCGAGCAACAGGGACTTTCAACACATTCTCATCTCAATGCGTCATATCTGACGCTTTCATCCGGAGTGACAAAGCGTAAGGATTTTACGCTAAAGGTACCCTTCCGCGTCCGTATGAAACGCTCCCGTTTCCTACGTTAAAGCAATACATGGGAGGCTAACCCTACCTGTTAGCACGGCCGATGTGCGCAGCTGTAGGGTTAGCCGGTGGACATGCATACATTCAGTGACTTGGGTTTTGGCACTAACATTTCGGATGGTTGTGGTTAGGGTAGGGGCTCCGGGGGGGCTGTCAACACCTTTATCACGAACTTAGCTACCTAGCTAGCTACCGCTAGCTAGCTAGCACTTCCGGTCCGAACCGGACGCTCGGGCGTCTTATACAGGCGCTTCGAGGCGTCTCATGGAGACGCACCGGGTGCGTCTCCATAAAACGCTAAAGGGTACCTTTCGCGTAAAATACTTACGCTTTGTCACTCTTTCTCAAATCGTCGGTATATGACGCCCTGAGATGAGAACGGGCTCGGACTTTATACAGCCAGTCAAAACATGCTTTGATTTTTATTTGGACTATTTTATCGTAGCTTTTGGTGCCTTTTATTTGGGTTTGCTTTTAATAAAATGTGTACATTCAAATGAAAAGGCTACAAGCAAAAAATGTTAAAACAACGAAGAGCGTAAGGGGATGGCTTGAAGCACCGAGACTAGCTGCCGAAATGGACACAGCCCAGGTGAGGCGGGCACAGACATGTCGCGCACAAAGCCCCGCATTTATTATCAGACAAACTTTATATTGTGACCGCACAGCGAGCACCGACACCCCCGCTAAAGGCCCCGTGTCCCCAGACTCTGGCTGGAGCAGCTTTTCATCAGAGCAACATTCTTTCACTTGGAGCTTATTTAAGACCTAACTTTGATGGGCACCATCATAACTTGGTGCACCACAAGTAGCCAATTTATAATTCTAGGAACAGACAAAAACTTCTAGTTTGCACAGAACGCGCTCCACAAATAGGTGGTACAGACGTGGTGCAGCTCATCATTGTGTTTGGAGAATGTTTCACTCTGAACATAAAAGAAAAATTATACCACGGATGGTCAGATCCCAGTCCGTGCGCGTCTAGACCCGTGTCGGTGCGTAGTAGTCCCAGGACAGCGCAGAGCTGTTTCCCAAAGCCACAAAACATTATGGAGCGTTGCTTTGCACGCTGGGGGTACACCGCCCCATATCTGTCCGTAAGTCATCCGTTCATCAAAGTAAATGCTCAGTGAGAGGCTCTCGGCCTGTGCCCTGCTCCTCCGGGATGAGCGCACCCTCCTCTGGGGCTGACAGCGCACTGGTCCGCTCCAGCAAGGTTGACAGCTCGCGGTGGTCCCCCTGACTCCAGCACTGGCTCATGTTTATGGCTCATCTGACTGATGGTGTCCAGTTTTAAGCGCGTTGAACATTTTGTCGAAAATGTGTCCAGTTTAAATCATCGAATAAAAAAGTATTGTTTCCAAATGAAAAACCTCGTAATATTAAAATGCACAATATTTTTGAACATTTATGCCAGGGAGGGGCTCTACTAGTGAAACTAAACATTTAATCTTTATTTAAATCTGTCAAAACAACATAATATTTTGTTTCTGAAGTCTTAACTTGTGGATTTCCTGCTCCATACCATGTATTTCTTGCCGTATTCCGTCAGTCCCTGCCGTGAAGTCCTGGGTGCAGCCTCCTGAAGCTTGAATAATTGGGGGCGTTTCATTCAAATTACGCACGTTTTCAGCCGCCGCATTTATCAACACCAGGTGGTGCGTACACCTGGATTTCAAAGGTATGCACAGCTTCATAAATCAGGCGCTGAGAACAGTGTAAGCATAATCTCACGCACAAAAATACGCCCGTTTCTACGCAAGAATGATAAATGAGGGCCAGTGTGAGCATAGTGCATAGGATGCTGGAATAAATAAGTATTATGTGCAGGTGTTATATACTGTACCTGAGGTAAGTGGGATTGGTATACACTATCTACAATATGACAATATAACAGTATGAACAGCTCTGAAATGTAAAGCAATTGTAAGTCGCTTTGGATAAAAGCGTCAGCTAAATGAATAAATGTAGTTTTGGTTTTATATGTTTTGTTACATATTGGATGAATGAAAAAAGAAAAATATATATTTGGTCAGAATTTAGTTTGTAGTGCTCACAGCATTGAAAAGATTTAGACTTAGCATTACTTTTAAGAAAGACTTACCTAGGAACTATTTCCACCAAAGAAATAGTCCCTGTGTTAATGCATTGTGGTGGTCGCCTCTCTCTCTTCCCTCTAGCACTAGGTGTACAGTACAGTTCACTCTCTTTAAGCCATGTCTGGATAATGTACAATTACACAGAAAAGAAATGCTGTCTTCATCTCTTCCGCCACCAGGGGTGATCTACACCACTGATATGCTGGACCGTGAGACGAAGGAGTCCTATTGGCTAACAGTGTATGCCAGCGACCACGGCGTGGTTCCCCAGTTCACCATTGTCGAGGTGTACATCCAGGTGGAGGATGTTAACGACAACGCCCCACTGACCTCTGAACCACTGTACCGGCCATCTGTGTCCGAGAACTCTCCTCGGGATGTTTCTGTGATCCAGATTCAGGCTCAGGACCCTGATGCCACACCCCCCACTCCTGCTGACAGGCTCAACTACCGCATAACCAGTGGAAACCCCCAAAACTTCTTCACCATCAACACCCGCACTGGTGAGTAGTGGTCTGGTCTGATTGTGTGTGTGTGTGTGTTGTGTGTGTGTGTGTGTGTGTGTGTGTGTGTGTGTGTGAAAAATGCACTACTGTATCTCATGTTGACTGAAAACAATTAGTCCTCCTGTGTAGACCTGAAAGATTTACAATTTCCAACACAGATAACGGTTCTGAAGGGGAAACTTATTTCAGTCAGCCTTGGTGACCGGGCTGAAATCTAGAACTGTGACCAGGCGGTTTCCTCTGATTCAGTGCAGGACAGCATTCATTTTGTCACCAAATGATATGATGCAAAATATTAGTTGTCTTTTGTACAATTGTGCATCTAAAGCGCCCCCTAGTGGTCGATTTGAATGAAATTATCAGCGTATATTTTTGGCACTTGTGGACATATCCTGTGAGTTTAGGGTTAGGGCCAGTGTTAATGCTGATGTGATGAATTGACCAATATTTATACATAATATTTATATTTATGACCTGAGCCACACCCCTTGAAGGACTGTAACTAGTGTTTAGAAATTAGTGAGGCCCTGATTTTTTGCTTCTTTTAACAGAACTTATTTACAATAATTCATAAGTTATACACTTCAATCACACAACTAATGATCTATAAAAAAATACATAGGCCTAAAAAGAAACCTGTTGGCAAAAAAAAACACTTAAGGCTTAAACCAGATAGTGGGCAAAGCATTGTATATATATCACACTTCTGATCGCCCTGTGGATTACCAAGTCAAAAGGTTGGTTTCAGTGGGTGGGTGTGTCTGAGCGAACTCAAACACACCCAGTTGTTTGAGCTTGCTCAGCTGACCTTCAGATTCTAGTGGAATGCTCAGTAAAGTGCAAAGTGATAGGACAAAAGAGTGTAAGAAAACAGAGTAAAGTATTATCTCACTGCTGCAAATTCTTACTTTGTTTTATATTCAATTTGATTACATTAATGTTCAAATTTACAAGAAATATATTTTATTGCACATGCAAAACGGGGATGCTCTCAGTTATATGTACTTCATCAAGTCTGGACACTGATCGGGAAACAGTTTTACAGCTTGAAATGAGGGTTGTGACGGTGTTAGCAGCTGTGTCCGCAGGTCCCAAAGACTTCATTTAAATTGATTGTGTTATTAATGGTTTTAATTAGAATTATTTTATTGAAAGGTTATAGTCTACATATAATTACAGAGGTCCAGTGACCTCATAGCTGGTTACGGGCATGGCCCCTTGACATGTTTATTGGTCAATATCTTGAAAACGAAAGTAGTTGTCAGCAAGCTTTATACAACTTTGCATATGGTTAGTCCAGTGATGATCCAGAGAAAAGTTGGTGGCAATCAGAGCTGCGGTGTAGGAGGAGATGTAAAAAAAATGTTTTTACCTCGGGGTATTTTGTAGAGCACATTGAGCTGGACTTGGATGAGAAATTTCAAGTCAACTTTGGGTTTTGCTATATGGGTATATGGCACTTTAAAAAATGTTTACCATACCGATGTTTGTTTGTTTTTTTCAGCACAACATCACCTATATCACCAGACAATATTGTTTCCACTAAAATAAATAAAAAAGTAAAATTGAGATGAAATAAAAACTATATACAGCTATTTACAACAATAAACAGGTGCTACAGTAGGACATTTACCTTCCTAGCTTTGCCTGTCATCAAAACTGTTTATGTACACAATTAGGCAGAGAGCTACATTACAAGCCTTGCATTCCTAGAGTATGAGGGCTTACTGAATAGTGCAATTAGAACATAAGTTAAATAGAGGGGAAAACTGAATATATACATCCATTTACAACAAAAAGCAGATGCAGCCATAGGCGTTTTTTTTCTTCCTAGCTCAGTCTTCAGAACAGTTTAAATACGCAATTAGACAGGCCTGCATTCCTAGAGTGTGATTAGTCCCTCAATAATGCATATTACAGGTAAATTTGAATAAAGAAATCAAACTATATACATCTATTAACAACAAAAAGCAGGTGTGGCCATGGGCATTCTTTTTGTTTTTGTCTGTGCCAATCTTCAGAACAGCTTCTGTCGAAAATAACAAACATTAATGACAAAAATTAAGGCGTTGCACTCTGTCCACTTGGGGGGCAGTGTTGGTATTTGCTCCATTACACTATTGTTTTGTGTTGCTTGCTGTTGGTTTTATAGGTGTGTCCTCATTGTATCCAGAGAAATACAAGTGGTAAAGGTCCACAAGCGAGTGTGTTGAATTTGGGCCTATAGTGTTCTGTGAGGCATGAACCTACTGGTTTGTGGGACAGTATCAAGATAACTTTCAGTTTTCCAGGGATCAGAGCTGTGGTGTGGTTGTCCTGACTGGTTTGGTAGCGATCTTGAACTGGTTTGATTCCCCCTCCCACGGCCCATCTGTGTAGGTCTGCATGTTGGAGATGCTGGTCATCATCTCTGTACATGACAGGAACAGAAACAAGATTATTCAAAAGTCAAGATCATTGTCATATGCAAAACAAACAAATAAATATGCATCATTTTCCACACGAAAAAATGTCTTGGCTATTAGCACTTTCGACAGAAGTTGTAGTGAGCAAACTACATGACATAGTTTCTTTACTGCGCCATTGTGAATTACTCATGTGATCTGATCACGCAGGTGTGATTGGTGACTTGAGAGGGTTATTTACAATACACCATGTGGTTGAATGGGTTCATACTTCTATGGAAGCACATGCAGATCATTTCCAGTTATTCTCTAAAGTTTCATGTTACTAGCTCCTTCCAGCTCACGGGAATTTGAGCTGGCGGGCAGACAACAATTAATAACTATAATGGGCATTTCCTAAAGTAAATGCGTCTGTGAGCTGTCAGCTATTAGCTGTGACTGCTATCACTGTCGCTACTCCACCAGCAATTTTTTTAATCCTGTAGTGCCACCTACAGGTAAAAGAATTATGCGTCAGGCTAATTCTGTTAAAATATTAAAGCAGCAATCAGCATTGCACGGGCCCTCGCACGTGAAGCGCGTCAGTTAGTGTAGTGTGCACTTTGGACGCTGAACGAAATACACTTCCTGTGTCCTCTATGTGCAAAGGAGCACCCAGCAACAATATGTTATGTCCCAGCACATTAAAATGCAATTAAATGTCTTTTAATCGCATGCTAAGTGTCACACAGAGCTTACTTCATGTTGACAGTAGGTAACACAACGACTATAACAGATTTTTGGCATGCAGATGTGTTGGGGGCGGGACCATTATCAATCACATAAAGTTTGGTACAGATGTGAGCATGTACACTCATGTTATAACAACTTCCTGTTTCGTGGCAAATCATTGATATTCCACTCCACGACACAGGTTGCCCCGGTCAACCAAATTCCACTTGTATAATGTGTAATCATAAGACTAAACAGCAAAAATTTGAAAACAATCCTACTTATTCTCTAGGAGGAGTTCATTAAAGTGTGAAATGTGCCAATTAACTAAAAAATGGCCGACTTCCTGTTGGTGGTTGTCCTGTCTTGCTTGTGTGCAAAGTTTTGTAAGTTTTCGAGAACATTTAGGCCATCAAAAATTAGATGTATTTGTAGGAAAATTTTCACTGTTCAGTATTTCAGTCAACATGTCCTGCCCTGGATTCTAACTGTCTCTCTTTGGATCTGCAAGGCAATGCCATTACCACTAGACTATTAAGACATAGTGCTTATGGTGTTATTAACGTTTTCCTTCCATTGTGTCTCGTCACATGACATGTAATGCCCCAAAGCACCAATAGAGAGCAATCTATGACAACAAATGCCTGCTACAGCTCAGTGTTGCTATTAAATTTATTTTCTGTGACATCTAGTCCACTGTTGCGAAATAACATGAAGACACAGAAAGCGACTAATCTCGTGAAAAATTTATTCCATGTAAACAATGTTTTCATTTAAAAAGACCAACAATATACAAATTTACTAAAAAACACAGGAAGTCAGTGGGAATTAAACATTATGTTGACAGCAATAAGTTAAACACCATGCAGCTGTGATAAATTAACAGTGGGATGAGGTGGGAATCGAACCGGGTCTGCAAAGATAACTTTTGTCTTAAGACCACTACAGTATGAACTGCGCTATCACATAAAAGTTGGTATAAAGCTCACAATTTCATGCTTTGTTGATAGAAATGTGCATTTGCCTTAATAAAAGCTTTTAAACTGTCATTTTGGACAAATTCACAAAACTGTGAGAGCTACAGAGCGAAGACCCCAAAAGTGTGAGCTGGTTAGTAGTAAGATTATGTGTAATGACATGATCAACAATTCCAGTTTTTTGGCATGCACTTGACATGATAACTCTACAGCACGTGTGTGTGTGTGTGTGGGGGGTTGGGGGGGTGGGGGGGGGTAGCAGGAGGAGTGAAAAGAAGGAGGTGGTGAATGCCGGGAACACGAACACACCACTGCACGCTGCCTCACACACAGTTTGTTTTAGAGATAAGGCTTGTGGTGGAGAGAGAGACAGATTTAATTGGCTGCTACTATATTTATCTTTTCTTTAGTCAAGATCCCTTTACTTTGAATTTCATAATATTCGACCCATTCATCTCAAGCAGCAATTCCTCTTTCTCTTATTCTGACTTTATTAAAGAGACTCCTCCACTTTGCTTTTTTGGAATGTCAGCTTTTATGTGCTCTTCTCTTTTTCTCTCATCCTCACATCCACAGATTTCCTTCCGACTTTCTCCTGTCTCATGATAGCTGTGTTTTTACCCACTTCTCTCTTCTGTCTCTCTCTATCTTGATGGCAGATGGTGAATGCAATGAATAGAAGTGTACCAGAAGGTTCTGTCACTTTAAGAGTTAAAACGTACGTCTAGATGACGTGAACAGAACTTTAAGGCCAGTGTTGTTGCTGTGCATGTTGAGTTAGTAAAGATACACAGAAGATGAACTTGTGGAGCCAGTTCATTCTTATTACTTTATGTCAAGTTAGGTAGGACATTTACGGACATTACAGTGAATATTTGACTTGGTTGTAACCAGGGTGGGAATTATGTAATTATAGGGGCAAGGCCATTTGGCCTCCACCTTTTCTTTTTTTTTTAGGGGCACCTAGGCCATATGACAGGGCACAAAGGCCATTGAGTACAATTCGATGGTTTTCCCATTCAGATTGATACCATAACATCCTAATTTGGAATAAGACATGGATTATGACTTTTTTAATTAAAAAAAATGTAATGAGAGAGAACCATTTCATCCAGAAGGTATTCATCCTAACAACAATAGAAACAACATAAATGCCAATAAAAGCATTCAGAAACACAAATGCCAATAAAATCATTCAAAAAGTTCATTCAGTCCTTTATATCATGTGGAATGTGAGTGTGTGAGAGAACCATTTCATCCAGAAGGTATACACCCTTAACAACAATAGAAACAACACAAATGCCAGTAAAAGCATTCAAAAAGTTAATTCAGTCCATTGCATGTGAGAATGTGTGAGTGAGAGAGAGATTGAGAGAGAGAGAGAGAGAGAGAGAGAGAGAGAGGAGAGAATGCAGTGGATTATTTCAATCAGACTCATCACTTGAAAGAGAATCTGACTCAGGGTTGGAGTTCAGTCAGAGGAGATGTTTGTTGTCCTACGTAGCTAACAGCTAGCTTAGTTCACCATGCAAAAATGGCAAATACCGGTAATACTAAATGTTACGTTCAGTCAAATCCTACCACATTAATCAGTTACTTATCATATCAAAACAGCTTAGCTTGTTTGCTGTGCAGATGCTTACCTGAGTGAGTGTCGTTCTTCTGTATGTGCTAACGTTACATGCTTCTTGCACTGCTGTTTTGAGGCGTGCGCGTGAGATCATTGATGTGATTATGACACTGACTGCACCTGCGCGAATCCACAAACTAATTGAAGTTCAGAGACCTACTTGGGTGGCTCGCTGTAATTCAAAGCAAGCCCACTATGCCGCACTGAAGCTTTATACATGGAACTTGGACAGGGCCAGGGCACACAGGCCACTGTGGCCGTACGATGATTTTTTTTTCACGGGGCATGACGGCCAAAGTGTAGGGCAACAGCGGCCATGGCCGCGTGGCCGCGGTATAATTCCCACACTGGTTGTAACATATGTATAAAAGCCTATAGCACTTTTCCTCTCTGATTCATACTTTGTTTATTTCCTCTGTCCATCTGCCTGATTGTCTCTTTCGCTTACTGTTCATTCTCTTATCACTTCTCTAATTCTAACCTCATTCTCTTTCTGTGGTATCATAGTGACCCAGTGCCTGAAGCACAGCACAGCCCATGGATGTGATGCTATAGTAACTACAGCAGTTGCTGACAGGTTGAGGCTGTAAAGCTTCTTTTATAGCCTATGTTACTGAGGCTATTTTGGACTTTGTTAAAGACAAATTATAGAAACATGGTGATCTATTCCTGAAAGGAGCTATGCTTCTATAGCAAAGCGGGTCTTCAGACTGAAGAAAATAAAAATGTTAAAATAAACAGGATAAAGAAGAGATAAAACAAGAAAGACATAAAAAAGGAGGCTCAGATAAAATCAGAATATGAGACTCAAAAGGAGACATTACTTCAGATGTTCCTTGATGGCCAAAGCTCTGTCTGCTTTAGTTTTCAGGAGACCCTTGCCATCTTGATCTCAAGATATGTAATGGTTCATAAGGAAATAAGAGATCCAAAATACAATCTGGAGCCAGGTCATGGAGAGCCTTAAAAGTAATCAAAAACATCAGTCTTAAAACAGACAATGTAAAGAGGCTAAAACAGGTGTGATATGATCGTACATCTTGGTTCTGTGTAGTCTGAAGTCATTTCAAGGTTTTTTATTAAGACTAGACAAGAGACTGTTGTAATAATGAAGGCAAGAGGAGAAAAAATCCTGTACAATCCTTTCGGCATCTCTAACATTTATTTTTGCAATATTTCTGAGGTAATAAAAACATGATTGGACAAGCTTAGTGATTATGTCGAAGCATCCTTGGGCAAGATACTGAACCCTGAATTGCTCCAGATAGCTGTGCCATCGGTGTGAATGTGTATTTCTGTGTCTGATGGCAAATGACACCTTAGCCTCTGCCTCATTGTATGAATGTGTTTGTGCTTGCTGTGATTTCCGCCATTTTGAAAAGACAGAACATTTACTATGTTGGCCACAGATACAACATTAGGGTTCAAACAGTTTACATGGTTTTGTGATCTTTTCTTCAGTATCTAATTATAGAAGTACATGCAATTCTGTGTGCGATGTGTATTTTCAGAATCAGAATGAGAAATACTTCATTAATCCCCAAGGGGAAATTCTTTTTCACAGTTGCACACTTATCAAGGCATCGGGCACAGAAATAATAATAGAAAGTAGGTAGAATAAAGAGTATATAAATATCAGAGTATAAATATAAAATATAAAGAAAAATATAAATGAATGTGGGTATGTACAATATTTACATTATTAAAGACTCGTTATGGTATTAAAGAATTGTTATGGTGAACAGAACTAGTGAATAAATATTATGAGATTATGAGATTATTGCACATTACTTATTAAACAGATACTATTGCACAATGCACATATTTTTGGGTTGTGTGTTATTGTGTATTTTTGTCTCAAGGTCTTGAGGTTTCTATAAGTGCTTCTATTACTGGCTGTTAATATTCTGTGTATAATGTTGTGAGTTTTTGTACAGTATATATGTCATCTGTGACCTTGATAACAGCTCGATGTACAGAGAGGCAGTAGTTTATGGACTTAGGGCCAGATTTACAGAGTACTAAATTGCGTGTGCATTCTAAAATATTGCACATGCAATTGCAGCACCTGCTATGGGTGATCAATATACAATTATTGCGTAAATGGTAACAGGTGCAAACACAATGGAGGTGGCAGTATTTAAATGAGGGTTTTGTGTGTTTAAAGCAGCCACTGCGTAATAAACTTTGTTTCATTCAGCGTGTCCCAGTGGCAGTCTGGCCATTAGTAGAACCTGGCCATATCCCAGTGGCTCGTTGTTAATGATCATCTGAGGGGCGGACTTAGGCTACTATGTAGCCTATCATCCCGGACTCACACTGAGTTTGAATCGTGGTTTAGTTCCGGCTTCAACTTCCACTGGAAGCCCCTCAGCATTTCAGCAGGAGAGTGTGCAGCCTGCCCAACGTTAATGACTCATTTGTCCTTTTGTGCTTCTACTACCTTTGTCACTGTGGCCCTCTTTAGTTTGTTATCCCACAAGGAGCATTTCAGAATAAGAGCATTTTGCCTGTGTGATTTTGCTAACATGTTTAGATTTTGATGATTTGGTGATTAGTGTTTGCTTTATGTGCTTCTACTATGATTGAGTAGGCTACATAGTTAAATTGTTTATTTTATTGTTTGTTTTAACTAGTGGTGGGCATAGATTAATTTTTTAAATCTAGATTAATCTCAATGTAATCTTGAAATTAATCTAGATTAATCTAGATTAAATGGCTCATTTGAATTGTGCTGAAGGCATTCAGAATATGTGTGCGAACGGGTTTCAAGCCAGGTTTCAAGCATCTCCTGTTTCCAAAATGCATCACAAACTGCTTGAGAAAGCTGTTCTACTATGATAATTGGTGATGAAAATAAATCATGTTCAATAAGATGGCTGTCGGGGTATCAACAGTAGTGAAAGCTGTAGTTTATACTGTTTATTAGCACTTCTGTGTACGTGTGACTCATATAAATGTTCGTACACAAAGTGCTGTCCAACAGCTGTCTGTGGACGTGTTGCTACAGTGTTTAGTGTCGGTAAATACCGCATGATGAGTTTTTTTAATCAACCGACGTATCAATAACTAACCTGGCTAGTTGTAAACAAACAGCTGGCCGAGCGAGGTTGTAACTGGAACGCCGTCAGCTCAGGTGTGACGTCATTCCCAGCTCCGACCTCCGAGGTAAATGGAACGCAGCAACAGCTGCATCCATGTAGCACGTCACGATGTGGTAATTTCACAGTAGGCAGACACACAGGTTCGAAGGCTTGTTCTTACCCCCTTCAGTGCAATTCAGCTAGGTATAGCCTACATCTGCGCTAAAATATCAAGGTGAAAGTCATCATAGCTTGCGTAGTATAGACCCAGCTCCCAACCCAACTTTGAGAATAGATTAACGGCAATATTTTTTTTATCGCCCGATAAGAGTCTCACGTTAACGCAGCACGTTAACGCCGATAACAGCCCACCACTAATTTTAACTGTGTTTATTGTTGATATACAATCGGGAGTCTGCACAGAGTATTTTATTTTAAAAATTGACTGGATTCTCTGCCTTTTTATGTCTGACAAATTCCCTGTCTGAATTATTGTGTCAGTCCACCTCTGGTGTCTAATTTATAAAACTGTGAGTAGAACCCTCACTAAAAGTGTATGTGTGCCCGAAAGCCAAAAACGGTGTACGCCAACAACTATTCAGACTTATAAAACCATGCGTACACACAGTTGTAAGCAAGTTCCCTTTATAAATCACAATCAACTTGAAATGTGGCACATGTAAAGGAGCTCTATGTCCGACCCTTCAAACGCCCATAGTTGCCTATAAATGGTCAGTGAAATGCCCCTCATTAATATTAATACGTCCTGAATGCATGAAGAAAAGGACGCAAATTCTGACAGAAAAGCTACAAAATGAAATTTAACTCAGGTGACACGGATGTTCCTTTTGGTGAAGCTGAAGTTGTTTTGTGGGTAAAAAACGCACTTTCACGTGCTTGTGCACCGGAGGAAAGTGGACACCGGAGTTCCAACCCTTTATAACCGTTCTGCAGGAAGGGGCCTCCCTCCTGAGTAGTGACGTCACTGGCTGGAGGGGGACACACACGCAAGACAGGATGACCCAGGTACCAATTTGGATCCCCCTGTTTGAAAAGATAGAAAACCAAATGCATTCCCTTGTGTTTGAACATTTATTTAGGCTACACAAACAGTCCACTCATATAATGAGGCTGCTGATGAATTAAAAGAAATATGACTTGTTGTAAATGACGTAAAATAGTGTTATATTTCCATAATGTGTTTTTACAAGCAGCGCATCACATCCACACATTGGTGCATAGCATTCGGCTCGAAAAGGCAACGAACCTGTGATAACAATACATGAAACTATCCTCTCGTATTTGCTCGACTGACACATTGAAAATTTAAATGTTATTTATCCTCCTGTTCACCTTATTTATGAGAATAAATTGCACTGCATTCCAGTATTAATGAGTAAGATTCCTGATTAAACTGTACAACATATTTGACGCGTTCTTTTGCAGAAACAGAATCTCTGTTTGTGTTTATTATCCTAAATCTAGATCTTTTGTGCGCTGCAAATGATTAAATTGTGTGGGTTGTTTGCGCACTTCAGAGAAAGTTAATCAAACAGATGTTTGTTTATTCAGAAAGGCTTTAAGCTTATAATACACAATAGTATGCCTATTCATTTGAAACAGTTTCATCCTTCTGCCATGTGAGTCACTGTTTCTCATTTCTCCCCTTTATGTTCGTACGCATGGTTCAGAGTTTACTTACAGGACCGCACATTCTCCTGTCAAGTTTGTTTTTTATAGATCACAATCTTTGCTTGGGAAGTGGCGTATGCACGTTTCGTGCATTGTTTTGTACATACACACTGTTTATAAATGAGACCCCTGGTGCGTCCCAAGTATGTGGAAATCATATGTACCTGCCCATCCTGCCTTGATTGCACTAAGTACTTGAGATAGCACACCTGGAAAAACTGCTTTGGGAAACCCCAGCATGCTATCATGCCAGCATGCCATGCGAGGAAATGCTTCATCCAGCCAGAGGGAACAATCAGAGACCGTACGCGCCGTGCCCGGTCTCTCCGAGATCTCCTGCCCTGGCCCTTTACGACGCAACGCAACGCAACGCAACGCAACGCAACGCAACGCAACGCAACGCAACGCAACGCAACGCAACGCACCTTTCCCTCTCTGATACCTACTATGGGTTGTGTAGCTATTATGACCGGCGCGCTGTGTACAGTTGGTCATCGTTCTCTGGCTTGATAAATTTTTGCGTGATCCGTGCACTACTGCAGCCGGGGGCTCTCTGCAGCGCCACGCTACTTTCTAAATTCTTCATCTCATGGAGAAAAGAAGTCAGGTCGAAATAAAATTTGCTGTATTGGCTTGAATGTTAATACAACAGTGTTGCCAAAGCTAAAGGAAAATATGAGAAAACAATTCCATTCATATAGTTCATCGAATAAATCAAATCAAATAATTGTATTTCAATATATTGGATATAAAATAATATTATCTAATATTGCTAATTTCTCTGCATTTTCTTTCATTACGTCTGTGTCTCCTTCTGGCAACGATAAAGCAGCCATCTCTGCAACACTTGGCGGTTTACACCTTCCTTTCAAACGTATTATATACAGATGCTGTTGCACTCACATGAAATTGCTTTCAGGCTTGGTAGATCACATTGCCTGTTGTAAATAAATGTATTTGCATGTTATCTTCCCATTACTTTGCATAATAACACTGAAACGCCCCAAACTGCATATTCATTAAGGCAAAAGTCCTAAATGAACAACAGGTGATATCTTGCACTTTTGAAAGACATCATTCTGCGCTCACACTGTTAGTAGATCAGCTTATGTGTTAATTTGCTGGTGATATCAAGTTTGCACGCAAACGCAAACCTTTAGTAAATCTCAGTCTTAGTGTGTGTATGTTGTGTAGATGTTGAGTGCTGTCACATTCGCTTCCTTGTTAAAGTTAATGAATTGGTACTTACAGATGCAGAAACTGGAGTCAGCTGCTCCAGCTAGTCTGCCTGACTAATGTAGCATAAAACCCAACAGTTGTGTTCTCATTAATCATTGTCATTTTCTCTGACAGCAGGCCATGGCTCTGTGCTAAGTATAGAGGGTGTCAGTATTGCCAAGATATGCCCCTAACCCTGATGCTTAGGGTCAAACCTTTAGACGACTCTTGTTAAGCACAACAGCATCAAACCATGTTAACTATGTAACTACAACTAATTATAACCTGATGTGATGTGAAAGTACGACGACGACAATCTACACAGACAATTTATAATTTATATACACAGATGACTGCATCGGATTAAATGTGATTTTTAATAGTTTGACTTGATCCCTGATATCTGTTATGGTTGATTTTATATTATTTTTATATTTTATGCATTTTAAAATGAATAGGTTTCTATGGGAGTAGAAACCTACTCAAATTTAAAAGCTTCCTGCTCTGGCATATACGCAGCTACAGACTCGATATCAGCTTTAAACGACTGAAAAGTTGTTAATCTTTGCAATTTGTACCTGGTGTTTGCTAAAAGCTGAGTTAAGGAGATATTTACTTCCAAAGTGAAGGGTTTTGGAGATTTAATCAGTGTATCACAGTGTATGTGGGTTCGATTCCCACCTCAGTCGACGGTGTTAATTGATTTGCTTTCAACTTTATGACTTTCATGACAAACTAAAACTAGTGAAATGACAGCTAATAAACTTTATTATGATAAAAAAATTAATTTTCTATCAAGAAAACATCAGACAGTTAGCATGTAAAAAGTCTGGGTGAATAGCTCACACTGTAGAGTGTCAGTCTTCAAAGCAGCACTTTTGCTCCCAGAAGTCTGTTCAATTCCGACCTCTGCCAACAACAGTGCAGTTTTTCCTGATTGCTAAGGCACAGTTTTTGAAACTTTAGGCTATTTTTGCAAAACTATACACACTATCCACAAAACCTTATACCGAAACAGTAAAACATTAAACATCTCTCAAAAGTAAAAAAAAATATTACAAAACTCTTAAATCTGTATTATAATTTGTGTTTTGCATAAACACATACACATACATAATCTCTGAATAAGCGCAGGAAGCATAAAACCACACACTGATAGTATAACTAAAGGTGTCAGTTCCCACTGAGTTGTTTTTAAATATGTATATTGTTGGTCTTGCCAACAATAAATAAATGCAATCATTAATATCAGTGTTTTCTTAGCGGTAGCTGATAGCTGTGTCTTCATTGTATTTTGCAGTTGTGGACTAGACATCAAGGGAAATATATTTACAAGCAAAACAGTGGTGCGCCAGGCATTTGTGGTCATCGAGTGTCCTGTTGTGGTGGTGCTTTGGAGGCATTACAGGTCAATACAGCAGCAGATTATTAGAGAAAGTTGAAAGCAGTTTTCTCACAGTTTGTCTGAATAGTCCAGTGATTAAGGTATTGCTTCTTTTACCTGAAGGTAGCTGTAAAGTATCTGAAAAATTGCAGATAGAGCAGCAGTTTGCAGGGGCAGTGGTAGAAGCCACAGCTAACAGCTGACAGCTCTCACATGCATTTTCTTTAGGAAATGCCCAGTCAGCCATTGTGTCTGAAACCCACAACAAGTTATTTTGCTAATGTGGTGGCACAGGGGTCTCTTTTCTAATTATTTTCTTTGCTGTTTTTTGTCTCAGGCCTGATCACTACAACCTCCAGGAAACTGGACCGCGAACAACAAACAGAACACGTTTTAGAGGTAAGAATAAAGTGTAGGAATGTATCTGTGTGTGTGGGGGGGTGGGGTTTGTTTTACTACACTGCCAAATAAATAAATAAGTGAATAACATCACAGTATAGCATGAAGTTAATTAAACTTCAGAGATATCAATCTGTCAAGGTAGGAAGTATAAGTGTTTGTGAATCACTTTATGCTTAGTTGGTGGTGATGGAGTAGTGGATAAGACACATGCCTTTGATGAGAGAGACTCTGGTCAATTCCCACTGTGACACATCCACATCCACATCCAATGTGTCCTTGAGCAAGACACTTAACTTGTAGTTGCTCCAGAGGCATGCAACCTCTGACATGTATAGCAGTTATATAAGCATCAGCTAAATGAAATGTAATGTAAAATGTTGAATCAGTGTGAAAGTGACATGTGCACTGTAGAGGCAATGCAACACCCAAAAAGGGAATGGTTTTGCAGTTGGTGGCCACAGACAGTTGCTCTCTTCTCATTCTTTATGACTGACAGAGTACAGTCTAGACCTGCTCTTTTATGAAAAGCGCTCTGAGATAACGGTTGTTGTGATTTGGGGCTATATAAATAAAATTGAATTGAATTGAACTGATTGTTCTCTAGTTTGGCGTTTTGCTAGTGTCCTTGTCAGTACTGGTAGCATGAGGCAGTACCTGCAGCCCATTCAGGTTGCACAGGAAGCCCAGGTCCTCCAGGATGGCACATCCATACCTGCTGTCACAAAAAGGTTTGCTGTGTCTTCCAGCACAGTCTCGCATAGAGGAGCAAGCAGCAGGACTGGTATCTGCTCCCTTGTGCAAGTAGGAAAAGCGAGGAGGAAAAGGAGAGCCCTACAACATTTTGTAGGGCTCTGGCAGTGCTTGTCTTGCTACTGTGCATGTATCTGCCCAAACTATCAGAAACATTATCCATGGGGGTGGTATGAGCCTGACATCCTCTTGTGGGATATCTGCTCACTGTCTAGCACAATGCAGCTCGATTGGCATTCACCAGTGAACCCCAGCATTGGCAGGTCTGCCATTGGCGCCCCTTTCTCTTCACAGATGAGAACAGGTTCACACTGAGCACATGTGTCAGATGTGAAAGATTCTGGAGGTGTCGTGATGAACATTATGCTGCCCACAACATCATCCAGCATGACCACTTTGCCAGCTGAAAATGGCTAGTAGGGAGCTCTAGCGGGCGTTTTTGAGGCACAGCATTTATTCCAAGTGCTTTGGTTACTATGATACTTTCTTGCAAGTAGTCCTACCTAACTTTACTGGATGTGAAAATGTCAACACAGAGTAGAGTACTTGCTCTGGCCCTTGCTCTGTATGAAGAGAAAGCTGAAGCAGGTAGAGAGAGAGGACGGACTCGACATGTGGGTTCATGAGATTTTGGGCAAGGAAACATCTCGGCGAGTAGGCCTACCACCTTTTAGTCCAAGAGCTGAGGTTGGACGAAGCCTGGTCCCAGGATAGTAACCGTTGCTACGGTGTGGTATTTTTCCCGCCCCTCCTCTACTGTGATTGGACAGCTGACTAATGAGTGACACTGACGAGTGCAGCATTTTTCCCAAAGTTGAACAATTTTCACCTCTCAGCGCAGAAAAAACGGTCAGCAACTCGTCATGCTGCTGCCGTTTTTACCAGCTTGGAAAATCGCGGCGCTCCTATTGCAATGAATTGAAAAATGCCGCTGGCATCAGAAAAAAACTCTTTAGTGGACACGGACCCTTAATGCTGTTAGGTACCGGAATGAAACCCTTAGAGCTGTTGTCAGACCTTATGCTGGTACAGTGAGACCTGGGTTCCTCCTGGTGCAGGACAATGCCTGGCCTCATATGGCATGAGAGTAGGCAGTTCCTGGATGAAGAAGGTATTGATGTCATTGACTGGCTCTCACATTCACCACCTGAATCCAACTGAGGTCTTCTGGGATGTTATGTATCGGTGCATGCAATGTTGCCAAGTAACACCACAAACTGTCCAGGGACTTACTTACTGATGCCCTGATCCAGGTCTGGGAGACAAATCCCCAGGACACCATCATCAGGAGCATGCCCAGATGTTGTTGGGAGTGTATACAGACATGTGGGGGTGTTATGCCGAGTTTTGCCTGCCTGCCGATAATTGCATGCACCTCCAAATAATGCTTTTAAATGCTGTAACATTCTTTGTGGGCTTCATCAATGGTGACAAATGATTCGAAGTATTTATTTTATGAACGTTTACGATCTGTATTACATTTTAATACAGTTAGTAGAAATACAATTCCTTGACATTTAGTAAATATATGTGGCGATAAAGCTGTTTGATCAATGAGCACAGCAAAGTGTCTGAAAAGGACCTAAAGAGGTGGATGCATAATTCAGCAGATCAAATTTTGTAGGCTACCTGCCGAGATTTGCATTCTCCTCTTTTCTCAGCATAAATTACCGTTAGCACACGCGAGGTGCATGCGATTCTCGGCAGGCAGGCAGAATTCGTCACAACAGGGGCCATACACACTACTAAGTCACATTATGAATGGCTGTGATGAAAGTAACACAAGTTGAATGACCCTGTGATTTCAATTATATTACTTAACCTTGATTTTAAATTCTGCCCTCGGTCAGTTAGTGGTTTTGGTTTCCATTGACCATTGTTACATCTTTTTGTTTTCAATGAATTATATTTATCTAATTATATTTAATTAATTAATTCAATTTATAAATTAATCATTAATAAATATTAATAACAATTACTATATTAATTTATAATTATATGTATTATTATTGGTATTATATATATATATATATATATATATATAGCTTTGGACATTATCAGTCACGTTATGTCCTTCATTGATAAAAGTTTAGGCAAGTACAAAGCAATACAAGGTCTGCAGATTCACACACACCTGAAACAAAACCTGTCCAAAGTTCACCTGCTGATGCTGCTGAACCACTATTGTGGGGCTGAGGTGTACTCCTCGTGAAAAAAATGTATGTCCATAGGCTGGCTGTGGCTCAGGAGGTAGAGCGGGTTGCCCAGTAATTGGAAGGTCTGCGGTTCTATCTCCGGCTCCTCCAGGCTGCATGTCAAAGTGTCCTTGGGAAAGATACTGAACCCCTGAATTGCCCCTGGGGACTGTTCCGCCAGTGTATGAATCTGTGTGAATGTTACTTTCTGTTTTAGCACTTAGGCTCAGGGAATGAATGTGAGTAAATGGTGAATGCAGATGTAGTGTAGCTTTGAGTGGTCGAAAAGACTTGAAACACCTACAAAGCGTTCCTGAGCCTTTAATTGGTCTCTCAGTGTGGTTCAGTGGAATTCACAGTCATGGGGAAGACTGCTGACCTGACAATTGTGGCATTAAGAGCCACCACACACAGACGGGTCCTGGACATGGGCTTCAAATGTCGTATTCCTCCCGTCAAGCCGCTCCTGAACAACAAACGTCAGAAGAGTCTTACCTGGGCTAAAGAAAAAAAGAACTGGTCTGTTTCTCAGTGGTCCAAAGTCCTCTTTTCTGATGAGAGCAAATTTTGCATCTCATTTGGAAACCAAGGTCCCAGAGTCTGGAGGAAGAATGGAGAGGCACACAATCCAAGATGCTTGAAGTCCAGTGTGAAGTTTCCACAGTCTGTGTTGGTTTGGGGAGCCATGTCATCTTCTGGTGTTGGTCCACTGTGCTTTATTAAGTCCAGAGTCAGAGTGTAGCCGTCTACCAGGACATTTTAGAGAACTTTATGCAGCAGACGAGCTTTATGGAGATGCTGACTTCATTTTCCAGCTGGACTTGGCACCTGCCCACACTGCCAAAAGTACCAAAACCTGGTTCAATGACCATAGGATTACTGTCCTTGATTGGCCAGCAAACTCGCCTTATCCTCGCCGCATAGATTCCCTCGTCATAGGGAATCTATGCTCAGCTCAGCTCTCCCTTTCCAAACGCACAGTAGAAGCTACGGTGGCCAAACACGCTCTTTCGGCTCTGAGCTAAATAATTTGTGTGGTCCTCAATTTGTCCAAATTTATCTTCTTTTCAAACTTCTTATAAACCAGCCGACTACTACTACTACTACCACTACTACTACCACTACTACTACTAGAAACACAACTTCTTTTTCTTCTTCTTCATACATATTCAATGTAGTGATGTGCTCTGTGAAGCAGTTTGTTTGTATGGGCTACTGTAGAAACACGGCGGCGTAACACCTCTGTGTAAGAGCGTGGTGTATGTAGATAGAAATGGCTCAATGATATGTGACAGACAAAGAAGGTACTTGTAAATATCTGATATTTACACTAATGTTGCTGCTCGAATGCAACAAAGACAGCTGCGGACTGTAGCACCACACAGCCTGATGCGCGGGTTTCATTTTGTGGACACTGTATGAGCATGTTGAGCAAGTGCAACATAGTTATCATACAGTTATGCTGTAGTTCATAAACATTGTTGCCTGTCGGCATTTAAAGGTAATAATCAGAGGAGAGAACAGAAGTTTACCTGACTGCTGTTCCTGAAAGTCACTCTCATTGAGTTATTTTCTCTTCTTGTGCCCAGAAGGATACTCCCTCTTTGTCCTCTCATCAACATTGTAAACACACACTCTGAACATTGACTCGAGACTTTTATTAATCTTGTGTTCTGTGCTTCACGGAGACGTGGCAGTGTGAACTGACACCGGACTCTGCGCTGGCTGGCCAACCAGATACTGTGTGTGGAGCAGGCAAACCCGGACTCCCTTGCTATTCTTCTCGGTGACTTTAATAAAGAAACCTCAGCCAAGAACTCCCCAAATACAGACAATTTATAGTGTCCAACCAGAGAGGGGAACACTTTGGATCACTGCTACACCACAGTTAGCAGTGCCTATCATGCCGTCACACACGCTCCACTGGGATACTTTGATCACGTCATGATCTACTGATTCCTGCTGACAGGCAGAGAGGCTGAAGAACCAGTTCTCTGCAAACAACGCCACTTCTGTCTGGAGGGGATTCAGACAGATCAGTAACTACAAACCCAAAGTCCCCCACTCCATCAACGACTCTCGCCTGGCAAATGTGCTGAACCAGTTCTCCTCCGATTTGAGAGTCAGTCCAACACCATCACCTGTAACTGCTCTGCTCTGTTTCAACCCCAGTCCACCATCTCCTCCCCCCACTCCTTAGAGTTGGCCACCATCATCCCTGTCCCCAAAAAAACAAGAACCACAGGACTAAATAACTACAGACCCATCGCCCTAACCTCTGTGGCAATGAAGTCCTTTGAACGCCTTGTGTTGTCCCACCTTAAATCAATCACAGGCCCTCTCCTAGACCCCCTGCAGTTCGCCTACAGAGCCAACTGGTCTGCAGATGATGCAGTAAACATGGACCTTCATTACATCCTCCACCACCTGGACTCCCCATGAACCAATGCCAGGATGGCGCCAGTGGATTTCAGCTCTGTTTTCCACGCCATCATCCCAGTACTGCTGCAAGACAAGCTCTCTCAGCTGAATGTGCTCCACCTGCAGGTAGATCACAGACTTCCTGTCTGAGAGGAAGCAGGACCATCAGTAGCGGTTCCCCTCAAGGCTGCGTTTTTTCCTCTCTGCTCTTCTCCCTTTATACCAACACCTGCACCTCCAGTCACCAGTCCGTCAAGCTCCTGAAATTTGTGGACGACAACACCCTCACTGGGCTCATCTCTGGTGGGGATGAATCTGCCTACAGGTGGGAGATCAACCATCTGGTGACCTGGTGCAGCCAGAACAGTCTGGAGCTCAATGCTCTGAAGACAGTGGAGATGTTCGTGGACTTCAGGAAGAGCACAGCCCCACCCTCCCCCAGCATCCTGTGTGACTCCCCCGTCGCCGCTGTGGACTCCTTCCACTTCCTGGGTACCATCATCTACCAGGACCTCAAGTGGGAGCTGAACATCACCTCCCTCACCAAAAAAGCCCAGCAGAGGCTGTACTTCCTGCGGCAGCTGAAGAAGTTCAGCCTGCCAAAGACAATGATGGTGCACTTCTACACCACCATCAGTCCATCCTCACCTCCTCCATCACCTTCTGATACACTGGTGCCACTCCAGGGACAAGGGCAGGCTGCAGCGCATCATTCGCTCTGCAGAGAAGGTGATTGGCTGCAATGTTCCATCTCTTCAGAACCTGTACGCCTCCAGGACTCTGAGGCGAGCAGGAAAGATTGCAGCTGACTCCTCCCACCCCGGATACAAACTGTTTCAGACTCTCCCCTCTGGCAGGAGGCTGTGGTCCATCAGGACCAAAACCTCTCAACACAAAAACAGCTTCTTCCTATCTGCCGCTAGCCTCATCAACAAGGTCCCGGGTACCTCACTGACACTCCCCTCTTTCAAATAATACATATGTCTCTGCACATGTAAACACTATTTCATTTCATATCATGCACAAACCTGACATATTGCACACATTTGTTGGTAATTGTTAATCTTTGTTGTTGTATATTTTTTCATTGTCAACTTATATATTTAATTGCAATACATCTGCACTACACTAACCCAGAATAATGCACATATTCTGCAAATAGTTGTATTATTTTTCTCTATTCTTATAATATTTAATATTCTTATATAACTTGCATTGTCTATTCCATATTTATAGATTTCTACATTTATTTATGTCAACTGTGTGTTTGTCTACGTGTAGCACCTTATCACCAAAGCAAATTCCTCGTATGTGTTGAACACTACTTGGCAATAAAGTTCCTTTTTATTCTGATTCTAATTCTGATTCATTAATTACGTGCCTTTTCACATTAACTGGTAGTTTTATTTTGAAAGTGTAACCAGACGTTGCATGTGTATTATTGCTTACTTGACCGGACGTTGCAGATGTTGCCAAACTTGACCGCGGAGCCCTACACGTCAAAAACCACGTCAAGGTGTCGTGACAGTCTTACTGGGGCACAGCAGGATACAGGGGTAGATGCCCCAGTAAAAAGGGCCGATGCCTATGGAGCACACTTCACAGACAAATGTGTTGCCATCTGTTGCCAATTATGTGTTAAATTTATTTATCAAGCCATAAAATGTACAGATTTTGGCTTTCATTACCTCCAAAGTTAAAGCAGCAGTCGGTAACAATTGAACATATAACACAAACCCTCTTTCTGCTGCTCGGATCACCCTGATAAGCCCCTCCCACCAAACCTACAAGCAGGAACGGTTGCCCTGGAAACCTCATTCTGCTTAGGGTTTGCTCTCCACTGTAAGAGCCTTGCCAAGGCCTGGGTCCCTCTTGCATCGACTTGTCTTCTCAATGATGCAACTGACTCTTAGGAGAAGGAGGAGCCGGAGAAACCTGTTTTTGTATTTACTGCTGTCAGAATATAGTGACAATTCAGCAAATACTATAATATAAGCTTATAAAAAGCTTTAAGAGGGAATAGACCAAAACATTTCCCACTGTGAATGACATGTTTGATTTACATTAATTTACTTCATTAAATACTTCAAAGATAGACACGCATAATGACCAGCACAGTATGCACCCACTCACACACACTCTCTCACACTCACACTCACACACACACACACACACACACACACACACACTGTGTTGTGCTGAGGGCTGCTATAGAACTACATATATGCCTCCTCCTCCTCTCTCTTATTTTCTATGATTATGTTCTCCCCACCTCCTTTTGCCTTCCATTGT
The DNA here is from genome assembly GCA_024633595.2 of Lepomis macrochirus. Classification (NCBI taxonomy): domain Eukaryota; kingdom Metazoa; phylum Chordata; class Actinopteri; order Centrarchiformes; family Centrarchidae; genus Lepomis; species Lepomis macrochirus. Next base: position 35,591,903 of record JALXJV020000009.1, on the reverse strand, counting down.
CAGCTAGCATGCTAACCTGTTTAGGGATAATTCTCTCTTCACAATCACTGCAGCTCCTCATGTCTGACATTTTCAAAAATGACATGTATTCTTGAATGAAGTCAGTCATCAGCACAGGAGGAATTAACTGCTGCTGCGTTGTAAATCTGCGACAAGCTACAAAGTGATTCCACTTCAAGCTAAATTAATATAAATTTAGGACAACAGAAAAAAGCCTGCTTTGTAGCTCACATTAGCTAGCTCCACCTCTCAGTGATCACCTTCTTCATCATTTTCCAAGTACAGAAGCTTAATAAAGTAGCTGTCAAACCACAAAAAAAGAGATTATTTTCCTCTACATCATACATTACTGACAGAAAATAGCAGCAAATAGAACACGCCAATGCTCATTACTATAGTGAACTACAAAGTAATAAAATTCTATAACGTATTTATTCTTTTTGTTCATACAATGTTGTAAAATTTCAGGTTGACATGTTTGTCAGTGAAAGTCATTTTTTGGGATTTAGAGCAAGAGAGCTACAGAACTGTTGAACAAACTAGCTTGTGCAAAAAGTCTAAATTTAAACTGTTTTACTGATCTATATCACATGGTCTCAAGTGCATTTAGGACATTTCCAACACCACTTTTGCTAGTTAAACAGCGCATTATCTGGGCGGAAAGTCAGGCTCAAGGCAAATGGTTGTATTTAGGCTCTTAATTAATTATAGGTGTGTTTTTGGGCACCTTGCACATTGATTTTAAATGACAGATTATTGGTGTATTATAAAAAAACACAAATAAATCAAAAATATCAAAAAGGGATGCATGATAGAGAGTATGACAGAAGTGTGGGCGTAATATAAAACCATCTCTGATCATGAAGCCTAATGTTATTCTGCAGTACTGAGTTTTATCAGTTGGACCTCCACTTGAGTCTCTGCTAACAGTGAGGCAGAGAGGCTCCTCTCCAATTCCGTCGGCGTGTTGGGAGATTTAAATAATCACTAAAGCGATGCTGCTGTGCCTATTTCACCCACCCACTTTTTATTTAGAATGTTCATTTTTATATCTGCAGATATAAATGTAATCCGCACATCACCAGAACAGCCTATGCAGGTGCATCTTGCTATCTGAACAATGTCCCCTTTAAAAAGCAGGGAAATACTGTGCAATTGCCTATAGATCAGTTTTTGTTGCTCAATAAAGCAAATAATTTCTGCTGCCTCAAGATAGCAATGGCCAATGCTCAGATGCAGAGTCACTTGGGTAAGGCGAACAAGATGGCGGCTGATTAGGGATCCTCCGCTCTCCGACACGTAAATTTGTGATGATACCAAAGTGTGAGTTATATTAAAGAACTACCCCGCTTCGAAAAGTAAACAGCTGCCACATTTTTGGAGAACTGAAACAACTGAAATCAAGTGTAATGCATGGCCACGTCGAAATATTTCAAAGGCATGGGCTGCATGGCTACTTGAAAAAACCCTCCACATAAAGAAGACCCAACAGGTGACACACATCCCAGTCCCGAGGTGGGACACCTGTTGGGTCCCAGGTGTCCCCCCAGTTGTCTGACTGACTGCTAGTGTTGTTTTTGGCGACCTATTTTAATTTTAGTTTTAGTCTAGTCTTTGTGTCGAGCTGTCATTTTAGTTTTTATTAGTTTTAGTCACGTTCATACTCTTTTTAGTCTAGTCAAGTTTCAGTCGACTAAAAGTCTGACCATTTTAGTCTAGTTTTAGTCAATGAAAATTTTATTCTCTTTTTAGTAATGCAATTTTATTTAACCCAGTCAATATAATATAACTACCTACTAGTAGTATAAACTAAACCAAAATTTTCTTTTAGCCAAACCCATTTCAAACAAGGTTATCTTATATTATTGTTGCCTTAAAGACTCAAGAATATACATCCATTCGGACACGGAAGTGACGGAACGGAAGATGCACTGATTTGAAATTACAGCATTTATTTTACCAACCAAACATGTTAGAAGTGCACACATATAAATTTAAATAAAATAAATAAAAACGATAAATAAAATAGCATCACATGACAATGGCGGAAATAAATGAATACATTCAAGTTTACCATAAAGAGAAACAAGGTGCTTGAATGCTCGAGCAAAAATAACAAACTAAAAAGTGCGAATAAATATCACCCAGCCCTACATACACAAAACATTTTGTGTATGTAGGGCTGGGCGATATGGCTAATGTTGTTATCACGATAAAAACATTTAATACCTTTCAATATCAATAATTAACACCATAAATGTCAAATCATTAATTCTTTCAAGTTTATAGGCTGATTTTTGCTCCAGAGTGAAAATTTAAGAAACCAGATGGTTTATTGTGTGGTTCAACTTTTCTTGCTCTTGATGCCAAACAGTGGCTAGTCCCTTTTCCTCAACAAAATAAATATCTTAATAGAGAAATTAAGTGCCAACTTGATGTTGATTGAAATTAATTAAATCAAACATTTATTGACGATAAATTGAACATTTGTTATATTGTTGAGGAGAAATTATATTATTATTATTATTATTATTATTATTATTATTATTATTATTATTATTATTATATATTATTGATTTATTGCCCAGCTCTATTTGTATGCATGTATTGGTATTGAATCTCACTTTACTCTACCACTGCAGGTGTTGGTGTCAGATGGTGGTCCGAGTCCCAGGCATAGTACAGTGTGGGTGATTGTTGAGGTACTGGATGAAAACGACAACAAGCCCACATTTCCTGAGAAGGTCTACCAGGTAAAACTTCCAGAGAGAGAGCGGAGAAAGAAGAGTGAGCCCATCTATCGGGTGTTCGCCTACGACCGTGATGACGGGCCCAACAGTGATCTTTCCTACAGCATTGTGGACGGCAACGAGGATGGGAAGTTCTTCATCGACCCAAAGACAGCAGTTGTATCTTCACGCAAGTCCTTCACTGCCGGGAGCTATGACATCCTGACTGTACATGAACAGAGTTTACATATGTTTAAAGCTGTCTGTTAACACTGATTGCATTTGGGCAATCTACATTTAGTCCAGTTTGAGTAGAGTTTGAGTCCAACATGCATTTACATTAATGTTAAAGTTTATTAATTATAACCATAATCTTTCCATAATGTTAAGCATACTGTATCTGCCATGTGCAGGTATTGAAGAAAGTAAAAATTTTGGCATTAGACATAATCCAGTCTTCTACTTAATCCCCCAATATTGATTTACTAGTGTGGGTTTGTAGTTGTTAAATTTTGCTTCACATTTGCATCTAAACAGGAATTACAGTACTAAAATATGTATACATCTTTGTTCTCTGTCTTGTCTTAATTATGTGCTTCTCTCCTCAGATTAAAGCAACAGACAACGGCCGTCCTCAGAAGTCCTCTACAACTCGCCTACACATCGAGTGGATCCGTCGACCTCCACCCTCAACCTTCCCACTGCTCTTCGATGAGCCAGTCTACAATTTCACTATCATGGAGAATGACAAAGTGGCAGAGATTGTGGGTGTGGTGTCCCTGCAGCAGAGCTCCATCCCCTTGTGGTTTGACATTACAGGTAAAATCCCCCTATAGGTAAGGACAATGCCCTGTCAGTGAGCGCAGGGCTGTGTATCGTGTGAGGTAAAGTGTGTGCCCAGGCTCTGTGCATGGTGTGTATTGGGCTGACAGTGTTGGTGTGTGCTGTGTGTTTATGTAATATGAGATTCAGCTCAGGTACTGTGGCCTCGCTGCATGGTCTGTTAAGCTCTGCCAATCCCAGTCACCATGGTGACAGCTTCTCTAGCTGTCAGTCTGTATGCCCTGTAAGAGGTAAAGCAATGACAGAAACAGTTGGCAGTCTATAGACGACTGATATGGAATGAATTAAGGATAAAACTTTATTTTCATGTTTGTTATTTTGAGGCCCTTTTTAAAAAATGGTCTTTCCCTTTAAGAGATTTATTGTCATTTATATAATCATATTAGTTCCTGCTTAGATGAGGTATTGGCTCTCTCTCAAAAAAGAACATTCTGACAGATTTTAAAGCCAGTGTGACATTCACTTATAAGTGGGAAATATTCACACTTAAATCCCTTTAATCTGTCAAAGTTCACATTCACCCACTTAACCAGATTATGTTATCCCCAACACAGTAAGCTAAATTTTTATACAGTATGTGTGTTGACAATTCTGGTGTGGTAAAAGTGATTTAATAATTCTATTATTCTGTATGTTTGATTCTAATTCTTATGGGTTTTTTTAATGCAGTTCAATACCATATGTACACTCCCTACACTGTGGGCACCAGTCAGCCCAAACGCAATGTAATTACACTGTGACCAGGAAGGACCACAATGCACCATCCATCTTTCCTTTTTAAGTAATGACAGTCAGTGTGTATCCAGCTGGAGATACTTTCTGGCTTGTGCTTCTGGCTCTCTGGAGCTCTGTCCATCTTTTCTCTCATTATCTTTGTCTCTTAATGTCTCTCTTCATCTCTCTCACTCTGTAGATATTCTTCTTCATTCATACCTTCTCTATGTATATGCATCATTTCTCTGGAATCACTGCTATTTTCTTTCTTAATGAAACATCATAAACTAGTATTAATCAGATAAATCTAAATCTTGAGACATGGCTAGAGACATGAAACTTGGCCCAATATTTGGAAATAATGTGCAAATGCTTCCCTAAAATATGATCACAGTTGACCAGATGGTGGTACCACGCCCCTCACACAGTGACATATATATATATATGTATATATATATATACATATATATATGTGTATGTATATATATATATATATAGCGCCAATACATAACAAAAGTTATCTCAGTGCACTCTTCATATAGAGCAGGTGTAAGTTGTACTCTTTGTGATATTATTTACAGAGACACAACAATTCTAACTATGAGCAAGGACAGAGCAAGAAAAAACTTTGAGAGGCAGAAACCTTGAGCAGAACCTTGGCTCAGGGTGGATGGCCAACTGACACGACCGGTTGAGGGTGAGAGAGAGAGAGAGAGAGAGAGAGAGAGAGAGAAATAGCAAGAGCTAGCAAGAGAGCAAGAGAGGGCTTGGCGGTTGGAGGAAACAGCCAACACAAATATAGACAGTAAAGGTAGTGGTATAGACTTATACCAGGTGTCCAGCGGGAACACCGGGGCAGCAGGTGACTCGTAACCACAGATCCAGACTCCACAGCTCCAGAGCCAGAAACACCTGCAGGAAGTGATAGTAGGAGAGAGGAGAGGGACGAGAAAGCACACGACTACGGGAAAGGGAAGAAGTCGAGTTAGTAACATTATGCATTAATGGGATGAGGTTGCATACAGAGGGAGAGAAAGAGGAGGAGAGAGGAGCTCAGTGCATCATGGGAAATCCCCCAGCAGTCTAGGCCTATAGCAGCATAACTAAAGGATGGTTCAGAACTCACCTGAGCCAGCCCTAACTATAAGCTTTATCATAGAGGAAAGTCTTAAGCCTACTCTTAAATGTAAAGACGGTGTCTGCCTCCTGAACCCAGACTGGAACCTGGTTCCTCAAGAGAGGAGCTTGATTGCTCAGTGACACAGTGAGTAGAAATTTGACACACATATCTAAATCCAATGTTCTCTTAAAAACAGCCTCTGGGAACAGTCTACCAGTAGTGGATTATTTCTGAATTTGCATCATCTGAAAGACAGTAATGTGAGATCTACTTTTTGGAATTACACAGTATCAACACCAAATCTCGTAAAGAGTGGAACTGTGAGAGATAGGATAAAAATGTCACAAGATGCATGACTTTGTCCAATCATCATAAATCTTGACAGGTAATCTTCAGTCCATCTTTGGTAATATACCTCCCAAAGCTTTTGAGCCTGAACCATAGGGGGGGGGCCAAAACATGTACCAACCAACTTTGGATGCATGCTCTAGGGCCAAGGTCACTGACAGTCGGACAGCGATCCAGACCCAGCCGCCATCCTCTTTGGACATGAACCTATACCCGATAAATTATTGAGAATTGTTAACTTTTCAGGGAGCTTTACTATTTTAACTCGTGAAGCTCTTCTTGCGTTGAGGTACTGGTGTAGCAGTCCAGAAAACTCAGTTGCATGCATGGTCAATCATCTCATGAGATATTGCTGAGCCAATCAAATCTGTGCATTCCGACAGGAACTGTGACTCGAGTCAGCAAGTGATGCACTGAGGGAGAGACGAAAGAAAAGAGAGAAGAAATTTCACATGGCTTAAAGGGGCATTATGTAGTTTCCAGCGGCCACTAGCGGTGTGGTTTTAAGATTGCAACCAGGTGTGTGCTCGTACGTGTGCTCGCTTGAACTCATGAGCGAGCAGAATCCGAAACACAACCACTTTCATACAGAAATCCTGCAATGAACGCAGGAACACCAGACTGCAGGCTGTGGCTTTTCACTCAGACATGTTCAGGCTCTGTTACTTCATCGTTCCCGTCTCAGAGGCAGATCAACACCGGCGCCGTAACGTTACTTCATTCAGCGCAGCGAGACACCGGCATATCGGCACAGTACTCCGGAAAAAAGGCAAAGTGAGAGCGGCTATAGACAGGTGGGGAGCCTCACACAACATGGTGGAAACTCAGGTAAACTCCCACTGCAACGTTACAGTAATGTTTTTATCAGCTTGATATTAAAGTTACACTGTGTTTAGCTGCATTTACTGTAACTAGTGTTAGTAGATGGCTCTTCCTCTGGCTTGTATATTTTGTGGTTCATGTTAGGTACAGCAACTGAGAGGTGGAGAAGCTGTGTACCTATCAGTAAAAGGCAACAAATCTAAATTAAACGTTACAAAACAAACAGCGGCGGGTCCGAGCTACTATAGCGTTAGTTGGCTACTCGTGGCTGCATCACTATGGAATAGTAAACAAATTGCTGCACATTAGCTTTTTACCGTTACATCATTTCTTGCAGGCTTTGACACTTTGACATTGTGGTACAGAGGAAAGTAACATGGGTCACATTGGATGGTGAAGTAACGTTAATGTGAAAGCGATATAACTTTGCACCATTAGCAACTGCTCGGCATTAACCCCGGCGAGCTAACCCTATCTAACTTGAGCCAACTGAAGCACAAAATCAAAATATATTTTACATGCTTTGTAGTAATGTTTAACATTACTACAACATAGCTTAACATTACCTATCTAATAGGATGATAGCCGATGTTGTTCCGTGTTTTCGTCCAAAGTCTATCCGATTCACATTTGGCCTGACGAGCTTCAGCAGATAAAACTTTTTTTTGTTTTTTATCCTTATGAGGAGTTTATGTTGGAGTCTGTGTTATGCTGGGAGCAGGTCTTTCTTAGTGTTAGACAAAGCGAGAGGCTCGGAGCGCGCATGCACGTGTCAGTCACTGGATTTTGCAGAAAATCTGACCCGGAGCCTTCGAATAGGAATAGAAATACCTGCCTTCAGAGTTAATAGCCAAACCCGGCAAGTGGGTCATTTTAATGTCAGATTACAACAACCCAATTGACCTGGTGGTGGCGCGATAATTAGGGGGGATTAGGGGCAAATAGTACATAAAGAGAACTTTGCGCGTGCAGTTATTGAAATGCTGCATATATTTTATGATGAAACAAGTGTTTTCTGGCCTTTAATTAACTCAGCTATGGAGGGTAACAGGCCTTTATTACAATCTTAGTTCCCTATGTCTGATAAGTACATTTGCACTTATTTTAGTATGAAGCTTGTTTTCTGATCTGCTCCTGTTTGTCCTGTTAAATTTTTTAATATATTATGATGTTAATAAAAATTCAACACTTCCCGTATCCATTTCAAATTTAAAGCAATCTAGCATTTCAGTGGGCAAATCAATTAATTTTCTAACAATGTGAATTATCATTGTGAAATATGTGCAAGATCACATTGGAGAAAATTCAGTCACTTGCCCAGTTCCCATATGGTTCTCAAATGTAGCTGCTGTCAACTTGTGGCATTTGCAAGTTACTATAAAATCTTGCTGGGACATTAACACACATACACCCACAGTGACTGCAACAGGAGAATAACACTCTAGATAAGTAATCCAGAACAACACAGGGTTAAAAATAGCATGAATACGTTGTTGAATTTATTAAATTAAATACGTTATATACATTGTGCTTAATTTGACATGCCCATTATATGACAGGCACCGGGTATTTATACACCCTTGTTTTTTATCCCCCTGTGTTTGGGACTGGCTTTATTTGTTTGTAGCGACCACAGCCCCAGACTTTATGTGAGACTCTGCTTTTATTCGTTATATAGTGGTATTTGATTGCTCTTACTCCTTCTTTAAACTCATTCCTGCTTGCTGCCTTAACTACTTGCTTCTGTTGACCATGAAAAGCTTTGAACATGGATTTGATGCTTGCAACTATACCAGGGTACCCCCAGGATTCTAAATTTAAGACTTTTTAAGACCTTTTTAATACCACCTAAGATGAAATTTAATACCAACTTCATGGCTGCATAATGGAAAATCTGTATAAATGTTAAGCCAGAGAAAATTATTATTTAATTTAAGAGCAAGTGCAAATGAACCTTTCTCAAAATATTTTCATTTGTTTTTTAACATTTCTTGTTGAAAGCCATTTTTCAGGACATATTTGACAAATGCTTTAAAAAAAGTGATTAAGACATGTCCCCAGTTCATGTCAGTTTCCACCTCCTTTGTCTCATCCTAACATGCAGTCTCAAACAGTTCTGTGTCAGACAGTCTGAAGGGGATAATACCAAATCAGCAGAGAAACAACGTAAATCATGGTGAGCCGGCTCCCATCTGAGAATGTGTTGGATAGCTCCTGAATGTGCAGAAAGTTTTGAACATGAACATGAACAAACTACTGAAACACAGGAGCTTTTAAAGTCTAGAAGTTTCTAACTGAATAAAAATGAATTCATTTATCATCAGGTGCCACATGAACATTTAAAGAGGTTACTTCCCCAAACAAAGACACAAATCATGTGCTGACTCAGCAGGAATGATATCACATGATATCAAATGTTGATCTACAAGAGAAACAGATCTGAATGCAACTCAGAAATGCCTGAGAGCCTTACTGCATTATATTCTGTTTTAGATTTAGAATTTTCACTTGCCGCCTGAGTTTCTCTCTACATAAATAAACACATTTCCACCATAAAATGGTGTATTAAAATTCCCCTGAATGCAGTAAATTAAGTGTTTAATGCTCCAGATGTCATGTTGGAAAACCTGCAGACCTGCAGAAGACTTTCTAGAAATAGTCTCGTCTTGTTCGTGTGATCCCAATATCGTGGATCATCTCGTCTTGTGACCTAAGACAATGTGTACAATTTTAGGAGTTTGAAGAAAAAGTTTATATGCATGCAAGTTAAAGGTATTAAAACTTCAGGGTTGCATTGCTCAAATCAAAATATAAAATGACATCAATACAACTACACTTTGTCCAAATTCAAGTTTGTTGTCCCATGTTTAAGAACAGTGAAATGCTTATGCTCAGGCTCACTCATCCTTTGTGTACATAAGTAAATTTTGTGTTTAAGGTCAGAGAAAGCAGCTGAAATCCACAAATATCATCATGAGTGTAATTAAAACCCATGCATCATTGTGGCAGTATTAAACCAAAATGACTAAAATATTATTTTTCAGTAAGCTCCATCCCATGTACAAATAATTTGATAGTGTTTTGCATCATCAGAAACAGTTGCTGTCTCTGTCCTGTCTTATCAGACTGTCTCCTCTTTTGCTCATCATGTCATCCTTCCGTCCTCCTGTCTTCCTTCCTCAAGCATCTCTGTCCTTCCTGTCTCACTTTCTCTCTCCTCTTTCTCCTAAATGCTTCATGCCTGGAAGGTCCCAAGTCTTTCCGTGAGATGTTCTATATTCTGCAAAGCGCTTGTGGCAGGAACTGTTCCTCAGAAGGTAGCTCACTTCCAACTTCCACTACCACTCTTTGTTGTCAACTTTCTTTCCTTTCTTTCCTTTTCCTTGTCTTTTTTGTTTAAGTTCATTGTTCACACCTGTGCTTCTCATCAGTGCTGCTGATTCTTCTGATATTCTTGTGATTGGTTGGTTCACCCAGGGGAGTAAACCACACAGAAGTTTACTCTGAGTGGTTGTGTGTGTTTGTATATATTTGTTAGTTTTTATCCTGTGTCAGTGTGTGTGTGTGTGTGTGTGTGTGTGTGTGTGTGTGTGTGTGTGTGTGTGTGTGTGTGTGTGTGTGTGTGTGTGTGTGTTTGTGTTTCACATAATCGACTACATTGTAACCAAGGTTAATTGAAGGGATGAAGGTTTGATAAAAGGTATCACAACCTTTTTATCTGTGGAGGTAAATCAGTGCCAAACACATTGAAAATGGACAGACTAAACGTCACAAACAGATATTACAACTTGTAAACACATAACACAATCTACAAATAGATTAAAAATCTGCAAACAAAGTCCTTATGATCTGCAAATGTAAAACAAGATCTACAAATAGATACAAAATCCTCAAACAGACTCTTCACGATCACAAATATAAAGCATGATATACAAAAAGATTAAAAATCCACAAATAAACACATGATTCACAAATAGAAATCAGTGACTTGTACTTGAAAACCAGAATTTGAATGAATGTAAAGTGATTTGTTTGCAGGTGAACTTCATGTTCTGTTTGTAGATTGTGTCACATTTGTTTTCAGAATTTTGGCACTATTGTTTCACTTTGGTGACAGAACAATGCCATAATCATTGAAAATGAAGAGACTATGAGTCAAAATGCATATTACAATTTGCAAACACAAAACTAGATCTTCAAATACATTTAAAATCTGCAAACAAACTCCTCGTGATCTGCAAATGTAAAACACAATCTGTAAATAGATAGAAATTTCACAAACAGACTCTTCATGAAATACAAATATAAAATACGATCTACAAAAAGATTTAAAATCCGCATACAAACTCTTTATGATTCACAAATAGAAATCAGTGACTTGTACTTGAAAACCAGAATTTGAATGAATGCAAAGTGATTTGTCTGTGCACAAGGATCATTATTTGTTTGTAGATTGTGTTGCATTTATTTTCAGAATTTTGGCACAACTGTTTCACAACTGTTTTTCCCATTAAAAATTCTACAAATGCCCTCCTCACAATTTGCAAACAAACACAGTCTAACTTGTATTTTCAAACCACTGTAAAAAGACATTCTTACATATTTTGTGCAAAGCTCAGCATGCAAGTGTTGAATATGTGTTTGTAGATCACAGTGTGGTAGTAGTACCTTTACTGAAGTAGTCTAAATAAAGTGAATACTTCTACCACCACTCTACAGAGACAGCTTACTAGAACACATTGATTATAGGGGGAGAACAATAAGTTTGCACTGGGTTTATGATTATAAAGACTTTTCATTAAAACAACCCAAAAATGATTTTACACAACTATCACAGTAAAATGCAAGATAGGGACTGTAGCAGAAACACTGGTACAATTTTTACTCAAACATTTTATTGCTGCCAGAAACCCACTTTCAGATTTGTAAAACCATTTTTTTCTGTTTGTGAAAACACGATAAGAAAGGGTGTTTTAGGACGTTTACACTTTAGACCTGGGCCAGATCAAAAACCACTACGGCTAGGGCCCTCAACTATGGACTATATTGTCCCAGAGAGGCTTAAGAGTCTTTTAAGCACCCCCCCACACAGAAAGTTCCCTTAACTTTGCCCTTACCTGCAGAATGGGCATAAGACCATCCAGTCCATGAGCTAAATGTAGGCTATGCGTAAACATCAGATTTGATGGGAATATAATGCAAAACAATGTGCTTGACAACTGCATAGCTACTTTGTGTGTGCGTATAATGAAGAGACACACAATTAAAGTTCATAAGAAATTTAATATCAAACTGGATTTAAAGCCATCAAGTTCTTAAAAGAACTCCAGCACAGAGAAACACACAGCCACAGCAGTTTGGCAGCTCTGGATACGGATTGGACGCCTCCGGTCCGGATTCTGCAGACAAGAGGGTGGGAAAAAAAGAGACATCTGCACAACGCTTTCGGAAACGCTAGCAGGTTGTTTACCAGACAAAATCTGTGATACAACAGCCCACTCTATTGATCAATAAAGAGTAAAATGTCTGTTGCGTTCTACCTGTTGCTCCAACTGACTTCAAAATATTTCCAGCCGGCTCGCTGACGCTCAGCCAGTGTTCGTTGAGGAGACACTAATGTTTTAAGGATGAAACTGCTTCATGCAGTGCTTTTAATGTTTTAATGACCCGGTCCATATGTTTTCGACAGGACACGACCTCTGTGTTAATTCGGCTCCCGGTAGAAACCTCCTGAACTATCCGACACTGAAGAATTCCTGAACTAAAAACACACTGAGCAGCCGACTGAGCTACGGTGTGTTTATACACACCAGAGACTAACGTTAATGTTAGCTGCACGCCGGTTGCTACCTACGTTATTTCCAACACGGACTTGTTGTTCACAAAAGCACTTTCATGGAAAAAATAATACACTCACAAACAGACAGGGTAGCGCCTGACTAGCCAGCTGAAATAATAACTTAATGACAGCGTGACAATGAGGGGTCGTTCTAGTTAACGTTAATGCTCTGTTCGGTTTGTCATGACATAATTTCCTTGCCATGCCGCGAAAATAAATGCTACGGGGACACAGTGTCGTTTAGTTCCCAGTAATGTTAATAAGGTCGAGATTTCGGCGGGGGTCCCGACGCCGATGCGTCCCTGGCGAACGTTTGTTTGGTCCGGTGTGGCTCTATACTATAGGTGCAAGAACCGCTAGCTAGCTAGCTGTATGTGCTGTTGTACATACGGTGTAAACACATGTTTGGTTATAGCGAACTATAGCCAAAGCTAAATGATATTATGTTAGTTGAACAAGTTTTGGGACTTTAATAAAATTCAAAGAAAACTGCAGTGCACATTTACACAATGCCATTTGTCCAGCTGACGCTGAAAGCACAAGCCTTTAGCTAACTAACGTTAGCTAACGCCAGGTGTGCCAGTTTCTGGGCAGTTTTAACGGTAGCGCATAACGTTAATGGTCACTGGGCTGCGATAACGTTATTCTTTATTAAATGTCACATAATTACTTGGTCGAGCGACCGCTTACCTGACAACCCATCTTTCGAGCGTCGGGCTGTCCTTCCCCAGCGCTGCCCAGGCTCTATCTGCAGAGGCTCTGCCAGCGCTGTGACACGGCAACTGCAGCTGGCAGTGAGCCGAGCCCAGCCATCCGACAAGTGTCAGCTCTTATTTTGAAAAGATTATTGAGGGGACGTGACATCACATTGAAGCAATACCCCTGATTGGCTGACTACACGTGTGGATCGAAGTCACACAGTCTGCGGAAAGATACTGCCAAAATTATCTGTAGACGTGTGCAGAGGGATCTGTGAATGCACTGTGCACTACAAACACAGATTCAACACTTGCATGCTGAGCTTTGCACAAAATATGTAAGAATGTCTTTTTACAGTGGTTTGAAAATACAAGTTAGACTGTGTTTGTTTGCAAATTGTGAGGAGGGTATTTTTGGAATTTTTAATGGGAAAAACAGCGAAACAGTTGTGCCAAAATTCTGAAAATAAATGCAACACAATCTACAAACAAATAATGATCCTTGTGCACAGACAAATCACTTTGCATTCATTCAAATTCTGGTTTTCAAGTACAAGTCACTGATTTCTATTTGTGAATCATAAAGAGTTTGTATGCGGATTTTAAATCTTTTTGTAGATCGTATTTTATATTTGTATTTCATGAAGGGTCTGTTTGTGAAATTTCTATCTATTTACAGATTGTGTTTTACATTTGCAGATCACGAGGAGTTTGTTTGCAGATTTTAAATGTATTTGAAGATCTAGTTTTGTGTTTGCAAATTGTAATATGCATTTTGACTCATAGTCTCTTCATTTTCAATGATTATGGCATTGTTCTGTCACCAAAGTGAAACAATAGTGCCAAAATTCTGAAAACAAATGTGACACAATCTACAAACAGAACATGAAGTTCACCTGCAAACAAATCACTTTACATTCATTCAAATTCTGGTTTTCAAGTACAAGTCACTGATTTCTATTTGTGAATCATGATGTGTTTATTTGTGGATTTTTAATCTTTTTGTATATCATGCTTTATATTTGTGGATCATGAAGAGTCTGTTTGAGGATTTTGTATCTATTTGTAGATCTTGTTTTACATTTGTGGACCATAAGGACTTTGTTTGCAGATTTTTAATCTATTTGTAGATTGTGTTATGTGTTTACAAGTTGTAATATCTGTTTGTGACTTTTAGTCTGTCCATTTTCAATGTGTTTGGCACTGATTTACCTCCATATTTATCTGCTCCAATGGCAATAACCTCCATGTTACCTCGGTGACAGCTCTGTCTAATGACCTGCTGTTAGCAACATCTGTACACACATTATTATGCAATTAACTCATGCACACAAATCTCCCACTATATGCTGACCCATTAGCTAACCTAATGGCTGTTAGGTTGGGACTGCAGGTTTGGGCTGAAGAAGCACAGCACAGCCTCCAGCACCCTACATCCAGCAAGAGAACCAAACACCCAATGCCCAGCAACCAGTGTCTAAACACTCAGCAAGCAGCACACAACCCCTCCCACCCAGCACGTAAAAGGTGAACTGTGAGAATACAAAAAGTGTAGATTGAAGAAGATGTGGGGAGGGGTGGTTGAGGTAAAGCATATGTCTGATATAAAATAGTGTTTAAACATTCCACTCATATACACAGACATATATGCAGGCCCAAATTTAAATTGCACACAGAATATATTCAGAGCATACACTATATTGCCAAATGTTTTAGGACACCCTCCAAATCACTGTATTCAGGTGAATTCAGGTGTACCAACCACTTCCATGGCCACAGGTGTACAAAACCAAGCACCTAGGCATGCAGACTGCTTCTACAAACATTTGTGAAAGAATGGTCGCTCTCAGGAGCTCAGTGAATTTAAGCGTGGTACAGTGATAGGGTGCTACCTGTGCATTTCTTGTGAAATATTCCACGGTCAACAGTGGTATTATAACAAAGTGGAAGTAGGCCATATAAATCTCAGAGCGGGGTTAGTGCATGCTGAGGTGCACAGTGCACAGAAGTCACCAACTTTCTGCAGAGTCAGTAGCTACAGACCTCTAAACGCCGTGTGGTCTTCAGATTGCAGTGAAAATGCAGTGATTTTGTGATTATTTCTGCTACATGTTGCTCCAACACACTTTGGCACAACATTTAGCACATTGGCTGTGCATTTCCTATAAACACCATCCCCATTTTTCAGGCATTTACAGAATGTTTATTCTTGTTTTATTCATGGTCTTCACCCTGCAGGTCAATCACTTGCGCTGCGCATCTGTGAAGGCAGCAGGTGAAGGGCACGTTCACACACGGCGGCTCTTTTGATGTCATCCACTCTCCGCTGTTATACATGTTATAGCCTAGTTATATTCTAAGCACAGCTTGAATTTAAATGCAGCATACAATTTACAAAAATAAGAGAAAGTTGTAGTGTTTTATAGGCGGTAATAACAGCCTCATAATGTTCAGCAAGTTCTTACTGTTCAGCTTGTTTTTTCAGACACCATCAGGCATCCAGAGAGTAACACATGTTACTACAAAAGTTTGAAAGTCCAAATAAAAGTAGGCTATTTATTTGAAGAAAAAAACAAAACACCATTATTATCGATTCCAAAATTCATAGTAGATTTTTACCCAACGAAAAAATGTATAATGATCACTTTTACTAAAAAAAATACACAACATTGAAAAAAGTTATAGCCGGTCAAAAAGCATACGAGGGAGCCGCACACTGTCTTTAAGGACGGCAGAACACACCTCTTTCACAGGGAAAACTAGGGTAGGCCTATTGCAGCATTAGTTTTGATGATCATGTAGCCTACACTTATAACTTATAGCTACAAAAGCAGCAGCTTTAATGCATGTTTACTTCTTACTGGATCACTGTCAGATAATGATCAATCAAATGCAGACACAAGACACATTGCTAAGCCCCCCCCGTCAGACTCACTGCGCTGAGCAAGTGTAATGCCTGTAGTGGGAAAGGAGTTGCCAATAGCAACACAGAATGTTTATCTAAACGTGCGACATGAACAGTGCCCATTTTTTAAATCTGGCTTTATCTTGACATTTCTTAACAATAGGGGGTGCTATATAACAAACTTAAAAGAAAAGTCAGAGACTGGGGGACTTGAATATTATATTGAAACAAAGATACATACAATCAGAAAACAGCCGCGGGTAAATTTGACTCGTTGGCGGTTCTAGTGTTAACCCTTTAAACCAGATTGTCATAAGTTGCAAAAAAGATTTATTCTCTGCACATAGCTCAGCTCTTTTCTTTAGAGCAGCAAAGAGCGGCTGCAGTAAGTGGGCGTACCGCTCGTGCTGTACCAAGTGGGCTTACCACGCCCCCATAGCTCAGCTGTGGACACACAGATCTTGGAATCAGCACAACTTACTCCACGTCTATCAATTAAAAATACAAAGATGAGTCTTAAACCTCATCTCAAAATCATCATATTTAGACATTTTCTTCAGTATTAAAGTAATTCAACTGAGAGTGGTCTGTAGTGTTACAGTGCAAGCAGGAAAACTACACAAATGCTAACAATAAGAATAACAAAATCCATTAATAGTTCACACAAAACTGCATTTTTTATAAGCTACCCTAGAACATGTATAGCACCACTGGCACTTCATGGTAGCCTAACTCTTCTTGAAAAAAATTATATGATTACTAAGGTTTATACTGACTTTGCCTTAAGCCTGTAAAAATAGGAAGTGTTCATTGTTCATTATCACTTATTTACATCACGGCCACAGAGACTACTTCATTCTAATCGTCCTCTTTCCTTTCTATCCACTGTCCTATCTAATAAAGGCAAAAATATCTTCTTTTTTTTACATTTCTCTTTATGGATGACATGATAGCAGCACAGATTACTTTATAATCCCACAACATGAGATTTTCTCTGTCTCTCTGCTTCATGTTCTCAGCTCTCAAGTGGAACCAGTGACTATAAATGTGGTTATAGACATTTTCTAAGAGAGCAGAGGGTTTTTTTGTCTCCACCATTTTGCAAAGTAATGAATTTTCTCTGTAATTAGACACCTTTTTTCAGCCTTAGTAGGATTCTTGCCAAACTCTTTTCTTCCTTATGTCCTGCATGAGGATGATTAGGATGGATGGCAGACCTGGTTGTTTGAAGGTGCCTGTGATCACAGTATGGTTAAGCATCTTTATCTGTCATCATTTGGTCAGCACAGCCCACTTTACAGTACATTCTGCAACTCCAGCTTAAAAACCCACGATTATTTGCCACATATATTCTTCTATACAAGCTATATCTGTTTGAATATTATTGTGCTTACAAGGGCTGTCCTCAATCCAACTCAAATATTGTCACATCTACGTACATAACGGGGCAAAGCAGAAGCCTAACAATCATTCCTTCCTGTGAGGAAGAAATGGTCTGTTGACCATCTGATAACAAAGTCAGGTTATCTGCCTGTGATTATTATTAGGTTTCATTGAAACTGCTACAAATGAAGATACCTATCAGATGGGCCATTGTTTATAGAACTACATATATCTTTTTAGACTAAATAAATTCTTGATACATTCTCTCCAGAACACCATGCAGCACAGTAAAGGAGAATGGAAATTAACTGCAACTTGTTGATATTACTATGCACTTCATGTATCATGTAAGAATGAATATTTTCTAACTTTGGTCAAAAGTAGTGCACCGCATTTTATCATAATTATCTAAACATTCTACATACCGGTGTTTTAAAATCTACTATTCACTAGGCATGGTTATGTAATCAATAAAATCAATTTTAAAAGTTCTGATAGGCCCGGTATTCCCGGTACAGACCGGTCCTTTTCCTCTAATGTACTGTGAGTTATTCTTACGCACAGCTGGTACTTCTCAGAGAAGTAGTTCCAGAGAGACCCATAGTCTGTCTTGCTGACCTAGTTTTGCAGTGGATGTCTTGGTCTGTCTTGCTTGCCAGCCACTTTCAGCGCTGTGAGTGAGAAATACAGCTCTTGTGTTTATAAATATGTGTTCAAATGCGCATGCACCAAATGAAACTCAGCTTTCAAGCAGCAACCTGTGTGGGAACCAGTCCATACTCATTTTTAGTATCATTTTAAAACAAGACAATGATTATCTAGTCTCTTCATCAGGATTATAACTCTGGGCTAATGCAAAAATAGAAACCAATGGACTGTCATTGATTGTTGATCAGTTCAAGGGGCTGGAGAATTATACAGTGCACAGTGTAACCCCTATCTGAAGTATGTTGGCTACACCTAATATGTAAAACCTATCTATATTTAAGTAAGAGCAGCATCAGAAGTACTTAATAGTAGCAGGGGTAGGCCTAATAATAATGAAGCATCTAAAATATAAGCCAGTAGCGGGAGCAGCCTAATAACAGTAGGCTATGTCAACAGTGTGGAAGTGCCATAGCAATGTGAACATTATTATTATTTTTGATGGACATTATTGCTTAACGTGAGATACATGTAAAGATGTGGGCTTAACAGTCTTTAATTTCCCGATGTTTGGAAACATGAGTCCCATTTCCTTCAGACGGGACATTTACTAGGAGCAGCATTAAGTCCAAGCTGGGCCAGCATGGCTCTATCCTGGCTCTCTTTCCTACATACAGTACATAAATATGCCTATTGAGCAGAAGTACTATATCAACATAGGAAAAGTCTCGATTCAAAGTAAAATTCAATAAGCTGATCTATACTGGGACGTTGCGCTGAGAACAGCCGGCCAAGGTCTTTGCAGATGCTGCGCTGAGGAATCCCTTCGAGTCTGTTCCACACAGAGACACACACCTACCTAGACAGCAGCCTGTCTTATTTTATAACATTGTTAAGAACATTGTATAACAACTGGTGTTTCTCCCCACATCGCTTTTCTTATTAATATGTGGGTAGCTTATTAAAGTATCGTAAAGTAACACACACACACACACAGGGTTTGTGTTGTTGGTGCTGCTTGCATGGACAGTGCTTGTGCTTCATTGTGTTGCTGTGATCTTGTGCTTTTAACTGTTGGTTTGCAGGGGTGTGTGTCTACACCATCACACACTCCAAGGTAAATCAATGAAAACTGTGTGTGCATCAGTGGTCTCCAGTCAATCCCTGTCTGAGTGAGCACATCACTGCTATATGCGGCATGTTTAAATAAATGTCAGGACATTTCAGCACATGACTGAAAACCACTGGAGCATGAAAAAATTGTCTGGTTTGTGTGTGTGTGTGTGTGTGTGTGTGTGTGTGTGTATTCACTTATTCATCATAACTGGTGTGTTTTCAGAGTATATGTATATGATTGACATTGTGCGCTCCTCCTGTGGAGCAGGTGGGAACAGCGACGGTGTGTTTGACGTAGAGAAGGCTGTGGGCACCATCATCATCGCAAAGCCTCTGGATGCCGAACAGCGCTCCTTCTACAACCTGACGGTGCAGGCCACGGACGGCACCAACACTGCATACTCACAGGTAAAGCGACCTTTAATCATTTGGTGGTATACAGTTACACCTTGTATTTTTGGAACAACTTAACATGATAAAGCACAAAAGGCTTATTGAGCAGAGAAATCTTTGCATTTTTAACTGATAATTGCATGATAGCCCTGCTGCCTTGCCTCATTTCCTGCATTCATGTGAATTTTTCTGCAACAATTTATGGTGGAAATGTTTTTATTTATGTAAATAAAGCACAGATTCAGGTGGCTGGTGACAATTCAAAATCTAAAATATAACTGATCAGGCAGAAATCTCACTACAAATCCACACACACATTAACTTCAGCACCTCCCAAAAAGTGCAGCTCACAGTCCCAACCAGTGTGTCTTTGAGCGAAGGGGACAGAGAGACAGTCTCAAACAAAGCGACTGATGGGTCATGTTATTTTTGTCTGGATTTGGTGCATGCTCAGTAGGAAGGGTGGGAATCTCTGGGCACCTCACGATTCGATACGATTACAATTCAGAGGGCTGCGATTTGATTATAAAACGATTATCGCTACATCTTGATGACTCATATTTTTTCTATACAGGATCCTTGGATAATTACTAAGCATTTAATTTCGCCCAGTAAAATCCAAAAGAAACATCTCCTAATTAGCTTAAAAGGACTAGTTTGCATACCTAATTTACTTTATAAACCTCAACTCCATGGTCTCTCATTTCATTAACATCCAGCTGTCAGACTCCTCTGAAAACTGAAATATAATTATCAGCACAGTCTGTGTACAGGACAGAGCTGTACACAGTTTAGTCTCAGCTTGTACCTCATGTTCTATTTCGTATAGGCTTCGCCCTCTAAGGCTATCGCTATTGGGTATACCCTTCCACGCGCCTGCGCGGCACTGAGAATTTTAGTCTACGCCCACCCACAGCGTGGGCCTCTCCTACGTCCGCACCTTGTATATATACAACGGTGAGACCTTGCCTTCGGCTCCCATTTTTCTTCAGCACTGAGCTGTCTAAAGAGCAGAAGATTTGTCTAAAGAGCAAGATTTTCCAGCCGGAAAACTAGAACGATGTCCTCCAGCAAGCCGGTCAGAACGGGCGAAGCACGGGCTACATCGGTCCCCGCTGCGAGGCGTGCCCCGGACTGGAGCACGCCGGCCGAGCGCTCACTTTCGTGTCGCACTGCCCGTTCTTCGCCTTTTTCCCCGAAGAGTGGCGGCGCCGGGCGAATAGCTTGCCGTTCAGTACGAGGAGGTGTGGCGGTCCACCCGCTCTCTGGACGGAAGCCCTCGATCTGCTGTTGGCGGAAGAGCGGGAGGTGGATTGCTCGCTCTTGCCATTCAACGGGTCTCCGAGCTTCCCGTTCAGACCTCCGATGACGCCGCGCCGACGCTACTAGCTTGCCGCGGCGAGGCATGTTATGCTAACGAACGTTATGCTAACGAACGGCTAACGTAACGCTCACATGCGGTCTGCCTGGATCAGCCGACCAGAACGATCCCGTGTGCCCACGTTGCTCCACATTAGCTGCGGCTAATGACATCTAGCCACTGGTTTTATTGCTGCTGGCCGACCCTCGTCGGCCAGAGTGAATCACTGGTAAGCTATGGGTCGAGAAAAGCTGTGTGGAATCTTGTTGCCCCTTTGTGGAAGTTGTTGAACAAATGCTGTTTGTGCCGGTCTCAGTCGAACCAGCCACACCAAGCACTCATTTCGCACACTGTGTGAGCCAGCTGCCGTTAGCCACGTGGCTAATGTGTAGCTTGAAGCTCAAGCAACAAGCAGCACACTCTGTTTACAATCAGAGGTCCCTTCACACACCCCTCCCAACAGAACGGTATTAGCCCACGACAGCGGACATTCGCTTCGTGTGGACACAACATATACACACTCTGTACAGATATTTTCTCACGAAGAAATCTGCTGTGCAGTGTGTAATGCTGTTGACATTATGCACGTTCCCCCGGCAGTGCCCGACGGCGAGCAAGTGCATATTCACGGCATCAATGGCACGGTCCTTCTGTGCTTCCAGGGGTCCCCCCTTGGTTCACAGAAGCCAGACTGTGTCAAATGAGCCCTCGAAGCAGTCATTACGCTTCATGCAGGCAGGATAGCACTACACACCCCCCTGCGTGCAGTGTTATCCTATCGCTGCTCCACACATTACGCACGTTCCCCTCCCCGGCAGAGCACGGCTGCGGTCTTGTGCGTGACCACGGCTTCACCGCCGCAGTCCCTCTTCCTGCATCCAGAGGTGTGTGACAGGCTGTGTTGTGCACTGTACATGCGCGCTGTACGCCATCAAGTGTATGCCAACCACGTTACCCACGGCAGGCGATAGTAACGCTGGGGAGAATTGTGTTTTTGTCAATTGCATGACCTAGTGTTGCACAATACAGACATTATGAAGAAGCTGCTGTCTCTCACTCCCACACATTGTGTGAGCCAGCTGTGTGTTAGCCAAACGGCTAACAAGCAGCCTGGGCTTGCTGCAACGCTGCACATCCTCCCTCCTCTTGCCCCCCTCCCTGACATGGTCAGGTGGCTGGCCTGAGCCCACACGTAGGCCCCCCTGCCCTCTTCCCTTGCCGGTCGAGCAGCATGGCGATGAACCCCCCCCCCCTCACCAGGGTAGTGGCATAACACAGACAGGCTGCAGATGGCCAGATGGCTTTCATGCAGTCTGGCTCCAATGCCACAAGCAGATATTTCCTCCTCCCCGCCACTGTCTTTACGAAGTCAGCGGCTGCCGTCACACTGTGTGGACTGGCTGCAGCTGGCCGTGTGGCCTTCATGCAGCTTGGCTCCGATGTCGCAGGCAGACTATTCCTCTGTTGCCTATCCCTGCCCCAATCGGGGGAGCGGCATGGTTACAGGCTTACGGTTGTGGCTGTCCCACCTCGTGCCCCCGCGACTGTGTCTGCCTCCCACGAAGGCAACTACGCTGCCTCGTGTGGTCCCTCCCGCCACACACGGGAGGACACCCAACAGACCCCTCTGACTGTGTGTGAAGGTCTCTCACGATGTGGCCCGTGCCCCCTGCCCCCCAGGCAGCGGAGCT
The DNA here is from genome assembly GCA_024633595.2 of Lepomis macrochirus. Taxonomy (NCBI): domain Eukaryota; kingdom Metazoa; phylum Chordata; class Actinopteri; order Centrarchiformes; family Centrarchidae; genus Lepomis; species Lepomis macrochirus. The sequence continues at coordinate 35,569,297 of JALXJV020000009.1, read as the reverse complement.
CGGAGGGCCCTGGTGGAGCGAGTACTGGCTCGCCATCCCCCAGTGGCTGTGCCTTGCCATCACATTGACTCGCACATGCAAGCAACGCAGGGAGGCACTCCCCCCTGACTGGCTGCGTGTGTTGGCGCCCACGAGCCTCCCTTTTCCCCTGCCTGGTGCTAACTCTCCTGTTCAGTGGAACAAGGAGGTTGCTGCCCCCCCCCACGAATTGTGACGGCGGCAAGGGCAGCAGAGTGGCTTCCCTTCAGGGCCACCAGGGCGCCTCATCAGCAGGTCCAACCACTCACAGAGCGCTACTCAGAGTGGCTTGCTTCCTGCCTGATGGACAAATGGACGGACAGCCTGATCCGCCGGGGTCACAGGCTGCAGTTCGCCCCTTTCACCGGATTGTAGAGACGATGCTCTCATTCCCGGCTCAGTACACCGCTCTCCAAGCGGAGCTCCAGGAGCTCCTGGAAAAACAGGCCATTTCCAGGGTTCCTCCCGGGCAGGAGGATCAGGGGTTTTACTCCTGCTACTTCCTGGTCAGGAAGAAGACGGGCGGTGTGAGGTCCATCCTGGATCTGTCACTGTTCAACAGAGCGATTATGGTGAGACCTTTTCGCATGTGTTGGAGTGTGCGCCAGGGGGATTGGCTCTCCTCCATCGACCTGAAGGACGCGTACTTTCATGTGCCCGTCATTCCCGGACACAGGAAGTTTCTGCGTTTTTCATTCCAGGGCGCTCAGTACTAATACAACCGCCTGCCTTCGGTTACTCCCTGGCCCCGCGCACTTTTTCCAAGTGCGTCGAGACGGCCCTGGAGCCGCTGCGGCGGTCTGGCATCAGGGTCCTTTTTTACTTGGAAAAGAAGCGACCTGCTGCTGCTGGCGCGGTCCCAGGACGAGGCAGTGGTGCAAACGGCCCAGCTAGTCGCGCACTTGTCTTACCTGGGCTTCACGGTGAACTGGGAGAAGAGTGCCCACCTCCACTCCCAGAGACTCACCTACCTTGGCGTGGTACTGGACTCCTCCCTCCAGAGAGCGCGGCTCTCTCAGGAGAGGGTGGGTGCTCTGCTGGCTCCTGGGCCTCATGTCGGCGGCTGACGTGGTGGTCCCCCTGGGGCTTCTCCACATGAGGAGGCTGCAGTGGTGGTTCATCCGCCTGCGTGTAGACCCGGTGACGCAGAGACGACGCCGCGTCTCCGTTCCCCGGTCTGTGGCCCCGGATCTGGCCTACTGGCGGGACCCCCTGGGCAGGGTCACGTCCCACATCTCGGTCTTCACAGACGCCTCCCTGACGGGCTGGGGCGGGACATGCCTCTCTCAGCTGTGGCAGGGCCGCAGACTTCTCCACATAAACACGCTGGAGCTTCTCACGGTGTGGAAGGTGATCCGTCATTTTTCTCCTCTGCTGCGGGACCAGCATGTGTTGGTCCGCACCGACAACAGGGCCGCGGCGGCCTACATAAACCGCCAGGGCGGGGTGCGCTCAGCGCAGCTACTGGGTTTGGCCAGGCGGCTGCTCCTGTGGGCGCGCACTCACCTGCTCTCGATCAGAGAGGAGTACATCCCTGGCGTGTTGAACATAGGAGCGGACATTATGTCGAGGGGAGGCCCTCTCCCGGACGAGTGGCGTCTCAGTCCCGATCTGGTGGCTCAGATCTGGCTGCGGTTCGGCAAGGCGGAAGTGGACCTGTTCGCCAACAGGGAGAATGCTCAGTGTGCCCTGTGGTTTTCACTGAGCCCGCGGGACGTCCCCCTCTGGGAGTGGACGCCTTTGCTCATCCCCTTTGGCCCCCCACGCTGCTGTATGCCTTCCCACCGGTGCGGCTGATCCCACGCCTTCTGGACCGCCTGCGGTTTTTCGTGCTTGGCGGTGATTCTGGTTGCTCCAGAGCGCACCAGCGCGTCCTGGTTTCCCTGCCTCCAGCGGCTGCTGTCGGGACAGCCGTGGAAACTTCCCTGGAAGGGGGACGCTCTCTCTCAGGCGGGGGTTGTGATCAGGAGTTACCCGCTCCTCGGCCAGCCTCTCTGGGTCTGGCCGCTGTGAGGCGTCGCCTGGAGGACTTAGGTCTCTCCCGGTTCTCGCCTCCACTCAGTCTTCCTACTCGGCTTTTCCAGCGCTGGTGTCTGGATCAGGGGCCGGACCTGGTCTCCTGCCCGCTGCAGGCGGCGCTTTCGTTCCTGCAGCTGCTCATGGACAGGGGGCTGGCGTTCAGTACGGTTAAACCTACACTGCCGCCATTTCGTCCTGTTATGAGGGTTTCGGGGACAGGACTGTATTCCCCAACCCCCTGGTGAAACGCTTCTTTAGGGGAGTGCGAAGGCGCCGACCTGTGACACGGCCTGCTGCCCCACAGACTTGCCGCTGGTTTTACGTGCGCTAACTCTAGCCCGCTTTGAGCCCTTGGAGACGGCGGACCTGAGGTTCCTTTCGGCTTAGGTCGCCCTGCTCCTCGCTCTAACCTCGGCCAAGAGGGTCAGCGATCTGGCTGCCCTCTCTGTGGCTCCGTCGTACCTCAGGATTCAGGGCCACGGCAGCTCATCTACCCTGCGCCCTAACCTGGCGTTCATGCCTAAAAGCATTATGAGCTCTTTTCGGTCGCGGGTCATCACCCTCTCAAGTTTTTTTCCTCCCCCCCATGGGTCGGCGGGGGACGCCACGTCCCACCTCCTCTGTCCGGTGCGAGCGCTGTCCTGCTACGTGGCACACAGCCGCCTGGCGCCGTTCGCAGCAGCTGTTTGTGCACTACAGGGAACGGTCCAAGGGGCTTCCCCTGTCGGCGCAGCACTTGTCTCACTGGCTGTGTGATGCCATTCCCAGGCTTACATGTCTGCCGGGGAGTCTCCCCCGGAGAGCATCAGGGCGCACTCCACGAGGAGCATTTCCTCCTCAGTGGCATTGCACGGTGGGATGACAGTGGACGACATCTGCACGGCGGCCTCCTGGTTGTCCCCGTGCTCTGTCGTCCGTTTCTACCTGCGGGATGTCTCCCGTCTCTCTCTGACTCACTCAGTACTGAGTGTTTTGGCTGAGTGATTCTCCTTGTAGGTGTGCGGTGCATCCTCTCCCCCTGATATGTTACCCCCTGATCCATTTATATGCCGACGATACCATTATCTACTGTTTTGCATCTTCTATTGATAATTGCATCTTAAAGTTGCAGGAAGCATTTGATTTAGTTCAGCGTAACCTATTTTCTTTAAAATTAGTCCTAAATGATAAGAAAACAAAATATATGGTCTTTTCTAGGAAACATAAGAACGATTCTTCTCCACCACCTATTTACACTTTGCAGGGTAACTCTATAGAACTGGTCTCCTCTTACAAATATCTAGGGTTTGTGTTGGAAGAGGACTTATCATTCAAGTTACATGTTAAGCAACTGCTGTCTAAGTTAAGGTTACAGCTGGGGTTTTATTTTCGGAATAGTGCATGTTTCTCACAGTCAGCTAAAAGAAAGTTGGTGGAATCTACCTTCTTACCTATCTTAGATTATGGAGATGTTTTTTACAGAAATACCACTAAAGCTCTCTTACAATCAGTAGATTCTGTTTATCACTCTGCTCTAAGATTTATAACTTGCACAAAATACCACACTCATCACTGTGCATTGTATGAAATGGTAGGTTGGCCTTCACTTCACATAAGAAGGTACAAACACTGGCTCATACTTGTATACAAGGCATTAGTCGGCCAGCTTCCTCAATATATGAATAATTTATTAACTTTTAATAGTCAAGGGTATAATCTACGTTCAAGTAGATATATTCTTTTAAATGTTCCCTTAATGAAGACAGAGTTTGGAAAAACTGCTTTTATTTATAGCGCACCAGCTGCTTGGAATGAGATCCAAAGTTCATTGAAACTTGACAAACTTATTTCAATAAATGAGTTCAAGTTACATTTAAACAAATTATTCAAATCTATCTGCACTTGCTCTTAACGTTTAATCTTGTTTTATTTTTTGTATATGTGTGTGTTGTGTAATCTGTTTTATGTAATTTTGTATATTGCGCTGCTATTTTGGCCAGGGCTCACTTGTAAATGAGATATTTATCTCAATGTGATTATTTCCCTGGTTAAATAAAGGTTTAATAAAAAAAAAAAAATCTCCCACCGGACGGTGTGGGGAGGGCGGCTGCTGCTTACGTGAAGCGTTGACTCATCCTGCTTCGCCTCTAACCCAATAGCGATAGCCTTAGAGGGCGAAGCCTATACGAAATAGAACGGGGGTTACGTACTGTAACCCGGATTCTATGAGTATAGGCGCAGCCCTCTAAGTTGAAGGCCTCACTGGACCTTGGTTCTCAGTGCTGGAGAAAAGGCATTTGGGAGCCGAAGGCAAGGTCTCACCGTTGTATATATACAAGGTGCGGACGTAGGAGAGGCCCACGCTGTGGGTGGGCGTAGACTAAAATTCTCAGTGCCGCGCAGTCGCTCGGAAGGGGTATACCCAATAGCGATAGCCTTAGAGGGCTGCGCCTATACTCATAGAATCCGGGTTACAGTACGTAACCCCCGTTCTCAACCCTTGACTAGTAGGTTAGTTATTAATGACATACAGCTAATAATTAATATTACTTCATTACTAATTTAGCTGACATTACATTAAAAAATAAAACTTTTTAGTGTCTTTCACGGGACCCAAGGACGCTTTGCACATAATTCCAGTGACAGAACAACAAATAGTTATTCAGGAGTGAATGCCTGGGTAAAGTAGATTTGCTTTAGTAGATTTTTGAAAGTGTCCTGACAGGGAGAGTTTCGGATCTCTGTGGGAGGGCTGAGGTCTCTGTCCCCAAAAGTCCGGAGTCTGGTGTGGGGGACAGAGAGTAAGCACTTATTCAGGGGAGATGTTAGCTCGCGCTAACGGCCTTCACTTTTCCAGCCGTTGGGGAAACTACACGACGTTTATTAACGGACACACAGTGACCTACGCTGCACGTTTACTACCTGACAGAAACTTGCAGCTAATATATTTCACCGCTAACTTTCACCGTCACGTTCTGCCGCTCGCTCTCTCTCACTCACTCGTCCTCACACACAGGATACACACAGAGCTGCCGAGCGTCACCATGCTCGCGGTGTGCGACTTCAAATAATTACTTGCGCATTGATATTAATGATTCTGAGACATTTTAGTGGGGTGGTTATTCATTCCGCAGTAGTGGCGAATATAGGGGGACACTGGTCTCCAATGTTGCCAACTATTTTCAATGGAAAGTAGCTAAAGCCTGCTCGAAAAGTAGCTAAATGTCGCCAGATGACGTCATGCGTCATGCGTATATTCCTGGGCATATACTGATTCAGAGGCATTGCAGTAGTGGAGGTGAGAGATAACCATGGCCTGTACCGGAAGCTGGGTGGTATACTGAGTAAGGAAGGTAGGTAGAAAGGCCTGATTTTTCTTATTTTGAATAGAGCAAAGCAGCACGACTGAGAGTCAGCAGCAATGTGGAAAAGAACAGCTGGTCATCAATCATGACACCCACATTTCTCACCACCCTGGTTGGAGTGTTGGTTGAGGAGCCAATTTGCAGTTTGATGTCATGGTGGAATGACATCAAGTCAGTCCACCAAGAGTTCAGTCTTAGAGAGGTTTAGTTGAAGGTGGCAGCCCTTCATCCATGCAGATATGTCCAAGAGACAGTCTGTGATCTGCTTCAAGACGGTGGGGTCGTCTGGCGGGATTATTTTGGGTCTGAAATGCCTTTTCTAAGCTTTGCGGTGTGTCCACCATTTTTGCTCATCATGTGACGAGCCACCCACGTAGTCACGACTGCCATTTTTCTCGCTCTTCCCCCTCCATTGTTCTCACACAACACACACACACACCTACACACAAACATAAACCCACACTTACACAAGCTTGCTGACTGTTTATATATATATATATATATATATATATATATATATATATATATATATATATATATATATATATAGACACGTTAACCCAGAGCTAGAGGAGCTCAAAATCAATGGGCAAATTCATTACACACGCAGGATGAGCTATAAGCCAGGCCATCAGAACAGAACAAAACAAGGAAAGAAAATCACCGACAGTGACTCACTACCTGCAACTCAAACTAAACTACTACTAACTACTCTTGACGAACATGCAGCGTGATGGCTCTTCATACGGAGGACAAAATCCCTCGGCTCACCAACAGTATCGGCTAATCACTGCGCGCACCGCTGCACTGCACCACATCATCAGTTCCCCCATCTTCAAATACACTTGAAATGTAGGCTTGTTTAGGGCCTATAAAATAAATAAATAAACGAAAACAAAAGACATTTACTCTTTCATTTTAGTTAGTCTTGCAAACCTACAACACAGTTTTAGTAAGTTATCGTTTTTTTGTAAAGCCTCGTTTTTATTTTTATTTCAGACACCAACTATGTTATATCACATCCAGTTTCGTTATTTTGTTCGTCTTCGTTAACAATTATAACCTTAGTCTGGACTGGCCCCACGGATGTTTCTTGCTGGGATGCACCCTACCCCCTATGTAGGGAGCTGTATGTAGAGCACTATATAGGGAGCTCACTCGCATTATTAAAACAACACTATCGGACACTACTCCGATCGTTATTTCGGCGCCGTTAATTACGTCATTGCTGTCAGACAGAGATGCTCACAAGTCTTTGAGCTAGAGTCCAAGTCATGTCTCAAGTCTCTCGTGGTTATTACGAATGTTGTAACACCAGCTGCGTACAATTCAGGATTGCTAATAAAACTGCATAGGAATATAAGGAATTCTGTAACTGAAACCATTTACAGAGCACAACCATGTAATGTACAATGCTATTATTGACAGTTTATTAAATACTGTATAAAGGTGACATTGCATAATCAACAATAAACCTGTTTTAACTTAGAGAGCACAACCATGTAGCCTAATGTACAATACGTCTACAATTAATGACAACTTTTAAACTACTGTAAGTCAACAAACCCTGTTGACTCTCAAACCCAGTGTAAAGTTAACTAAATAAAACTGTAAAGTTACGTGGTCAACAATGAAACTGTAACCTGTTTTTAACTTACAGAGCATAACCATAATGTGCAATGCAATCAATGACAGCTTACTGTAAAGTCAACAATCTCAAACCAGTGTAATGTTATACCTAAATAAAAATGTAAGTTTATATGATCAACAATAAACCGTAACCTCTTTCCAGCCAACGGGACGTAAATGATTACGTTAATCGACTACCACAAGTTTAGCAAACGCTCATTCATCTTTTCGTTTTCAACGAACGACAATCGGAGTAAACCTCTTGTGGGTTGTAGCTGAAGCAAGAAGCAAGCTAACGTTAGATGGCCAGTGCTGAGCTAAACATGTTTACTCACCACATGTTTGTGTTCAGCACTTTTTTGTTTGGGTCTTGTTGTATGAAGTTTTAAAGCCAAAGTTTATGATGAATGGTGTTTGTTGTCCTCTCTCACGTGCGGCCACGCAGCAGATGCTACGTATTACATAGGCAAGTTATAATGGACGGAGGGAATAAAAGCAAGCTCATCAGACGTTTCCTAAGAAATAAACATTGTTCACGAGTCCAGCGCCTTGAGTCCAAGTCGAGTCTGAAGTCTTTTGAGGACGAGTCTCTAACTCGAGTCCCATCTCTGCCATTGGACAATCAGTTTTTGCTCTCAGCTCAATGGTATATATGGCCTTGGAAGTGTCCATCGGTTGTACACTACTTTTCAGAATGCATTCTGGGATACACTGAGTTGACTATATAGGGTATAATAATTATCACTACACATACGGACAGCACTATAAAATGGCGGGCTCACTATATAGTCCACTATATAGTGAGTAGTGGGTGATTTCAGACCCAGCCGGTGTCTGCCTCCCGAACCCAAACTGGAACCCCTGTAACTATTCCATTAGTTACTAGTGACTATTATATAGTTACTAGTCACTAATAGCACATATTTTCCATTGAAAACAATGGGGCTCTGCAGTTTCGAATAGTTACTAGTAACTATTTCCAATTTAATAGTATCTATTATTAAGATACTATTACTTATGCATTAGTTACCAGTAACTATTTGTATAGTTACTAGTTACATTTCCATTTTGCTTGTGTCTATTATTTAGATACTCTTGCTTGTTTTTAGTAACAGTTAAACTGTTACTATCAGCAAGCTTTACTAGTTATTAATGAAAGTTAGTTATTATTAATTAGTTACTAGTAACTATTGGAATGGTTACCAGTAACTAAAAATTAAGTACTAGTATCTAATCAAGAGTTACTAATAAAGCGAGAATAGTTACTAATAGCAGAGCAAATCTAAGCACAAGCAGGGCAGTATGAGAGCAAGGGCAGGGGTTTGAGGGAAAGCATTATAAAATCTAAATGTGAAATCAATTCATCAGTCAAATAATTTTTGAAAGACTGAATCTGAACATTTAGGCTGCTGAAAACTCACCAAATCGCAAAAGGTGGGACAGAACATGAGTCTCTGTAGTCGGCCTTAGAAAGCTATACTCGCACCTGTAGCGCGTCGGGGCGTGAGGCGGTCACGTTGCGTATTGTGGACCTCTGCGAGTGCGGCTGTGAATTTTGTACGAGCTTTGGACGCTGCATGAATGTGTTATACGTCACTTCCTGTTGCCAGCAGGTGGCGCTATGACTGCGGCATGTACATGTGTTCAGGGCGGGAGTCTTAGTGTACATGTAAAGTTTGGTGCAGATGTGAGCATGTACACTGAAGTTACAACCACTTCCTGTGTCATGGCGATGAGTTGATCTGTGACGCCATGCCACGGACACACCCATCGACGAAAATTCGCAGATAGCACAACTTTTCATCGTCAATGCCTTTACAGGTTTAGGGCATTGCTCCATGAGCCTTTTTTGTACGTCTGGACATGATACATGTGCCACAGAAATTTCGTACATGTAGGTGAAACGTGCTGCAGGGGCTGCTTCATTAAAGTGATTTTCCTGTCGCCAGCAGGTGGTGCTATAACTGTGGGTGAATGTCGGCATGTAGATTTGTTCATGGCGGGACTCGTAAAATTTCGTGCAGATCTGAGCATGGACAGCCAAGTTACTACTACTTCCTGTTTCATGATGAATCATTGACGCCACGGACACGTCCATCGTCAAAAACTCGCAGATAGCACAACTTTTCATCGTCAGTGCCTTTAGAAGGCACAGCAGAAATTTGAAGTTGATCCGACAATATCCCTAGGAGGAGTTAGCTAACGTACAGTGTGTGTAAATCACAAAAACTTTGTCATAAAATTCAAAATGGCCGACTTCCTGTTGAGTTTAGCGGAGTGGCCCAAGAGGCTTTTTTGTGCGTCTGGACATGATAGATGTGCCACAGAAATTTCGTACATGCAGGTAAAACGTGCGGCAGGGGCTGCTTCGTTAAAGGTCACATCCTGCACATTCTGTTGCCAGCAGGTGGCGCTATGACTGTGGGCAAATATCAGCGTGTAGATTTGTTCAGGGCAGGACTCTTGTCAAATGTGTAAAATTGTTTCATGGTGAATCATCGACGCCACGGACACGCCTATCGATGAAAACTCACAGATAGCACAACTTTTCATCGTCAAAGCCTTTAGAAGGCTCAGCAGAAATTTGAAGTCGATCCGACTAAATCCTAAGGAGGAGTTCGTTAAAGTATGGAGTGTGTAAATCGTCCCAAAATGGCGGCCAAATTCAAAATGGCGGACGAGTTTAGGGTATGGGTTCTTGAGACTTTTTTGTGCGTCTGGACTTGAGCATGTAGGTCAAACGTGGACGAGGGGCTAATTTTTTCTAATTTTCTAGGTGGCTCTAGCGAGCCATTTTGCCATGCCCATCCGCGAAACCCACAAAATACGAAATTTTTCACCAGTCCTGACAAGTGTGCCAAATTTGGTGACTTTTTGAGCATGTTGAGGCCGCGAAAATTGAGGTTACTTTGCAGAAAAAAGGGAAAAAAAAAATCCTATCAGTTTCAATAGGGTCCTCGCACGGTTCTTGCTCGGGCCCTAAAAATAATCCTAACAGTTTCAATAGGGTCCTCGCACGGTTTGTGCTCGGGCCCTAATAATCCTTACAATTTCAATAGGGTCCTCGCATGGTTCGTGCTCGGGCCTTAAAAAAATAATCCTTACAGTTTCAATGGGGTCCTCGCACCGTTAGTGCTCGGGCCCTAATAAGGTCCTTGCACGGTTCGTGCTCGGGCCCTAAAAATAATCCTAACAGTTTCAATAGGGTCCTCGCACGGTTTGTGCTCGGGCCCTAATAATCCTTACAATTTCAATAGGGTCCTCGCATGGTTCGTGCTCGGGCCTTAAAAAAATAATCCTTACAGTTTCAATGGGGTCCTCGCACCGTTAGTGCTCGGGCCCTAATAAGGTCCTTGCACGGTTCGTGCTCGGGCCTTAAATAATCCTAACAGTTTCAACAGGGTCCTCGCACAGTTCGTGCTCGGGCCCTAATAACATGACCCATCAGTCGTTTTGTTTCCACATACTGTTTCTAAATATCTACAGGTGCATCTCAGAAAATTAGAATATTGTAAAAAATTCTATCTATAATCTGTTGACTGACTCTGTAGTTACTATTGGTGATTTTAACATCTATGTTGACAAGCCTCAGGGCAGACGCTCACTAATCTACAGGAGTAATAGGCCGTTTATGTTTGCTGTATGTTCTTGTTCACCTTGCCAAAAATTGTTGGAAACGTACCCACACAAGAAGCGGGGGTAGGGGGTGTCGGGGGGCTTTTAATGACTCTACTTGCCATATGAAAAGCAGCAGACAGCAACAGCAGACCAACCTTGCTACTCAGTCATTGGATGAAGCAAGTGACATCACCAGTCATCAATCACATATGATTGGTTGGTAGATCTGTCACTATTGGTCATCCTGAGCCTTGATAAATACAGACTTGGGTAAACCCCTCCCTAATACTACTACTAATAATAATAATAATAATAATAATTTATAACACTGTATAAAATATGTTCATGTTATATATTAAATGTTGTATTCACGCTGTTAGGCTACACTAATCAAGGACATGAATTTATGAGGAACATGAGAAATTCATTAATGAGGCACATATTGATTTTTTTTTCAATTATCATTTAGAAAGTCAAATGTGAAAAACTGTTACAACAGCATATACAACATATCAAATGCTGGGCTGCATAACGAAATGTCTGTCCACCTGAGTCATGTGGTGGTGGCTGTATGAACATGATCCATTCTACAGACGCCTGTGATGCAGTGCTTTATATTTTGGATTAGCCTCCATCATTGTCTGCAGCGTGCAACAGAGGTTGGTGAGCTTGTGGCTGCGGAGACTTTGGGGTCACACAATCCATCCCGACGCCCACCTGAAAGCTGCAATCTTCCTCATACGACATCAAAACTATTGTGACGCCTTTCCAGAGTGCCACTTGCTCTGCAGCCAGTGCATTCTGCCTCACTTCCAACAGCTGTAAACACAAACACAAATGTAGGTTTTCATTGTCATTTTACAGTTCTGCTACAAAGCAGACAAAATACAGCTACCAAAAATAATCTCAGAGTGAAACAAAAATAAACTAGAAACTATGTTTCATAGAGCAGTTCTGATGAATCCGTGCCAGAGTTTAAAAGTCTTACAGCCTGGGGGAAACGATACATGTGACTGAAAAATAATCTCACATTGACCAACAATCTAATCCAACAAATCTTAGCTGCTTCCTTCTTGATTGGCAGAACTCTTAAAGGCTGTTGCCCTAGCAACAAGATCTGGTTGACTGTACGAGAAGTACCTGCTTACTGTCTCACAGTGGGTCTTACAAGCTGCTGGAAAACAAAATTTAATGTTATGACTAAATAGCATAGCCACAGCACAAAAACTAAAACACAGTAAAAAGTTTGCTACTTACAAATCCAAGACCAAAATGGATGTGCCCACCTCGTTATAAGACAATGCATGCGTATTGTAAGCACGAAATTGTATTGCTCAGCAACATGGCGCTTGCAATTTCCCTCAGAGTTGTGCAGGTGAAGGGTTACTTCCTGTTTAATAAGGCAAGCCAACCAGTCACTTTTGGGACAAACTTATAGTGACTTTGGCTGGTTTTAGCTTATTAATGACCAAGTCTTACCACAATTTTTGGATTGTTCACTTGTCTCACACTTCAGCAATTGTCAGATTTAAGAACAGCCATTCTCTCCTCCTGGTAATATTCTGGTGTTTACGGCAGACTAAAAAACTGTGTTGTGTTCTTCAGAACTATGGACTAACTTAGCATGTGACGGAGCCCACACATAATAAAGGCCACACTCTGGACTTAGTCATCTCCAAAGTTCTGAACATTTCCAAAGTTATGGTGACTGACGTTGACCTCTCTGATCCTGCCTGTGTTGTTGTTTTTTTGAGACTGCTTTCTTTGTGCACACAAATGTTCAAACTGAGGTCATCACAAAATGAAAGCACCAATGAAACATTTATTAAGGCTCTCTTCAACACCCACCACTTCATGGGTCTCAGTCAGTGAGCTTGTAGATAATTTCAATTAATGACATTATGCAGCATCTGTAATCCTCCTCCTGTTGCTTTGATTTTCTGCCAGCAGGCTTTTTCAAAAATGTTTCTAATTGCATGGCCTCAGATCTTATACAAATTGTCAACATGTCTCTTTCTCTCGGGTTTTTCTTCAGGCCTTGAAAACTGCAGTTGATCTTAGTGCTGCATTAGACACGGTCAATCAATTAAATTATAAAAATAAACAAACAAATAAATTGATTTGGATATGAAACAAGGCAACGCTACATGTTGATATAGCAAAAACTACTCTGTGCATCAAGAGTAGGATAATATCATTCAATTAAGCCTGTTTTTTTATCCCTCCCATCCCTTTCTCTTTGACAATGTTCCAGGTTCACATAACTGTGATGGACAACAACGACAATGCTCCCATCTTCTCCCAACCAACCTATGATGTCACTATTTCTGAAGACATACCACCTGACACTGAGGTGGTCCAGGTTCTGGCATTGGACTGCGATGAGCATCACCAGCTAACCTACTCTCTGCAGAGCTCCATAGACCCCAGTAGCATGCATTTGTTCCGCATCCACCCCACCCTGGGTACCATCTACTCTGCTCAAAGGCTGGACCATGAAGCCTGTGCCCAACACATCCTCACTGTCATTGTAAGTATATGTTACTGTCTTTGCTAATGGCTTATTCCATATTATTTAGGATCTTGTGCTAACAGCTGTGACTCTTTTCAGTTTCTACTAGGGATGAGGATCAATACTCTTCTCTTTAGGTTCTAAAATGACCCATTTCCAAACTTTCTCAAAACCAAACTTATTGATACTGCTTTCTAGACTAGCTATAACATAATGTTATGTCTTGAGTATCAAATCTGGATTAACTTGAAATGCAATTAATCAGAAAATTAATGTTTATTTATTGTTGGAGCCGAAACGCAACAGTAACTCAAATAACCACTTACAATCAAGGTACAGTAAGCAGAATACTATGTCTTAATGCACAAAATGTCGAACCTTGAAGCAGATGGACTACATGTGCTGTGACTGTTATGTGCTGTACTGTCTCAGGGGCATCCTTGCACAGTCTGCACACCTGTGGTCCTGCCTGGTGTGGTAGACCCCAGCCTCTATTGATCTTGTACTGCACTGTCCTTTAGTCGTTTAGTTAACACTTTTCTAGCCACTGGTAGGATTTCTTGATACATATATATATACACATATATATATATATATATATATATATATATATATATATATATATACATATATATATATATATATTAGAGCTGATTACTAGGCTAGAGTCAAAGATAGCTGCAACTCCACCTCCTCAGCCTGTGCTTCGAGGAATGTGAGTATTCATATGACTGGGAGGGGTGGATTCATTTAGGCTCACATATTCTCCATCACCCAGCCAGGTTTCAGTAAGACAAAATAAATCAATATCATAATCTGATATTAGTTCATTTACTAGTACACCTTTAGAAGAGAGAGATCTGATGTTTAAGAGGCCACATTTTACTCTCCTATTCGTTTGCACTATTGCTCTTGTGGTTTTAATTTTTATTCTGTTTACCTTTGATTTAAATAATTTCAATGGTCGGGGGACAGACACCGTCACTATAGGGTTTTCACTAAGTAACTCCTGGAACGGAAGAGCAGAGAAGTGTTTTAGACTGCAACTCTGCGTAGGGTTTTGGGTGGGTAACTGCTGAATTAAAAGGGCAGAGAAGTGTGTTGGACTGCGACTCTGCCTCCTGGTCTCAACTCTGGGTTGCCATGGATTTGGTCCGCTAATAAAGTTGGCCAGATTTCTAGAAATGAGAGCTGCTCCTTCCCAAGTGGGACGGATGCCGTCTCTCCGAGTCAGACCAGGTCTTCCCCAGAAAGTCTGCCAATGATCTACAAAGCCCACATCACACTCAGTACAAGATCAATAGAGGCTGGGGTCTACCACACCAGGCAGGACCAGGTGCAGACTGTGAAAGTATGCCATCTTCCTGATGTACTCCTGGATCTTTGTGGTTTCATCCTGGACAGTGGTCTTGACACTCTCTAGCCCTCGGCCTCCCTCACTGTGCTTGGTGTACAGTCTCAGGGTGCTGGATTTGGGGTGAAACCCTCCATGCATTGTGAGGAGCTTTCTCGTCTTGGTGTCAGTAGCCTCTATCTCCTCCGTTGGCCAGTTTATTATACCAGCGGGGTATCTAATGACTGGCAGGGCGTATGTGTTGATGGCTGGGATCTTGTTTTTCCCATTCAGCTGACTTTTCAGGACCTGCCTCACTCTCTGTAGGAGTTTGGCTATGCTGGACTTCCTTGCTGCCTAATCATGGTTTCTGTGCCTGTGGCACCCCAAGGTATTTGTAGCTGTCCTGAACATCTGCAATGTGGCCTTCTGGTAATTCAATCCCCTCGGTTCTGATCATCTTCCCTCATTTTGATACCATGCGACCACACTTGTCCAGTCCGAACGACATTCCAATGTCGTTGCTGTAGATCTTGGTAGTGTGGATCAGTGAGTCGATGTCTCGCTCATTTCTGGCATACAGCTTGATGTCATCCATGTAGAGGAGGTGACTGATGATTGTTCCACTTCAGAACCAGTATCCGTAGCCATTCTTTGTGATGATCTGGCTGAGGGGGTACAGGCCTATGCAGAACAGCAGTGGGGATAGTGCATCGCCTTGGTATATGCCGCACTTGATGGTGACTTGTACAATTGGCTTTGAGTTGGTTTGCAGACTTTTTTTCCACAGCCCCATTGAGTTCTTGATGAAGGCTATTAGTGTCCTGGTGATCTTGTTCATTTCCAAGCATTCAAGTATCCATGTATGTGGCATTGAGTCGTAGGCTTTCTTGTAGTCAATCCAGACAGTGCACAGATTGGTCTGCCTGGCCTCGATTGACTGCTCTATCCACCAGTAGCTCCTCCGGTATTGCTGCCCATTCCATTCTGGGCCTTGTCCATGTATTGAGGCATGTGCTTACTCATCTTAGCTGCTATGATGCCTGACAGGATCAGGCATGATCCTGCACCATGTTGTGCAGAGGCAGGTTAGTTGGATGGGATTGTTCCCTTCTGGGGATCCTTCATGATCAGGATTGTCCGTCCTTGGGTGGATTCCATCCATCAGCAGTTGGTTCATTTGTGCTGCGAAGCATCCATATATCCCATAGTCTCATTGCTTGTAAAGTAGCATTGTATCAGATCCATATTTTCTGCTCTAGTCCATGAATGTCACCTGACGCGGACCTTGTTAACACGGGCGATGTCCGAGCTGGTATGGCTCTTGTACTTGCGGTTTCACTCATGCCTGAGGTAAGCTGGTAGAATTAAGGACCTTGCCTAAGGGTCCACCTGGATACCCCCGGCCTGACCAGGAATCGAACCCATGATCGATATAAATGTATAAATATATACACACTATGTACATGCAAATACAAGAACAATTAAGTACAATCAATACAGTCAAGTCGAATCAAAAATTTTAAAAAATGGTCTATGAATGGAGATGGGAGACGTTGGATGTTGTGGTATTGTAGAGTCTGTGGCTGAAAGTGCTCTCAGTCACTTCCTCTACAATGTCCAGTTCCATCCCCACCACCGAGGTGGCCCTCTTTACCAGCTTGCCAAGTTTGTTGGTGCCACAAGACCCAAAGCCACCTCCATAGCATACCACATTAAAGAAGATAACACTGGCTGTAGCAGCTTGGTGCAAACATTGAAGGACCTGAACCTCCTCAGGAAACACAGCCTGCTCTGTTCTCTCTTATAGAGGGCCTCAGTTTTGTCCAGTCCAGTTTTTTGTTAAGTTGCAGGTGCCCACCATCTCTAGCCCACCCCCCTTATTATTACTGGGGTGTGGGTCCTCTTGCTGTGACTGAAGTCCCCCTCCAGCTCCAGGTTTTTCCTGTGTTGAGCTGGAGGAGGTTGCTGTCACACCATCCAATGAAGCTTTCAATTAGGTCTCTGTACTCCTCCTTCCAGTCATCTGTTATACAGAAGACGATGGAGGAGTCACTGGAGAACTTCTTGAGGTGACTTGTTCCAGAGTCAAAGCAAAAGACAGAAGTTTAGAGGGTGATAAGAAATGGTAACAGTACAGTTCCTTGGGGTGTGCCGTTGTTGCTCACCACCACGTCTGAAAGACAGCCATGCAGCCTGACACTGTCTTCTCCAGGTGGGTGTAAGCTGTGTGAAGCAGGTAGATGATGGCATTGTCCACCACGAAGTCAGCCTGGTACACAAACTGCAGAGGGTCTAGGCAGTCACATACTGAGGGCCTTAGGTGCTGTAGAACCAGTCTCTCAAATGTCCTTATGATATGTGACATTAATACCACAGGCCTGAGGTCGGAGCATGCACTGGAATGTCCTTTTTTGGGAACAAGAAGTCTTCCAGATCTTCGGCCTCCTTTTTAACCTCAGGGAGAGATCGAAAAGATGCCAGATCCCTGCTTCCAGCTGCTCTGCACACACTTTAATCACCCTCAGGTGGATGTCATGTCACCTGGCCTTATTGATCTGGGTCCTGGTGAGCTGTTATCTCACAGGGCTAGTTGTTGTGACTGGGGTGGAGAGGAGTGGGGAGATAGGGGACATGAGAATGGAGGAGGAGGTGTTTGTTTTGGTTTTTGATGTTTGGTATTTTATTTTTTTGTTTGTGTTGTCCACAGGTAAAGGACCAAGAGTTCCCGTACAGAAAGAACCTGGCTCGTGTGCTAATAGAAGTGGAAGATATAAATGACCATGTACCAATCTTTACCAGTGCTCTGTATGAAGGCTCAGTCTATGAGTCAGCAGCAGTGGGATCAGCTGTGGTCCAAGTCACTGCCCTGGACAAAGACAAAGGCCAGAATGCAGAGCTCTACTACTCCATTGAAGCAGGTTGGCACGTCTGACAACTAAATACTTGTATGTTAAAGTGTTTTATGCCCTGTAAATAATTTTCCCTACCACTGATGAAAATTTGTATCTGTATTTTTTTTCTAACAGGGAACAATGGAAATGCTTTCCATATTGAACCAGTTTTGGGTATCATCACTGTTGCACGTGACCTGGACTTGTCCAGCATAGGCCATTATGTTCTCACTGTCAGAGTTACTGACAATGGCTCCCTTCCCCTGTCCACCACCACTGTAGTGCGTATTGCTGTCACCATCTCTGATAATGCTGGCCCTAAGTTCCCTCAGCCTGACTACCAGGCTGAGATCCCAGAGAATGTGGTGGTTGGGACCTCTGTAACCACAGTAAGTGCAGTCAGCCAGTCCACCCTTACTTATGACATCAAGCAGGGCAATACCAACCGGGTTTTTCAAATAAATCAGTACAGTGGAGTGATTACTACTCAAAAGCCCCTAGACTATGAGACTACAACGTCTTACAACCTAATAGTCCAGGCTACCAATATGGCTGGCATGGCATCCAATGCTACTCTGGTAATCCAGGTAATGGATAGGAATGATAACCCACCAGTTTTCCAGCAGCTTCACTATTGTGGCAGCATCAGCGAGGCTGCACCAGTCAACAGTGTGGTCTTGAACTCAGATGACTCACCTCTAGTAATAAAGGCCACTGATGCTGACCACAACCAAAATGCTCTGTTGGTCTACCAGATTGTTGAGGACACTGCAAAAATGTTCTTCACAGTGGACTCAGGAACAGGTTCTATCAGAACCATTGCCAATCTTGACCATGAGACACTAGCCATCTTTCACTTTCATGTCCATGTGAGGGACAATGGCAGGCCACAGTTGACAGCAGACAGTCCAACTGAGGTCACAATACAAGTGACTGACACAAATGATTCACCACCTCGCTTCACCCAGAATGCCTATGAAACAGTCCTGCTACTCCCCACCTATGTGGGAGTAGAAGCTTTGCAGGTTTCAGCCATAGACCCTGACAAAGATGTCTCTACAGAGCTCACTTACTCTCTGACTGATGGAGTACTGGAGCACTTTGCCATCAAACCTTCCAGTGGAGTCATCATAGTAAAAAACAACAACTTCTCCAAAGAACGTTTCCGCTTCAGTGTCAAAGTTTCAGATGGGAAATTCTCCAGCACGGCTTTGGTAACCATTCTTGTCCGAGAAGCTCTGGACTCTGGTCTCAGCTTCACCCATAGGGTTTACTCTTCATCTATTCAAGAGAATGTATTAAATATCACTGAAGTGGTTGTGGTAAATGCTGTGGGAAACCGTCTTAATGAACCATTGAAGTACAACTTGTTGAATGCCGGTACATACTTCAGAATCCGTCCAACTTCTGGCGTGATCCAAACCACAGGAATACCCTTTGACCGTGAAGAGCAAGAGATCTATGAACTAGTTGTTGAGGCGAGAAGGGAGCACGACCGTCTGCATGTGGCCAGAGTTATGGTTAGAGTCCAAGTTGAGGACATAAATGATAATGCCCCTGTGTTTGTTGGACTTCCTTATTATGCAGCTGTTCAAGTAGAAGCTGAGCCTGGATCACCAATTTTTAGGGTCATGGCAGTAGACTTTGATAAAGGGATTAATGGAGAGGTGTCTTACTACCTCAAAGATGACCATGGCCACTTTGAGATCAACCGACAGACAGGTAGTCTCAGCCTCAAGAGGGCTTTTGAGTCAGACTTGTCCAATGTCGAATACCAGATGGTAATATATGCCAGAGATAGTGGTAATCCACCTCTCTCATCTACTATAGAGTTTCCCATTACAGTAGTCAACAAAGCCATGCCTGTCTTTGATAAATCATTTTATTCTGTTTCTGTGAATGAGGATGTGGCTGTGCACACACCAATCCTTGGCATCAATGCCACTAGTCCTGAAGGTCAGAACATAATCTACACCATTGTTGATGGAGACCCATCTCTTCAGTTTGATATTGGTTTTGATACTGGAGTCATAAGTGTCATCCACACTTTGGACTATGAAGCAGCGTTATCTTACCAGCTGACCATCAGAGCCACAGACTATCTCACTGGTGCCCGTGCTGAAGTTAATGTAGACGTGCTTGTCCAAGATGTAAATGATAACCCACCTGTCTTCCAGAAAATGTTGTACAGGGTAGTTTTGTCAGAAACAGCCATGATTGGAACTCCAGCACTTCAAGTAATTGCAATTGACAAAGACTCAGAGAAGAACAATGTTGTCCGTTACCAGATTTTCTCAGATGCACATAACAGCACAGAATACTTTCACATTGATAGTAGCAGTGGATTAATCCTGACAGCACGTATGCTAGACCATGAACTAGTCCACAAGTATGACTTCATTGTCAAGGCCACTGATAATGGGTTCCCACCACTGAGTAGTGAAGTATCAGTTATAGTTGTAGTGAATGACATGAATGACAATCCTCCTGTTTTCAACCAGCTCCTCTATGAGGCATATGTGAATGAGTTAGCACCTAGGGGTCACTTTGTAACCTGTGTCCAGGCATCAGATGCTGACAGCTCGGATTTTGACAAGTTGGAGTACAGCATTTTGTCAGGAAATGAAGGAATGAACTTTGTGATGGACAAAAAGACAGGAATCATTACATTGTCCAGCCATCATAAGCAAAGAATGGAGTCTGCCTACAATCTCAATGTTTCAGTGTCTGATGGGGTGTTCACCAGCACTGCACAGGTTCATGTTAAGGTTTTGGGAGCCAACCTACATAGTCCAGTGTTTGCACAAAATATCTATGAGGCAGAGTTAAGAGAGAATTCTGCTGTGGGAACCAAAGTTGTACAGGTAAGTGCTATTGAATCTCATTGAAATAACTTTTTCCTTTATATAATTTCTAAAAAGAAACATTCATAATATAGTACTGTGATTATAAAATACTAATGTCTACTAAGTATGTAATACTAAGACATGTTTTTATTTCAGGTGAGGGCAACAGATGCAGACCCTGGAGTGTTTGGTCACATAAGTTATTCCTTTGTTAATGACGTGGGCAAGGACCAATTTAGCATTGATGCAAGTGGTCAGATCGCTACTATAGAAAAGCTTGATCGAGAGGACCCTGCCAATAAAAACATTGTTCTGACAGTAGCAGCCAGGGACTCAGGTGGACGTTTCTCTTACTGTACAGTACAAGTTAATCTGTTGGATGATAATGACAATGCACCTCACTTCCGTGCGACAGAGTACAGAGCTTCAGTCAAATCTGATGTGGCTAAAGGTTTTTTGGTGACACAGATTCAGGCTTATGATCCTGATGACGGTACTAATGCCAAAGTGACATATTCACTTTACAGTGAGGCACATGTCCCTGTGATAGATATATTGGAGATAGACCCAGACAATGGTTGGATGGTGACTAAAGGCAGCTTCAGCCACCTGAGGAACTCTGTATTATCTTTTTTTGTGAAAGCTGTGGATGGAGGGAATCCAGTCCGGCACTCTCTAGTGTCTGTTTACATCCATGTTCTTTCTATAGATGCTTTCATTCCTTCCTTCAACCAACATCAATACTTATTTAGCATGCCAGAGGACACCCCCATTGGTTCAACCATAGGAACATTGCATCTCAACACTTCTCCTGGATATACCTCACTCACTGCTACTTTTTCGCTGGTTAACGGAGAGACTGGCGAAAACAACCATGATGGGGTATTTGTGGTGGAAAAGGATACAGGTGTAATCAAGCTTGATAAGCCCTTGGACCATGATGTGATCAAAGGATACCACTTCAAAGTCACGGCCACTGTAAAACAGGCTAAGCTGGCTTCTGTGACTTCTGTTGATGTTGAAGTCAAAGTGTTGGATCTAAATGACAACAAACCAGCTTTTGATGCCAACTCCTATGAAGCCACAATTATGGAGGGAATGCCAGTTGGAACCAGAATCATTCAAGTCCAAGCATTAGACCCAGACTCAGGGGCTAATGGTCAGGTAACATATAGTTTTGGGGCATTAATCCAGTCAGAAGTGGATTCAGAAACATTCGTTGGCACCTTTAGCATTGACAGTAACACAGGCTGGATCACCACACGCAAGGACTTGGATCATGAGACCAATCCATCTTACACATTCACAGTGGTGGCATCAGACCTTGGGGAGACCCTGTCTCTTTCCAGTTTCACCACTGTGACTGTAGCAGTGTCAGACATCAATGACAACCCGCCCAGGTTCCTAGAGCAACAGTACTTTGGTTCAGTTCAGGAGAGCGACCCGCCAGGTGAGGTGGTGGCTGTGCTGAACACCAGAGATGATGACAGCTCTCCCATTAACCGACAAGTCAGTTACCACATCACTGGTGAGTACCTCTGTAAAAATTGTCATTGCAACTGTAATGCTAGACAAAGTCATAATATATAAGTAACTGTATATATTGTTTTTATTTCTATAATATTTGTACACAGTACTGTGCAAGAGTTTAAAAGAGGTGGTATGTTCATTTTGAGGTTCAAAATCTTAATTAGGGGTTGTACCAGAACAGGTTTACATGGTTTAATTTTCACACCATTTCAACACCATATTTTTCTCATACTGCACATTGCTGCAGCTCCTCTTTTCACCCTGTGTGTTGTACGCTCCGCTCTTGAGCTACAGAGTGATGCATCTTACTTGTACAAAACCTTTGTTGGGAGTTGCACAAGTGCAGTTCCAAAGTAAGGACTATTAGCCAATCAGAAGCAGAGAAGGGCGGGTCATAAGAAGCCACTTCAGACTGAGACCGTAACCTAGCAGATGGTATAAGTTACTCTCAAGTCCACAACCACACAACATCATTGTTCCACATCTTACCACAAACCAAAAGAAAAATCACCATATTTCAACTCAGTTTTACATAAAAAATGTCCAAACAATTTGAACGTTTGCTCAGTAGCTTTCATATCAGGTATAACATTAGCATTATAGATTTAACTTTAGCTCTGTTAGCCGTTTACAACAACTCCACACTTGAACAGTCTGTGAAGTTACATTGCCGAGTTTATTTTAAATATAATTCACAACCAATAAAGCATACTTACAGGTTGTGATTGTGAATTTCCAGGCCCGAACAGAGTTGGAGTTGTATCGTCTTTTAGGACTAAACGTTGAACTGTTGCTGGTGTTCTGACGATCTATACTGCCTTGCCGAAAAATGCTACCATATCGCAAATCGATAGACTCTACTCCATTGCAGATAGTACCTAGAGATATTACGTACCTTGTCATCATAGTGATGCCACACACAACTGCCGTGACGTAATGTTCAATGCGGCACCCACACCAGCGATCCACACAGCTTTCTCTTTTTTAAGTTAAAAAGTTTCATCATTACTCAGAATGTAAAGACAGATAAGCAGAATGAAACCTTCCAGCTGTGTTTTCCTCTGCTGTTGTTGCTGCAGCGGTCTGTGTGACAGTGGGAGCAGAGAGCTTTGTGAGCGGGCTGCTGGCCAGCCTCACACGCTCCTCCTGCGTGTTGGCACAGGCCTCCCCCGCAGATACTTGTGGAGCTCCTCAACTCCTAAAATATTCAAGCACATTTTTGTTCCGCCATCACTTCTTGTAAAACTGTCAATATTGGAAATCTACACTTGTTCTTCTCCATGCTGAAGATAGTTCTTAATGACTTTCACTGTATGTTTTGGCTCATTGTCATGCTGCAGAATAAACTCGGGGCCAATCAGATGCCTCCCTGATGGTACTGCATGGTGAATAAGCATCTCCCTGTACCAAATATTTCACATTCCAATGTCGGAGGGACATCTTTTTGATCACAAATTTCTCATTAAGCCCACTTCTGACTAGACTTCTCCGGACAGTAGATGGGTATACCAGGGTCCAACTGGTCTTGTTAGTACGTGTACGACTTTTGACAGTAAATTGTCTTCAGCAACCTTGCCGAGTTAGCTGAGTTTGGCTGTTCCTCACCCAGTTGTATTCCTCCTACACAGCTTTACTTTAATATTTAATGATATTATAGTAATATTTTGGGAACAATATGGTAACCAATAGCAACAATACAATGGTTGTATCAGTACAATATTTGGATTACAAATGGTAATATGGCTGCGATGGATTGGCGACCTGTCCAGGGTGTATCCCGCCTTTCGCCCAATGTCAGCTGGGATAGGCTCCAGCCCCCCCGCGACCCTGTCCACAGGATAAGAGGTTGACGATGGATGGATGGATGGTAATATGGTGACATTAATAGGTTAATAAGGTGATAATGAGGTAATGTTGTTGCATTGTTGTTATGTTTATACAATATTATATTCTACTATCAGTGCAATACATTCAAAATCACATGAACATTTTTGGAGGTTGAAATTGGTAATAACTAGGGGTGTGATGACACTTAGCTCATGAAACAAGATGACACACGTTATTGGGCTCACGAGAACAAGACGAGGTGATGTTTTGATGAGGTGAAGTCTTTTATTCGACTAAAAGTCACAAAATGCAAAACAATCCAGGTGCATTTTGAAATGTTGCTTACATTTTTTTCGTGTCTTGTCTGGCACTCTGTGGCCATTTATTGTTTCCAGTGGGAACCCAAAATGCCACACAAATCATTTAAAAGTGGTGTTAATTTCACTTTCACTTTTATATTTTATATTTTTAATGCTGTGACTTATCGACAGGTGATTAAAGAACTGAATAGAAGGTAACTACCATGCCAAAAGGTGATAGACAGCTAATAAATGACTTTTAATAGGAAGGAAATCCCTCTCCTAATGGCACTGCAATGAGTATCAGCCAGATAGCTGGAGTGAATGACAGACTTGTGAGTGATGTTGCCAGTATAGTATGTAGCCACTACTACAGGATCACAGCATGGACATAAATATAACGGCTCTAGAGTACTAATATTAAAAACTTAATATATAACATATTGCTTTTAGTATTATTGTATTTTTGTAGTTGTTCTCAGGTGCTGGGTCTTTTACCCTGAATTATGCCTATCAAGTTGCATCATAATAAATTAAATTTGCTGATCTTGATCTGTTGAAATTCAACTTATTTCATGTTGAACCTGGTAAAAAATTGCAAGGCTCTTTATGATTGAAATTATTTTTTGCTCTCCTCAACTATGAGCCAAGATGCATTTTATAAAGAAAAGATAATGGCAACAGATTACAGGCCTTTGTATTTACACCTGGTAATAAAGTATTCTCTTCAACAAACATCCTAGGTGAAGGGAAGTATGCAGGATACCCTTGAGGGACCACCAAAACTTGCAAAGTGATGGTGACATGACCAACAAAGACAGATGATGGCTAACTTTCCGTATGCTTGCTAACTAGGCTAACATACTGTAATATATCTGAGAGAGTGTGTACGTTTCCGAATATTTCAGTAATATATTGTTTTCCTGTAGGCTGTGTCTTCTTCCACTCATCAGTTTGAGAGAGAGAGCAGAGCTGCCTAGAAATGTATGGGTGGGGAGGACTTTTTAACTTGATAATCCACTGAAATGGGTCAGCAGCCATCAAGTACTCTCATAAATCTTCATGGTCTAAGCCTTATCCACTACTGCAATATTACTTTCCCTGTACTGCCCATTTTTATAAGTTACTTCAATGGGTGCAATTGGTAAAGAAAGTAAATGTATATTAACATACATAAAATAAATTGTATGGACTTCTGACATTAACAAAGAGGAAGGTTCTACTTGAATGCAAATTTTTGGGAAATCAGTCACAAACTCCATCCAGACCTAAAATATTTTTACTGATCCTGTATCTCACTATAATCTGTCTCTCTGTCTGTGTGATCCAGGTGGGAACTATCGTGGTGTGTTTGCACTGGGTCTGGTTCAGGGTGAATGGAAGATGTATGTGAAGTGGCCACTGGACAGGGAGGAACGCAACCTATACACCATCAATGTCACTGCTAGCGATGGGCTCTTTGTTTCCCAAGCAACAGTGGAGGTGACAGTGATAGACACCAATGACAACAGTCCCATCTGTGACCAGGTGGGGAATAAAACCTCAAATTGCTTTTTTCAAAGGACAGATGCATCCACAGTTTCAGTTAAAGATGTTAGAAAATGGCAGTTAGATTTAGCCTCCCACATTTATTTGACTCAGCTTACTGTTAATGTAGCCATTGCCAACCTTTCATAGTGTTGTGTCATTCCAGTGACTGGGTCTCTATTTCTTTGCTTTACGTTTGTGTGTGTACATGTGTGTCTGCAGGCTATGTACACTGCCTCTATTCCAGAGGACCTCCCTATCGGCAGTGTGCTGCTGAGGGTTGGAGCTACAGATGAAGATGCAGGCATCAGTGCCTGGATCCAGTATTCTTTACATGGTCCTGGATCCCAGGACTTCAGCATGGACCCGGACACTGGTATGGTCGTGGCTTTGAAAACACAGATATAGTACATTTCTTTTGGAAGAGAACTTAGTATCATAAAGTAAAATGCAGCAACACATGTCACCAGCTTATCACATTGCTCACACATTTATTCCCGTGGATACTTAACTCAGGGCTCCATCTCTTAATGTTTCACATGTTGTTGTAACCTGTCTAGGTGAGGTCAAGTCATCTGTGGTTCTGGATCGTGAGATGACACCCGATTACCGACTGTTTGCCCAGGCAACTGATGGTGGTGGCCGGTGGTGTCATGCTGAGGTGCAGCTGGTAGTGACTGATGTGAATGACAACCCGCCCATCTTTACCCTATCACAGTACACCGCCAGCGTCTATGAAGACACTGCCACCAAAGCCCTGCTCACCCGCATCCAGGCCATAGACCCTGATGAAGGTACTACAACTACTGGTGTTACCACTATTAAAAATAGTGCTTTTAATTTAATCATAAACTATAAGGTGCATTCATTTTGGAGAGAAACAGACAAGCATAAAATGGAGAGCTGACGCATACAGAAAGGAACAAAGACATCCAATAAGTAAAGAGAGCTGCAGAGAAATAAATGACTAATAGATATCAGAAACAGTGCAAACAATAGCAATATGGTGTCCAACAACTCTGGGTATTTAGCGTGTCTTTGTAGTCTTGACTTTTTTGAATGGACAAATGGGGATAATGGGAGTACACTTCGGGAGACATTCATGGTGGTGCTAAACTTGTTGCAGGTGAAACATAATAGAAGTAGTTGTGTAAAGAATGAAAAAGGAAAACTTTGTTCGAGACCGAAGTACAAAACCCTGCTTACTATCACACCTCCACATACCTGTTCAGTCTGTGCATATTTGGGTGTGATTGTCAAATTGCCTGTTTCAAAAACATACAAAATTTGTCAGAAGCAAACTGTCTCTTTGGAAGACACAGTTACATGGTCCAGCAAGCACTTTGTTGGAAGTATACTGAGGCCTTTAAACCTCTAATTAATTAATTAATTAATTGCAGAAAATCATGTGATTAATTAAAGTCAGTGCCCAGCACCACTTATTAGATGAGGAGCCTACGATCAAAATTATTACTGTTTAATTCAATTCAATTCAATTCAATTTTATTTATATAGCGCCAAATCACAACAACAGTTATCTCACAGCGCTTTTCATAAAGAGCAGGTCTAGACCGTACTCTGGAGTTATTTACAGAAGCCCAACAATTCCCACCAAGAGCAAGCACTAGGCGACAGAGGCAAGGAAAAACTTCCTTTTAAGAGGCAGAAACCTCGAGCAGAACCATGGCTCAGGGTGGGCGGCCATCTGCCTCGACCGGTTGGGGGTGAGGGGGAGAGAGAGGGAGAGAGCAAGAGAAAGAGAGAGAGAGAGCAGGAGAGAGAGAGCAGAGGGAGGCAACCTACACAGTATACACATAGAGGTACAGACAATAAAGGTAATGGTGCTATAGACTGAATGAAAAATGGTACAGATATTTGTAGTAATGTTTAGTGATATTAATTATAACAGTAATAATAGCAATAGGACTAGTAATAGCAGTTGCAACTGCAGCAGAGGGCGTCGAGCAGGAACACGGGGGCAGCAGGAGACTCCCAACAACAGATCCAGACTCCACAGCTCCAGAGCCAGCAACACCACGCAGGAAGTGAGGGGGGAGGGGAGGACAGGAGGGGAAGCACACGACCACGGGAGAGGGAGAAAAAATCGAAGTTAGTAACATGCATTAATGGGATGAGGTTGCACTCAGAGAGAAAGAGAGAAGAGGAGAGAGGAGCTCAGTGCATCATGGGAAATCCCCGGCAGTCTAGCCTATAGCAGCATAACTAAGGGATGGTTCAGGACTCACCCGAGCCAGCCCTAACTATAAGCTTTATCAAAAGGAAAGTCTTAAGCCTACTCTTAAATGTAGAGACGGTGTCTGCCTCCCGAACCCAAACTGGAACCTGGTTCCACAGGAGAGGAGCCTGATAACTGAACGCTCTGGCTCCCATTCTACTTTTGGAGACTCTAGGAACCACAAGTAACCCTGCATTCTGGGAGCGCAGTGCTCTGGTGGGGTAGTAAGGTACTATGAGCTCTTTAAGATAAGATGGTGCCTGACCATTAAGTGCTTTGTATGTGAGAAGAAGGATTTTAAAATCTATTCTGGATTTTACAGGAAGCCAATGCAGAGAAGCTAAGACAGGAGAGATATGATCTCTTTACTGGTTCCTGTCAGAACACGTGCTGCAGCATTCTGGATCAGCTGAAGAGTCTTAATGGACTTTTCGAAGAGCCTGATAATAGGGAATTGCAGTAATCCAGTCTAGAAGTAACAAATGCATGGACTAGTTTTTCTGCATCATTTTTAGACAGGATGTTCCTGATTTTTGCAATATTACGTAGGTGAAAAAAAGCGGTCCTTGAAATTTGCTTAATGTGAGAGTTAAACGACATGTCCTGATCAAAGATAACTCCAAGATTTCTCACAGTGGTGCTGGAGGCCAGGCGATGCCATCCAGGGAAACTATATCTTTAGATAATGCTTCACTGAAGGTGCCTAGGGCCTAGAACAACAACTTCCGTTTTATCTGAGTTTAACATTAGAAAATTGCAGGTCATCCAGGTTTTAACATCCTGAAGACACATTTGAAGCTTAGCTAACTGATGGGTTTCATCTGGCTTGATCGATAGATATAACTGAGTATCATCTGCATAACAATGAAAGTTTATGGAGTGTTTCCTGATAATATTGCCTAAGGGAAGCATATATAAAGTGAAGAGGATTGGTCCGAGCACAGATCCTTGTGGAACTCCATGACTAACTTTGGTATGCATGGAGGACTCATCGTTAACATGTACAAACTGAAATCGATCTGATAAATAGGACTTAAACCAGCTTAGAGCGGTTCCTTTGATGCCAATGAAATGTTCCAGTCTCTGTAATAGGATCTGATGGTCAATGGTATCAAATGCAGCACTAAGATCTAATAAAACCAATACAGAGACAAGTCCTTTGTCTGATGCAGTCAGGAGATCACTAGTAATTTTCACCAGTGCTGTCTCTGTGCTATGATGGGCTCGAAATCCTGACTGAAAATCCTCAAATAAACTATTGCTATGTAGAAAGTCACACAGCTGTTTGGCGACTGCTTTCTCCAGGACCTTAGAGATAAAAGACCTTAGAGAGATGTTTAAAGCAGGAAACTTTTTTATATAGTGGCAAATTTTGAGATTTTGGTTTATTTTGCTTCCATGTCTTCTTTTACTCAATAGAAGACATTTAGATGGTGTTTGTTTATTGCCTACTACACTTCATCAGTTTGCATCTGTAGATTTTTTCAAATTAACCAAAACAAGCTAAACTGCATATTTAATATTTCAGGGGAAAAGCCTCTTTATGTAAGTCATTAACTGTGATGATACGCTGTGAATATCTGTGATATGCTGTAGTTATTTTGCTTATCCTATTCACCTGCATTACCTTAGTTAATGTATGCAAAATAGCACAAATTAATTAGCAGTTCAATTATTCAATTATTATTTTACTGTATCCACCTGTAGTGTCTCCATTTAGTACAGTACATTAGCCTGTATGGCCACTATATATTAGCCTGAACTTTAGCTGAACTTTTTTACAGAGAGAGGGACAAAGTCCCACCTCTCAACTTGATTTTTAGATACTCTCCAGGTAAAAGAAAGGGCAGGTGCTCAAGCCCCGTCTGATGTCTATATGTGCACATACTAATATTCTGGCTCTGCAACAGGCCTGGGACGCATGGTGGTCTACACTCTGGCCGACTCTGCAGGAGGTTCCTTCTCCATCGATAAATCCTCAGGTATTGTGGTCCTCGAGCGCATACTCGATCGTGAGGTCCAGCCAGCTTATCAGATAACAGTCCATGCGTCTGACCAGGGTTCACCGCTTCCTCTCTTCTCATTGGTCAATGTCACAATTACTGTGTTGGACATCAATGACAACCCGCCTGTGTTTGAGCGCCGTGATCAGCTGGCGACAGTGCCGGAGGATGTGGGAGTGGGGACAGAGGTTCTGAGAGTTTATGCTGCCAGCAAGGACATCGGGACCAATGCTGAGATCACTTACAGTATCCGATCAGGCAACGAGCACAGGAAGTTCCACATCCACCCGCTGACCGGTGAGTGTTTACGCATTGTGTGTTACTCAGGTACAAATGAGCTCAATACCACAATATGTCAGGGCATTCAAAAGCATTTTAGCCAAGTGTGGGTTTGTCAGTTATGGTATGATCACTGCTCAGATACAGTACATTAAGTCACATTTACTGTGAGTGCTTAATTCCTATGACCCACGTTTTTACTTTCTATTTATTGTGTCTATTCATATCTTTTCTGACACAAAAAAGCAGATGCAAAAATTATACAGTTTCAAATTCTATACATATACACATGCCTATGTGTAATGCGAAAGGTGCTGCTTCTGGTGACAAACCCATGGAGAAATATCACCGACTATGCAGTTCCCCTCAGTGTATCTCAACCTCTTTTACCTCATTGTTTTGGTTTTACAATTTGCAATCTCCATTTTCATTAACCTCATTTTGAGCTGCAGCAGGCAGCTGAAAGGAACATTAAACAACCTGATATTTTTCTTAGGAGCTAGAGAAGCCCATACTAGAACTAAAGGGACTTATTATTAATTGACTTATATTCATCAGGTAGACACAAACATGGCATCATCTGATGGGATGATTATGTTGGTCTGTGCCTTCTGAATGTGTAGTGTAAGGACACAGGTGGCATTGGTAAAATAAATTGTTTAGGGGGTTTAATTATCAATAGGCCTTCTAGCTATAGTAGCTATAGATCATTTGAAAAACCTGCAACATTCTGCAGGTTGACACAGTAATGCAAAACTGTGTTTTCTTTTTGTATATTTAGCTGGTTGGCTGGGGATGCCCAGCCCCCTCATAATTGACCCACACTTCTTCCTCAACAGTGGACTGGGGCTGAAAATGGAAACAAATATTAAGCTTTTTAGTTTTCTCTTGCGTTCTGTCACTGCTGGGACTGCTTACTCCAGGGGGCAGCTGTGACTCAGGAGGTAGAGCAGGTTGCCCGTTAATCAGAAGGTTGGCCGTTTAATTCCCAGCTCCTCCAGGCTGCACAACGAAGTGCCCTTGGGCAAGATACTTAACCCCGAATTCCACCAGTGTATGAATGTGGTAATGTTAGTTTCTGTTTGAGCACTTAGGCTGAGTGTGTGAATGGTGAATGCGATGAAGTGTAAAAGCGCTTTGAGTGGTCGAAAAGAATAGAAAGGCGCTAAACAGAGCATTTACATTTACTGCTTTTTGCACTCTGCATTTTCTTTGTCTTGCTCTAATCAAATGTCCTTGCACCAATTGTAGTGCTATAGCCCTTTCAGTTTTCCTGACATGTTTAGATTTTGTTGATGTGGTAATCAGTGTTGCATTTTGTGCTTCTATTATGATGAAGTATTATGATCGCTATGTAGTTAAATGATTTCCTTTTTTCCCATAATTTAATTTAAAAAGCGAAACTTTTATATATTCCAGATTCATTACACATAAAGTGATTTTATTTTGCCAATCAAGCTCCGTAAAACCGTGATCAGAAAACAAGTTACTAGTCATTCTGGCACTGTGGGCAGGGCCAAGTCCTGCTGGACAAGGAAATCAGCATCTCTGTAAAGCTTGTCAGCAGATGGAAGCATGAAGTGCTCTAAGATCTCCTGGTAGACAACTGCATCGATTCTGGACTTGATATAATACAGTAGACCTACACCAGCAGATGATCTCAAGTCATCACTGACTGTAGAAACTTCACACTGGACTCGTCCTCCATACTCTGGGTCCTTGATTTCCAAATGAAATGCAAATTTTATTTTTGACCACTGAGTAACAATCCTTCCCCCCCCATAGCCCAGGCAAGACACTTATGACGTATCTGGTTCAGGAATAGCTTCACATTAGGAAAACAACACTTGTAGCTCATTTCCTTGGACATATATGTGCGTGTTGGCTCTTGATGCACTGACTCCAGCCTCAGTCTACTGCTTGTGAAGCTCCCCCAGGTTCTGAAATCAACTTTGCTTGACAATCCTCTCAAGGCATTCATCCCTGTTGCTTGTGCACCTTTTCCTACCAAACTTTAGGCTTCCTGTCAACTTTCCATGAATATGCTGTGATACAGCATTCTGCAAACAGCCAGCCATTTCAGCAATGACCTTCTGTAGCTTGCCAATCAATCAACAACACAACATTACAAGTACAATGACAAACAATAATACTGATTTGTGAATAGGAACACCCTGGTAAGTTATCTGAGGCTTGTAAATATGGGCCCAGACAATAAGCAAATCTACATATAGACACACTTCACCACCTGGTCTACCTTTCGCCCAATGTCAGCTTATCAGGTGTAAAAACCTGGCCTGTATTCCAACTGACCTTTGACCAAACTAATTTCTTAATACTCAAGATGGCCACGCCAGGTACAGCAGGGGTAGTTACAGCTCTCTTCACTCATTTACTTCTCATGAGTCTTTCTGCCTTTTCTGACACCGGTCAAATACTGACAGATTCCTATAATTTGAAATCGTCATCCTCACACATGTTAATAACAAAGCAAGCAAACAAGCACTTTGGATTTGGAAAATACGCCCTGGCTGCCACGTTCATTCATCCGCACCTTTTCGGCCGTCCCTCAACACATACCAAAACTACGCTTAAACCGCAACAAACCCTCGCATTTATCATCGCAATCTGCCTCCTGCTATCCGGGGACATCCACCAATGTCCAGGCCCGCTGAACCGCCCAACAGATGAGAACCATGTCAACACCACCGCTAACAACAGGAGCATCATCGACAACTTACAGGTATTCTCACCTTGTTCATTTCACACTGCACTACAACAATCTCATCTCCGTCCTTGTGTTCCTCCTGTGAGCGATGCGGTGTCACCGGAATCCAGGACAGACGAGGCGGTCAACAGGACGGAGCCATTGGAGCCCGGGAGCGGCGCGTCTACCTGGGACAGACTGCGCACGCCAGCCTCGCTGCAGCGACATCCCGGACCATCACATCACATCCGCGTAGTGGAGAGGAGGCCCCTCCGCTATCGACCCCAACCTGCATGCAGACCGTCCATATTCGAAAAACTCGGAGACTCCATCAGCTCGTCTCCACCTGGACCTCACCCTCACCGGCTGCATCTCCGCGCCGCTCATCAAAGGCGTCACTGGCAATTACATCATCAGAACACGACCAACACAAGGACCAATAAAGGGCTGCGTCAGAACGGGCAACACTGGAGACAACGAAAAACGTGGAGTGGATTTCCGCCTTCTCCGCACTCTTCCCAAATGTAAGATCATCTCAGAAATAAAAATAGACCTTTTCAATACCCAGTCACTGACAAACAAAACCGGTTTAATATCTGAACATATTCTTGAAAAACAAATAGACATGATGTGCCTCACTGAAACTTGGCACAAACAAAATTCATATCTCGCACTAAATGAAGCCTGCCCCCCAGGATACACATACCTGGAGAAGGCCAGAACCACTGGCCGGGGTGGAGGTCTTGCTGTCATCCATCGCAAAGACCTAATTGCCACCCCCCTCCCACTGCCAGAGCTGACCACATTTGAGTGTCTTCCATTCAAACTCAGATCACATAAAGAAGTAATAACAATACTCCTCATCTATCGCCCCCCAAAACCACACCCTGGATTTATCACTGAGCTGCAAGATCTACTCACATCTTTCTGTGCAATTACCCATAATACACTCATTATGGGAGATTTCAACCTTCATGTTGACTCCCCCCACAAATCGCCCTGCTGCAGAGTTCCTTGAACTCCTGGACTGCTTACATCTCACACAACATGTCACAGTACCTACACACACAAAAGGCCATACTCTTGACTTAGTCATAACAGACACCGCCCCCATCACCAACATGAGAGTCCATGACTTGGCGTGTCTGACCATAAGGTTATCTCCCTGGAAGTGCCCCTAGCAAGTCCCTACCATAAAACAAAACGTCAAATCCGGTTCAGAAATTTAAAAGCAATAGACACCACCCTCTTCAACCAAGACATACAGCAAATTTCACTAGTCACACAGTCCGCATCAGTTAATGGCTCTGTTGACCACTATAATTCCAGCCTTTACAATATCCTTGAGTTACATGCACCAATCAAAACGAAAACAGTTACTTTTTCCAGGTCAGCCCCTTGGTACACAACAGAGCTCCGGAGGATGAAAACGGCTGGCCGTGCCCTGGAACGGAAATTCACCTCCAGTGGCCTACATGTACATAAACAGGCCTACCGTGAACACCAAAAATCATACTGCAAAGCACTCACCACAGCCAGGTCTCAATATTTCTCTCAAAAAATCTCAATGTGCTCTGGAAATTCAAAACAGTTGTTTGCATCAATAAATTCTCTTCTCAAACCTCCCACATATGCACATTCTGACACCAGTACAGACCAGTGCAATAGGTTCATGGACTTTTTTACCAACAAGGTAGCTTCAATCCGATCCAACCTTTCTGCTACAGTTTCACCCTCCTCCGAATTTAGTTCCACAAACCCATCAAACACATTTTCTGTTTTCTCAGGCATTTCTCAGACAGAGGTGGAGAGGATCATAAGGTGCATGAAAACCTCCACATGCTCACTGGACCCTCTCCCCACATCATTATTAAAATCCAATATTACAGCCATCAGTCCACTGATCACAGAAATCCTCAACCAGTCACTCAAATCCGGTCAGGTTCCCCCAGCTCTCAAAACTGCAGTTATCCGCCCCATCTGAAAAAGCCGTCCACTTGACCCCGACATCCTGGCTCATTACAGACCCATTTCAAACCTGCCATTTTTGTCCAAAGTCCTGGAAAAAGTTGTTGCAGCCCAACTCCACAATCACCTTCACATCCATAACATATATGAAAAATTTCAGTCTGGTTTTCGAGCAGCACACAGCACGGAGACAGCCCTGGTCCGCGTCATGAATGACCTACTTATGACTGCAGACCAGGGCTTACCATCTCTCCTCCTCCTACTGGACCTGTCGGCCGCCTTTGACACTGTGGATCACAACATCCTGCTTCACCGTCTCCAGTCTATGGTAGGACTTTCTGGGACCACACTAAGCTGGTTCCAGTCTTATCTCACAGCCAGGGACGGAGTATGTGGCTCTAGGGACGGTCCCAATCATCACCCCACACAGTCAGCTGTGGAGTGCCACAAGGGTCTGTCCTTGGTCCAACCCTTTTTACCATCTACTTACTACCCCTCGGTCACATCATCCATAAACACAAAGTTTCATTCCATTGTTACGCAGATGATACACAACTATACATAAAAATGGACTCCACACTCCCTCAGCTCTGCCATCTGCACTTCAGGTTTGCCTGGAGGAGATAAGGGCATGGATGGCTGACAACTTTCTTCAACTAAATAGCAGCAAAACCGAAGCCATCCTGATCGGTACCCCACACCAAACCCAGTCCTCCTCTCTCAGCAGTATATCAATTTTTGGTCATCACATTCCCCTGTCTAACTCTGTTACAAACCTTGGAGTCAGACTTGACTCAAATCTCACATTTGACACTCACATCCGTCACCTCTGTAAGGTCTCCTTCCTCCACCTCAAAAACATCGCCAAACTCCGCCCTCCCTCTCACAACTAGATGCTGAGAAACTGATCCATGCCTTTATCTCCTCCAGGTTGGACTACTGTAATGCCCTTCTCGTCGGGATCCCTGGCAGGAGACTGCAAAGCTCCAGCACATTCAGAACTGCGCTGCCCGGGTCCTGACGAGGAGGCTCAAATATGACCATATCACTCCAGTCCTGAAATCCCTCCACTGGCTGCCCATTCAATACAGAATTCACTATAAAATCTGCCTCCTTACCCACCAGTGCATACATGGAACTGCCCCTGCCTACCTCAGTGAACTCCTCACCCCACTCACCACCTCAAGAAACCTCCGCTCCTCCACCTCTACCCACTGCCTGCACCAACCAAGGACTAAACTCTCCACCATGGGAGACAGGGCCTTCCAGGCAGTCGCCCCACGGCTCTGGAATGCCCTCCCAGAGCCCCTAAGGGCCCCACAAACTCTGGAGGCTTTTAAAAAGGGCCTAAAGACCTTTTTATTTCAAAAGGCCTTTTAACGGTCATGGTTTTTAAATCTTTTGTTACGGTGTTTTATTGCGATTGCTGATTTTGATTTTGTTATATTCTGGAACTGTTTTTAACCCCTTGTTGCTGTAGCACTTTGAGACTTCCCTGAAATGTAAAGTGCATTATAAATAAAATTTATTATTATTATTATTATTATTATTATTATTATTAAAAAGCTTACAATGTATACATGTATATAGATGTTGTTCAGGTGCTCCATGATTTCCATTATAGTTTATGAAATCAAAGCCCATACAAAGTGTGATGCTGATATAAGAGTTCCAATTTACTGATGTAATAACTCTCGACCATACTAAAAAACTAGTATTAAACCTAGTAGTAGTAAACATAAAAAATACAAAAGAAGAAAAAAAGATAAAAAATAATGATAAAAGAGATAGAGAAAAAAAGATAAAAAAATAAAGTTCAGTGTCCAATGCAATCAAAGAAAGCCTAAGACAACATCAAGATCGAAAACAACTACTTATAAAGTACTTTAAGTCAACACATTCCCCACACTCTCAAACCAGTGTAATGTTAACTAAATAAAACTGTAATGTTGCATGTTCAACAATAAACCTGTAACCTGTTTGCAGCCGACATGAATAATTAAAGTGTTTACAGCCAGCGAAATGTAAATGATTCTGTTAATTGATCACCACAAGTTTGGCAAGTAAATAAACGCCATTTTTTTCACAACGAACAACAGTCGGAGTTAACCTCCCGTAGGTTGTAACTAAAGCATGGAGCAGGCTAACGTTAGATGGCCAATGCTGAGCCAAACATCTTTCACTAACCTAAGGTTTAATTCAATTCAATTTTATTTATATAGCGCCAAATCACAACAACAGTTATCCCACAGCGCTTTTCATAAAGAGCAGGTCTAGACCGTACTCTGAAGTTATTTACAGAAGCCCAACAATTCCCACCAAGAGCAGCACTAGGCGACACAGGCAAGGAAAAACTTCCTTTTAAGAGGCAGAAACCTTGAGCAGAACCATGGCTCAGGGTGGGCGGCCATCTGCCTCGACCGGTTGGGGGTGAGGGGGAGAGAGAGAGAGATTTTTGATTTTTAACATCAACATTTATTTACTTTATGCACTGTGCAAAAAACATACTATATTACATTACTAACTACCTTTGCATTTACATGTGTAGCAAAAATTTAGATCATCACATCTCAAAAACTAATTGACCCTCTGTCACAGAGCAGAGCGCCCCCCCACAACCCCAAACCAGCTCAAACATATCCAGGTCATGTGTAGCTCTGTAAAAACTGAAGTCTAACAGCAGTCTGGACTTAACCATTTTCTCAAAAACGAGAACCACATCAACATTTAACCCTTCCTCCACCTTCCGTCTCCGGGTCATATACACCGCCATCTTTGCCTGTCCTAAAACAAAGTTCAATACCTGACATTTGTTCTTCTTCTGGCGAGTGTATCTAAAACCACAAATAAAAATCTGCTTCGTAAAAACTTCTCCACATCTATGGAAAATGTGTTCCAACAGCACAAACAAATCTGTCAGACGAATGCACTCTGAGAAACAGTGAAACACTGTCTCTCTCTCACTGCAGAAGGGACATTTGTCTTCTACATCAGCGTTAATAACGGAGATGAAAGAGTTCACCGCTACACTGCCATGAAGGATTCTCCACTGTAGATCTGCATGTTTCTTTGCTAATGGAGATTTGTACAAAGACCTCCAAGCTGGTTTGAAGTCAGGATCTAAGTCCAGAAAAACCCTCCACGGGGTGTCACTACGACCACTCAGTGTTCTCTGATTCAAAGTTTTCACCATCAGTTTATAGAGAGTCTTTCCTGAGGCGTCCCCCAAAGAAGCACCTACAGGGTCCACAGGCTCAAGTAGAAAACCAGAACAGTTCTTAAAAACAGGAAAAAGCCTAATGGCAGGATAGAGATCAGTGCAGTTTGGCAGCAGTGTTCCATCAAAAAAGTCCGTTAAAAGAGAGCACTCACGCTCTGTCAGCTTCTGTTTCCAGTGTTTCAGTAGCTGACTTGTGACTCTTGTAGACCTTAATCCAAGCCGATCAGCTAATGCAACAGGGTCGTCCAACTGAGGCCCAGCTAGTTCCACCACCTTGCCCAGAGAAAAAACCCCTGCAGTGTGAAGACGTCTGGACAGCGTAGGTCCCCCCCAGCTAGGACAATCCAACAGTCCTCCAAACAGCACAGGCTCTTGTAGGAGCCAGTACAGAGAGTCAGCCTGCTGTTGCCTCTGCTTCCTCAGCAAAGTCCACACTGAGAAAACACTCCTGTAAAAAGCTGGTAGAGATGATGTGCTCAACTTTTTACAGTCTGTCAGAAACAAAGATAGATCCATCCTTAGACCACTGAACCTCTGCAGGATGCAGCAGGATAAAGGTCTCCAGACCAGATCTGTCGGCCCAGTGAGCAGTCTCTGAATGAACCGAAGACGGAAGGCAGCGCCTCTGCTGGCCAGATGGACTAGACCCTGTCCACCCTCCTCCTTAGGAAGGAACAGGACACTCTGAGGTATCCAATGCAACCTGTCCCAGAAGAAATCAACTAAAACCCTTTGGATCTGTACCAGAAGAGAAGCTGGGGGATCAATGCAAGCCAACCGGTGCCACAGAGTAGAAGAAACCAGATTATTGATTACAAGAGTGCGACCTCTGTAGGACATTTTAGGTAAGAGCCATTTCCATTTCAGCCGACCTTTAACCTTTTCCAAGACATTGTCCCAGTCTTTCAGCTCAAACACTTCAGTGCCCAGAAAAACTCCCAGATATTTCAGTCCTCTTTCTTTCCACACCAAACCTCCAGGTAACCTGAGCCGATCCCTCAGTCTTTCTCCCACCATGACAGCCTCACTCCTCCCCCAATTTACTTTAGCAGAGGATATGCAGCCAAACAGATTTACAGAATTCACTAGCATATCAATGTCTTTCTGTGTGTTAACCAGCACAATGACATCATCAGCATACGCTGACAGTTTGAAAGAGACATCACAGTTTGGAAAACAAACACCACTCAAATCATTTCTAAGTTTATGGAGCAGAGGCTCAATAGCCGAGAATAGAGCATGCCTGACAGAGGGCAGCTTTGTCTGAACATTGAAAGGAGCACTCAGGCCCCCATTATTTTTTAGAACACTTGCAATGTCACTATACAGAACCTGGATCTGGGCTATGAAACCTGGGCTGAACCCAAAGGCAGCTAGAGTTTGCCATAAATACTGGTGTTCAACCTGGTCAAAAGCCTTTTCCTGATCTATGGAAATCAGACCAGTGTCTACAGCCAATGAGCTAGAGACCTCCAAAACATCACGAATTAAAGTGACATTGTCACTTATGAGCCTGCCGGGCACAAAGTATGTCTGATCAGTATGGATAACATCAGCCATCACCTCTCGAAGTCTGGTGGCCAGGACCTTGGACAGTATTTGTATCTGTGCAGAGCAAGGAAACTGGTCTCCAGTTCTTCAGCTCCTGCAGGTCTCCCTTCTTGGGCAGCAAAGTGATGACCGCCCTCCTGCAGCTCAGAGGCAGCCGACCTCTGTCCAGGCTGTCTGAGACAACCTCCAACAAGTCTTCACCCAACACCGACCAAAAAGACTTGTAAAAATCAACAGAGAAACCGTCCAAGCCAGGAGCTCTTCCGCTCTGTAAACTCATAAGAGCAGTGTACAGTTCATTGAGTACACTGCTTGAGTACAATGAACTTTACATTGGCCTCAGCATCCACCTGAGGAAGACCAGTGAAGAAGCTGCTCCACACACCTGGATTGTCTGTCAGTTCACACGTATACAAGTCTTTATAATAGCTGGCTGCAAGTTTCCTAATCTCAAAGGAGTCTGAGATTGCAGAGCCACTGTCAGATCGCAGCGAGTGAATAATTTTTCTCTGTCCATTTTTCCTCTCCAGACCAAAAAAGGGGGGGGGGCTGAGAGGGGGCATCCATCTGTGTGACGTCGAGGAAGCGTGATCTGACCAGAGCTCCCTGTGCTGCAGTGCCCAGCAGGTTGGCCAGAGCCGACTTTTTAGATTTAAAGGAGTCTAAAAGCCCTCGATCTCCTGTACAATCTACCACCTGAGCCTCCAGGTCCCTTATAGATCTGGTAACATCTCTAGTTGACACAACTGTTTAATCTGAGATTTACCAAAATCCCACCACTGTTGAACACATGTGAAATTGGATTTACAAATTCTGTGGTTAACCCAAAAATATTCAAAGGCTGTTCTAAAAGCCTTGTCATGAAGCAGGGCTGTGTTAAAATGCCAATAAGAGCTTTTTAGACGGACATTCTTTATAAAAACAGAGCAAACAACAAGAAAGTGATCTGAAAAGCCCACTGGGTTCATGTGACAGCTGTTAAAAATGTTCACATGGTGTTTAAAAGAGTAGAGGCCTAGCCAGAGATAACACATTGTCTTTACAGTGACTCCAGGTATATTGTCTATGACTTTTATAAAAAAAACCTCCACACATCAGATAACTCATGTGCTTCAGTCATCTGTCTAAGCCTGCGTGATGAAGCAACATGAGGTTCTTGATGATTTCTGTCAAGCTTTGGATTTTCAGTACAATTAAAATCCCCTCCTAAAAACAAATAGTCATCACTATTACAGTTCTGGATGGTGTTACACAGAACATTAAGCACTGCTAGTCTGTCTGCTCCACTGGTTGGTGCATAAACATTAACAAACACAGGGTTAACATTTTCAAATTGAGTTCAACCTTCAATAAACAACCCTCAATAATTTCCTCTACTTTATAGGAAGAAGGTACAAAGCTCTTGGAGAACACAATTCCCACTCCTCCACTACAGTTGGATTATTGCTCAGAATGACTTCCCCTCCACACCCCCTCCTCCAGACACTTTCATTATCTGTACTACTGTGTGTTTCTTGAATCAACATTACATCTATCTTCTTCAGCTCCATCAGCTTAAAAAAAGCAGTTCTTTTAACATCATCCCTAGCTCCATATAGGTTCAAAGTGCCTATGCTGAAATCACACATGGAGAAAATGAAGAGAACAAGAGGAAACAAGAAAAAAGAGAAACACACATTTTTTTGTTTAAACATTATCAGCTATTTGTGCTTTTACTCTGAGTACCAGTTTCTTTAAACGATAGATTTCCTGGTCTGTTAGTACATCATCTTCAAAGTTTCCTTTTTGTCAGAGACTCAGCGGACTCAACAAATAGTTTCAAATCCGAAAAGTGGTCTTCCACTTTCACAAGCCTGGCACCTTTAGTTTTCTGCAGGAACTTCCTGATATCAGCAGGAGAGTACTGATCCTGCTGGTCCTGCTGGGTCTGCTGGGTCAGGGAGAAATCACTCTCTGGCTCCTCTAAAGATGTCCCAGCTTTTGTGCCAGTAGTTATTCTGATGGCTTTTGCATTACTATGGATATGTTCTGAATGCTTCCTTTTTTGTGACAGTTTTAACATGTCATCATCAGACATTTCTTCATTTTCAACAAAGTCCTCACACACTGACAGATGCACATCATCATGTTCTTGATTATCAGTGTTTTCCAAACTGTTGGAACACTCGGTCTGTTTATCCTGCTCTTTGTTTGACGCTGCCTCTGTAACTCTATCAGCCTGCTGACTATCATCACCCGAGCATACGGGGGGATCCTCGTCCTCGGGAGCCTGACCAGGGTGGTGTACAGCCCCTGTAGGTTCCGTGTCCAGAGCCGACGGCTCCCCGCGGGAGCTGGGGCCGGGACCCCCGACACCCCCTCTCCAGCAGCATCAGCGGGTCGCTGCTCCCCCCTTCTGTCTGGGCAGGAACGAATCAAATGCCCTTCCACACCACAACCAAAACACTTCATGGTCTCTGACGAGGCAAAAACCATGTAACTGAACCCATCTACTTTAAAGTTAAAAGACAGACTGAGATCGTCATTAT
Organism: Lepomis macrochirus; assembly: GCA_024633595.2. NCBI lineage: Eukaryota > Metazoa > Chordata > Actinopteri > Centrarchiformes > Centrarchidae > Lepomis > Lepomis macrochirus. The sequence continues at coordinate 35,527,409 of JALXJV020000009.1, read as the reverse complement.
TGTCTTTGACAATAGGTGAAAAAAAAAACGCTTCTTTGTTTGCTTGTTGTATGAAGTTTTAAAGCCAATGTTTATGATGAATGGCTCAGCAGCTGGCTGTTTGTTGTCCTGTGTCACTTGTGGCCGTGTGCAGCAGATACTACGTGTTAAGTAGGCAGGTTATAGGTAACGGAGGGAGAGAATAACGGCACACTCATCAGACGTTTCCTAAAAAAAACATTATTCACGAGTTCCGAACCTCGAGTCTCAAGTCACTGTATGTGCAACTTAAGTTGGACTCGAAGTGAAGTCATCACTGGGCACATTTGTTCCATATTCAGATTTTTCAAACATTCCCGTGCCGTCACCCTTGGCATCGTTTTATAATTATTTTGTTTGTCGATAACATGCTCAGTTTAAGTGAGCTCAGTTTAAGTGAGGACAAATCCCAGCAACAATAGAGGTATTATACATACATACTACATAGTAGACTATGTTTAAGCTCTGCATTACGTACATACAATACAAATAACAAATAGAAATTAAAGCTGCAAGCAGCGATGGTCGGGCCCTCGCACCTGTAGCGCGTCGGGGTGTGATGCGGCCGCGTTGCATATTCTGGAGCTCGGCTGGTGCGGCTGTGCATTTGCTACGCGCTTTGGACGTTGCATGAAGGTTTTGTACCTCACTTCCTGTTGCCAGCAGGTGGCGCTATCACTGTGGGTGAATGTTGGCATGTAAATGTGTTCAGGGCGGGGCTGTTATTAAACATGTAAAATTTCATACAGATCTGAGCATGTACACTGAAGTTACAGCCATTTCCTGTGTAATGGCGATGAGTCGATCTTTGACGCCACGCCACGGACACGCCCATCGACGAAAACTCGCAGATAGCACAACTTTTCATCGTCAATGCCTTTAGAAGGCACAGCAGAAATTGGTAATCGATCCGACTAAGTCCCGAGGAGGAGTTTGTTAAAATACGGAGTGTGCAAATCATCCAAAAAATTGCCATAAAATTCAAAATGGCCAACTTCCTGTAGGGTTTAGGGCATCACTCCTAGAGACTTTTTTGTACGTCTGGACATGATACATGTGCCATAGAAATTTCATACGTGTAGGTCAAACGTGCGGCGGGGGCTGCTTCGTTAAAGGTCACTTCCTGTTGCCAGCAGGTGGCGCTATGACTGTGGGTGAATGTCGGCATGTACATGTGTTCAGGGTGGGACTCTTGTCAAACGTGTAAAAGTTGGTGCAGATCCGAGCATGTACAGCCAAGTTACTATAACTTCCTGTTTCATGGCGAATCATCGACGGCACGGACACGCCCATCGACGTAAATGTGCAGATAGCACAACTTTTCATCGTCAATGCCTTTAGAAGGCACAGCAGAAATTTGAAGTCAATCTGACTAAATCCCTAGGAGGAGTTCGTTAAAGTACGGAGTGTGTAAATCGTCCAAAAATGGCCACCAAATTTGCACAGTTCATGCTCGGGCCCTAAATACACTTCACAAAATGTAACAATACAAAATACAGTAGGTAAATGAAAATGCATAGTGTATGAGAAGGCAACTAAACTAAATAGTCCTGATGGCTATGGGGAAAAAGTTATTTGTGAAGCGTTTGGTCTTGGTGGAGAGTGACCTGTAGAGCCTCCTTAAGGGAAGGAGCTGGAAAAGGTGGTGAGCAGGATGTGAGGGGTTGGAGATGATTTTCTTTGCTCGCTTTACAGTCTGCTGTGTATAGAGGGAATCAACTGAGGGGCAGTGGTTTGCCTATGTCCTTCGGCTGTCTGTGCTACCATAACATACTCGATGATGTAATAATGGACTTGATGATAGTGGAGTAGAACAGAACAAGGAGTTGGTGCTTGATCCAGTATTTTTTAAGCTACTAGAGGAAATAAAGTCTTTGTTGAGCTCTTGCAATGATGTGCTCAGTGTTAGTTGTCCACTTCAAGTTATTGCTAATGTGTGTTCCTAGGAATTTAAAGGATTCAATGATGGTGATTGGGTTGCCGTTTATTTGTATGGTTGTTTTGGGAAATGGCCTACGTCTAAAGTCAGAAATGAACACCAAGTGACAGCTTGGTCCACCTCCATGTGGTACTGGGTTTCATCGTTGTCTGAGATTAGGTCTACAGTGCTTGAGTTGTCATACTTTATTGTTCATTTCCTTAAATAAACTGATGCTTGTTTTGGAGGACAACGATGGAGCTCAAGGGCACAGAGGAATATACACTATATTGCCAAAAGTTTTGGGTGCCTGTCTTTACATGCACATAAAGGTTAATAACATCCCATTCTTAATCCATAGGGTTTAATGTGGAGTTGGTCCACCCTTTGCAGTTATAACAACTTCAGCTCTTCTGGGAAGGCTGTCTACAAGGTTAATGAGGTTGATCATAGGAATTTTTTATTCTTACAGAAGTGCATTTGTGAGGTCAGGCACAGATGTTGGACAAGAAGGCCTGGCTGGCAGACATTGCTCTAATCCCAAAGATGTTCTATCAGGTAGAGGTGCAGGCCAGTCAAGTTCTCCACACTAAATTCCTCATCCATGTCTTTATGGAACAGGAAGGGGCCATCCCCAAACTGTTTTCACAAATTTGGGAGCATGAAATTGTGCAAAATGTCTCATTATGAATGAATTTACAGTTCCTTTCACTGGAACTAAGGGGCTAAGCCCAACCCTTCATGTTCCTGTTGTCCCCATTAACTTTCACTTTATACCACTAACAGGTCACCATGGAATATTTAGTAATGAGGAAATTTCACAAATGGAAATGCACAGGTAGCAACCTATCACTGTACCACTCTTAAATTCACTGAGCTCCTCAGAGCGACCCATTCTTTCACAAATGTTTGTAGAAGCAGTCTGCATGCCTTTGTGCTTGATTTTATACACCTGTGGCCATGGGAGTGATTGGAACAGCTGAATTCACCTGAATTCAATGATTTGGAGGGGTGTCCTAAAACATTTGGCAATATAGTGCTTTTGATACACAGAATACTTATCAATACATCAGTTCTTTGTTGGTGTGACTCATGGTGTTTGTTGACAGTATTGCATACAACTAGCCACCACTATGGATGTGTTTTTATTTGACAGTAGACCAATTTCAGAACATTTTCTTTCCCTATGATATTTTAATTTAAATGCATATTTCTGTTCATTCTCTCTTCTCAGGAGCAATTTTAGTTGCCCAGCCTCTGGACTATGAGACCTGTAGAGACTACTACTTGACAGTGGAGGCTCGTGATGGCGGCACACCACCACTGAGTGCCATTACTACAGTGAACATCAATCTGACAGATGTCAATGACAATGCACCCATGTTTAGCCGTGACCTCTACACTGCAGTGGTGTCAGAGGATGCCACCATTGGAGAGCCTGTGGTCCAGGTAGGTTTCAGTCAGTGTGTACCCTGAATGGATGTGGCTGCAGGGTGGAAGTGGTCCAGAAGTACTGGACAACACTTTTCATCCAGAACAAGTATCTTTACAGGTGCTGACCATATCTGCATGAAATTTGATAGGGATGTTTGTGGTCGAAAGAAGACTGCAACACAACTGCATAGAGACAGACAATTATACAGCAGAAGCTGCGGAAGGCCATACTGAAAGATAATGTGTTAGTTTCTGAAAGAGTCTTTATAATATGGCCTTTTTTAGTATGGTGGTATACAGAGATGGAAAGTAACGAATTACATTTACTTGCATTACTGTAATTGAGTAGTTTTTTGTGTAAATCTGTAATTTTACTTTTACTTAAGTATGTTCTCTTTGAAGTATTGTACTTCGCTACATTTAAATTCACGACTTGCTGCGGAGAGTCCCCAGCGGCAGAAGCACCAGGGCTGACCCGTGGCGCTGAAGCCCACGGTCGGCGCAGTGCAAATTGCTTAATATCTGAAAGAGGCATCTCCTAGGGGGCATAATGTCAGGGGATTACATACAAGAGGTTTTCGACTCAGCTCAAATCAACTCCGCCCACCTTATGCAATGCCGGCAATTTTAATCATGTGAACCTCGCACTGTGAGTTTTATTCTAGCTGGCCACAGAGTAGAGGCCAGCTAGAATAAAATATTTTGAACTCTCATTGTGACTTTAGTCCCACAATATGTCAGAGAACACTATTGCAGATATTCTGAATGTGCAGAAAGTTTTGAACACTAGAGCTGTTAAAGTCCATAAGTTTATAACTGAAATAAAATCAATTAATTTATAATTCAGGTGAAAAGGTCCCACATATACCTATTAAAAGAGGTTATTTCCCCAAAGGCAGACTCAAAAGAGAAGGGAAGGCCAAGAATATGAACTGACTCAGCAGGGATTTTATTAAATTAGAAAAGTGAATCTCAGGAGAAAACATATTTAAATCAATAGCATACAGAGTGCCTGAATTCTATTCAATTTTAATATTTTAAATTGTCATATGTCACATACCGGCCGGCAGTGGCTCAGGAATGACCTGACAATGACCTGACAAAGACAAGACAGAAACACCAGGTATAATTAATAAAATTATATATATCTATATATCATCTCTCTATATCTCATATATATATATATATAAAAAAATTCCCCCTCTCACCCCTTGCGGGATGGTATGTGTCATCCTCAAGCTCGGGTCCTCTTCCAGAGGCCTGGGAGTTTGAGAGTTCTGCAGTATCACTGCAGTTCTTACTTTCCACATCTTTTCTAGCTCCTCTTTCAGCCCTTGGTATTTCTCAAGCTTCTCGTGTTCCTTCTTCTTGATGTTGCAGTCGCTTGGGATTGCCACATTTATCACTACTGCCTTCTTCTGCTGTTTGTCGATCAACACGATGTCTGGTTGGTTAGCCATAGCCAGTTTGTCAGTCTGGATCTTGAAGTCCCACAGGATCTTAGCTCGGTCATTCTCAACTACCTTAGGAGGTTTCTTCCATTTTGACGTTGGGACTTCCAGCCTGTACTCGTGGCAGATGTTCCAGTACACTATGACAGCTACCTGGTTATGGCGTTCCATGTACGCACTTCCTGCCTGCATCTTACACCCTGCTGTTATGTGCTGTACTGTCTCAGGGGCATCCTTGCACAGTCTGCACCTGGGGTCCTGCCTGGTGTGGTAGATCCCAGCCTCTATTGATCTTGTACTGAGTGCCTGTTCTTGTGCTGCTATGATTAGTGCCTCTGTGCTGTCCTTCAGTCCAGCCTTTTCCAGCCACTGCTAGGATTTCTTGATATCAGCCACTTCTTCTATTTGTCTGTGGTTCACGCCGTGCAGCGGCTTGTCCCTCCATAACGGTTCTTCATCTTCCTTGTCCTCACCTTCAGGTTTCTGCTGCCTGAGGTATTCACTAAGCCCTTCATCTTTGGGGGCCATCTTTCTGATGTACTCCTGGATCTTCGTCGTTTCATCCTGGACAGTGGTCTTGACACTCACTAGCCCTCGACCTCCCTTGCTACGCTTGGTGTACAGTCTCAGGGTGCTGGATTTGGGGTGAAACCCTCCATACATTGTGAGGCGCTTTCTCGTCTTGATGTCAGTAGCCTCTATCTCCTCCTTTGGCCAGTTTATTAGACCACCGGGGTATCTGATGACTGGCAGGGCGTGTTGATGGCTTGGATCTTGTTTTTCCCATTCAGCTGACTTTTCAGGACCTGCGTCACTCTTTGTATGTATTTGGCTGTGGCGGTCTTCCTTGCTGCCTCCTCATGGTTTCCGTTAGCCTGTGGCATCCCAAGGTAGCTGTCCTGAACATCTGCAATGTGGCCTTCTGGTAGTTCAATCCCCTCAGTTGTGATCATCTTCCCTCATTTTGATACCATGCGACCACACTTGTCCAGTCCGAACGACATTCCAATGTTGTTGCTGTATATCCTGGTAGTGTGGATCAGTGAGTCGATGTCTCGCTCATTTCTGGCATACAGCTTGATGTCATCCATGTAGAGGAGGTGACTGATGATTGGTCCGCTTCGGAATCGGTATCCGTATCCGTAGCCAGTCTTTGTGATGATCTGGCTGAGGGGGTTCAGGCCTATGCAGAACAGCAGTGGGGATCTCCAAGCATTCCAGTATCCATGTATGTGGCATTGAGTCGTAGGCTTTCTTGTAGTCAATCCAGGCAGTGCACAGATTGGTCTGCCTGGTCTTGCAGTCTCGAGTGACTGCTCTATCCACCAGTAGCTGGTGCTTGGCTCCTCTGGTGTTACTGGCTATTCCCTTCTGGGCCCAGTCCATGTATTGAGCCATGTGCCTACTCATCTTAGCCGCTATGATGCCTGACAGGAGCTTTCATGTTGTGCAGAGGCAGGTTATTGGCCGGTAGTTGGATGGGATTGTTCCCTTCTGGTGATCCTTCATGATCAGGATTGTCCGTCCTTGGGTTAACCATTCTGGGTGGGTCCCATCCATCAGCAGTTGGTTCATTTGTACTGCCAGGCGTTCATGGAGTGCAGTTAGTTTCTTCAGCCAATTTGTATATATAATATATCTATCAGGTGAGAGGAATCAGGGTAACGAGGCACAGGCAGGGAGAGAGAGCAGAGGAAAACAGAGACTGACATGCAGCGGGATCACTGGGGGAACAGACAAGACAAAATAATGTACAAGAACCAAGACTAAAGACAAGAAACTAAAACCCAACCCCCCCCAACAGGTCTCACAGACAGGATCATGACAAACACTGTCATGGCCAGCCCCGAGTAGCACATGGATCATGTGTAAAAAAGGAGCATCAAGATCCATCCAGCCAGAGGGAATGTTCACCGACCGTCCGCAGCGAGACGGAGTGGACAGAGCCAGAGAGAGGAGCAATGACGCAACAGATAAGACTATGCTTTTGGTGTGAGAAACCCAGGTTCAATCCCTCACTGTGTTTAACATGTATAGCAATTGTAAGTCGCTTTGGATAAAAGCATCAGCTAAATATGTAAATGAGAGGAGGTCGCGGAGTGGACTGACGCTGTGGCCTGTCCTGACTGTGGATTTCGACTGTCGGTGATCGTTCCCTCTGGCTGGATTAAGCCTGACGCTCCTCAGTTTACGCATGATCCATGATGACACGGAAGACTTAGAAACGGCAATGGCAAAAGGTGCATGTCACAGGTTAATAAGAAAAGCCAAGCTTACGCTTTGCACCCTGCTTGTGCTACAGGTAGTTAGTAAACGAAGTCTTTAGTAAGAGGCTTTGCTCAAATTAGCCAAAAAGACATCTGTGCATGAAATTGCTAATGTTGGTTGGCACTAGCAACCTGCTGGTAACTAGTTAATTATGCTTAGGCCTATGTTAATAAAAAATCTATTATGCTAATGCCTATGAAGTCACATTAAAATGACTACCTGTTTGAATATAGCCTAAATAGGGATATGACTTTGTATACAGTCCAGTGTTTTACCATTTTCCCAAACCAGTGTGGCCTGCCATAGCCTAAATTGTTCTGCCACAGTTTCCTAATGAAGCAAAAACATTCACAAAACTTGATTAATAATATAAAAAGTTCTCTAACATTGTTTTGCGACATTGTTTTAGCAAGGGATCTGTCAAACAAAGTAATATCTGGTTTTGTGCCCTCTTCAAATCACAATTAAATAATTAAAAAAGTATAAGGCTTATAAATAAGAAATTAAATCAGTATAAATAAGTATTTTAGGTTAAAAAAGTAACTTTTATTTTTTATAACTGTAACTTTACTTGTACTTCAGAAAAAATTCATCAGTGAAACAGCACTTTTACTTAAGTACAATATTTTACTCTTTCCACCTCTGGTGGTATCAGTGTGGAAGTCATGCCAGAACTCGGTTCACAAGATGGTGACACGATAGCAGCTCTGTGTGTGTCTGTTTGTTGGGAGTCCTGTCTCGGGTTTTGTCTCAGGTTTTAAGCAGCTTTTAAATGTTTTTTGGCTCTGAAGATCTTCTAGACAGTTGGTGAATTGTAGTTTTATTGATGTCCAGCAGTTTGGCAGCTTTACAGCTGCGCAATTCTGTGCACAACAATTCCGAGGCCAGTTCTTTGACAGTGGCCGCAGATGGTCGTCTCTGCAGGTGCAAGCAGCAAAAGAGTTGATGGACTTTTCATCTGACTGCTAGACCTTATATTCGAGCTGGCCCATTGCTGGATTTCGATCGCAGGACTTAAAGGATCTGCCAGGGTGACTACGCCTTCTGATCCTAGGCTGCTGTGCAATTGTGTGCATAATTCTGACTCCGGGCGTGTGGCAGTGGAGGCCTATCGCTGGATATAATCTCAGGTGACGGCATCACTTACTTCTTCCCCTCTTTTGCCGGCTTTTCCTTTTTCCGTCTCTCTGGACGCTGGATGTGACATTTTTGATTTTAACAATGACGGTCAAATTCACGATCGTGCTGACTTTATTTGTTTGCCCTGCGTGTATGCCGCTGTCATGCCAGTATTGCTGCATACACCGTTCATTTGCAATGGGAGTCTATGATTGTCACGAGCGGGTGCGGGGTAGTGTGTAGAGTGCAGGGCAGAGCAGGTGAGGACCCAAACGCAGGACACGGAGTGGAGCAGGTACAGTTCAGTGATTTATTGAGCAAACAAAAGGCGAGCACACTACTAACAGAGTGGCTGATAAACTGAGTCTAAAAACAAGGTAATCCACACAGAAGTCCAAACAAAACAAACAATCCAAAAGAGACCAGTGATCCAAAACAGAACTCAAAGAACAAACTCCAACTAACCATAGAACCGGCGGGACAGGACAAGGCAGGGCACGAGATGAGCTGAGACAAGACGAGACGGAGCAACACACTGGACTCACTGTGACAAACTGTGCAATGACCGGACAGGGAATGAACAGAAACACCAAACATTTATACAAAGGGACTAACGAGCAGGGCGGGAGCAACACAGGTGAGTGGGATCAGGGCTAACGAGGCAGGCAGAGAGACAGCATGGAAAACAGAGACAAGCAGGCAGGCAGAGAGACAGCAGGGGGAAAGAGAGAGACACACAGATGCCATACATTAACTGGAACACAAGGTATTTAGTGGACAAGCAAAAGGAACAGAGGAACAGACACCAGCAAACAGATCACAAATAAACACACAAGGAACACAGACTGAAGCTGATAACAAAACAGAACTCAGGTAGACATGGGGCGAAATAACACATAAGAACACAGACCAGAAGTAAACACTAAGACATGAACTGAGACACAGAACTAACAGAACACAAGACCAAGAACATGACAACTGACTAACAGGACGGAGTACGAACAGAGACGGGACCAACAGGGGACTAAGACATGGAACCAACACACACTAAATAACAGAGTAATCAAACTAAACAGATACCTAACTGATAAAAGAATAAACTCAGAACAGGACATAACTAACATGCAGATACAAAACTAAACACAGCACAGGATCGTGACAATGATCTTCCATCAAGCGGGCAAATCGCAACTAACTTCACCACAGATCAACTTCTCAACGTACTAATAATTGACCATATAAGGACTGTCTTCCCTCATGCCTTGCTGGTGTTTGAAACAGCTATTTCTTATGGCTGCCAAAGGACTTTCTCCCATCACAAATCTTTTAATGTTAAAAAGTCCCTTTCTGGCCCCTTGTCTAATTCAGTAAACTTACACCATCTCTCAACGCCTACTGAATTTACTAATAGGCATGGAAATGGTTTTCTACATATCAATGCTACAAATTTAATACCCAAACTGGATTTATTGAAAACGTGGTTTATGTCCGCTAATCCAGATATTGTTGTGATTTCTGAAACTTGGTTTAAAGCCTCTGTCCCTGATGATGTTATAGGTGTTGGTGGTTACAATGTTTACAGAACAGATCAGAAAGGTTGTGCAGGTGGTGCAGCTATTTATGTATCTCAAAACTCTGTTTTACTTTCTCAGTCAATCCCAAGACAGTTTGATTTATAGCCTTAGACATTAAGGATTGCAAATGCTCCATTTACAATTATTGGTTGCTATAGGCCCCCTTCTGCTGTTAATGAAATATTGTCAACTCTAACTGAAGTGTTAAATTAAATCATTTGGAAATTATTTTATTGTTTAAATTGGGATTGGCTCAGTGACAAATCAGAGAATTTCAAGCTGGATTGTAATTCTCTAAAGTTATAATTTATTGCCCCACGAGACTCAATCCATCTAAGCTTAATAGTGACACTCTGTTAGATGCCATTCTCACCAACAGTTAATTCAATCAAAAAATAAACATTGGTCCTTTGCAAGGAGGACCAAAAGTAATGTAGAACTTCAATGAAATCAATGTACCTCTGCCATTCGGACCTCTAAATCAAATTATAACCTTACCTCAACTAATAATAATTTTAACAATCCATCCAAATTCTGGAAAACAATCAAAGTATTACAGAATAAAAAGGCTTCAGACTTTACCCAGCAATTGAATAGTGGAAATGTAACACAGATTAAAGTGATATATTAAATGCCAACAGTCATTTTGACTAGCAGGTCATTTATTTTATGAGCAGCTTCCATCAATTTCAGTTAATCCTTCAACATGTTTTTTGCTACCTAGTACATCCTCAACCTCTCCATTCTCATTTGACTTTGAAGCACTACAAGTTCAAGATGTTCTGCAGTCACTGAATTCAATAGACAATAGAAAAAGGCACCTGGAGCTGATGGTCTGGATCCCTTTCTGTTAAAGATGCCTGCAACATTCATAGTTAAGCCTACTTCTCACATGTTTAACATGTCAATTAGTTTCAACCAGGTTCCAGCCATCTGGAAGCAAGCTTACACTACACCCCTGTTCAAAACTGGCAATTGATATGACATGAACAATTTTAGGCCAATGTCTGATCTCCCTGTTCTTTCAAAAATACTGGAATCACTTTGCTACCCAACTTAAATCATATTTGCACTTGCATAACATTTAAATGAAATGCAATCTGGTTTCCGGTCAGGGCATGACAGTAACCACCACTTTAAAAGTTATGGATGACTTCAAAGAGGCTATAGATAAAAATTTTACCTGTGTTTCTCTGTTCACCTCACAAAGGCGTTTGATACTGTGGATCATCCATTACTTGTTAATACCCTGTTTAGAGCTAGCATTGGATGCAACGCGGTCAATTGGTTCCATAGCTACTTGACCAATCGTTCACAAATGGTCAAACATGGCATGTCAAACCCAATCCTTGTTACAAAGGGTGTTCCACAAGGTTCAGTTTTGGGACCCTTGCTTTTCCTAGTTTACATTAATATTTGTGATTGGTGAAGTTTAAATTTTGTATCATCTGTATGCAGATGACACAGTTTTGCACTCCTGTGCCCCCACAGCTGAGTTGGCCTTTTCAAATGTGCAGGCAAATTTTGATATCCTGCAACGTGCTCTATTAGATTTGAAGTTGCTGTTAGAAGGCTCCATGACTTAGAAGGCTGTGCTTAAACGCATAGAATCTGGAGTTACAATACGTAATTACTGTTCTACTTCATGTAGGCTTCACACTCTAAGGCTAAGGAGTGAATGCCTCTCTGGGCCCATAAGGTACCATCACGCACAGACTCACCTGCAAGAGCCAACATAATAAGCCACCCACTCCTTCACAACCCGGGCATCCGTGGTGCCGTACGCACCACAGATGCCGCAACATGGGAGAGGCAAACCGACCCAAGCGTGAGTGGCGGGGAACGTGATGTGGGACCCCGCAGCTGTAGTCACAGACAAAGGTAACACACTGCAAACGTTCCAGCTGCGCACATAGCTGAGCCAGCGCAAGCCACTCCCCCCACTGTCTGGTTGGGAGAAGGCGCACTGCACAGTCAAACAGAACACTAAGTACTCAGTGAGTCAAGTGTCATGGAGACAATTTCTTTGAGGATGGGTGTGTGAAAAGGGCTCCCTGACTGAACAGAGGAGTGAACTGTTTGTTGCTGTGAGCTTGAGCTGTAGGTTAGCCAACAGGCTAACGACAGTGGCACACAATGTGGCTAACGACAGCTGGCTAACACAGTGTGGGGAGCGTGTGCTTGGTGTGGCTGAGTTAACTGAGACAGGCACAGAGCATTTATTCCAAAATCAGCTTGCACACAAAGAGCAACAACATTATCACACACAGTCTCTACCCACAGCACACCAGTCATTTGCTCTGAGTGACAAGGGTCGGACCAACAGCAGGCAATCTGGTTGCTAGATGACATTAGCTGCAGCTAATGTGGAGCAATGTGGACACATGGGGTCTCCCTGGTTGGCTGATCCACAGGCAGATCTCATTTTAGCTTTATGTTGGGCTCCTGTTAGCTTCCTTGTTAGCTCAACGTTGGCCTGACGGGTATGGTGTCCCTCTGGCATGATGAAGCCCATGTCACAGACGCCACACACCCGTAAGGATGTAGTGGCGTCCCGCCACGCTCTGGCTGACTTGCTGGAAGATGTTCTGCTCTTTAGACATCTCATTGCTTACGAAAAATGGCTAGATCTCACCATTGTCTATACACAAGGTTAGGACATAAGAGATGTAGACAAGCTTTTCTCAGTGCTGTGCATGCGCGCATAGAGGTAAACCCAATAGCAATAGCCTTAGAGGGTGAAGCCTATATGAAGAAGAACTACCTACACATTTTGTCAATGGAATAGAGAAAGACAGGGCTAAGACATAGCCTTAAATTTCTACATAGTTCACCATAAACAGTGCTGCCATCATTACCCAACAAAATGTAAAGCAAGTTGTATATCAAGTAGGGTATAGTCACACTTAGTTCACAAGACCAAATGATTCATGATATTGGGTTCACGAGAACTTGACAAGATTTTAACTCTTAACTTTTTTAAGAAACTTAAATGTTGAATTATATGAAAATATGGATCATTAAACTTTTCCTTTTCTGCATTATGGTGAATTTTGCAATTTAGAAAATTCTGCATCAACTTATGGTGGAAATGTTTTTATTTATTTAAAGGGAAACACAAAATACAGGTGGTAGATGATAATTTAAAATATAAAACTAACACAATATAATGCAGTGCAGCTTTCAGACATTCTGGGTTGTGTTCAGATATGTTTCTCCTGTAGATCAACTTTTCTCATGTGATCAGACCTGCTGAGTCAGAGCACATGCAGGCATAATATAGTCTTCACTCCTCTTTGTGTCAATGCGTAAAGTAACCTCTTTAAATGTGTTTGTGGCACATTTTCAATGATAATTAACAGTTATACTTTGTTTTTCATACATGAGAAAAATGATGTGTGACATAACAGCGTGTGAAAAGGGTCAGCTGTGTGAGTCTTGTGAGAAAATTCACGACTTACATATCGAAGCAAAGAAAATGTCCACATTTTTCTTTGGATTGTTAATTTTCCCCCATCATTTTAAACATTTTAAATAGTGCTTGTGCTGCTGTTATCTATTCAGTCTTATTAAGAATATATACTCTCTCTATATATAATATATGTATACTGTTTTACCTCAAAACTGTGTGTTTGGGTTTGTAAATTTGGGTCAAGTAGAGCCAAAATGACCTGGGCTTCATAATGGATTCCAAAGTAGTGGAGTGAATATCAAAGTTGCTTTAACCATAACAACTTGTGTGTGTTGGAAGAAGAGACATTTGGAACACAGACAGTTATAAAGAAAGTGTTTAGTAAAGTATAGGACAGGGAAATGAAACATTCACTCACCCTGCGTGTGTGCGTGTGTGTGTTTTCAGACGGTAGCAGAGGACGTTGACAGTCAGCTGAATGGAGACATTCTCTACTCCATCATCAGTGGAGACCGAAACAACCATTTCTTTATTGATCCACTCTGTGGGGTCATCAAAGTCAACAAGCAACTGGACCGTGAGACTGTGAGGACACCTCTGACACACACACACACAAACACACACACACACACACACACACACACCTCTACAGTCTAGTCTAGAAATAACTATAGAAAGGCTTTACATAGCATCAGTACCAGACTTCCTCCTGTTCTGAACACCCTATTTTCAACAGCTTTTTCTACTAACGGAGCTGGTATTCCATATATGGTCATATGCTCCGCACAGCTACTGTTTCAATAGGGTTTCAATAGGGTCCTCGCACGGTTCGTGCTCGGGACCTAAAAATGTAATCCTAACAGTTTCAATAGCGTCCTCGCACGTTTCGTGCTCAGGCCCTAAAAATCCTAACAGTTTCAATAGCGTCCTCGCACGGTTCGTGCTCGGGCCCTAAAAATAATCCTAACAGTTTCAATAGCGTCCTCGCACGGTTCGTGCTCGGGCCCTAAAAATAATCCTAACAGTTTCAATAGGGTCCTCGCACGGTTCGTGCTCGGGCCCTGAATATATATCATTTACAGTTCACATTGTAATAAATGTCTATATATTAGCACTCCTTGTCTTAGTAGGTACAATAACAAGGGAAGAAGGGATTAACACGGCCACATAATCATTTACAATTAGAGTTGAGCAGCAATCAGACAAGTGGAGCAACACGCAGGAGCAATCATGTGAAACTGTCGCAGCTGTGCTCATCTCACACACATGCCGCCCGCAACCAGAGTTTAATAGACACAGCGCATGAGGCAGAGAGACTGATGTGAGTTTCCTGATGCAAAGAGCGATGCCACTCAATCAGCTGACTGCCTCTCTCTGTTTTCGTTATAAAAACGGAGACCTTTTGTTACGTTTCCGCCTCCCATCCAGATTAAAACGGTGAATCAGTAGATGTTTGTTTGAAAACACTGCTGAGCCCATGGACAAAACAGACGACTTTATAAAACGTTGCGACAAACTCACATTTGGCTTTGTGAGTTGGTCTTATCAGTCATGCAAAGCAAAAACACAATGTTTTACAGAGTTTTAGTTTTGGTATTTTTATTAAAATATAAGTACAGTGTAAATAACACTTAACAGTTAGCCTAGCCTACTGTGCATGTCGCTGTATTTGCGACAACTCCCAGTCTGTTTTCTGCTGCCGCCTCTCGTACTCCCGTGTTACTTTCAGTAACAGTTCCACTTTGTTGTCGGTCAATGCAAAAAAAAAAAAAACAAGCCTGGTGTGGTTCTTGGTCTGTATTACTTTCTTCTTTCGCTAAATCGTCTGCTACTGTGGAGTAAACCATCTGCTTCATGTTTACACTGGCACGCGCATGCCCAGTGTAGGCTACCTGAACGGCCACTAGATGTGTTTTCAGTTTTTTCTAATACAGACAGAGATCAACTCTGATACGCAGCTGAAACATTGCTGTTGACGGAGAAGATCGTTTTCATTATAAAACTGTTTTAAAACCTAGCAGTGTGGATGTAGCCTCACATTACCCCACTCCTCTCTCTACTCCTCTCATGTCAACCCTCCTGTTTTCCCCGAGATTCTCTCGTATTTTTCAGTTCTCACCCCATTAAATGTTTGTAAATCTCACGTATTTTTTACCTTTATGAAATCAAATAAAAGACTGTGCTTCTTGCACAAGGATAAAAAATGAAAATAATCCACTGAAATGATATAAGGTCTATAGCCTACTAATGTCAAACCATATGAAATTATAATGATTATAGTAGCCTATGTAATAACAATTTACTGTATAATATGGAATTGACATTGTAGCATATTTTTATTTTCCTAATTTTCAAATCTCACTGAAGGCAGTTTTGACTCGTCTCTGTAGCCCTTCTCCCCCTCTCTGCTCCTCTCTCTCCCCCTAAAGCCCACAGAACTTGCAAAGCAGCTACTTCAGAGTTTATCATCGACTCATGATGCCTGTGCTCCTTTATCTCTGAAATATTTTGGCTAAAGCCTTTTTTTGTTGCAGTTTTTATGGTTTTGTAAATTTACAACGATGCTGTTTGTTCTGTTTTTGTAGTTTATTCTACATTAAAGATATATTTGTTAAGTAAAGTTGAGCCGGATACTCGGCTGAAACGAGTAGCTGGTACGGATAAAGCGCTTTTGCCGAGTATGAGTCAATATCTATGCTTGGATTGAATAAAAACCCTCATTGAGCTGACTCTCAATGAGGCTCTCAATGAGCTGACTCTGTCTGCACACACAGCTGGCTGTAACAAGTTTTACTGACTTTATGCACTGAGTGTCTGACACTTTCTTGCTGTATTTTATAAAAAAATTAAAGGTAGTTGTGGTATAAATAAATTATTTAAAATAATATTAAGCTACGCACACACAAACACTCCCCCCACCCCTCTCTCTCTCTTACTCACTGACTCACACACACACACACACACACACACACACACACACACACACACACACACACACACACACATATACCTGGCCTGCACCAGCGAGTTCAACAAATCCAGGATATGTTTTCGTTACAATCCCGATCGGGATAAGCGCCACCACGAAGCTTGGCTATCAACTTGGTAAATTAACCCAGGGTTTCCCGATCCAGCCAGGAGCGCGTTCACGTAAAAGAGGGGGTGCAGCAGATGACCAATCACAGACATGAACAAGTCCACTGTCAGCAGAGCGTCATAATTTATGGGGATTAGACTGTAACACTACAGAAATACGAAAGCAGCACACCTGAAACTGACTCAAGTGTTCCAAACATTGTTCTAAATTAACTTCATAAAGCAGTGAAACGAAAAAATCCCTTCATGCCATAAAATGTGCTCCAATAATGTTTGAAAGACTGAATCTGAACATTTAAGCTGCTGAAAACTCATCGTCCCACCTTTTGCGCTCACATCGCAAAATGTGGGACGGAACATGACTACAGTCTCTGTAGTCGGCCTTAGAAAGCTATACTAACCTAAATAAACAGCTTAGGTTCATATTAAAATTTATTATTTCAATACCAAACTGTTCATCATATTCAGCCTCTCATAAGAAAAATAAAATCCATTTATTTAACGGCTGCGTCAGGCTGTGTGAAACGGACTGGGAGCAAATAAAAATCTTAAAGACATTTAAAGGCAGTAAGTAGGCTGATCCTGCTGTACTGTAAAAACCTGTAGGCAACATTAGCCTGAGGCTTTTAATCAGTCTCTGTAGGATCGCCATAGTCAAGAGTTTCTCCACATCACCGCTGCAAACAGAAAGCAGCCTATTGGCTAAAACAGTCTGTGGGATTTCCTGCAGATGGTGATGTCATTTTCCAGAGAGCTGATTGGTCAGTAGGCAGCGTTTTCACAGAGTTAATCTCTTTTCTGGAACATAACCTGCTCGGAGCAGGTTAACCGTTCATAAAAAAATTAAAACTTAAAAAAGAAAGTTATGTTGAGTATGAAAACTCTTGTTCATTACATTTTACTTCATAATTGCAACCGCATGTGTTGTATTCATTGTTGCAAAACTTGTTCTGTATATAGTTTGTTATCGTGATCAAAACCATTGATCTGAAGCTCAATGCTGATGCTGTCATGTAAATAGTTTTCTAATCAGCAATAAATATAACAATTTCTGATCAACCATTTAAATTGCATGCTGAAAATAACATACAGTTAAAGCCCCGCCCATTTCAAGTCAGTCCGACGCACTTCCGGGTTAGATCCCGCCCACTTCCGGGATAGGCACCGCCCAATCCGAGTACGGATACAGATACAGATAATTCATATGGTTAACAGATACAGATAATGCTGTACTCACTCATCTCTATTCTCCACATCACCGCTGCACACATAAAGCAGCCTACTGGCTAAAACAGTCTGTGGGATTTCCTACAGATGGTGATGTCATTTTCCAGAGAGCTGATTGGTCAGTATGTGGCATTTTCAGAGTTAATCTCTTTTCTGGAACTTAACCTGCTCCGAAGCAGAAGTTACCATGGTAAGAAGTGAACCACCTTGTGCCTGGGTTAACGCCCGAAGTTACCTGGATAAGCTCAAATCCTGCTTCGTGGTACAGGCCTCTGGTGTGGAAATAAAAAAAAATAAAGAATAAGAACCAAAAAAAAAAAAAAAATCACACTGACCATAAAAAAATTAAAAGTTAAAAAAGAAAGTTATGTTGAGTATGGAAACTCTTGTTCATTACATTTACTTCATAATTGCAACCGTAATTGCATCAATGAATTTTTCTTTACATACTATTAAAATATCTTCTAGTCTTGATCTTGTGAACCCAATATTCTGGATTGCGACATCTCATATCCTAAGTGTTTTGTCACAACTCTAATCTGAGCCCTAAAATGTCCCCACCATGTTCGAACACAAAGTGTCCCCCACCTGTAACTGTCATTGGCTGTTAAAGTCTTTGCGTTGTTGATAACACACAGCCTAAGCCTTCAGTATGCTCTTTATGCATACTATTTGTGAGGGTAGTGGCGCTTATGGGTCGTCACACTGGGACGAGGGAATCTGAGGCTGGGAGGGAAAAATCACAGTATACTCACTTGAAAAAACTAGAATACAACACTGATGCTAACCCTACATGAAAGTGTGTGGCTCTCCTCGGCAGTCAGGGTCCGTGTGCTTTGCGGTCAACGGATTTTTGTCTTTTATGTGTTTATAGATGGAAATCGGAAATTCAAATACAAGTGTATAAATCTTATTCCTCAATTTTGAATTGGTTTTTTTTTGGTGACCCGGAAGCTATGGTAAGAAGCCAAGTAAGCAGTTGTGGGCCTATGGCACACGCCCCAAAGTCAGGAGTTTGGAGTTGCATATCTAATGTTACAAATATGGACTATGGATGCGCATTTTAACCTGTGCATTCTTACTGTTACTTGTTTTAATTCAGGCCATCGCAAGGTGGAAACATAGCCTATTACTCAATTACAAGCGTGAAGGGTGGTGCAGAGGGTGCTGCAGTACCCCTTATTTACAGGGAGGAACACTGCATGACATGTAGGCTACAGACTGCATAATGGGCACTACTGTTACTAAACGGCAACATAAAATACAGCAGGTAAGTGCTGAATGCTATACTAATTTGACGTCAGCAGCTGTTTGCTCTGTTTTATCATGAGTATAGGAGCTACATTGGTGTGATGCAGATCAGCTCTGATTATTCAGATAGATCTGAATAATCATGTAGGCATAAATCATCCACCTGCACTCAACCCAACTACCGGCCCTTATAACTTTCCAGGTGATTTCATTATTGTGTTGATGTATTAATGTTTTGTCTAACGGTTTACTTTTATGATTAGAGAGGCTGCTGTCAGCAGTGTTTCCCATACGTTCATTTATTTGTGGCTGCCTGCCACAACATCAACGCTGGCTGCCACAGATTGATTTTCAATTTTTTTTACTAGGCGTATTTAAAATCACATTTGATTGAAGAGCGCTGTAGCGCGTTCACACAGCACATCCACCTCTCTCTCTCTCTCTCTCTCCCTCTCCTTCACAGCTGCACAAATCTGTCCAACACAACGCTGTCAAAGTCAGAGACCCAGCTTAAAGAAGTTATTAGCAAGCATACGGAGCCTAGCTAATAAGGAGAGCAAGTTAATGTTACAAAACACCTGGGTTTTCGACGCCAGCATGCTGTATATGCCTGTGGGAAACACTGTGTCAGTCATTTTAAACATTTCAATGGGGGCAATAATGTCACAGCAAATACCCTTGGAAATTTATGCAGCAAATCTAAAAACAGTAGTTATGAACTTGACAGGACAGACAGAGGAAACAGAATTCTACACCCAAAACAATTTAGAGGCAATAGAGCTAATGGAGAAATTATGGTAGAGGCTTAATAATCAGCTGCGCCCTCATGCGGTTCATTTAAGTGGATCGTGTATCAATGTTTTTTATTCGAATGATTTTATTTAGCCTATGTAATGGCAGAAATTGTTTCTCCCAATTTAATCTTTCTATTATTCCTTTTATTATCCTGTTGTAACTAACCTTGGGGTCAAAATAGACAGTGATTTTAAACTTGACAAACAAATAAATGCAGTTGTGAAATCTAGTTTTTATCATCTTTGCCTTTTAGCCAAAGTTAAACCGTTTTTGTCTTTTAACAGTTTTGAACAAGCTACACATGCTTTTATTTCTTCTCGTTTAGAATACTGTAATGCACTTTATATCAGTATAAATCACAACACACTTTCACGCTTACAGTTAGTCCAAAATTCTGCAGCACGTCTTTAAACAGGAACCAAAAAGCGAGCTCATATAACTCCAATTCTTGCCTCATTGCACTGGCTTCCTGTACGTTCTAGGGTTGATTTTAAGATTTTATTGTTTGTTTTTAAAGCTGTGAATGGACTGGCCCCAACATATATCTCGGACCTCATCCAAATTTATACGCCAGCTCGGTCACTGAGGTCTGAGGGCCAGCTCCAGCTTGCAGTCCCCAAGACAAGACTTAAAATTCGGGGGGACAGGGCCTTTTCTGTGGTTGGACCTAAACTCTGGAACGCTCTGCCCTTCCATGTCCAAACAGCCCCAACAGTTGAGTGTTTTAAGTCTCGTCTAAAGACACATTTTTATTCTTTGGCTTTTAACTCCGCGTGAGTTGTGTGGTCCTCTGATGGCTTTTACTGTTTTACTGTATTTTAGTATTTATTAATTGTATCTATTAATTGTATCTATCTAAAATAACGTCAGCTAACTGAGCGCTGTGTCTTTACAACTTCACACAGACACCTTTTCTTCAAAGTATTATCACCCAACACTAACTTTAATGTAATACGTTTTGGCTTCTCTATTCTTGCCTTTAAAACTGTGGTTAAAATACACTCCCGTTAACTTAGCAATATCTGACACTTTTATCCAAAGCGACTTACAATTGCTATACATTTCAGAGGTCGCACGCCTCTGGAGCAATTAGGGGTTAAGTGTCTTGCTCAGGGACACAATGGTTGATGTGTTACAGTGGGGGATTGAACCCGGGTCTCTCCCACCAAAGGCATGTATCTTATCCATTGCCCAGAAGCCCAACAATTCCCACCAAGAGCAGCACTAGGCGACACAGGCAAGGAAAAACTTCCTTTTAAGAGGCAGAAACCTCGAGCAAAACCATGGCTCAGGGTGGGCGGCCATCTGCCTCAACCGGTTGGGGGGAGAGAGAGAGGCAGCCTACACAGTATACAGATGATACCTGTTAAATATTGTTAACACATAAATAAAGTACTAGAATTTCACTCACCAACTGGAGCATGGACTCCCTGGAAGTTCTCTCTGTACTGTACAGCAATAACAGAGCACAGGCAGACAGCTAGCAGTGACATCAGTAGCAGCCACCTGTCAATCAAAGTGGCCACGACCTAATAATGCAGAACTTTAAGGCTTAATATAATTCAAACGGGTGAGTTATACAAAAATTAAATCCCCTTCACAGTTGTCATGAAGGGCAAAATTAGGTAGTCAGGCTATAAACATGTTTTATTCTGCTGTAAAGTTGACGATTTTAACATAGGGATCAATGGGGTTGACTCCCTTTTGGAGCCAGCCTCAAGTGGCCACTCGTTGCAATTTTAGGTACTTCCTATAGGTCCTCACACATGAAACTAGAACTTTGCCACTTGAGCTACGCTCAGTCTGTCTATACTCAGTGGCAACAACAGCCTGGTAACATGATTCAGGTCTTGGGCAATCAGAAGACAATGGACTTTGAGAGGGGCTTGCTTGTTTCAGACAGAGGATGAAATGAGTGCCTGCATGAAGGGCCAGTACAGGATAGAAAATTATTTTTTTGAACTTTGAATCATGCAAAGCTTCCATACAGGAATCCCAGAACAACAATATAGGACTAGAAATGCAGTATAATAGGTCTCCTTTAACAGTCATACTCATAATTATATAGGCACAGAGAAAGATGGTGCCGTTGTGTGTGGCTCGCCGCTTACCTCTGCTGAGATTATTTATTTTCCTGCTCCTACTACTAATCTATTGAATGCTGTGTTGCTTATTCTTGGTTGATTTAAAGCACTTCGGACACCTGTTGGTTGCTGTAAAGTGCTATATAAATAAATGTTGATTGAGGGAACTACAGCTTTTTTTGAAAGGCTATAACCTATGGCTCGGTTAATACTATCAGAAAATAAATGCAGCAAGCAACGTCCCTGCCCCAGGCTCTATTTCTGTCCCAGTTGCTAGTGAGTTTCAATCTGAACAGTGAGCCTCCAGTTTTTCCAACGGAAAAATATTGATTTTGATATTTAATGAGTCCGATATGTGTAGATTTGTGTGTTGCAAACCTGCGATACACTTGGCCGATAGCGGTGCCTGATTAAATGTAGGCTAATTAAAATGAGCTTGAACATCAACATAAGTTGGTTTGTAGTTAGGAAAACAGGACTATATTATATAGCAGTACCGGAGGCTCAGTTTGTAACTCACTGGCAACTGGAACAGGGCCGCTTTCCTGAGAATCCTCCGTTTTTAAGATTTCTTCAGTATCATTAATTCAGTGATAGTCTAGTTGTCAGTACATCCAATGTTACACAGCAAACATGAACTGTTATTAGTTAATTCTGCAAGCTGTATATTACCGAATCATACACAGATTAAAAGGTTCGGGGAATTTAGAATTTAGAAACTGGCACCTTCCACTGGCAACACAACCCAAAGTAAGTCTACAATGGGTGGGAGGTGGCAGTGACCTGGTGCGCTGTCGACAGTTGGTGATCCCTCTGGCTGAATGAAGCCTGACCCTACTGATTAAGCATGATCCATGATGATATGCCACAAAAAATAGAAATGAATGGCAAAAATAGCATATTGTCGATATTTTAGAGACCCCCCCCAAAATATTTTACAAATCATGTTTTCATGTTTCCTGTCTTATTAAGAGGAGTAGCCTAAAGCTCCCCATGTCTCTCCCGTAGTTCACACCCTGGCCGTAGCCTCAAGAAAAAACCCTTGATAAACAAATTTGGGTATTTTCTTAGATTGCACATGTAACCAGCTGCTTCAAATCACCCTTGACCATAGCCCTTGACCATGCGTTTTGTGAGGAGTCAGGGAGTGAGAGTTGTAAAGATACAACGTTCAAAGATAGAACAAAACGCAGTTCCTTTGTTTTCTGTTATGGATTTAAAACAAAAACAAAACATATCTGTTTTTGTTTTTCTGTTTCTCCATTTTTCCGTTTTGGTTTTAAAACAGAAAAACCAAAAAACTACTAGGTTTTTTGTTTTTTCCAATTTGGTTTGGAAACGAAATAATGAAAGTACGAACCATACATGGATTGATACATGTCCCAAAATCATTTTGTGCATCAAGGCCAAATGTGGCAAAGGGGCAATTTTTTTTTTTATTTTGTAGGTGGCGCTATGGAGCAACTCCCATATGACCTATGTGACACATGAATTTTTGCCACTTCTGACGAGTTTTCCAGAATATTTAAATAAATTATTAATGTAAATATAATGAAATTTAATATATATTAAAAATGTATTGAATGTCATAAATTATTTGCTTTCAATACTAGAGATCCTGATTCAAGAAATTTTAGTTTAACTTTGAACCTTAAATTGACAATGATGATGCAGTGAGCTGATGGCTCAAGTTGTGAAGGTGTCACGCTTCAGATAAGACCCAGATATAGACTGGACACTAGAGCTGGTTCTCAGAGATTTATTAAAGCAAAGAGCCGGTGGTGGCTGCGGAGACTGGGGCAGGCAGAGCAGACAGGCAAGGGAAGCTGGTGGGATCAAGGCGGAGAAGCAGGAAGGCAACGGGCAGGAGAGTGAGATCCAGGAGGCGGGGAAGGAGAGGTCCTGAACACAGGAGACACAGGTTAGTTAATCAGTTAGCAAACAGGCAGAATACAGGTATAATTCCAACCTAGCGAGCTGGTAGCCAAGACATACTAGCCAGGACAGTATGTCAGGCCGCCACTTAAATAGGGCAGGAACCCGAGGGAGAGCAAATCATGTGCAGGTGTGTGTAATCAGCTCCCCTTGCAGCCGACACGCCTCCCGGCACCCTGCAAGTGAGGGAGACAAAGGGAAACGGGCCTAAAACCAAAACTGCAGCCACACCAAGGGAACAACAAAAACAAAGCAATCTCACACTCACACACCACACACGTCATGGTTAGGTCGCAGGGGAGGTAGCTTTTCGACCAAAGGTACCGGGGACTTTAAAGTTCCCAGATCTCTTTTTAAGGAACTAAAAGTTTCCTTCAGCCCACTGTTGTGTGCCTTTCCACCGTGGTCTAAAGACCTGCGAAGATTAAGAAAATTAACCAGCTGACGTAGGCTGTAGGCCTGGCTGTACAAAGAGATGCACAGGCATCATTATTTGTAACCACTATCCATGAGCAACATTTACAAATGAACATCAGATTTGACTGGAATATAATGAAAAACTACAGGCTATACACGCGATAAAGTTCATTACACATTTAATAGTAGTCAAACAAACTGGATACAGCCATCAAGTTCTTAAAATAACTCCAGCACAAAGAAAGCAACACAAAATTAAAATCGCGATGGAAGGTTATTACAACATTTCCAGCAGACAAAAGCTGTAGATCAGCTGCAGGACTCACGTCTGTGTCTGCCTGCGTTGGAGGAATGGGATGTTTAACAAGCTTTAATTACCTGCTGTAATGAGCTGTTCTGCTTGTTTCATACTACCCCTGAGCAGCGACTTTTTGGGAGGTAATATTAAGACCCCAGAACTACATTTAGACCCTGGTCCCTCCGATGGAAAAACAGTGAGTTCCTCCAAAGGTTCCTAGTTCTGGGGAATAGTACATTTGGTCGAAACGCAGCTTAGGATTCTTCTGAGCAGCAGCTCAGGCTCAGTGCAAATTTAGGGCATTAATTGCCATCGGTGTGACTGTTGCAACACTCGCAGACATGAAATGTGCATTTTTCTCTAACAATGATCATTGTCAAGTGCCAACACTGGCTTGCAGAGGGCACATTAATGAGATTTCATTTAGGCTTTTTCTATGTTTCTTACAGCACTAACAGTAGTTACAGCTGATGGAATCTGCATTCAACACAGTTGTAATTTTAATATGTAGAAGCAACGTTCAGTGTAGACCTTCTACATGAATGTTTTGCACATTACCCCTTACTAATAAAAAATGGATTTAAAAAAACGTAAGTCATTTGTAAGCCCTGTAGCTTACAGAAAATATATATTTTATTAACCTGGAACTGGAACCATCAGAACCTAGTTCTTGGAAATATTAGTCTCGGAAACACACACACAAAGCGACTCTGAGTTTGAGCACTTTCATTGGGAGCAGGAACAAAAATGTAAGGCATGAACCCCTGTCTGTCTCCCACCTCCCCTGAGCTGTTTTTTCTCCCTTCATCCTCATCTTCTCCTTCTTGCTCATCTCCTTTTCCTCGGCAGTGCTTGAAAACTTTCACATTCCTCTCATAAAGTATTCATGAATGCAGTCGATGAGCCGTCTGAGTTTGCTCAGAAAAAGAGTGTGGAGGATCAAAGCTTTTGGCTGATGAAAGTGTGTTTGGGGTTATCACACAGAGAGCAGCAGCTTTCTGTGTGTGTGTGTGTGTGTGTGTGTGTGTGTGTGTGTGTGTGTGTGTGTGTGTGTGTGTGTGTGTGTGTGTGTGTGTCGTGCGCGTGCAATGCTGATGTGTCCATCCATGTATCTATGCATTAAAACGTGTGTGTTTACATTCGTTTCCTCTTCTCATTTCCATATGGTTCTTCTATTTTCCCACCCCATTTTCTCTGCTAAGCAGGTCATAGTTGGTTATTACTGAGGTTTACGTTTTCATATGTTATTGTTGCTTCTGCGTTTCCCCTCAGTGTGCTTCATTAGTTCTTTATTATAAAATAATATGAAGAAAAATATCCTGCAAAAAACAAAAGTGTGTGTCTGTGTGTGTGTGTGTTAAACATTCTCAGCTCTCCTTCAGATCACCACATACTTTTGCATTTTTTCCATAATATGAACATTTTAAAACAGTGACTCGTCTCAGAGCATTCTCGTGTGAAATATTAACCTTTATCTTCCACTCAGAGCTGTTGTGTTGTGATTGTAGAAAGGCAATGAATCTCTACCAACTCCTGAGGTATATATATGGCTCTTTAGCCAGAATGTTCATTCTTTGACTGTGTCTGTCTGATTAGGTAGTGTACATTTGGTATTTTGAGCTTTTTCACTGAAAAGAGCTGCCTGCTGTGGCCGAAAACGATACTACGAAAGCAGTGTTATGGGATAGGCAGCTAACAATGAGCCAAAACTCTCTCTACATCTCCATAAATCTCCAAAGCAGAGGGAAGCTGCAGATTCACCTGATAATTCTAGCTATCTCCTTCATGTTGTTATTTGATTGGTGATGTACAGGGCTTGACATTAACTTTTTTGCTCACTAGCCAATGTGGCTAGTGATTTTCCAAAGTTACTAGCCACACAACATTTTCACTAGCCAACTTTTTGTTTTTGGGAAATTGGGTTTCATATGATTAAAGTTGACAATGGTGTGCTAAAATGTACTAATATTATCATTAGCTCTGATAAGGTTGTGTGTAAAGCTCCTTTTTTGAAAACATGTAGTCTATTAAGATAAACACATTAAAATATTAGCTTCTTATTTAATAAAAATGCTGCATGAGTGTAAAAGATTAATTAAAAAGATAAAAACTAAACTGAAAAAATAATCACCAGAAACATTTGCATTTATCTGCAATTTATGTTTATCATCATGAAGCTGTGGAAGCTCTGAGTAACTAGAGATACATAACGGGGATACATGTCTTTTTCCAGATTATTCCCATACAGACGCATCTTCTGCTTTCATATAGCATGACGAACTTTATTAAAACAGTTGTATATTTTAATAATCAACTCTGGAAATGTAGTTGTCACAGGCGATTTAATGTGATATAAAGACAACTCTGCTAGTAGTAAGTAACACCACGTTCCTTAATCATGAATATATCTGTAATGTTACTGCATTTAACGGCACTGCCTTTTCTTTATCTCAGCTCTGCCTTTTCTCTTTCTCTTGTTCTGCTGTGCATTTCTTCTCCACATTGCTCGGCCAAGCACACTCACGCACTGACTGACCGCTGTGTTGATGTGTGTGTGCATGCGACCAGTCGCGTGTAATGACAGATATACCATCAGGTTAAAAGCAGGAGGCTGATGGTCCACAGGTGTAAGGGACTGTGGCTGCCATATAACAGATTCAACTTTTATATTCACTTTGACAAAAGTCTGGATGTCATATTTGAGACGTCAGAGAGTGAGACGCACATGTTGTGTGGATTATCGTGATATTAAAAAAGCTTGCTTTGTCATCACTGCCACTGGTTTAATTGATAATTAACGGCAGGCCAAAAAGCCCTCGGTCCAACAGCCTCGAGTTTAATCTCCACAGCGTCTTTTTGTTTAGAGTGTTGTAGTGTTGTGTCTTGGACTGTCTTGGTTGTCGTGTAGGATCTTGGACTCTTCCGTTCACTCGTTAGCAGCAGCTGCATTGTCTCCATCAGCACAGGCAACCCGATCGCATCTCATGCGTCACATATACACGCTTCCTTCGGCAGGCTGACTTACTACCAGCACCGGGGAATGAGAGGCAAGTCTTCGCAGTTTTGGGGACAGAGCCTTTTCCAGGGCAGCTCCCAGGCTCTGGAACTCCCTCCCCTATGAGATCCGCATGTCTGAGTCCCTTACCATTTTTCAGTCCCGTCTGAAGGCCCATCTCTTCTCTTCTGCCTATCCATAGTTTGTTTGTTTGTTTTTTTTTGTTTGTTTGTTTTTTTTGGTTTTTTTAAATATATTCTACCTGTTAAGCGACTTTGAGCCTGGGAAAAGCGCTATACAAATTCAATTTATTATTATTAAGTCTGTTGTCAGGTAACAGTCACTGGACTGACATATATCTAATATCTATTTTGATAATTTTGTGACATTTAATAAAGCATAACGTTATTACAGCGCAGTGATGTTGTGCTAAGTTATAATTTTAACACAGCTGCACCGTAACCTTAGTCCTGCTAGTGTTTACAGCTAACAGTTGATGAGAGTTGTAATGTCTGTTGATGCCTTATCTAACTTGACATAAAGTATTAATAATGAGCTGACTCCAGGAGTTCGTCTTCTGTGTATCTTTTTACTGACTTAACGGTTAACACAACAACACAGGCTTCGCAGTTCTCCATGTCATCAGGACGTGCCCTCTAACTCTTAAAGTGACAGAACATTCTAGTATACTTCTATTCATTACATCTCCCCCTCAAATATAATATCCTAATAGCAGCCATGAACTGTGGCTGTAGCCAGCTTTAACTTTAGGGTTCAGTAACTCCCACTACTCTAAGCTCTACAGCATATTCCAGCTTTAACAAAACAGAATGAATATTTCCTTCTATTACTGGCTCTCACTTCAGATAAAACAAGAAACTTTTAAGCCTAAGCCTGATGGGTATATGACATCTGCTGCGCTTAAGTCAAACATGTTACAACTTAACTGAATACACTTCAGGCTATTGAAAACAATACACTGGTCCCACCAGCCCAACAGCACAGACAATGCCTCACAGTCCATAGTTCGTCTGTGTACAAGTCCATCCTGGATGCTGGTTTGCTCACTCTACCAGAGCGAGTAACTTTAAACCCCTGTGTAAGAGTCTCTGGCGTGTCAGCAACCGGTGTTCCTGTACCCCGGATCACCCCATCGTCCATACCCTCAGCTGGAGGTACCTGTTCAGAACCTTCACCGACGGATAAGACCTCGTCAGGTGTGGCCAGCAGGTGACGCCTGTTCCTTCTGTAACCCTCACCTTGTGGTGTCTCCACTATGTAAGATCTGGGAGTGGAGCTCGAACTGTGAACAACAGCTGGTGTAGTCCATTGTTTGTGTCCACTCAGCTTTGTGAGCAGCTGAGCCGAGGAGCTGTGTCTCCTCGGCTCAGCGGTGGTAGACTCCTCACTCCATTTCGGCGGTTGTAGAAGTACGCCTGCTTCTGCTTGGCTGCAGCGTCAGCCTGCCGGTATACGTTCATGTCAGGCCAGCTGGGTTTCAAATTGTCATGCAGCATGGGCAAGGTAGTCCTGAGTCTCCTGCCCATCAACAGCTCAGCTGGACTGGAGCCTGTAGAAGAGAAGGGTGTGGCTCTGTATGTCATGAGGGCAAGGAGGGGGTCTTCCTGTCGAAGAATTCCTTTGGCGACCTGGACAGCCCTCTCTGCATGCCCGTTGCTCTGAGGATAATGTGGGCTTGACGTAACGTGGAGAAAGTCAAAATCCCTACTAAACTTCTTCATCTCTGCTGAAGCCAGCTGGGGTCCGTTGTCACTCACTAACACTTCAGGGATGCCGTAACGTGCAAAAGTAGCTTTCAGCCTATCAACTACCTGACTGCTAGTGGTCGTTGGAAGATGTAGAATCTCTAAGAATCGTGAGTAGTAGTCAGACACTACCAGATAATTTTGCTTTTTGAACTCACAAAGGTCTATTGCAACTTTCTGCCATGGTCTTGACGGGAGCTCACTTGGTATCAATGGCTCTTTCCTCTGCGTGTTTCTCTTTTCTCTGCAGTATGTACAGTGCTGCACTTTGACAGTAATATCACGTGACAATTTGGGCCACCAAACAGCTTGATTAGCTCTTTCTCTGCACTTGACTAGACCCTGGTGCCCATCATGGATTCTCTCTAAAATCGTCTCTCTCATATCTGTGGGAATGACTATGCGGTTGCCTCTCACTACTAAGCCGTCTAGCTCAGATAACTCTCCTCTCACCTGGTAGAAGTCTCTGATTGACTCAGGTACTTTACCTATGTACTCAGGCCATCCCGTCCTAATGAAGCTCAAAACTGTCTGAAGCTGTGGATCATCAGCTGTGCTTTGTTTTATTTCTTCCATCTTCTGGGGAGTGGCTGGCACCTGACATATGATGGCGTGAACATGTGCCGCCACGTCTTCTTGAGTAGCCCCATCTCCACAGCACTGCTCTGGGCCCCTGGAGAGAGCATCAGCCACTGCCAGCGTTTTGCCTGGTGCATATTCTGCTATGGCATTGAAACGCATGAGTCTCATCAATAACCTCTGGCACCTGATGGGAACATTGTCCAAGTCCTTACTGTTCATGAGGGGCACTAGCGGTTTATGATCAGTGATAAGTCTGAAGTTGGCGAGTCCGAACAGATATTCATCGAATCTTTCACATGCCCATACACTGGCTAGACACTCTTTTTCTATTTGTGCGTACCTGGTCTCTGCATCACTCAGACGTCTGGACGCATAGGCCACAGATTTCCACTGGTCTCCATGCTGCTGAAGTAGGACGCCCCCCAGCCCGTAGCCGCTGGCATCTGCAGACACTACAGTAGGCTTGTTAGCGTTGTAGAAGGTTAGAACCGGGGCGGTGGCAAGTAGGGTTTTGAGCTTTTGGAAAGCTGTGTTCTGTGCAGGCCCCCACGTCCACTCTACGTTTCCTCTTAACAGTTCGTAGAGCGGCTGACCCACGGTGGACAGCTCAGGGACATATTTAGCCAGATAATTCACCATTCCTAAGAACCTCCTGAGTTCCACAACGTTGTGCGGCTGGGGAAAGTTTTCTATCCCCATCACTTTGTCTGGGTCTGGTATGACACCTGTCTCATCAATGACATGTCCAAGGAAGCGAACTTGTGTCTGTTTGAATTTACATTTGTTTTTGTTCAGCTTAAGACCTGCTGCCTCTATGACCTTCAGTGCCTTTGCCAAGCGCTGGTCATGGATCTCCTCAGTCTCTCCATGGATGAGGATGTCATCCATGTAGATCTCAACCCCCTCGAGCCCTGCCAAGGTTTCAGCCATCTTCCGTTGGAAAATCTCCGGAGCGCTTGTGATCCCGAATGGGAGACGGCGAAAGACGTATCTCCCAAATGGGGTGATAAAGGTTGTGAGTCTTTTGCTGTCCTCGTGCAGAGGGATCTGATAGAAACCACTGGCTGCGTCTAATGAGGTAAAAACCTTCGACCCGGCCAGCCTTGGCATTATTTCCTCGGCAGTGGGCAGGACGTACTTTTCACGTTTCACTGCTCGATTCAGCTTCCTGAGGTCAGCGCAGCAACGAACCTCCTTTTTGTTGGGTTTGAGTACTGGCACCATAGCAGCGCACCATTCTGTTGGCTGCGTTACCTTTTCTATGATGCCTTCACTTTCCATGCGCTGCAGTTCTTTCTTTACTAGAGGAACGAGTGGCAGTGGTATCCGTCTGGCTGTATGCACTGCGTATGGCTGGGCGTCATCCTGTAGTATTATTCGCACTGGCTCGGTTTTCAGTAACCCACTCGATCCAAAAACTCCACTGATCTCGTGCACCCTCTTCACTAGACCCATGTCGACAGCCTCGGGGTGACTCAGCAGGCAGTTGCCTCTCCCCCAATCACATACACCGGGAAGGAATATTGTTTCTCTTTATATTTGGTGGTGGCTTGGAACAGCCCCATGCAGCTGAGGTCCCCCCCTGGGCTTATGAAGTGGGTGTCAGGCGGTGTCAGTCTTATTTTAGGTTTCATCTTTTTGAATGTCCCTAGATCAATAACTGTGGCATCGGCACCCGTGTCTATTTTGAAGGTGATTGGGTTGTTACATATTTCTAGGTTTACAGTCCAGTCATCCCGACTATTAGTCTCTTTACTAATTAATCCCAGGAAATATGGCTGCTTCTCTTTTTCTGTAACCTCCTTCAAAGCTTTCGAGCGGCATGCACGCTCCCAATGTCCTTGTTTATTACACTTGTTGCACTTACTTTTCAGTGCGGGGCACTTTTTCTCATCTGAGTGCTGGGGCTTGCCGCATCTCCCACATTCCTCCATTTTGTGAGTTGCCGGTCGGCCGCTGCTCCCTTGCCTTTGCCAGTGTTGCCCACTCCTTTTCTTCTGCGAGCCGTCGCGTCGGCGCACTGCATTCACATTTGCCAGTTGAGCCTCCGGGTGGTTGGTCTGCAGACTAACTGTTTAGTTATCTCCTCTGCCTGGGGCACTTGTTCAATAACTTGGACTAACGTCAGGTGAGCTTTGAGCTGGAACCTCCGGGATAGCTCTTTATCTTGTATACCCACAACTAGGCGGTCTCTGATGTGCTCATCCCTTTTGTCCCCAAACTCACAGTGTTCGGACAACTCGTACAAAATCCTTATGTACAGCTCCGCAGTTTCCCCGGGCTGCTGGCTGCGTTGGTAAAAACACGCCCACTCGTGTATGACGTTTCGACGAGGGATGAAATATTCATCAAACTTCTTGAGAACTGCCTCGTAGTTTACCTCCTCGTCCTCACTAGCAAAGTTGAACGAGCTGAATATCTTTTCGGCCTCGCTCCCCATCGAATAAATCAGCGAGCTCACTTGAATGTCCCCGCTATCCTGAAAATCGTGAAAATCTCTGCTTCCACTCCGGCCAGTCCGCGGGGTGGTCAAACTTGAATTCACTCGGTGGATTAAACTTCGCCATGATGACGTCACACTGATACACAGGCTCACTTCTGACACCATGTAATGTCTGTTGATGCCTTATCTAACTTGACATAAAGTATTAATAATGAGCCGACTCCAGGAGTTCGTCGTCTGTGTATCTTTTTACTGACTTAACAGTTAACACAACCACACAGGCTTCGCAGTTCTCCACGTCATCAGGACGTGCCCTCTAACTCTTAAAGTGACAGAACATTCTAGTATACTTCTATTCATTACAAGAGTTGTTCTGGGTCCGCTCCACTTCAGAGTTAAACCGGGAGCCAAATTACCACAGAGGTTGTCTCCTCTCCAAAACAAACGGACCGGCTCATTAAAACATTAAAACACAGCCACATAGTAGCGTTAGCCTGTGGTTTGTTTACAGCTAACAGCTGATTCGGTCCGCCAGAGAACACAACTTAACTTTTACTTTTTATTTATCGACAGAGCTGTGCTGTTGTTTCACAACAGGTGAACAACCCGCAGGGTTTGAGATTATTATTAAATTTATAAAATTTTAATAAGAGTGTGTTTTATTCATCTAGTGTGGCAAGCTTATTACTTAAATATGTTGTAAATCTGATGTTAATATATAGATATTATTCATGGATAGGCGTTAGGCTACTGTATGAATGAGCACTTTAGAGGTATAGTGATAGTAATTATAATTATATTTATGGCTGATCTGGTAGTATATACTCAGGAAAGATTGTGAAAATGGACGGATTTAGCCGGAGTAGTGGCTTAATTGAATATTGACAACATATTTCTGTGGTTTTTACATGGTTTGAATTTAGTTGTGGCTCCATGGGGCTTTATAAAACCATGATGGAGAAAGATCAAGAGGTGAATTTGTGCATTATACTTCAATTAGTCAATTAGAGCAAGCCAGGAAGCATTCTGTGTTTGAGAACTGCACTGTTTTTTTTTAAATCGCCCACTAGAGGGCTGTAGCGCCTCAATAACCAGCCTAGTTATGCAGTGTACTTCTGTGTGTGCAGGAGTATATTCACTTTCTACCTTATACTTACACTCGGTACCAGAGCCTGAATATGATGGTGCCTTGTTTGCTGCTCTGATTTAAGTCTAGTATAAACACACAACCGAAACCAACCTGTAGGTAAGTGATGAAACAAAGAATGAATCCAACTAGGTGGTATCATTAATTGTGACTTTGCAAACTCTGAGGTCTCAGAGCTGATCGAATGCACTTGTAGTAAATCGGTGCATCTCTACAATACAAGCCTCCTAATACCTGTGTCCTCAACACCTTCTACAGGACTTCAAAACAATTCAGTGTGCAGATAATTCTTTGGTTTTCATAATAGAGTAATTTCTCAGTGAATGTCACCTCATCTCTTAAAGAAATATTCAAATAAAACAATTATATAACATCAGCTTTTCATTTTTTAGTTTTTACTGACATACGAAATGTTAATAATACTGTAATAAAATGTTCATTTACAGTTAACTATCATATTAAGTTTAGATATTCACTATATTCTGATGAATGAAGAATGTGATTTTATTTTCAGTTGACTTGAAGTAATGTATTGTAACAGTAAAAATAATGAGCTGTCTGGCACCAGGTGGGACATCTGATCTGGTAGTTAATGTTAAATATAAAGTTAACTATAAAAGATGCCTCAGTTTGGTTGACACTACTCTTATGTCATACATTTGGGAGAAAATGGAACAAGTGAGCAACCTTGATATATACAGTAGATGACAGTCAATAACAATAGTCAAAATACAAATACAAGGGCTTAGTGAATACCTCAGGCAGCAGAAACCCGAGGGTGAGGACAAGGAAGACAAAGAACCTTTATGGAGAGACAAGCCGCTTCACAGCGTGTACCACAGACAAATAGAAGAAGTACGTGATATCAGAAATCCTACCAGTGGCTGGAAAAGGCTGGACTGAAAGACAGCACAGAAGCACTAATCATGGTGGCACAAGGCTGGGGTGTACCACACCAGGCAGGACATTTACATTTACATTTTACATTTTATTCATTTAGCTGACGCTTTTATCCAAAGCGACTTACAATTGCTATACATGTCAGAGGTCGCACGCCTCTGGAGCGACTAGGGGTTAAGTGTCTTGCTCAGGGACACAGTGGGGATTGAACCCGGGTCTCTCACACCAAAGGCAGGCGTCTTAACCATTGCGCCATCCCACCCCATCCCAGGACCCCGGTGCAGACTATGCAAGGACGCCCCTGAGACAGTACAGCACGAAACAGCAGGGTGTAAGATGCAGGCGGGAAGTGTGCACTTGGAACGCCATAACCAGGTAGGTGTCTGAAACAGTTTCTGGAGTGAGAAGGTTCAGCCACAATCTTTCCTGCACACCTCAGAGTCCTGGAGGCATACAGGTCCTGGAGGAATGAAAGATTGCAGCCGATCACCTTCTCTGCGGACCGAATGATACGGTCTAGTCTACACTTGTCCCTGGCAGTGGCAGCCGCGTACCAGATGGTGATGGAGGAGGTGAGGATTCACAATGATGACAGGCTGCAAGAAAGGCCAACCCTCTGTTAGCCTTTCTTGGCCATCACTTGGCCGCTACTTGAGGTGCTGGGAGATGACGGTGCCCATGAAGCTGAGTTAAGCTCTTCTTAAACTCCATGACCATCTCCACTGTCTAAAGAGGATTGAGCTCTAGGTAGTTCTGGCTGCACCAGGTCACCAGATGTTCAATCTACCAACCTATAAGGCGGACTCTTCCCCATCAGAGATGAGCTCAGTGAGGGTGGTGTCATCTGTAAACTTCAAGACTAGTGACTGGAGGTGCAGCTGTTGTTGTACAGGGAGAAGAGCAGAGGGGAAAGAACACAGCCAGTGCTGATGGTCCGAGAGTGAGAGACATGTTTTCCCAGCTTCACGTTTTGCTTCCAGTCTGACAGGATATCTGATCCACCTGCAGCTGGAGTCAGGCACACTCAGCTGGGAGACCTGTAGCAGGGGATGATGGTATTGAAACATAGGTTCCTGCCATAGGTTCCTGGGGAGTCCTTGTGCTGGAGGATGAAGTGAAGGGCCAAGTTGACTGCATGTAGGCGAACTGGAGGGGGTCCAGGAGTGGGTCTGTGATGGATTTGAGGTGGGACAAGACAAGGCACTCCAAAGGTCTGGTGCCGGGTCTGTAGTCATTTAGTCCTGTGGTCCTTGGTTTTTTGGGGACAGGGATGATAGTGAGGATTTGAAGAAGGGTGGCACATGGCATGTCTCCATTGAGGTGTTAAAAATGTCTGTGAATGCCGAAGACAGCTGATCGGCACAGTGCTTCAGGTTGGATGGGCAGACAGTCTGACCCAGCTACTTGATGAAATACAGCAGTTCTCATCACAGAAGCTAATTTAGGACGTCACAGCCTCTGTCAGCCCACCCAGACTGTTGATAGCACTCCTGAAAACATGTCAGTCATCGCAATCCAAACACGCCTGAAGGTCCTTTACAGCTTCACTGGTCCACTGCTGTGATATTCTCACTACAGGTTTACAGAGCTTTAATTACTGCCTGTATGCCAGAATCAGGTGGACCATGGCATGGCAGCACTGGGGACGGCGCGATAAGCACTTCTTTCGGTAGTGCAACAGTGATCCAGGGTATTTTTCTCTCTGGTCAGACATTTTGTAAACTGTCTGTATTTGGAAAGTTCATGGCTGAGATTTCCCCCAAGTCGTTGTCCTGCGGTGAAATGTAAAGACTGACTAGAATGAATAAAGCAAACTTGCGGAGAGAGTAAAACGGTTAGTGATAAAATATTTCCACATCAAGAGAACAGAGTAGACATGCACCAATTGTGTCGTTCCTGGCCGATTCCAATTACTGATTTCTTACAGGTCTGACCTACTGTTTCCGATTTTGGCCAATCTGATTTTCTTTCTTTCTACCAACAGTAATTGACAGCATACACAAACATTTTTGGATCTTTTCTTTTAAGAAAAGATTTCTTCTTTAAAGAAAATTCTTTCTTTATTAGGATCCCCATCAGCACCAGCATAACCATTAGCTATTATCACTGGGGGCCATACAACTGTACATTGATAATAAAACATTAATTATCAACTATTGCATTTTTTTCCAAAACTGCAGCAGGACAGCTCGCAGCAGTGTGTAAGGACCTCTCACTCACATCTCAAATTCAAAAGTGCTCCATATTAGGCTATGGATGGAGATGTTTTGTACAAATAATATCCACCTGAAAATAAATTGCAGTATTAAGTAGGCCAGAATGACAGTGTAACTGTGGTAGATACATGGAGGGGGAGTTAATTACAAATGACCGCGGTTAACTACCTGCGGTTATATAATTAGCTCAATTAGCCTAGTGGTCATCTGAATCTGCCCAGACTGGGACCTAGGAGAACCACAGGAGTGTATTGTCGTTAATGTTACATTTGAGGTTTTCAGGACAGTGTCAGAGAGCGACACCTTAGAACCGGAGCCGACCAGCGCTAAGCAAAACTGTGCTCAGCAGCCTCCCAGTGAACACCCGAAACACAGAGAATATAGTACCGATGTGATTTACAGAATATGTTGATGGACAGATACATTTACTTTTTGCTAAACTGCTAACTGTATCTGTCTATATTTGTAGCTAATTAAGTCAGTTTAGTTGCTGCTAGCTGTCTTTTATTAGCTGAGTCAGCCCCGGGGTGCAAAGAGTCAAATCCAGCAAGAAAACCACCCTGGTCCTGTATTCCTTGTTGTCAAAATTGACCTCTGTCGGTTTCGGAGGCTGTGTTTGGTCCCGGTCCGGCCACAGTGTTTACTCACTGAAAACTGGGTGGGGCGTAACGCACATTCAGGCTATTGACTACTGTGAATGCTAATCAATATCTGCAGCAAATCCCTCCCTGTCTTTGTGTTTTTAAATATGCAGAAACAAACAGCACGTTCTTTCATGGGAAAATTGAATCAAAAAATGTATATTAAAATCTAAAAAGAACAAAATGAATCAGTTCTTTGTTTAAATCATTAGCCTGTATATGATTAATAAAGTAGTGTTATTTTTCTCTTTTAAACCAATAACTTCCAAAATATTCTTAAATTGTGATAAAATTGAAAATTAATTGTGATAAAATTGTGAATCATGATCGTGCCTGAAATAAATCATGATATTTGTGCCATATCGTACACCCCTACATGTTGGAGTAAAATATTCCCTGTAGCGCCAAGACAATGGAGACACACAAGTTGCCCAGCACATTTACCTGTCCTCTGGTGCATCACAGCCCGAACAACAGCAAGCGTACACTTGACCAAAATGTCCACTAATTCCCCTGATGATGCAAGAAAAGTGGGAAATAAAGTTTAATAAGTTGGTTGATCTGTTGCAACTTTCTAGTTATGTGTTCAGTGACAGTGTTCACTTTTTTAAATGCAGTATTTAATGAACATGACACCTTCGCCAGCCTTATGCTCATTCTTCACCTAAATGATGATTTCAATGATCTACTGTGGTGATTGCTTTCTGTTCATCTAACCCGATCCCAACACAGACTGCTCTGCTTTGATCACATCTGTATTTTGTGGCTCCACCAATTGCCACAATGGCAGAAATCCAAGCTGCCAAACATGCTTTCAAAATCATATGTGTGACATCACAGACACTACATCTATGATTTGTTGTTTGTTTGTTTTTGTTTTTTAATGGTTTATGTTTCTTCCACTGCGTCTGTCCCTCTAGGTTCCCAGCTATTCATTGGCCATTAGAGCTCTGGATAGTGGAATGCCACCCATGTCCTCTACCGTTATGGTCAACATTGACATCTCTGACGTCAATGACAACCCGCCCATCTTCTCCCCAGCTAATCTCACTACTGTCATACAGGTTAGCATGATGACTGACATGATATTTACTGTGATGTATTAGTGTGATGTATAAATTCATCTGTGCCATTGTTTAATAAGTATTATCCCAAATCTGGACCCTGTAAATAAGATGCCTGTAAGTGTTTATAAGTGTTATTTTAAGTGTTATTATAAGTGTTATTTTAAGTGTTATAAGTGTTTTTTCCCTTGAAGATATTGTAATTACTGTGTAAAGCTTGTGATAGGAGGTTTCAGAACATTACAGAACATTATTTCTGTCATGTTTTTAGGTCTCCTGGTAATAAGACAAAGGTGGAGAGCTACTTTTTGTTCACCTTACTGCAGGATTGGACTAAACCATGTGCAAATTTTATTCTGTCAAACTATTTATTTAGGCAGCAGTTATAAGCTGTGTCTCAATTCAGGGACCGCATCCTTCGAAGGGCGTGGCCTTCGCGGCCTACGAAGGCATGCAGCCGCAGAAGGCCGAACGGACCGTTGTTAAATGAGACGGTCTGGTCTACGGAGGACTGTCTATTAGCGTCATCAACTGACCCCGCCCTTACCCATGCGTGGGGAGCCGCTCCTGTCAGCCTAGCAACCTTCACAGCTCGCGGTCCACGGAGACGAATATTTTAATTTTGACTTAGGTACTATAGCCTTCCTAAAGCTAACAGTGATATTAACCACAGTTAACGTAGTTTATTGCTACTGCCATTTCACTTTCACAACATAATTTCATATTTAAAGAAAACATAACCTTATTTTAATATTAAAATATTGACACTATTTTTTGTCATTGATCAGCTAAAGCAAGTTAAATAGAAAGATATACAAGCCTTATCTAACTAAGCTCTCTACACTTCATAACAGTTGTTCTTCTCCTTGTATCCCTAAACCAGCCCAGGCCTCTGTGCTGCAGGATAAATCTGAGTGGTCCTGTGCTGGACAGGTTTTTTAGCCAGCAGGACACACGGC
This sequence comes from Lepomis macrochirus, assembly GCA_024633595.2. Lineage (NCBI taxonomy): Eukaryota > Metazoa > Chordata > Actinopteri > Centrarchiformes > Centrarchidae > Lepomis > Lepomis macrochirus. Next base: position 35,488,399 of record JALXJV020000009.1, on the reverse strand, counting down.
AGCCCATCCAGGTCCAGCAGCATCACCAGGGTCTCCCTGCTCAGCAGAATACATGTTGTAAATATGTTGTAAATACTAATAGTTATAAAGACCACAGAAAATAAAATTTATTTCACAAATATTTTATTTGAATTGATTAATAAATATTATATATATATATATATATCAATATTTAAGGATTATTTTTCGGCAAGTGTCTATAGTAGAGAGAACAGTCTGTCCATCCTCTCTCTGCTCTCCTGCACTCTCCTCTCCTCTGCCTCTCTCTGCAACCTCATGTCTTCCTTAAGAAGTTGAAGCAGCTCATCCTCTCTGTCCCTCTTTCTCTTTCTCGGCTGGCTCTCCTCCTCCTCTTCCTCCTCTTCCTCCTCCTGGTCACCCACTGCAGTATTTGGCCCTGGTGTGTCCTCAGGGATAGAGGCAATTACGACAGGTGGGGTGGTGGAATGCCTCTGTCCCAACACCTCATCCATGAGGACAAACCAGGGCCAAGTTGCAGCAGTGGGCTTCCCCCCTACACCCTCTCCTGACCCTGGACACTTGCAATCCTAAGGCACAGGAATTTAATCATGGTAAATGACAACAGCAGAAAAACAAACTTCAGCAACTGTGTTTATTAAGGTGCATGGCTGAAATGAATATACAAGCGTAAATATTATATAAAAACAGGGTTGTAAGATGAATGCAGTTAGTAGTTCCCTTTATGCTACACAGTGGACGATTTATATAAAAAATTATGCAAAAATGTATACAGAATATATCAATTTCAAATCACACATACATACTTTGTATTTTTTTTAAATTGTCCCACTTTTTTTGCTTGGAGGGAAGTCACCTTCCCCACAGGCCCATTTTCTCCAAAATTGTCCTAATGACAGAGAAACAAGAGAAATGGTAATTTTGTGAAGACTGGAAAAGGTGACAGGGCAGAGACACAAAAACACAACAAAGGGCTGCCCCATCTACTGGTGTTCTTATTGTTAAAGGCTTTGAATAGGATGGGGGCTCATTTAACTGTAACTTCAAGTATATGAATTAAATGCAGATATTACAAAGGGCTATTGATTCTTTAATTACCTCCAAGCCACGTTGGCAGAAAATTTTGCCCGGTGAAGAGGTGGTCGCTCTCCCCTCAATTTAATGAACAGGGCAGTTTGCTCTTTGCTCCCTAAAACTTCACCAAACAGTAAGCAGCATAAATGCATAAAATAACCTAGTTACATTAACCGTGTATATAGCCCGAGGTTTAAGTAACCATTACTAACGTTAACTGTCTGAAAACCAAGCAGGGTTCACAACCCGTCTAACGTTAAATTAGTCTTACGTTACGTGGTATTTTCATGTACATAATATTAAGTATAAGTGATGTATAAAATCGCGAAAATCTCGCTAAGACCTGGGTCTGACTCTGAACCTCTTCGCTTTAAGGGAAGACGTTAAAGGCTTTATTTTTTAGGTTGTAGCTTGCCCAGCAGAGTTTAACTTAACGTTAATGTTAGCACATCAACAACCTCAGGTAACGTTAGCTCGCCAGTTAATCACGTAACTCACGTTAACTTCTTCCACAAAACTATTATTTAAACGACACATTGCGCTTTAATTCCTCTCGTTATTTTTACATTTGTGTAGTTGGCTTTTGAAGTGAGTTGAAATCCCATACTTACATTTATAAGTAAAATCCGGGGGGCTCAACTCCACAACCACAGCCGATGCCATTATTTACGCTGGGACAATCAACCGGCGCGCAATGAATGTCGGGATACCCGGGCTGCGAAGGATGCAGCTGTTGGATCCTCCAAACGGACGAAAAGAAGGCTGCATTTGTCGGCCGCATTTGAAGGAGCCTTCGAAATGGGACAGCCTAGTCGCATCGACTGTGACGTATTCGGTCTTCAAATGCAGCCTTCGAAGGATGCGGTCCCTGAATTGAGACACAGCTATAGTTTATGTACAGTACTAATAATTTAAAAATCTAAATTGCAGGGGAAAAAACATTTAATGAAATGCTTTTGAGGGCTCTCACTAAGTTGTGTCTCTGGGTACTTAGTTTCACTAATTATTCAGCCACTTCATCCCTTCTTGCAAATTGTTTTGTTATAATTATGACCTCAAGGGCCACAGAACCTCCTGTTCATAGTGGCCTTTAAGACAGCTCATGCAAAACCCATTTCAATGTAAATAATGGGGGTCAAATCCCACAGTTGGGCTTCAACTTACAAATACAACAGACAAGTACAGTGGATATCATCAAAGACATTTTAGAGGAGACATGGCCACTCAATTACATCCTCTATACCAGTGATTCCCAAAGTGGGTCGGGACCGCGTGCACGGTTGCGTGCAATGTTTATATACGTTTATAGTGGGGGGTCACAAGTCACTTGCACCGTTACTTTGGGGGTCGTGGGCTGAAAGTTTTGGGAACCCCTGCTCTACACAACTCTATGGGGAAAGCCTGTGATGGCAAAGATGGCGGTTATCCCACCCCTCCTGCTAGAAAGTTTTTAATTGTCTGCTTTTAACAGCCAAAGTGGGAAACATATTTCAGCCAATTGTGTAGTTCGTGGCGGTGCATGTGTAGTAGACGTATAACTTATTGGGAAAAGCACTTTTTAAACCTTATTGTGGGGCAAAGTTATCAAACTTTTTCAGCAATTTTTATCAGATTTTGCTGCTGATTCTATTCATGTAGTTTTTATGTCCTGGTGAGCAGTGAAAGTGCAGTTCTGGCTCTCTGCCCATTCATTCAGATAGGAGCCTGGTCTTGTTAGGCGTTGCCAAGATGACGGCCAAGTGGCAGGACTTGCCTATTAGGACTTTGGTATCATCCAAAGTCTTTTAAATACAAAATGCCCTCTTTTTGTTTCCCTGGGCAGCGTTTTTATGCTGAGCTGCCGTGGTAACACAAATTGCAAGTGGAAATTGCAAAATGTAATAATACAGGGGTTCTCTTTGAATACGTTATCTTGCTAAAACAAATATCATAATGTGACCCCGCATAATGTATCTCCAAACAGGCAGGTTTTTCTAATGCTGTGTCTCCTCCCTCAGGAAAACAAGCCAATCGGCACCAGCATCCTACAGTTGTCCGTCACCGATCAGGACTCCTCCCACAACGGCCCACCCTTTGACTTTCGCATCCTGTCAGGAAATGAAGGCGGAGAGTTTGTACTGGAGGAAGATGGAACACTGGTGGCCAATCAAGTGTTCAGGAGGGAAATGGCTGAATATGTTATTCAGATACAGGTAGAGTAGTCAAACTGCTGTTTGACATGGCACCTGCAGCAGCTGCTGTAGTGATGCTACTGTAGCGTTTTGTGTGCATAATTTGCTCTGTACTTTTCTGATACTCCTTATGAGCATGAATGAGCATGAGTGGTTAATAGAGTCACAAAGACAAGAGGAGAAAGTAGCAGTAATAGTTTTGAAGCATTATATATATAAAAAGAAGCGTGTTAGCACTAGCTGTTATGTCCCCGTTCTAGGGGCAAACCTAGACAGAAGAGAAGGTGTCTCAGCAAAACCTAAAACTTCCCTAATCAAAAACTAAATATGAGGAAAAGACAAAGTACTAACCTAGGCTCCTACCAAAGAAAAACGGGAGAAAAAATGTCCTAAACTTCTCATTTTCAAATCAGTTTTATTTATATAGCACCAAATCACAACAGTTATCTCATAGTGCTGTTTATATAGAGCAGGTGTAGACTGTACTCTTTTTTAAAGAATCCCAACACTTCCCACAATGAGCAAGCACAATGTGACAGAGGCAAGGAAAAACTTCCTTTTAAGAGGCAGAAACCTCGAGACTCCAGGTGGGTGGCCACCTGGAGTCATGATAATTACCGTAATTTTAATGATAATAATAACAATAATAACAATAGGACTAGTAACAATAATTGTAGCAGAGAGTGTCCACCAGGAACACGGGGGCAGTAGGTGACTCCCAACCACAGATCTGCCTATAGCAGCATAACTAAGAGATGGTTCAGGACTCACCTGAGCCAGCCCTTACTATAAGCTTTATCAAAGAGGAAAGTCTTAAGCCTTCTTTTAAATGTAGAGATGGTGTCTGCCTCCTGAACCCAAACTGGAACCTAGTTCCACAGGAGAGGAGCCTGATAGCTGAATGCTCTGGCTCCCGTTCTACTTTTGGAGACTCTAGGAACCACAAGTAACCCTGCATTCTGGGAGCGCAGTGCTCTGGTGCGGTAGTAAGGTACTATGAGCTCTTTAAGATAAGATGGTGCCTGACCATTAAGAGCTTTGTAGGTGAGAAGAAGGATTTTAAATTCTATTCTGAAAGCCAATGCAGAGAAGCTAAGACAGAGAAATATGATCTCACTCCTACTAACAGCTTACGAAGGTTCAATATCTATACAAACACTTATATACTACTTATATACTTATATTTACAACAATCAAACTATTTACAATAAACCAAAGGTTTATATATTTTACATCTCTAAGCTGCTGTCACTACTTACAAAGCTTGTCACAGCACAGAACACAGAGCTAAAGGTTGTACATGGTTGGGAGTCGCAGGGTGAAGAGAAAGAGATTCTGTCTGCTGGGTTTCAAAATAGCTGCCGACCAACCATGAGGCTGCAATCAACTCTGAAGAATCACGGGTGCCTTCCCATTACATGCAAAACACATGCACACACACATACTGAGGGGGAAGAACATATGTAATTGCAGGAGAAAAAAAGCAAATGACCCCAGGGTCATAACATAACACAAAAGACACACTTGCTGCCCTCTTTCAGCTCTGTGTCAGTACTCCGTGTTCTCTGCTGACCTCAGACCAGCTCTCTGCAGTCTTTACTGTAGTCTGTTAGCTGCTAGCACTACTTGAAAGTGATACTCAACAGTGGAAAACCAAAAAAGTGAGGCCAAGGATGCTTTGTCTCATCTGAACATCCTGGTGTAGCTTAATACCCCATTAATTTGTCAAGTCAAGATGGGGCACACTTTGATACAACATGGTAAAGGCAGACCTGGGATCACCAGACCACGAGCCATGTAAGGGAATGCATGAATGGACAAAATAATAAATAAAGTAATGTAATGAATGCAACCGAATAAAAGTAATAATTATCGAAAAGTAAAAACGCATTACTACCCAGCTGTTCATATGAACTTCCTGACCAAATAAAGATAATGTAGACAATGACATGTTACAGATGAGAGATGCTACCAAGTTATTTGTCCTGTCCACTTCTCCTTTCATTTCTATTTTCATGTGTTTCCTCCTGTCTTTTCTTATGATCACAATTTCTATCTCTGTTTTCCTTCCTCCTCCCAGGTGACAGACTCAGGGAAGCCTCCTCTCTCCTCCTCCTCCATGCTGACAGTGAGGGTGATTGAGGAGAGCCTCCACCGTCCTGTGGCGTTGCCACTGGAAGTTCATATTGTCACTATGGAGGACGAGTTTCCTGGTGGTGTGATTGGCCAGCTGCACGCCACCGACGCTGACCCTTATGATGCGCTGACCTTTGGCCATGCCCCCCCAGCCCAGCGTAGTCTCTTTAAGATCAGTCCTCATGATGGTAAGATCATCGCCCTGGGAGGATTGGATGCTGGCAGGTACTCTCTGAACGCCAGTGTTAGTGACGGCCGCTTTGCCGTACCTGTGCCCGTGAGTATTCATGTGGAGCAGGCCACACCAGAGATGTTGCGCGAGGCAGTGACAGTGCGCTTTGAGAGTGTGGCACCACAAGACTTTGTGGCATTGCACCTTAAGAGCGTTTTGAAGGTATTACAGCAGGCAGCCACATCGCAGCAACAGGACATGCTGCACCTGCTTAGTCTGCAGCCAGTTGGCGGGACTCAACAGCTTGACATGCTCGTTGCAGTGAAAACCGCAGGGGATGGGTACTACAAGGCAGCGTACCTCACCCAGAAACTCAGTGCATCACGGCGGCAGCTGGAGGAGGTCCTCAGAGTGTCAGCTATCCTAGATAAGAACTGCTCTGGGCTAGAGTGTCGTGGGGCGCAGTGTGAACAGAGCATTACCCTGGACTCACACAACCTGGCTACATACAGTACCCCACGAGTCAGCTTCGTCTCACCACGCTTCCACCGGACCTCACGCTGCACATGCAGTGGTAAGTGAGAATATCTCGTAAATGTACCATGGATTTATCTGTACTCTGATTGAGTGCTCATGCATTTGGTGTGTTCCAGAATAAAGAGCCAAAGTGAAACTGGAACATTCATGCGGACAGGGCCGGCTGTGGCTCAATCCCAGGCTCTTCCAGGTGGCATGTCAAAGTGTCCTTGAGCAAGATACTCAACCCCAAATTGAACTGAATGTTTTTTTCATTGGTGTATGAATGTTTGTTCCTGTTTGAGCATTTAGGCTCAGTGTGATGTAGTGTAAAAAGCACTTTGAGTGGTCTCAAAGACATAGGCACTATATAAATACAGAGCATTTACATTTCCAAAACCAAGAAATTTGAAACTTTGGAACAACACCTATGGGCTGCAAATGTGGCTTGGCTGTGCAGTATCTATTTGCTTTACTAAAAGTCCAAGGAGGCTGGCATCACTTTTCACACAGTATACAGTAGATGAGATATTAATTTTTAACATATGGGCCAATTAAAACTACAAAATGTTAGTGAACTAGGTAACATAGAACTAGGTAAGCTGCAAGCAGTGTTGAATGGGCCCTCATCTCAAGTGCACCTCGTGGGTGAGCGACAACCACGGTCTTGTCACCTGCACTTATCAGAGATGTTAAGTGTGGAAAATATCTGACAGTGTGTGGTTGAGGTACCACAGTTACAGTTGGTTAACTTTGAATCTGGTAGCTCGCTTACTTATTTTGGATCATCGGAACATCAAAACTGTCCGCATTGCCATGCCAACGTCATTTGACAAAACTTCAAAAGCTTCACAATTTAGCATTGGAGAGATCTTTAGATTGCACTGCCTAAATTTGAATTCATTTGGATTAATTTTGTAGACTAAGTTTGTTAAAGTATCGAGCGTGTAAATGACAAAGAATTTCATATTCAATTAAAAATGTCTGACTTCCTGTTGGGTGTGGGATATGGCTTCAAGATGATTTTTTAAGAGATGATACATCTGTTTTGGATTGAATTATATATGATTTTTGCATGCACGAAAAGAGAGTAAATTCTATCTTGATGACCTCCCCCGTGCTGTCCGCCGACTAACACGGTTTGGAGTAGGAGGCCAAAGGCAAGGCACGGGCCGGCGCATGTATCTCGGGGCCCTCCCGGCACGGAGGTGGGAACCGGAGGAGTCGGAGAGTGTGCAGAGAGGACAGTCCGAGTCATAGGCCTTTACCAGAAGTCTTACTTCAAAATGTTATTTTCCCCAAATCATGCCCTCAGTTGAGGCAATGATTCACACAGTTTATGTACAAAGTTTATTATTACATTCACTATGTCCCTTTAGTTAATTTGGACTGATTGCATGCTGAAATGATAGCAAAGACCCTATATCCCTCTGTTTTTCCTTTCAATTGTAAGACTGCCTTGCAGTCAGTTTATGTTCTTTACGGTAGTATGAAAAGTGTTGTTTTTTTTTGCCCTGGTGTGTGTACAGATACCAGCTGTGCTGTCCTGTCAGAACAGTGTGAGGACCAGCCATGTCCAGCAGACATGCAGTGTGTTTCAATTGAGGCCATAAGAGGGCGCTATGCATGCCAGTGTCCACCGGGCAAACTGGGAGAATGTGCAGGTGCGTGTGTCAGAGAGAAAAAGGGAACACACAGAATTCTTATTTTCTTCTCAATTTGATGTATGAAAAAAATGCAACAACTTTGCTTTTTGTAAATACATTTTAATGTATATATTATTATTATACATACTTAATTGAATTAACCCACGCGTGTGTGTGTGTGTGTGTGTGTGTGTGTGTGTGTGTGTGTGTGTGTGTGTGTGTGTCTGCAGGTCATTCGTCTTTGAGTTTCTCAGGTAACAGCTACATCAAGTACAGGCTGTCTGACCGACTGCAGACAGAGCTGAAACTCAGCCTGAGGATCAGAACACTGCAGAGCCGAGGAATCATCATGTACACACACACTGAGCCTTGCACCATGCTCAAGGTACAAACACACAAGGTCTAGGCTCTGACATTTTAAAGGGGTAACGGCTGCTCGATCAGAAAGAAACCTCGGCTCTGCTCTCTGTGTGCTGAATCAACAAACAGACTGAAGGAAATTAAGTAAACATTTTCTTAGAATAATTTGACATGCACCTATTATAACATTTTTAAATTGAAGTTTAAGTCATTATACATTTTATACTTATCACCTATTTGATGTAATTAGATGTATTTTACAGATATTTCAGATTCTTATTTCAACTTGACAACTGCCAGAGATCGTGAGAAATTTAGCACTTAAAATGCAGGCATGTGCCGGACCATGTTGAGAAACCCTGAAGGAGGATCAAAGTGAAATAAGAAACATTAAAACTTGCAATTCATGAAAGTGATATTGCTAGAAAATACTTAAATTACTTTAAATTCTTTTGTATATGGTGCATGGTATTTTTAAAATTTCTGTGTTCTGATTTCTCATTGGTGTCATATTAATCACACATATCTATTATTTTTCAGAACACTTTATACTTACAAACATCTTACTCTAATGATACAAACACGGGATAAGGCAAATTCTGTGTTTACTTACAATGCACACTCATAGTTGCTAATTATATATAAAAGTTTTATAGAAGACTTGCAGTAAACAAGACAATTTTGTTTTAATTAATTCCCTGATATATGATGTACTGTGCAACATGAAGGCTGTTTGTGTGTGTGTGTGTGAGAGCAGTTGGAGGAGGGGAGGCTGTGGTTCCAGCTGGCATGTGGCCTTGGTGATGGTGGCGGTGGAGGTGGTGACAGTCGTGACATGTTGGGCATCTCTGGCCGTCGTATCAATGATGGCAGCTGGCACACGGTGGCACTGGAGCTGAACCGCAACTTCAGCAGCCTGGCGCTGGATAACAGCTACGTTGAGCAACGCCATGGACCGCCATTTATCCAACTACTCGCTCCCGACAGAACCATCTACTTTGGAGCACTGGTCAGTTAATGAGTAGCTGCAGCTGCAGCTTCAGATAACACAATGGCAGCCATGTTAAGGCTTCTTAGCATTTGGCCATCCGGTGTGTTTTAGGACATTACATTAATGTAGCACTCCTTCTTATTGGTAGTCTTGCTGTCTGGATCTCCAGAGAACTGAACACTACCACTGATAGAATTGCTGATACTGGCCCTGCAAAAATCATTTTATTAAAAGATGTATTTTTAGTCCATTGACGTATCAGCCATTGACTTCCCAACACCTGCCTTCCCCACCTCTCTCTGCTGTTTCCTCAGTACATGATAAGGCAAGGCAAGGCAAGGCAAGTTTATTTATATAGCACATTTCAACAACAAGGCAATTCAAAGTGCTTTACATAAAACATAAAAGCAACAGGGAAAAACAAATAAAAACAGGCTGAGGGGTTGAGCAAATAACTGAGTCACAATCATTCTGAAAAGAGAACAAATAGAGAAGTACTCTTAATCTACTCTCTATAGCTGGTCTGTACTCGGGTCCACAGCAATCTTTGGGTCCACTGAAACTCCAAAAACCCTCGGACACTACAGAGAAACCAGGACATGTCTGTCAACAGGCCCCTTTGATCCAGTTATACTCTGGACCCACCTGCACGTTTACAGGTGGACAGAGGTTCCTGCAAATCACTCGGGCGCCAGATTTAAGATCCACTTCCTTCACTCTGTTCAATCTCACTCCCAAAATGTCTTAACCCAGCTACCTACTCATTTCTCACCGTGTAAATATTTAATTAAAAGCAATGGTAAAAAGCTAAAAACAAAGAAAAGTTACAGTGTTACAATCAGGGTTAAAAGAGTTAAATGGAAAATAAAAACAGGCTGAGGGGTTGAGCAAATAACTGAGTCACAATCATTCTGAAAAGAGAACAAACAGAGAAGTACTATCCACTTCCTTCACTCTGTTCAATCTCACTTCCAAAATGTCCTAACCCAGCTACCTACTCATTACTCACCGTGTAAATATTTAATTAAAAGCAATGGTAAAAAGCTAAAAACAAAGAAAAAGAAAACAGGACAGTAAAAGTTACAGTGCAGTGTAAGTTATCAATAAAAAGAAAAATCTTAAATATTTAATTAAAAGCAGTGGTAAAAAGAAAAGTCTTCAGTCTTGATTTAAAAGAACTGACAGTTTCAGCAGACCTGCAGTTATCTGGGAGTTTGTTCCAAATATACGGAGCATAATAACTGAACGCTGCTTCTCCTTGTTTAGTTTTGACTCTAAAGTGAAGTATTTTAACCTCAAACTAGACTCAGCCCTCAACACTGATGCCCCTCTGGAAACCAAGAAGAAATTCTAGTCCGTTGTTATTCCTTGTAAGGATGAGCAAACACGTATTCTGCAAAGGGAGTGTGGAGGAAGATCAAGCTCACAGTCCATGACATCTTCAAATACTCTGTAGCTGCTTATAACAAAACATTGTGTTGTGCAAGACAAGCCTATTTCTCTGGTCTCATCAATGAAAACAGGAAAAACTAATTATAAGTATTTTTCTCTACAATCAGTCATCTCATAAATTCCCTCTAGTCTATTGCCCGGCTATGTCCAGCGTCTAAATTAAAATGTCATGAGTTTGCATCATTAAAAAAAATAAGATAATCATCATCCAAACTAGAATTATTAATAATTATTACTATTAAGCCAAGTAGCCAAACCCTTAACACCTCTTGGCCTACCTTTAATTCCTTTTGCAGAATCAGTGGAGCAGAGCTAAACCATCATGCAGATGAAATCATGTAGCTGCTCCTTAGATACAGTCCCTACCACATTTTTTAAAGAGGTCTTAGATTATTTAATTGATGATGTATCAGACATTGTAAATTGATCTCTTCATTTAAAACAGCCTTAGTTAGGCCCTTACTGCAGAAGCATGACATTGACCCCTTGGTGCTGAGCAACTACAGGCTTATCCCAAATCTGCTATTTCTGGGTATGATTCTGGAGAAGGTAGTGCATAAACAATTAAATACGTTTTTACATGAGAATAAGATACACAATACATTTCAGTCTAGTTTCAGAAAGGAACATAGCACAGAAACAGCACTTGTGAATTTTGTCAGTGACCTCAGGGTGAGCTTTGATTGTAAATATGTTTCCATCCTTGGACTCCTTGATCTGACAGCTGCCTTTGATATACAGTGGACCATAATATTCTTTTAGATTGTCCTGAGAACTGGGTTGGTATCTCTGGCACTGCCCTATAAAGGTTCCATACCTATCTGACAAAAGTTATTTTGTCAGTCTTGCTGACCATGTCTCAGATAAACTTTATATCCTCTCCGGTATTCCACAGGGATCCATTCTTGGACCTTTATCATTTTGGAAAAAATATCAGTGATCATGGTATGATTTTTTACTTTTTTTTCTCAACCCCTTAGTGGAATGTCTGTCTTCCATTGTACATTGGATGAGTCAAAATTTTATAAAACTAAATGAGGATAAGACAGAAATTCTTGTGGTTGGCTCTAAGACACAAAAACAAATAATTTCTAAAAAAACTGCAATGTCTGGCTGTGCAGGAAAAGAGTGTTGTCAAAAACCTGGGTGTCCTTATTGACATATAGAGTTGGATTTTAAATCACATTTTAACAGTCAAAGTTACAAAGAAACATTGCCAAAATTAGACCCCACTTTGCCTTGGAAGGTGCCAAAAAGTTATTACATTGTTATACTGCTTTTGTTTTTCACTATTGTACAATTATAATATAGCTTCCCATCTTACATTAGTCATTAGTTAATAAACTTCAAAATGTCTTTCTTCTTGATGCCTTTAATGCAGCATTTAGACGTTGCAAAATAAAACATATGTCTAACTTAATAGTGCAATCCTTATCATGATATGTAATCACTTGTTCACTGACATTTTCAGTAATAACACCTCTGTTTTCCCCAAAATAAGTTGTTTAGATATTATATATATCTAATATGTTTAAGCTGTTCACAGGAATTATAAAAATGTACTGCTACCTCTAATCTATAGATTTTATCATTTTCAATACATATTTCTGTCTTCCAACTAAAAATGTAGAAGGACATCAAAAGCTGTTTATATTTACCAGGTTATTCTTTTTGCATATTGGAGACCATGCATGTATTACATATTGTACTTAATAACTATCCAAACTCATAGTAGCTAACTATAGCCTAAATTACCCTTACTTACTTACTTACTTACTTACTTACTTACTTACTTACTTACTTAAAAGTGCTAAATCTACCTCAGTCACTGCCATAGAATTTGCAGGAAAACATTTTGATTAAAAGAAAATAAATCTACTTCCTTAAGTTTATACTTGAAGAAATTAAGAGTCCTCACAGATACAGTCTGTGTGTCTTTCTATTTAGTTTTTTCTTCTGTGCATGTAAAAAGTGCTTTGTCTATTTTGGCACATCTTGAGGGTGTCTTTGTATGTGTATGAATTTTTGACCGCTCTCTCCTCAGGTGCAGCACCCCAGCTCTCGCAGCCTCATGCACTCTCAGAAGGACCCGCGGGTGCTTGAGGGTTTCCAGGGCTGCCTGGACTCAGTCATGCTAAACAACTACGAGCTGCCACTGCAGAACAAACGCTCACGCTATGCAGAGGTGGTAGGACTGACAGAGCTGAAGCTGGGCTGCATCCTCTATCCTGACGCCTGCCTACAGCAACCCTGTCGCAACGGTGCCACTTGCACCAGCTTGCCCTCTGGAGGTGAGTAACATGAAATAGAGCAAAAAACACACTATAGGCCTGCAGGTATTTAAAGCCCACCTCCAGCCAGTTTTAACTGCTGTCTGTAAAATGCATGTTACAGACTCTATATAAGACAGTGGCAGGTGAAAGAGCACCGCGTTTTCTGTCATCTGTCCTCCAACACACACGCACAGATGCCATGATGAACATACCTGCTGTAAGTTCTAAGTAAATTACGTGGTGTGACATTTTTTTAATGAGGCATGACAAGTGCGCCTGCGTAAGCTTGGAGAATGACGTATGACTTATTGAATTTACTATAGTCATACGTCACAACCCCGTTTTAACAACTAAGCAACCTTTGCAACTTTGAGCACAAAATTAAGCTATTTGTCAAATATTTGGCGAACTATGTGGTTAATCAACATTGTAAGGAAATGACTCAGAAAAATATGAAATATCATAGAAATTTCAAAATACACTGGAGGGGGGCTTTAATGCCATGTTAATTCAATAAATGTGTTACATGTGTTTAGGTGTTTAAAGTGTTCTGTAATGTGATCTTTACTTTAACTATTTAGTTTCAATTGTTTGAAAGTAATGACAGTATTGAAAGTTTTCATCAAAATGTCACGTTGAGACAATTCTTGCTATTGAATGGCAATATTTGATATCTATACATTTATTCAACCATATATGTAGTTGTCAAACACTAAAAGACTTTAGTGATTTGTGAACAGCCCGCATATTGTTCACTTCTGACAACCACAACAAACTAAAAAAATTACATTTGAAAATGCTGTGAATGCTGATAGCTGAAATGATTTAGAAAGTGTTGCTGGAAAAGGAGACATGTGAAATGAATTGCCCTGAAAATCTGAAAGATCAAACGTTTTTGATTGGCAGAATTAGAAGCTGAACTGCATTCCCTGAAGAATAGATGAGAGATAAAATACATTGCTAAAAAGACTGAAAGAAGAAATGCTTTGCATAGTAGTAGACAGATCAACTAAATTGCCCTTACATGATTTTACACTAAAACGTAAGAAAACTGGTGCTGATTCTACAAAAGCATAGTATAACGTCATCTGTGAACAAACTTATTATATGTTCATGTCCTTTGATTTGAATTCCCATTATTTCTTCACTCTGTCATATAGTCTGTACACCCACATAGGCTCAATATACAGTGCAAAGAGAAGGTTCCCCTCTTTAGCTTTTTGTTAGGCTACCATTTATTTTTATTGTAGTGACAGGGTTTTGATAGATTGTTCTAATACAATTAGAAACAATCAATTAGAAGTACAAGACAATTAGAGGCTGCAATATATAGTTAAGGTCTGTGGCAAAATTTCCCACAAACCTCTGACTGACTTATATTCTGTGTATGAGACAAGGACCCTCAAGAAGGCACAATCAGTCCTGGCCGACACAAGTCACCCCCTGAACAGCTGCTTCGTTTTGTTGCCATCTGGCCGCAGATTCAGTCTAAATGCAGGACAAACAGACAGAAAAACTCTTTTTTTGTCCATGCCGCTATAGGCTTTTTTAATAAGTCAATGTGAGTTGTGGACTTCTGTGAAGAATGTATTTATTTTGTTTCTTACTGATGTATGGCTGTTGTTTTGTATAACCTGTGTGTTATTTATGTCACATGCTGCACAACAAATTGTCCACCAGGGATAATAAAGACTCCTTGAACCTTGAATTAACAGCATCTTCATTAAGTCCAAAGCATTCTAATTTTAATGGAGTTATGTAAACTGAAGTTCAGGAACAGGACCGACCACGCCTCCCTCACTCTTCCTACCACCCACGCTTCATTCAATACCTCCAATCAACCGTCCGTACTCCACTGATTCCATCCACCTGTGCTTCTCAAATCCAGCCACAAGCGCTTATGTATATAAGTTGTCTAACGCATTTCTCTCCCGTTTCTCAGTTCTCACATCCCTCCCACCCAAACCCAGCTTGTTCACCGTTTTTAATGGGCAGCACGGCGGCCCACTGGCCAGCACTGCGGCCTCACAGCAGAAGGTTCTTAGTTTAGACCTCACTCAGCCCAGGCCTCTCTCCGCACAGTTTGCACGTTCTCCCCGCTTGAGTGGGCATCCCCTGGGCGCTGCGGCTTCCTCCCACCATGAAAGACATGCACGCTAAAATACATAATTCTAATTAGTAATCATTTTGTCTTCTTCTACAATCGGAACCACAGGGGGGTTCATAAGACCAAGCTGCTTATCAAGAGGAGCCCCCACTCTGAGTTTCGACCCCTCGGGTTCCTAGCTGCAACGGCCACCGAACCCTAAGCAACCCGCTCGACCCCTTCATCCCTTTTCTCTCGACCCCTTTATCCCTCTCCCCTCGACCCCTTTTCATCCCTCCCCTCTCGAACCCTCCTTCCATAACTATTCATCATAATAAACCACCTAAATTCTAACATTGGCGTTGTACTTGTTAGTGAAGATATTAAAAAAATCCCAATTCATGCTGTCAATTCATCTGTAAATTTCTGATATCTATTTGCTATAATGGATGTATGTATTTTGTAGTCCACATTGAGAACAGAGATGGGTCTATAGTTGCTCCAGTATTTTGTGTCTTTTCCCTCTTTGGGAATTACAGAAATGATTGCCCCATTCCACAAGGGTGGCACTCTACCCTCCTAAAGAGTATAATTAAAGGTTAAGGTAAGGAGTCCAGCTATGGCCTGAGACACTTCAAGTGTTATAGGGGCTGTAAGAATATTATGTTGCTTATATATATATACCCCAATGAGTGTGGGGATGATGATGAAATCTCCCCGCTGACCTGTCGTCCTGGCCGTAGCATATTTGTTGTACCTCTCTAGTTGTGATAGGAGCTGCCATTTGCGGATGTTAGAACACTGGGCTAGAAGTTGTTTCTTGGTCAGTGTTGGTGCTGGGTTTCGAAGCATCCATATATCCCATAGTCTCTGCATATAACCCCTCTCACTGGGGTTGCTTGTATAGTAGCATTGCATCAGATCCAAGCTCTAGTCCATGTATGTCTTGTTCTTGTTCCAGTAGCCCATTTCTCATCAGGTTGCCCTGGTTCCCTAGCAACTGACGCGGACCTTGTTAACCCGGGCGACGTCCGAGCTGGTATGACTCTTGTATTTGCGGTTTCACTCATGCCTGAGGTAGGCCAGTAGCATTAAGGACCTTGCCTAAGGGTCCACCTGGATACTCATGCCCTGCCCGGGAATCGAACTGACGATCACCTGTACCGAAGTCAGTGGCCTTAACCACTCAGCTATCCAGGAGCTATAGTATATATATATATATATAATAAACAATTACCTCATCAGGGATTTAACAAAATTAATAGCAGCTGACCAGCGATTAATCGTATACACGAATATATGAAATGTTGCTGTGGCACGTTCTAAAAGTAAAATGTCCAACAAAGAAAGCATCCAGGCAGATATATAGTTAATATTCAATTCGAACCAACCTTTCAAAATAATTTATTTAGCAGCTGTCAATGCCGCCATCAAAATTCTCCTCTAGTGAGTGTCAAGCTCCGTACCAGAGTCATCTGCCAGCAACAGAAGACCTGGGGACAAAGGCACATTGACCAAAAAAACCCTTGAAAGCACTTTAACTATGTATGTCCAGAGCCCCATAACAAGTGGACACTAGGGGTGGGAGAAATAATCGATTCTTAGATGCATCGCGATGCGGACGTGGAAGATTATTAATCGATGCACAAATGTCTAAAAATCGATTATTTAAATGTTAATTGATAACATAATGTTGACGGAACGCAAAAGGTGGAAACGCAGCGCCCGGACCGTCTGAGGAGCGCACACAACAGAGAGACCAGTGTCCCCCTATATTCGTCACCGCTGTGGAATGAATAACCCCACCACTAAAATGTCACAGAATCATTAATATCAATGCGCAAGTAATTATTTTAACTCGCACACTGCGAGCATGGTGACGCTCTGCAGCTGTGTGTGAGTGAGAGAGAGCGAGCGGCAGAACGTGACGGTGAAAGTTAGCGGTGAAATGTATTAGCAGTAAGTTTCAGTCTGGTAGTAAACGTGCAGCGTAGGTCGCTGTGAGTCCGTTAATAAAAGTCTGTACTTTCCCCAACGTCTGTAAAAGTGAAGGCTGTTAGCGCGAGCTGATATCTCCCTGTACAAGGGCTCACTCTGTCCCCCACACCAGACTCCGCAGCCTTCAGCGTCACCACCCCCACCCTCTGGATCTCATCACCACAGAAACGCTCCCTGTCTGGACACTTTCAAAGATCTACTGAAACACAGCTCTTTACCCAGGCATTCAATCCTGAATGACTTTTTGTTGTTCTGTAACTATGTGTAAAGCGTCCTTGGGTCCCGTAAAAGTTGCTAAAAAGATTTATTTATTTATGTAACATTAGCTAAATGAGTAATGAAGTAATATTAATTATCAGCTGTATGTCATTACTAAGTAACCTACTAGTCAAGGGTTGAGAACATCAGGTACAAGCTGAGACTACACTGGTGTACAGCTCTGTCCTGTACACAGACTGTACATGCTGATTTGAATTATATTTCAGTTTTCAGAAGTCTGACAACTGGTTGTTAATGAAATGAGAGACCATGGAGCTGAGGTTAATAAACTAGGGATGTAAACTAGTCCTTTTAAGCTAATTAGCAATTTTCTTTTGGATTGTAATGTTCAAATTAAATGCTTAGTAATTATCCAGGGATCCTGTATCAAAAAAATATGATGTATCAAGAGGCATCGATAATTGTTTTATAATCGAATCGCAGCCCTCTGAATCAGAATCGAAACGAATCGTGAGGTGCCCAGAGATTCCCACCCCTAGTGGACACTCCCAAAACATATGTCTGTAATCACCAACAGAGGATGTACTACATTTATTACATAGTTTATTGTTGGATAGTTTAATCAAAAAAGCCCTACAAGGTGTTATATAGACCCTATGAGTAAACTTGAAATGTATTAACTGATGAGCCAAATTTTTTGATGAAACAAAAATATTATTCCAGATAGTATCCCAATTCAATTTCACCCCCAGTTCACCCAGCTCCCTACTCCAGATTGAAGTAAACCCTAAAACTGGAACCTTATGCATGACAATTACAGTATACAATTTAGTCACCATACCCTGATTTACTGTAGGTTTCTGTAAAAGCTCAAGCAAGGGATGGTTACCCAGCTCTGTGTCCCATGGGACACCATAAGCCCTAAGAGCAGAGCGCAGCCTAAGATAAAAAAAAATAAGATGAGCCAGGATGAGAAAAAAAATTACAGAGATCTTGAAAAGACCGTAACCCATCAGAGTTAAAGATGTCATTAAAAGTATAAATACCTTTATTTGACCGGAAGGGGGAAAAAGGTTTAGAGCCTGTTAAAAGATAATTATTATGCCAAATAGGAGAGGATTTATGAAATTTATTGTTGTATTCAAGAAACTTTGCAGGACTGTTTCCATGTTTCCAAAGCACATTTTATAATGGGTCCCAAATGAAGTAATACACTCCGTTTTGTAATACCTACAAATGGTAAGTCCTGCAGCCTCAAAGGATAAACCAACTCTTGTTCAATCATCCGCCAAGCAATTTTTGAGGAAGGTTCAAACCATATTTTTAGAGACCGTAATTGAAAGGCCCAAAAATAAAATTTAAAATTAGGGAAAGCTAAACCACCAGCAGATTTACAGTTCTGCAATGTTGCTAAACGTATTTTGGGTCGTTTATTATCCCATATAAAGAGTGTACATAATTTGTCAATAGCTGTGAAAAATTCCAAGGGAGGAGTCAATGGTATACAACATGGGTTCTCAACCTTTTGCAAGCTGGCCCCCCCCCCAAAGCTGGTTCATTGCCAGACCTCTGAAATGAATTTATGTGTTGGTTATTGTTATTATTACTAAGCCTAATAGTAGGCAGATCATCTGCATTTTTTACAGAACCTTGCAGGAGATAGGCCAGGCAGGTTAATGTGAGACCTGAGCCTTTGCCTTGTAAAGATCCTCAATTCGTGGTGCAGGGGTTAGGGCGGGATCACATGCGCGATTCCTGTGCAGCCTGGACGCAGAGTGGTGTGTGTCTCCTCTCTGCTCTGACTGCAGCGCGAGGCTACTGACCCCTAAAATCCACTGACTCCGGCTACGGCGCGTTATGGCTGCGCCGCGGTTGCCGGAGCTGATCGCGGCCATTAAAGTCAATGCTCATGAGTCCACCAACTGCGGCCGCAGCTTGTCTCAGAAGAGTCCCAGAAGCGGCTCTCCGCTCTGCTCCGCAGAGAATAGGTAGCAGGTCTATTTTTGCTGCTAGCCGCATCACGCAGCACAGAGCAGATCGAACCAGGCAGGAAGTCAGACACAGAACGGCATACAGGATCCGGTCAATTTTAAAAATAAAACACCCTGTGGAGACTCCCGAGCGTAAAACAACAATAAACACGGTTAAAACTGACACAGAAGGAAATCGTATAACTACATAGCCTATTTAATCCTAGTAAAAGCACAGAATGCAAACACTGATTACCAAATCAACAAAATCTAAACATATCATCAAAGTCAGGCAGGCAAAACGCTCTGATTCTAAAATGCTCCCTGTGGGAAATGCAGCCTGAAGTTAACGAATGAAACGGGGTCACATAGAGGTGTGGAGAAGGTAGTAGAAGCACAAAAATGACAAATTAATAACAAGTCAATAACGTAGGGCAGGCTGCACGCTCCCCTGCTGAAACGCTTCTGAGACGCTTCTAGTGGACTTTGATGTCGGGCTATGGACGCATCAAAACCGTGGCGCAGCCGTAACATGCCATAGACGGAGTCAGTGGATTCCGGAGACTGACCGCCTGTGAGTGCTTTTGGATGGGGGAGGGGCTCACGGCAGCACCCACAGCTCGTTGGGCACAGTAACTGCAGAGTGATACGTGCTTTTGAGTCTCCAAACACCGCAAAAGTCTCCAATAATACCAGTAAAAGTCACTAGACTTGATGCTAGTCGCTTTTGACAAAAAAAGTCGCCAGGAGGATGATTTGTTAGTGTGTTATAATAGTCCAACCACTTGCATTTCAACATGGGGGGAATGTTCATTCTTTTTTTTTTTTCAGAATTTTTTTTCTTTCAGATTTTTTTCCCTCCCTCCCATCATGCCTACTATCGCGCCACCCGCGCAGAAGAAAACAAAAAATTAACCCGAGGAAGAATATTCATTTTCTGCACCGAAATTCTACCACAGAGAGACATCTGCAAAGGAGACCATCTATTCAAATTATTCTTAATGTTCTGTAACAGGACATCATAATTATTTTTACATATACTGGTCAAAGTAGGATAAATACTTTAATACCTAGATAACTAAAGCCAGAGGCTTGGAGTGTTGGAACAGTTGATGCTAAAGGCATTAATATAGATTCCCCCCAATTTATTCTGTAAGCAGAAAAGGAACCAAATCTTTCAAATAATTCTAAAGCTTGTGGTACAGAATTATTAATGTTTGAAAGAAAGAGGATTATGTCATCGGCATATAATGAAATATGATGTACAGTATTCTTAATATGAATTAGAGAGATCAAAGAACTCTGCCTAACCGCCTGTGCTAACGGCTCGAGTGATAAAGCAAACAAAATTGGAGAGACGGGACAACCTTGTCTTGTACCCCTCTGAAGAGAAAGCTGTGAAGAAACTGTGTGGCCTGTTGATACACAGGCTGTAGGATGAGCGTACAAAGTTTGGATCATATGAATAAAAAAATGTCCAAAGCCAAATCTCCTAAGCACAGCTCACAGGTACCCCCATTCCAATCTATCAAAGGCCTTCATAGCATCTAAACTAAGTACTGCACAAGTATTTTCATCCCTAGATGTGTCAATTATATGCAACAGGCATCTAACATCATCTGAGGCCAGACGGCATAACCGGAGGTGTATATAAGCACACTGGCACACAATACTCATTAGCTTTTTTCTATTCAGCAGGCACTCTGGCTATAGTAGAAATCTCCACTCCATTGAAACAAGTAAACGAAGCAAGAATCCTACCTAAGCAAGATGTCTGGCGGAGGTTTTTTCCCGTGACCTCGCTAAATCACTGCTGGCGACACAAGATGTGTGTTTCCTGCCTGGGACTGCCACACACCCAAGCAGCTCTCGAGGGGGCTTCTTGTAACCACTGCGAGGTCATGCCCCTGAGGGTGCTTAGGTCTTGAACGGCTCTCTTCTCGGCTGTTGGTAGAATGCGCTCCCCCCCGGCTACGGTCCCACGGTCGCTGAGGCGTCGTGGCGACTGCAGTCATGAGGATCCCAGTGCAATGAGGTGAGGATGTCGGGACGGCTAAGGCCCTTTCCCAGGAGCCCACATTGCGGATACTCCTGCCGGTGAGTAGAGTTCGGGGGGCCACCACGCTCTGATTCTGAGGAATTAGATGTGGTCAACTTCGTGGAGGAAGACTTCCGGGAAATGAGCCAGCGTCATCAGCCAGCGCCCAGCTATGACGAGCTGTTGGAGGTGGTAACGTGGGCGGTGGCCACGCTCCAATTAGATTGGCCGCAGGCAGCGCAGGAGCCCCGGGCCGGGAGCAAGCTGGATGACCGTTTCCTACCACATCATGCGCCGCCCAAGCGCCGTCTATTGCCGTTCTTCCCGCATTTGCACGAGTTGTGTAAATCCTGGAGCAAGCCCTTTGCGGCCAGGCTGTCGACATCCTCTCTCCAGGATTACAGCAATGTGGCCGGTACTAGAGATCTGGGCTATGGCACAATGCCGACAGTAGAAGAGGTGTTGGCCAGCTACCTCTCACACTCCCTGGCTTCTTCCCTGAAAAAGCCGGCACTGCCCTCCAGACCTTGCCGGACTACATTGGAGATGGTGGGGAAAGCCTACGTGGTGGCCACGTAGGCTCAACATCCTCTCTCCAGATGGTGAGCATCTTGAACTCAGGTTCAAGATGCTCACCATCCCTGCTATCATCAGTCACATCCAGTCCGAGGATTGGTTTGTAACGATAGATCCAAAAGACGCTTATTTTCACATCGCCATCCGTCCCTCCCACAGGAAGTTCCTGAGGTTTGCCTCCGGGGGCATGGCGAACCAGTATCGTGTTCTTCGTTTCGGCCTAGCACTCTCCCCTCGCACATTTACCAAATGCATGGATGCAGCTCTGACCCCGCTGAGGCTCCAGGGCATCCGCATACTGAACTACATCGACGACTGGCTCATTTTAGCCCAGTCCCAAGAGTTAGCTGTTTCGGCATCGTGATGTCATCCTTGGTCATCTTCAGCATTTAGGGCTGAGGCTCAACGTGAAGAAGAGCGTGCTGACACCCGCCCAGTGGACCACGTTCCTAGGGGTGGTATGGGACTCCAGGACGATGCGGGCCCGCTTGTCCCCTGCACAAGTCGAGTCCATGGTGTCCACTTTAAACAGGGTGAAGCTAGGTCAGGCCATCATGGTGAAGCACTTTCAGAGGGTGTTGGGTCTCATGGCAGCAGCGTCCAGCATAATCCCTTAAGGCCTACTGCACATGAGACCCCCCTGCAGTGGTGGTTAAAAACCAGGGGGTTTTCCTCGAGGGGAAATCCGTTCCAGCTGATACGTGTTCTGAGCAGGTACATTCATTCCCTATCAATATGGAAGAAACCCTGGTTCCTGTCCCAAGGTCCCGTGTTGGGGGCGTCATGTCGCCTGACTATAATTTGCACAGACGCATCACTCACGGGGTGGGGCGCGGTCATGGACGGCCGCTTTGCAAAGGGCTCCTGGGAGGAGCACAGGACTCGTGTCACTCGTGGCACATAAATTGCCTGGAAATGTTGGCAGTTTTCAAAGCTCTGAGAAGTTTTCTGCCCTGTCTTCGCGACCACCACGTCCTGGTCAGAACCAACAACACAGCGGTGGTAGCCTACCTAAATCATCAGGGGGGTTTGCATTCGCACCCATTATACAAACTGGCACGCCAAATCCTACTGTGGTCCCAGCAGAGACTAACGTCTCTCAGAGCGATGCATATCCCTGGGACCCAGAATCAGGGAGCAGACCGGCTGTCGAGACAGGGGCTGAGGCCCGGGGAATGGAGCAGTCGAAACCCTGCTCAGCTCCAGAGCCCCATCCACGAGACGGATGTACGACCTAAAATGGAATGTTTTTTCCACCTGGTGTAGAGAACGTGCGTTGGATCTAGTTAACTGCCCGGTTATTGCGGTACTACGGTTCCTCCAAGACCATTTCTCTGCTGGGTTATTCCACTCCACTCTCAAGGTCTATGTGGCCACCATTGCAGCGTTCCACGCCCCTTTGAGAGAGGGATCTCTGGGGAAACAGCCTTTGGTCGTACGTTTCCTCCGTGGAGCCCGGGGGATGAGACCGGCAAATTGCTCTAGGATTCCTACCTGGGACCTAGTAGTGGTTCTCGAGGCGTTGTACAGGTGTTCCATCCTCCACCTCACGTGACGGTGGAGGACGGGAGACTTCACTCGCTCTGCCCGGTCAAAGCACTGAGTATCTAGCCTCAGAGGTCCTCCCGTTGGAGGAAATCAGACCAGCTGCTGGTGTGTTTCGGGTCCCCCAAGGCTGGGTTTCCCGCTTCCAAGAATACTATCAGCAACTGGATTGTTCAGACCATCTCCCTGGCCTATCAGGTGCGCGGGTTGCCTTCACCTATGGTAGTGAGGGCTCACTCTACGAGAGGCATGCCTGTCTCCAGGGCCCTCCTTTCAGGGTCTTCGCTCTGGGATGTATGTGAGGCTGCTGGCTGGGGCACTCCTCACACTTTCATCCGGTTCTATAGTATGGACCTTCCTTCTGCATCCGGTACCAGAGCACTCTCCTCTTAGTTGTGCCCACAGGTTGCTGCACGCTAGGAGTAGGCGGGGTTTTGGCGCGGCGTAGTGGGTATCTCGTTCCCATAGCGTCGTCACCGACGCAGTTCGAGTTCCCTCGAAGGGGAACGTCTAAGGTTACGTATGTAACCCTTGTTCCCATAGAAGGGGAACGAGACACTGCGTCGGTTCTCCACACCTTCTCGGGGAACAAGGGTTACATACATAACCCGAGACATTCTGAGGGTATCCCATCAAGCCCTGGTGACTTATGTCTTTTCATAGAAGCAGCTTGTTTTAACACCTCCAGTATCAATGGAGCCTCCAATTGCTCAGTTCTAGAGAAAGGGAGGGAAGGTCTAGAGGATCCATAACTGTATTGATGCCTACAGGGTCGTCTGGTGCCTCCGAATTATAAAGTTGAGAGTAAAATTCTTAAAAATGTTATTAACAATCACAGGATCAGTAGAAACCAAACCAGATGAATACTTGACAGCACCTATTGAAGCCAGACTGTATTGCCATAAGTCGGCTTGGTCTATCAGATTGCTCGTAATATAACTGCCTAATTCGAAGTAATACAAACTCTGCCCTTGCACTAACCGCATCCTTATAATCTGCTTTTAATGACTCCACAACCTTAGCTCTAGCAGGATCATACTGGTGTTCCTGAGTTAATTCTATCTGTTGAATTGATTTTTCAAATGAACTCATTTTCTTTTTCCGAGCTACTGCTACTTTAGAGGAATATGATACACAGCTACCTCTGATTGCACACTTTGTGGATTCCCACAGAACATGAGGGTTTACATTTGAGGGTGTATTTATTAAAATAAATTCGTTCAAGTCTTTCCTTATATGTTCCTATAAATGTTCATCCTGAAGAAGAAAAACATTAAAATGCCATCATCTAAAGCGAGGTGATAAATAAGTAAATGTAAATACTCCGTACTTGTATAGCGCCTTTCTAGTCTTTTCGACCACTCAAAGCACTTTTACACTACATCTGCATTCACCATTCACACACACATTCACTCACTGAGCCTAAGTGCTCAAACAGAAACTAACATTTACACACATTTAATTCAATTGTCCTTGCCCAAGGACACTTCGACACGCAGCCTGTGGGAGCCGGGGATCGAACCGCCGACCCACTCTACCTCCTGAGCCACAGCTGCCCTAAAAAGTAATTTTAACAGGAGAGTGATCAGATATAAGGATGGGGAGGATTTTGATGTCTGAAATAGAGCTCAACAAAGGAGCAGAACTAAGGATGTAATCAATTCTTGAAAAAGTCTTATGAAGTGAAGAAAAAAATGTATAATCCCTTACATCTGGATTGTTAACCCTCCAAATATCAACCATGTTTAGGTCTTTCAAAAAAGCTTTAAAATAATTAGATGACCTAAGTTGGTTAGAAGTAAGAGGCGCCACACTAGATCTATCTAAAACATCAACTGTTAAATTAAGATCTGCACCCACAATCAACGGAATATTGCCCAAGGCTAAAAGTCTACTTTTGACCTTATCAAAGAACTGAGCTTCAAATACATTAGGAGCATAGAGCGAAACCAAGCAATATTTAACTGTATTTAAGGTAATCAAAGCAAAACAAAAACAGGCATGGGAGTCACTACCTACCCCATCCACCTGCAAATTCAACTTCCTGTCCACTACTAACAAAACACCCTTAGTTTTATTTTGTGCACACGAAAAGGAAATATATTTTGTAATGCTTATTTTGAAATCTAAAGAATCCTGTGTTTTTAAATGCGTTTCCTGTATACATGCGAGATGTATCTTTTTCCTACGCAAAAAATCAATACACTTAACCCTCTTAACAGGCTCATTGACTCCATGTCCGTTTCAAGACATCACATTAAAATTTGCAGTCATATTAGTATCATATTCATTCCAAGCAGATTACGAAATGAAAGAGAAAAAGTAAGTAAGTAAATGAATAATAGTGATAATGATAATAATAATAATTACTAAGGAACAAGGACTGAGATTAACACAGATAAAAACTCAAAACAGTATGAAATTGGTGTTAAATTAAAATAATGATAAAAGGAAACACACAATAGAAGCCCCCCCAGCCTTAATGAACACTGTGCAACAACAACAACAACAAAAAAACACACACAAAAGAAACCAACAGCGAAACAACCCCTCAAAAAAAAACAAACAAAAAACTGACATCACATATAGCATTGCTAGCCAGCCAGGGAAAAAAGCAATAGCCCCGCATGGCCTAGCCAAAACACAAATCTTGACCATTCCCTGGATTTGAGCCAAGACAGGCCAACAAACAGTCAAGTCAAGATGTTATCCAACAGTGGGCCAGTATTGACCTTATTTGACCCACGTTAGAAAGCAAATACAACAACACAACAAAAAAACTGAGTGCAACGAAAAGATGCAATCCAATATACAGAGCATTATGGCATCATTCTTAACAAGCTTTGCTGTTAGTCAGCCAGCTAATCATTAGCTAGCCAGATCACCGCCATATGAAAGCCGATGCTCTTCTATAAGGAGTCTTTAATGAACTGCTGAGCCTCCTCAGGAGAGGAGAAGATGTGTGTGTTCGAGTTAAACATTACCTTCAAACTAGCTGGATACAGAAGAAAGTGCTCAATCCCCTTCTGCTTAGTGATACAATGCAGGAAGAGAAGGCTCTGCGCCTAAGGGCCATAGCTGGAGAATAGTCTCCAAAAAACATGAGCTGAGACTGGCCATGTACCTTGGGACCTGGCTGCCTATAAGCCTTCATAATAGCAAGGAGGTCGGCATACCTCAAGAGTCTGAAGATAAGAGGCCTAGGTCTGCCCGAAGAGTCTTCTCAGCGTTGGTACACTCTGTGAGCCCTATCGATTTTGATGTTGCCTCGCTCCATCAAAGATGGAAACCACATCGGGAGCTGGCGCTGCAAAAAAGAAATCACATTGTCCCCCTTCTCGCCCTCCGTAAGACCCACAAGGCGCAAATTGTTGCGTCGATGACGGTCCTCCAGCTCTGCTATAGAGGCTTGTAGTTTAGCAACTCCCGACGTAGCCTCTCTAATCTGTTGTCTGTCTTCACGCTGTGTAGCCTGTAGGATATCAGTGCGTTTTTGTAGCGCTGCGAGCGAATTGTTCATAGTGGAGACTTCCGTCTCCACTTTACTGAGCTTCTTTGGAAAAAGTTCCATATCGCCTCGCATTGCTTTCACCTCCACATAAAGTTCACGCAGAGATTCTCGCACATCCAAAATCAGCGTGGCTACATCTGGTGTCTCAAAGGGAGGCCCATTAGCCTCCATTGCCTTGAGCAGGTTTTTCTTAGCATTCTTTTTATGTGATTTAAATTGCGGAGAAGGCGTAGATGATCACATAAAGTCCGCTGTTCTTTTTTCTGTCGGATCCATAAACGCTATGATTTAACACAATAGTTTCACAAAGTTGTTGAGAAAATTACCAGACAGTTGTTTGGGGTTTCGGGCTTAAGCCACCATCTTGGCGTGAGTCCAATGACGCATTGAGATGAGAATGTGTTGGGACATCTACCAGAAGCACTGTGCCCATAGAGCCTCTGCCATTGTAAAGGACCCGTTTCAATCGTCACAGTCTGTTTACCCTTCTGCCACCAGGCAGCTACTGTCAAAATACTTCTGATGCTGCTATAACTTTTAATTTTTATTATTATTATTGCTTCTGATGCTGTTATTATTAAGTGTAGATTCAGATAGATCTTTATTAAGCTGCAGCCACTCCATGTTTACTTGTCTTACAGACAGAAATCTGCTCATTTATCTTGTCTGGTTTTACTGTGTTGTGTTGTCATATCAGTTGTTTAATGTGATTTTGTTTTTAGCACTGTGCACTGTGAGAAACCACATTTTGTTCCTTTGTATACTAACTTGAACTTGAACTTGAACCCCAGGTCCCAGGTATTGAAGACTTAGAATTGTAATCAGCAGCTGGTTGAAATCTCCACACTGTGTGGGTAAAGCTACAGTGTCAGCACACATAGTTGTACAGCCCAATTACAATGTCCACACACTCAGACTCTCAGACTTTGAAGTGCATTCCTGGTATGTCTGTGAGGCTTAGGGCTGTCCCACTGTCAAATCATCAAGTGTGTGAGGGCTCTCTCACAGACATTTTGAGCCCTTTATGCACCCTTTTCGTAAGTCTGCATTTCTGCATACCTTTACTGAGCGATTTGCACACATTTCATATCGTTGCGGTTTGAAACACAGGGGGTTACCAGGGGAAGCCAGGAAGTGGGAGAAAAATCCTGACAAATCCGCCTTACAAGAGAAAAAGAATGATAAACAAACAAGCATAGAAAAAGCAACCTACCCTGACTTTAACATGTTCTTTTACATGTGAATATAAAAATAAAGTTCACTGATGGTTCATGTAGCCAGAACTGTGTGGACTTTGTCCTATGATGCCATGATGATTATGGACAAATATAGATAATTATTGACAATAACCTCTCGTCCACACTGTAAGGCAAGAGCCTGCAGGATGTATTAATTAGGCAGTCGGTCCCTTAAGTGCCTTACTCTCAAAGAAAGTAAAAAATGTAAAATAAAAATTCAAAACCCCATAATAGTGTGCAACATGTTACAGTGTCATCAGGGTAATATGATAATGTCACAAATTGCTGTCCCTTTCTATTTATAGCATTTTGATCTCTAGCATCCTCTAGCACTCAATCACTTACCAGGGGAAGTCAAAAAAGTCTGTGAGGGTTCAGGGCATGGGGTTAAGGGGGGACATTGTTGAGAGTGTTTGTTGTAAGGCTACAGTACAAGCAGGCCTCACTGAGCGTCGCTTCTGAAGACTTCCCACATGTAACATGTTCCTCATTTACACTGTAATGAGCAAATCATCCAGGGAGTTGTTGTCGCCCACTGTTGTCATTTGCATAGCTCTGTGGAAAGGTTAGTCTGTGTCTATGATGTATTGGGTGCACACAATAAACAATACCAGTGTGTTTTTGTAATTTAAAGTGGTATGTGTGAGTGTATGCATATTTGTTGGTAGTGTGTATCTGTGTGTATGTTTGCTGTGTGGGTGTACTCAGATGATTTGTGTGTGTTTTGTCAGGGCTTTGAATTCTTAATTATGTCTATGTCCTCCTCCTCCTTGTCTGTCTGCCAGGGTTCTCATGCAGCTGTAACCCCCAGTTCACCGGAGGGCGCTGTGAGATAGAGATAACGGCGTGTGTTCCCAACCCATGTCAGAATGGTGCCATTTGTAAAGCCATTGGCAACGCATTCCTCTGCAGCTGCAGGAGAGGTTTCAAGGGTCTGACGTGAGTTCCAGTACAAACACAAAAACCTGAATTACAAGTCCTTAATTTACCCACATTGTGGAAAATATATTTTGTTACATGCCTCTAGCAGGATAGTTTTGGTTTATTTGTCAAGGTCTGGAGATATCTGTCTCTGAGATTCCAGCCACCCCAATACAACGGATGTGAATGGAATTTAGATTGTGATGCTCACATTTGAGACATACTTTCCATAGAAGAAATAATCTCTTTGAAAACTTCTGACAGTGTGTTCCCTGTCACTCCAGAGCAACAGTAACACTGAATCTGAATAAAGCTGTTGTTGTACATAAAAAAGACAATTCCATTAGCCAAGACTGTTTTGGTTGATGCCAACATATCAGATCATTTTGTTCTTGTTGACAATATGACGACAAATACTACAAAACAAACCAGCTGCATAACAAAATACCATCAGGGGTGTGCAATTTTAATGAACTGGCCTTTTATATTTTTATATGAACTTCAAAGCTGGGTGCGTATTTCAGACAACACACTGATTCTAAGCAGTTTTTCAGTCTACAGTCTATGCTGTTGATGTATAATTTAGTCAAAGCAAGGAGGGGGAGGCAGTTGCACAGCTTCAAAACATTACAATAAATCACTTTTGGGGGGGAGACTGCTTGAAGAATATCTTGGAAAACAAACAAACGACAAAAAAGTTTATATATCTCATTTCTTTTAGTTAAGTTTATTTGATGGTTTCTGTCATGTCCACAGATGTCTTATCGAATGTGACATAAAATGACCCTTCCTTTTCCTTTTCCCCTAATTACTAGGTATTTAGCCAGTAGTACATATATGGTCATTTATAGTGGGTTATTGGCAGTGTTTGGAATAACGGCGTTTAAAAGAACGGCGTTACGTAACGGCGTTATTTTTTCAGTAACGGGGTAATCTAACTAATTACTTTTCCCGTCGTTACAACGCCGTTAACGTTACTGGTCGTTAAATGCGGTGCGTTACTATGTAATAAACTGTGTAATCTGAACGCAGCAGCTGGCTCACACAGCTAGTCAGGAGGTGGGTTAATAACGAGGTAAGCAGTGCTTGAAGTGGACCGGTGCGCGCTGCTCTAGCTTCGGGTGCCTTTCAACCAGCGATTATGTTGGCTAAGGCAGAGTCATGTTTCTTGGTAGCCAATCAGAGCCAGTGTTTTTACACACATGCCAGCACACGCGCCACACACACACACACACACACACACACACACACACACACTAAACAGAGATTCGGTGAAGCAGCAGAGATTTTTTTTAAGAGTAGGTAACGGAAATAGTTACTTTCCCTGGTAACGAATTACTTTTATTACAGAGTAATTCAGTTACTAACTCAGTTACTTTTTGGAACAAGTAGTGAGTAACTATAACTAATTACTTTTTTCAAGTAACGTTCCCAACACTGGTTATTGGTAATTATCACATGAAACAAGTATGTAAATGCAAAGAAACTACAAACTAATAAGTATTTACCTGGTAAGCACTTGGTAAATGATAGTCGATTATTGTGTAATTACTTAAGGTGATTAGTATGCAATTACAGTGAAACTACCAGGGTAAAAACACCACTATTAAATATCAACTAAATAAAGTACTGTGTACATGTTTAGGTTGGTAATAACTCAGATGTAATTGTGTACTTCCTCAGAATGTAGGCAACCAATTTTTAGAAACACCTACACTATTACCCATCAGTTCACTTAGGTTTGTAATTATCCAAGGGTTATGTTGGTAACATCCATCTTTATTTACAATCCCAAAATTAACACGGTAGTTTCCAATAAATGACCTTGTCTTCCATAGTAATTGTTCATGACTTCAGACTCTTATCACATCCTTTGCTACTGGTTATACATTAATGAAATTTCAAGTTTTACCATGTGTGTTTTGTAATTTAACCAACTAAAACATTCTCAGTAAATACAGTGTAACTGTACTGTAAAAGGAAGCCTTGTTAATTTCCATGGTTTTATTAACCTTTTAATCTGTAACAGATTTTCTTCCCCTTTTCGGTAACATGCAATCACAAATTTGTACCATATAGTGTGCAACGTACGTAAAAGTACGTAAAACAACATTATTACTCATAGCTGAAAATATACTGTAAAAGGAAGCCTTGATTTTGAGGTTCACATTGTCATATCAGGCGCTTATAATTTGTGATGGGTTTGTAGTGTAGTGTTGGGGTGGTGATGGAGCAGTAGATAAGACACATCCCTTGGGTGTGAGAGACCTGGGTTTGAATCCACTGTGAGACACCAATGTGTCCCTGAGCAAGGCACTTAACCCCTAGTTGCTGCAGAGGCGTGCAACTTCTGACATATATAGCAATTGTGAGTCGCTTTGGATAAAAGCATCAGCTAAATGTAAATGTAGTATGGCATCTGAGCAGCTCTGATTCAATTTCTTTTTTAAATAGACTGAAACTACTAATCACACGGTAGGAAATCTGCAGTATTTAGCCCATCAGCGACACTTAAGCACGCTCTGATGTCTTTGCAAAGGTGTCCAAGAATACCCTTCTTGTGCTCCTTTCCAAGCCAGTGGCTCCACTCAATGAACCTCTAGTTCATCTTTAATGCCTTTTCTGTCAGGTTTCCTCTGGTCAGGTCTCCTCAGGTAAATGTCTTCTTTATAATTTTGCCACGCCCCTTCGATGTGTTGCGTGTGAGCACCACTCCCAGGGTGGACAAAATGTCTCCTGTGATTCACCTGATAGTGAATGTAACCATAACCTGTTGTAGAAACCCCGGCTATTACTTATCACTTTACAACCAGGTCTAATGTATTTCTGGATTATTGGGAGCAGTCACTTCACTTTGGGAGCAGATCGATATTTTACAAGCTTTAAGATGGGACATCTATGGCATCCCTTGACTTCCACCGTTCCAAAGACCCGAGTGTCTTCTCCAGTTGTGTCCACGTCCATACTGAAAATAAGTAAAATGTCATGCTTAATGGATGTCCACACACCAGATGTACTGTACTTTTTAAAAACAGTAATTAACATTTTACTTACAAAACCAGATCTTTTGTAAGAACCTTTCTTTTGTGTCTGAATTTGCTCTCATCTATGGCAACAAAAGCTTTCCTCTCTCCTATATGCATTTTTCGTCTAATCTCCATTCACACTCGCTTTATCACAGATCTCTCTTAACAGTGTAGTCAACCTGGTCAGTGATTGGCTGCTCCATACACTCCATGCTCGATCATGTCCACTTGTCTCTTCCTCAAATCCTGTGACAAACTGAGACAAAAAATACTGTACATGACAAATACAATCGACATACTACCAATTAATACCCTGGTAGCCTAATTGTAATAATACAACAATGTTTGAACATTAAACTTAACCTTACCTATCAACAAACCAGTATTCCTTGTCAGACTGTAATTAGGTACTGCGTGATCACTGTTGATAGCAAAACAGTATAGTAAACTTAGAGTGAGCCCTGGAAGTCTCTGCAAAGTGAAAAGTTTTGCTTCTGTTTTGGTTGTGTACTCATGCACCTTCAGTGTGAAAAGATTCAGTGACTATGAGGTTAAAGTACACACTGTCACCTTCAGTTTTAGGGTACTTACATACATTCATTGATGACATTAGCACTTTTTGTACATGGTTCCCTCATTTTATGCTACTAAAAGTATTTGGACAGATTAACATTATTGACAAAAGTTGTAGTGAGTTCTTGGTCACGTATCCTTTAATGCAGTAACGGTATTGAGTCTGTAAACTGTAGGCATCACCAGAAGCTAGAGTTCCCAGGTGACGTTGCTTCTTGTTTTCTCTTCAGTATGTGAAATACTTAAATCTGATTCAGATTGGGTGTTTGACTTGTGAATTATGTTTGTTATATAACATTACATTCTTTCAAACTCAGGGTGTTAGAATACTATCCCAAAGTGTCACTGTCCCACAGTTGTGCTTACTGTCACTTCTCCCCCAATCTAGACACTGTATTATCTAATGGCACATTGATGTAGGTGTAACCTGTGTGGCAATGATGCTTGGCTCTTACCACCTATATCCATCCTTGGTCGTGTTGGATATTTTAGTTTAATTCTGTTGTTGCACACAGGACATTTTTTTACCACCTTGTGCTGTCCAATGATTGCATCCATGCATCCATCCATCCATCCATCCATCCATCCATCCATCGTCAACCGCTTATCCTGCGTATAGGGTCACGGGGGGCTGGAGCAATGGCGCAGGAAGTGGGGGTGCTGAGGGTGCACCCCCTGATTTTTCTATGGGCTATTGTTCAACTGCAGGCAATTAAAAAGTAAAGTGTAAAAAGTATAAAAAATATTTATAGCCTACTGAAATATTTAGGGTTTGACTATGAGAAGAGTGGACTGTGCAGGTTTGATTATGTTTGATTTTTTTAGTTAATCAAATCAAAACAAGATGTGTATTAACCAATCACATGTCCTTGCCGATCACATGGAGTACACACACGGACGGACGCACACAGGGCAGGGCACTGCTGTGTACAGTTCGTGATTGTTCCCTCTGGCTGGTTGGATATTACACATGATGCAAGCACTACTGCAGCTGGGGGCTCTCCACAGTGCCACACAACTTTCAAAATTCTTCTCCATCTCATGGAGAAAAGAAGGGTCAGATTGAAACACAGCCGCAGCTGTTGTGTGAAGCATCATTGTAGCAAAATGGCTAAATATAATAATAATAGCCTAATAATAAGACAAACAATGCCAGATACTTTCACATTTAATCCCAGGCCAGCAGCAGATTCAGCAGAAGCGGCGTCGTTAGCCCTGAGCGTCTGTGGCTATAGCCCCGGGTGTTTTTTGAAAAGCCCCGGATCTCTGAAGGATTTTTAAAAAACAAACAACAAAAGGCTGAAAAGTTCATTCGCTTACCTACCGTTATGTGCGCGGGAGCGGGCGAGAACGAGTGAGAGATTATGTGTTATTGTTATTGTTATTATTTATTCTCCTGCACATTAGCAGAGAATAAGATGATCCAGCTGTAGCTCTGCCTGTCCTCTCTGCTCCACCTGAAGCTGTGAGCTGCACTTTATCAGAGGCCCTGAAACTAACTTGTGTGGATTTGTGGTTAGGTTAATCACCTGACAGGCAGAGGAGCCATTATACATGTTTCAATTCAAAATCTACGTTTTGTCTCCTCCCCCTCCCTTTCCTAATTTAAAGTTTTATGTAGGCTATTGCCTTCCTGGCTCTGGCGATTTCAGAGCTGGCTCATAAGAGGCAGTTTACTAAGTGACCAGTCAATCACTAACACACTCCACATCCACAAAATGTGGCCTATTTAAATGTTGAGGGAAGGAAAAAAGTTGCTCGAAAAAGTTGCCGGTGTTGTGCTAAACTCTGCCTGCCTGCCGAGAATTGCATGCACCTTGCGGGTGCTAATGGTCATTTATGCTGAGAAAAGAAGTGGATGCAATTCTTGGCAGTTAGCCTACAAAATCTGTTCTGCCGGATTATGCATCCACCTCTTTAGGTCCTTTTCAGACACTTTGCTGTGCTCATTGATCAAATGCGGTTATCACCACATATATTTACTGAATCTCAAGAAATGGTACTTATACTAAGTTTATTAAAATATTAAAGAAGTTCATAAAATATATACATCGAATCATTTATCACCATTGATGAACCCCACAAAGAATAGCATAGCGTTTAAAAGCAGTATTTGGAGGTGCATGCAATTCTCGGCAGGCAGACAAAACTCAGCATAACACCGGTGCAGCAAAGCCTAATCACAAAGCCTACCAGGGTGACTACACACTCAGCTTCTCTTATAGATAATATTTTGTTCAACTCATGTGACTATAAAGTGTCAGCAGGGCTGCTGTGGTGTGACGTGTCTGACCATCTTCCTGTCTTCCAAATTATACACTCAGTTTTTGATGCTTGTACTATTAATAATGTGCATACAAAATATCGAAATTTCACCCCTAAAAATATTGGAATATTCAAATCAGCCATCAGCTCTATCAAATGGGATGAGGTTATGTTGTTGAAGGATGCTATTAAAGCCTATGATTTATTTTTGACTCTCTTTAATTCTGCTCTGGAATCCAGTTTTCCTCTGATAGTGAAATCCAGAGTAGTTAGAGATAAACCCTGGTTTACCGGTGAATTAAGGAAACTATCTAGAAAGAAGAATCGGCTGTATCGCAAGTCTGTCACCAAGCCTACCCCTCATAACCTAGAAACATACAAAAAATATAGGAACCAATTCACAAGATTAATTAAGGCAACTAAAAAAAAGTTTTATGCTGACCAGTTTAATCGTGTCTCTAATGACATTAAATCAACTTGGAACATTATAAATCAACTACTGAGTCGTAATAGGAAGGCTGCATCTGCACCAACAGAGATGAGGGACAATGATAGGTGTCTAACAGACCCCATTGATATAGCTGAAGGCTTTAATAATTTCTTTACTAAAATTGGTTCTGATTTAGCTCACAATATTCAGAAGACCGATAATGATCCATGTAGCCAAATAAAGGACCGATGCGTTCCTCCCTAATCTTGATCACCCAACTACGCAGGGAGGTCCGTGATATTATTTTTCTTTAAAAAACTCTGCCCCAGGCCACGATGGTATTAAGAGTATCCTCCTTAAGGAGACCATTGATCATATTATTCAACCTCTTACTTATGTTATCTCTTTATCATTTCAATCCGGAATTATTCCCCAAGCTCTTAAAATTGCAAAAATCATTCCGATTTTTAAATCGGGTGATATAAAGATGTTTAGCAATTATCGTCCCATATCCATTCTGCCTTGTATTTCGAAAATATTTGAGAAACTCGCGTCACTGAAAGACTAAATAAACATTTAATTGTTAATAACATTATATATCAACATCAATATGGGTTTCGGAAAAAACATTCAACAGATCATGCATTGATACAGCTTGTAAATTATATATCAAGTGCCCTTGATAACAAAAAAATTGCTCTTGGTGTTTTTCTTGATTTAAGTAAGGCTTTTGATACTGTTTCACATGATATTTTGATTTCTAAGCTTAATAGATACGGCGTGGAGGGTACTGCCTTAGTTTGGTTCCGTAATTACCTTATAAATAGAGAACAATTTGTTTATATCAATGGTTTCTTTTCGAAAACTTCTAAAATTTCATTTGGGGTTCCTCAGGGTTCTATTTTGGGTCCTTTATTGTTTCTAATTTATATTAATGATTTATTCCTTTGTTGTAAACATTTCCTACCCATATTGTTTGCTGATGACACCACTCTCCTTGCAGTCCATGAGGATTTTGGCACCTTGATACAACATGTTAATGACGGGCTAAAAATATTATCAAATTGGTTTCGCACTAACAAGCTAACGCTTAATGTTAAAAAATGCAACTTTATGATATTTCATAATATTAACAAATTTTACCCCAAAGAACATGCTTGTATAGAAATTGATGGAGCTCTAGTTAATCAAGTGGCCTCAACAAAATTTCTTGGTGTCCTGATTGATGAAGGTTTGACCTGGTCTAAACATGTTGATCTGGTTTGTACAAGATCCTCTAAAATGTTAAATATTTTAAGAATTGTTTTACCTTCAGTTCACTCATCTGCTCATCTAACGCTTTATTATAGTTTTTTATACCCCTTTATGAATTATTGTAATATTGTTTGGGGTGCTACTTTTCCCACTTATCTGGCAAAAATTTCTAAAATTCAAAAGAAGTTCTTGCGGATGATTTCTCATTCGTCTAAATATGCTCCTTCGGCACCGTTATTTCTTAGATACAAGATCTTACCAATTGAGAACATCAATGTTTACTTATCATGTATATTTATCCATAAGTTTATTTACAAGAGAGAAGACTTTCCACCTTCATTACAACACTTTTTTACTTTTATTTCAGATACTCATATCCATCAAACAAGGCATAGTGAAATAAATCTTGTCTTACCATTCTCTAGAACTTCTGGCTTTAAAAATGACCTCAGCTTTAGGGGTCCTCAATTATGGAGTAAGTTAAGCTTGTCTCTAAGATCTATGTCCTCTTTGTTTGTCTTTAAAAAACAGCTGAAAGATCTGCTGATTTGACTATGACAGCATTTGGTTATAGCTTCCTGTAGTATACTTCATAGGTTGCTCTTCACTTTTGATCTTCCTTACCATCACCCTTCAAAATCTGTAACTTTAAGTTAAAAGGATAATCAGGTTTCTGATAATGTTTTTCCCCTCTTTTATTATTCAAGTAATTTGGTTGCGTGTCTTCCATTTGTTTTGTTTTGTTGTTTATCCATATAAGTGGAGTGGAACTCTGTATAAACCCAGGTGGGTTTCGTTCCCCTCCTTGTACTGTATCTTTGTGATATCCGTGCAGAACAAATAAAAAAAAAAAAAAAAAAAAAAAAAAAAAAAAAGTGCCTCCATATTACAGACTTTTCTTTTGTGCTGCTGTTACTTCTAGCTGAAGGGTGGGTACATCTAATGTAGGCCTACTTTTAATTCTGCTACATTTTCCACTCATACCTTTTACAACTTCACCAGTCTGTAATCTGCATTTTGCTTCATTAACTGAAATGACCTGTCATCCAGGCTATGCACGCGCAGTTACACAGTAAAGCGCTGGTCGGTCGCTTGTCACGCAGAGCTGGGCAGATGCAAATATTTAGAAAATCAGGCAAATATCTTTTCAGTTTAAGGTTTTATGTTCTACTAACAACTGAAACCCAGTGGGCCACACAATGGACCTGGTGGTCTGTTGGAAAGCAGCCTGAGTCGCTCTTTCACAAGTCGGCAAGTGAAACACTTTCATTTTCCATTAACGGCGCATTAAAAGCGTGTTTAGTCTCTGCAGAGCAAATGAGACTACACATTGTAGCATCTATGTCAGATGATCACTGCATTGATTGAGATATATTAAGTAAGTAAGATTAAGTGTCCTGTTGTTGAACAGAGCATCGCTTTGGACATTAGCCTGTTTCTTTAATACACATTGGTTACTATTTGTTTTATAGCGATGTCCGATGGTGAGTCCATAAACAGAATGTCGCCCGGTGAAACTGATCTGTCACTCAGGAGAGAGAGAGAGAGAGAGAGAGAGAGAGAGAGAGAGAGAGAGAAAAATCCGAATTCCGTTGTTGTTGAGAGAGTCATGTTTAAGACTTGCTGCTGATCAAAACGCTTGTTTTCGGTTCAAAAATTGGATAAACACCGACTTTTATGAGAAAAATGCAAAAGAAGTGACCAGAATACTCCAGAGGAGAGAAATAGAGGAAAAAGGAGAAAGAAAGAGAAAAAGGAAAAGAGATACAGTTTGAAGAAGGAGCACAGGAGGACAGGAGCTCAGAAACAGCATCAAGCTGAAGAGAAACAAACAAGGAGAGGACAAAAACAAACAAAGAAGAAGAAAGAGGGACTACAACAAGTAACAGCAAACTACTGGACACTGAAATCAGTACGTTTTGCAATTATTACTATAAAACAAGTCCCAAACTGAAACAGTCAAGCTAATAGCTAACAAGCTAGCACTGAAGGGTGGTTACCTAGCAATGGCGTAAACAGCAGTAGTGCTGTTTTAAACACAGAAGCTTGAAGATCAACAACTGTTTCATGATGTCTACACACTCTGAAACCATTGACTACCCCCAGCTATCAAAAGCAAAACTGCAAGGGGAAAATATAAACAAACAATACTCAGAGAAAGACCAGAAATCCTGTTCCTGGACCACTACAAAGATGGAAGGTCCTGCAATTTAATCTTCTGGACTGATGAACCATATGCCTGGCTGAACGTGTTCAGCTCTCATTACCCAGCAATAAAGAGAGCAGGCATTTGTAATGGATGGAAAATAAGTGTCCTGGAAGAAAATGACTCGGACACCAACAGAATAACAGTAAACCTGTTCAAAAACGGAACTGCCATGATACAAGGCGACCTGAGACAGTTTGAACTCGACTTTCCTGCTATGAGACTGAGAGCTGAGAAGGAGAAGGAGGTCCTCGCAAGCATCGCTCCAACCCTGAGAATCAAACCGTCCTGTTCTGTCCTTGCTCCAGACAGACAGCCTGCAGATACTGATACTGACCCTCTCCTGCTACAGCACCCTGAGGCCCTGGACATCTTGAGGGAACACTTCTCCCAGATGGAAATAGAACTGGTACAGATCAGAGAGCAGCTGGACCAACAGCAGCCTACTTCTCCTACTGCCAGTGACTCCCAGGCCAAGAAAGAACAGGACAGTGTCAACTCACAGCTGAGGGAGTTTCAACAAGAACTAACTCGTCAGAGAAGACAGCTGGATCACCTCAGTGAGGAGGTGAAGGAACTTAGGAAGGACAGAGACAACTGCAGAACTGAGTTGGCTACTCTGAGAGAAGAGCTACAGAACAGGGACAGGCTCAGTCTACAAGCCAGACTGAACTCTACACAACCCTGTGTGCCCACCTCTCAGACCCAGACCACATCCAGCCAAACTCCCACTACACCTGCTGAAGGACAACACAGCCCTTTCCCCGAGGACTCCCCCCCTCTCATGCAGCCTGATGCAGACTCTAATCCCCCCCCTGAACCAACCAGCTGCCTCCATACAAATACGCCAAGCCAAGACGCCAGTCACACCCCTGCACCTGCCCAAGGTCTGGCCTCCAGCCAGCCTCCAGCTAGGAGCTCCAGACCTGAAACCACCACCACAGCTCCATGTCAAGATCAGACAGCTGAGTCTAAACAAACACGCACAGGCAGAAGGGCAGACATTATCCTCCTCATGGACTCTAATGGAAAGTTCCTGGATGAAAAGACCTTATTCCCTGCCTATATGATAACGTACACCTACACAGAAATGCAGTCCCCACCCTTGCTAGGACCCTGAAGGAGGCTGCTCTTGGAAGGAACCCTACTACCACTCCAAGGGGTAACCACACAAGGCAGACCCCCCGCAGACCTCCAGGACCTTCTAGACCTCCTAGACCTTCAAGACCATCCAGACCACCCAGACCTCCACTATACACCTATTCTCGGCCATCAGAGAGGATGACCAGGCCACCAAACCCACCGCATCACCAACATCACAACCCACAGCTAACACAACACTGGCCACGGGTACCCAGCCAGAGAGCCCCCCAGCCTGGAGGCCCTATACCCCCCCTCATCCCAACGGCAGAACCAAGACCACAGGAGCAGCAGCCTATTGGACTGAACTATGCTGCAGCGGTGAGACAATCCACAGCCCGGCCCCCCTCTGGTGAACTCAAAGACATATTACACATGCTAAACCTTATCTGCTCTCGCCTCATATAGCTACAAGGTGGAAGAGCAGAGACCTCTTAGAGACACCACAATAAGCATATTGGATATCATTTTAAACAGATAATAATATAAGGACAATTCTTAACAGAAGTTCACACATACACTCTAAAATGTCACTCAAGTTTAATATTTTATTCATTTACCTACAACACTATTTTCATCTTTTTACACTTTTTACACTTTTTTTTTCTCTTTTCATTTGTTACTAGTATTATTTTCAATATCTAGTTTATTATTATTATTATTATTATTATTTTAAGGTGTTTGTCTAATTTTTGAACAGATTACTCTTGGAGATGAAATCGTTTACAATAACATGTTGGAACATTCAAGGTCTGAGATCATCAGCTTTTGGTTTAAAGAGCAGAAATCCAGATTTTAACAGAGAGCTAAAAGACTCTGACATCATAGTTTTACAGGAGACATGGTGCAGAGAAGATGTTTCCACTGGTCGTCCTCACGGCTACACTGAGATTATCATACCATCAACAAAAAATCCCACAATAACCCAAGGCAGAGATTCAGGAGGCATGATTATATGGTGTAAATCAGAACTGAGCCAGTCCATCACAGTTATTAAAAAAGAAGAATCTCATATATGGTTGAAAATTAACAAACAGATGATCTGTGCCGAGCAACATGTCTACATGTGTGCCATCTATATACCTCCTTCAGAATCCCCCTACTACAACCCAGATATTTTCTCCATTCTTGAGGAGGAAGTTAATCATTATAAAACCATGGGAAATGTATTACTCTGTGGGGACTTGAACGGCTCGAACAGGGGAAAGAGCTGACACTATGAACACCCAGGGAGACAAACACTTACCTGGAAGCACCTGCTTCCCCCTCCCTGAATGTCCTGCTAGAAAGAGCTTTGACAAGCTACTAATACAAGTGGTATGCAGCTTTTACAGCTCTGTCGTACACTGGGTCTATACATAGTCAACGGCAGGCTACGAGGGGACTCTCTGAGTCGCTACACTTACAGCTCAGCTCTTGGCAGCAGTACGGTAGATTATTTTATTACAGATCTAGATCCAATATCTCTCAGAGCTTTCACAGTCAGCCCCCTCACACCCCTCTCAGACCACAGCAAAATCACTATCTACCTGAAAAGGGCTCAGTCTAAGTCTGGAGCCCTTAGTGCCTGTGACCTGTTTAACAGTACATACTCATACAGATGGACCCCAGACAGCATGGGGGCGTACCAAAAGGCACTGGAAAATCAAAACATCCACGATTTAACTCATTAATTTCTAACAGAAACATTTCCCCAGAATAATTCTGGTGAAAAATTTAAGGAAAACTTTAAGGAAATTATCAAATGAAAAGCATAGGGACCCAGATAACCACAGCATACGCTGTCAATATGAGGCCACTCTGAAACAATACAAGTACACCCTAAAAACTAAGAAAGAACAACACAGCAAGAACCAGCTCTGTGAAACTGAGGAATCCTTAGAGTCCAACCAGTTCTGGGAGAAATGGAACAACCTAAACAAAACCCAGCAGGATGAATTGGCGATCCAAGATGGAAATACTTGGATTAATCACTTTAGTGAACTATACAGTAATACTACAAAAAATGATCATCAGTACAAGATATTCACAAAATGGAAAAATCTGGAGGCGGTGATTAAAAACAACCAAAACCCTCTAGATTACCCTGTAACAGAACAAGAATTAACAGAAGCCATCCAGTCCCTAAAAGGAAAAAAGGCTTGTGGCATCGATGGAATCCTAAATGAAATGATCAAATATTCAGACCATAAAATCAGATTGGCTATACTAAAACTATTCAATACTATTCTAACAACTGGAACTTTTCCAGACATCTGGAACAAAGGTTTAATAACCCCAATCCATAAATCTGGAGATAAATATGACCCAAATAACTACAGAGGAATATGTGTATCCAGTAACCTGGGAAAAATATTCTGCAACATCATTAATAAACGACTTGTCAACTTTGTTGATAACCACAATATTCTACATAAATGCCAAATTGTTTTTTTGCCAAATTGCCGCACAACAGACCATATTTTTACCCTCCAGACTCTAATTCAGTGGTTCTCAACCTTTTTTGGGCCAGCGCCCCCCTATCCACTATCCAGATCCCTTACCGCCCCCCATCAAAAAAGATGTTGACTATTTGCCCTGAATATATTTTGATTTTTTTATTGTTACTATTGTTATTAAAAACATGGAAAAGGTAACAAAAAAGCCATGTGAAAAGTAATTACATTTAACTAATAAGTGAATGTTCCTCCCAGAAGCTGTGTATGAAGCAAAATACTGTTTTCTTGAAGTGGGCACTTAATAAGTGGGGGTATGGGGGTTTTTGAGCATTAAACACTTAATTTCCTGCATTCTGGTGAAGATTTCTCCCCTAATTTCTGCACCAATTTAGGGTGGAAATGTCTAAAAATTCAGGTGAGAATTCAAAATATAGAATTATAATAGAATACAATGTAGTAAGGCTCTCAGGCATTTTTCTTGCTTTTAAATATTTTTCTCCTGTAGATCAACTTATTTAATATCATCCCTGCCGAGTCAACACACATGACACACATGTCTTACCTCCTCTTTTGTGGGGAAGTAAATTATTTAAATGTGTTTATGGCCCCTTTTCATCTCAGTGATAAATGAATCCGTTTTAATTCTGTAACTGACCGGACTTCAGCTCCTGTCAGTGTTTCCCACAGAATGACAGTGTAACTGTGCTGCAGCAGCGTGCTCGCCTCGAAAACCCAGCTGTATTTTAACATTAACTTCGCTCTCCTTATTAGCTAGGCTCCTTACATGCTTGCCAATAACTTCTATTAGCTGTGTCTTTGATATTGGCTGCGTTGTGCACCTGTGGAGAGAGAGCGAGCGATA
This sequence comes from Lepomis macrochirus, assembly GCA_024633595.2. Classification (NCBI taxonomy): domain Eukaryota; kingdom Metazoa; phylum Chordata; class Actinopteri; order Centrarchiformes; family Centrarchidae; genus Lepomis; species Lepomis macrochirus. The sequence goes on along the minus strand of JALXJV020000009.1, from coordinate 35,445,333 downwards.
GATTGAGGGACGAGTGAGAGAGAGAGGGACGAGCTTGAGGATTTGCTCCGTGAATTTGCGCTGCCTGCAGCTCTGCAGTCAAATACGATTTTAAATAGGCCTAGTAAAAAAAATCAATATGTTGCGGTCAGCGTTGATATTGTGGCGGGCCGCCACAGATAAATGAACGTATGGAAAAACTTATCTGCTCATGTTAAAAATTTTCTGCACATTCAGAATTTATGCCACAGATCTGTGTTCTCTGACATGTGAAGAAAAAAAACGTTATAGGAGACTAACGTCATTAGCCTATTCAAAGAGAATTCATAATATTTTACTACATGCCCTGTACTGCATTATGTTACTGATTCGCTCGAAGTACCCCCTCGCTGTCTTACAGACAAAACTGAATGAGAACGAAACTAACCGACAACACCTGTGATCACACAGGAAGCTCACGAATAATTCCACACACTTTAATTTCAGCACCTCTGATAAAGTGCTGCTAACAGTCCCCAACAGAGTAAGACAGGGCTTCAGTTTTTAACCTTACATTTTTATAGCCGATTGAATCTACCTATATGTCCGCTTTGGCCAAACTGTCTGCAACTTACAGCGCGCGGAGGGTCGACGTCAGTTGCTGGTGTCGCAGCGAAGTTGCTTTCAGGGTGAGTCCGACAGCGGAATATCCCTCTTGTAAATGTGTAACCACTGCGATAACAAGACTTTCACGGTGTATTCCTCAGAGAAATAAACACTTTCTCACCTAGAAAGAGAGCGTCGTTTTTCTAGAGTCTACACAGTAAACGCAATGTGAGTAAAAATTTTAGAGATGAGACTTCCCATTTCCATGAAGGCAGCACGAAGCTGCACCCCAAGTAGCCGATGGAGAAAAAAATGCACAGTCTCGTCCAGTCGCAGTGGACTAAACTGGCAGGTTTTGCAGACCCCAATTTTTTGAAAGTAGTTCAAAGTGTAAACTTGTATTGTTGTGAATCTTAAGTGTAAACTCACCTTAGAATTTCCATCTAACAAACGCCCCCCAAAAGCAGCTCAGCGCCCCCCTTTCTAAAATATTGCTTCCAACGCCCCCCATCGTCCTCGGAACGCCCCTTGGGGGGCGGTACCGCCCCCGTTGAGAAACACTGCTCTAATTGATCAAGAATTAAACATAAAGAAAAGAAAAATATATGCCTGCTTTGTTGACTTCCAAAAAGCCTTTGATTCCATCTGGCACGAGGGCCTTTTCTTTAGGCTACTTGAAAGTGGCATTGGAGGAAAAACATATGACTTGATTAACAACATGTAAACAAAAAGTGAATGTGCCATAAAGATTGGAAACAAACAAACAGCATTCTTCTCCCAGGGCTGGGAAGTGAGGCCAAGTCCAATTCTCTTTAATCTATATATCAATGAATTAGCAAACCAATTAGAGAGTTCCACGACACCTGGACTCCTCCTGAACGACACAGAGATCAGAGGTCTGCTGTATGCAGATGACTTAGTGTTGCTCTCACCTACTAAAGAAGGTTTGCAGCAGCACCTTAACCCTTCTGCAGAGATTCTGTCAGACCTGGGCCCTGACAGTAAACACAGCAAAGACTAAGATAATGATCTTTCAGAAACAACACAGAAATCAGATTTCACACAATTTTTATTTAGACACCACTAAATTACAACATACAAAAAACTATACTAACCTTGGCATCAACATTACATACACAGGGAACTTCAACATGGCTGTGAAAGATCTGAGAGACAAAGCAAGGAGAGCTTTCTATGCAATAAAAAGAAACATTAAAATATATATTCCAATTGAAATCTGGCTTAAAATTTTCCAATTTGTACTAGAACCAATAATTCTATATGGTAGCGAAATCTGGGGACCAAAACTTAATAATGAATTTGACAAATGGGACAAAACAATCATAGAATCTTTCCATACTGAGTTCTGTAAGAGCATCCTGCAGGTGCAGAGAAAAACACCAAATAACCTGTGCAGAGCAGAGTTCGGCCAATACCCCCCTTACTAAAAATACAGAAAAGATCACTTAAATTTTACAACCACTTAAAATCAGTTAACCCCCAGACTTACCATCACAAAGCCCTAACATACCAGGAGCTGAAACCAGAGAAGAGTCCCCTCAGCCAGCTGGTCCTGAGGCTCTCTGCAGTAACAAGTCCCCAACAGCCTCAGGACAGCAACACCAACTCAAACAGACCAAACCAAATTATCAACAAGCAGAAAGAAAAATATATTGAATACTGGAAAGAAACAACCAAAACACAAAGTAAATCACAATGTTATCTGACCCTAAAAAGAGAATTCACACTGGCAAATTACCTGAGCACAATAAAATGTCCTAAACTAAGAAAAATTCTGACAATATACAGACTGAGTGAACACAGCCTGGACATAGAAAAGGGTCGCCACAGACAGAGCTGGCTACCACAGGAGGACAGACTCTGCTCCCAGTGTGACACAGGACAGGTAGAGACAGAGATGCACTTTCTAACCTCATGCCCCAAATATGAACCACTAAGAGAAAAACACTTTGCAAACATTGCCCAAATCTACCCCAAATTCGAATTCCTATCAGACACACAGAAACTCCCCTATTTACTGGGAGAAATGCCCAACTGTCAAATAATTGACAGTTAATAATCAGCGCTGTGAGATAACTGTTGTTGTGATTTGGCGCTATATAAATAAAATTGAATTGAATTGAATTGAATTAATTGCTGCAAAATATGTCTCCACATGCCATGAAGTGAGGACAACCAGTGGAACCTCAGACTGATAAATAATTGTACAGATTTAAAAATTATTACTTTAATTGTTTGGTATTTTAGTAATTTGTTTGTTTTACATGTTATACTTGATTTTCTATTTTATTTTATCTATTAATATAACTATATATATATATATATATATATATATATATATACACACACACATTCTACTGTTTCATTTATTTATTTTAATTAAATTCTTTTTTAGATATTTTTATTTAACACACACGCTTACTGTTTTATTTATTTATTTATGCTTTTAGTTTTTGTTTTGTTTTTTAACACACACACACACACGTTTTGTTTAATTTTTAGTATTTTTAACACACACACTGTTTTATTTATTTATTTTATTTTTTAATATATATATATTTCTTTTTTTTTAACACAAACACAGATACTTTGATTACTTTATGCTCGAATTCTTTAATGAAATGTATGGGGGTAATTGTTAAGCTATATGTATGGGGATGATTGTTGTGTATATGTATGATGCTTTGGCAATATTGTTTTACAGTCATGCCAATAAAGCAAAATTGAATTGAATTGAGAGAGAGAGAGGAGAGAGAGAGAGAGAGAGATAACAGTCCTGTCGGGTTTTAAGCATGGCGCACAGCTTCCTCTGTATGTAGTTCACCTGCTTCAGCAACGAGCTGCTCTGTGTTTCTGCCACAGTAAGTCTTTGCGTTGTGAAGATCATTTAGACGCTTCAGGAATAATCAGATTGTAGTGGCAGCCTGTGCTGCTGCAAAGCAAGCGGTTTGGTTGGCTACATCTCCATAATAAAAGGCACAGGCAACAAAAGTTTTCTGGGCAACAAAAGTGATATTTTAAAGTGATCTTATAAACACTTTCACGGAGAATTAAAAAGGAAAATAATTGTAGAAATAGCTAAATTACAGATAATCAGCTTCTTCATTGCATTTGCAGGAATATTTTAATGGGCTACTTAAAAAAAATAAACTCATCAAGTTACCTAGTCTGATGCAACAGACAGTCCATTTTTACTCTGATAGCCTATCATGACCTTTCCTCATGTATCACATAGGGGCTGTGATCCTGGACAACAAAACATCACCACACTACCATGTATAGTGGTGGTGCAACATCCCATCCACACAGTGCATCATGCAGGTGGACCGCGGATTGATTGCAAAGTCTATGATGATTTATCCTGTTTGACCTCTCAAAATATCCTTTATTCTGGAAATGTCAGAGAACCCAGTTAGATTCTGAATGTGCAGAATTTTGAACATGAGCAGAAAACCTGCTGAAACACAGGAGCTATTAAAGTCCAGGGGTTTCTAACTGAATTAAAATGATTCAATTTATTATTGATGAAGTGAAAAGCTGCCACATGCACATTTAAAGAGGTTACCTCAATCAGTCATGCCTGCCTGTGTGTCGATTCAGCAGCGATGATATTAAAAGTTGATCTACAGGAGAAACATATCTGAAAGCTGAGAGCTGCTCTGCATTATATTCTGTTACAATTTTAGATTTTGACAGTTTATTAAACCTTTATTAAACCAGAAAAAATATTTTTCCAAGAGTGTTCTGGCCAAGGCAGGCAGTAGTACAACTGCACATTTAAGATGGGAATAAATAATCAGTTACAAGGTCATAAAATATCAAAATGTTCTTAAGTATTCACCAAAATTCAGCAACAAGGACCATCAAAAGAGCAATCAGTCCTAACATCTGAAGGCAGAACTGGCAACCTTAGAGTCATTTAAAAGCAACAGTGAAACAAAGATACAGCCTCCTCTGGGCTACCTGAATTTTGTTTGTCCTTTTACATAAATAATTTTCACAATAAATGGATGCAGAAAATGCAGAAATTGGTGCAAAAAACATGATAATGCAGCAAACTAAGTGTATAATTATGTGGTTTATCATGGAGTGTAGTAACAAGTGACAAACAGACTGACAGCTGTCTCGTGAATGTCCACGGCGTGAATGCGCTTTGGTACATCAAATACACTCCTCTGTATGAAGTAGCAGAGTTGTATCCTCACTGTCCTTTATTATAATAATCTAATGTTATAATAACCTGGACGTGGATCATATCTCTTACCCCCATCCATCCTTTATCCTCTCTTTGTAGTTTTTATACATTAGTTCAGTGTTTTTAATTGCTTTGGCTGCATTGTTGCTGCCATTGCTTTGGCTGCAACAAAGCAGCAATGCAAAGCAGCCATGCAAAGCTCTGCTGAGATTTTCTCTTAGCACCCCCAGCTGCGCTCTGACATCCAGCGCCCCTGGGCTGGAGCCAATCCCAGCTTACATCAGGTGAAAGGCGGGGTACACCCTGGACAAGTTGCCAGTCCATCGCAGGACAAGACCAACAGTATATAAATTTAATAACCACTGCAAGTCAGTGGGATCTGATACCTTAATTTATACTATGAGTACATGGTTTCTGATTTCACACAGAGCTTCCTTCCTGTTGCCAGTAGGTGGTGCTATGACTATAAATGAAAAAAAATTGGTACTGATATGAGCATGTACAGTGAAATTACAACAACTTCCTGTTTCATGGCAAAGCATGGTACTTGCTGCTACATCAAACATACACCGTTGAAGGAAAACTCAGAGCTTTACAACACATCATCATCAATGTGTGACTTTTCTGAGATAGTTTTGAAGTACATATGGCCAACCTGCAAAATGTGGTTTATAACAGCATAGAAGTACTCACTCCCTGTTGCCAGTAGGTGGTGCTGTAACTCTGTGTGAATATTGGCACATGTGTTTAGCGCAGAACTGTTATAGACCAACCTCCTGTGTCAAGGCGAGGCGTGGAACTTTGCCACCATAGACACGCTGTTAACCGAAAACTCACAAGCTTCACTACTTAACATTATAAAATGTGTTAAAGCTTTTCTGGGAAACTTTCGAATTTCAAAACAACTACTGCAAGACACCACACAGGTGGTGAAAGTTGTAAGCAGTCATCACTGTTGGCAGAGGTGGGATTCAAACCTGGGTTTGGATTCATAAGAGCTGCTTTGGAAAGCAATACTCTAACCAAGTGTGCTATTCAGACAGACTTCTCAGAAAGTCACAATTTGATACTTTGTTGATGGAATAGTGCATTTGCCTTAAAAAAGCTTTTAAACTGTCATTTTGGTAGTTTTAGTTAGGAACAACATTTAGTTTGTTGGTATCATCAAGTTCAAACACCATACAAGTGTTCAAAGTTGAAAGAAATTATCACTACTGCTGGAGGGGGGACTCAAACCCTTGACTGGAATAAGAAGTACAGTTCCAAAGAATGATGCTCAACCAATTGAGCTATTTAGACAGACTTCTTAGAATGAAACAATTTGATGTTTTGTTGATAAAAAAGTGCATTTTCCATAAAAATAAAGCATTTCAGCTATCATTTTGGTGTTTTTAGTTAGAGCTGAACATAAAAATATACATCATGTGTCCGCACTCCAAACAGGCAAGCTGAAGACTTGATGAGAACTCAGCCTGCAGTTAGAATAGGAAATCAATGAGACCATGACTGTGACTTACCTATCAATTAAGGTTCAGATCTAAAAACTAAACCAGGTCATGTTTGTAAATGAGAAGTGGTTCTCAAACAGTTTACCTGGATAAATAAAGGTTAAATAAATAAATAAATAAATAAATAAATAAATAAATAAACTAAACCTCCACTGAGGAAGATTTTGCCATTTTGAGAGAGAAGGCATGTGGCTACATTTGGTGCCTTTTTGTGCTGATGGAGATGAATCTATGCAACTGGCAGCTGTCTGCAAAAAAAATCTGGTCTACTAAATCCTTCTCTCCACACTATTGGTGGTCATGTGACACACTGATAAAACCTCCTAAAAGCTGTAAAACCCTTAATTTTAGAAGGACATATCTCCAACACTTAACAAACTAACAAGCTGCACAAATGGCGGAGCAGTAAGCTCTTAAAGTTGAGTAGTTTAGAAGAAAGTTTAGTCTCTGCTCCCATTGAAACCCATTCATTTTAAAATGCATAAAGTTCAGAGACCTCTGACCAGACCAGCCAGTGACTGACTTTACTGCTGGTTTGACCCTTTTTATGAGAGGTTGGAAGCTAGACCTAGGAAAAGAGATGGTCAGACTGCCCAAGCTAAATGCTTTGTATTTGTATAAAGAGAGTCCAGGTTTTTTGACCACTCAAAGCACTATTACATAGGGGTGGGAATCTCTGGGCACCTCACGATTCGATTCCGATTCAGAGGGCTGCGATCCAATTATAAAACGATTATCGATGCCTCTTGATGCATCATATGTTTTCTATACAGGATCCCTGGATAATTACTAAGCATTTAATTTGAACATTAAAATCCAAAAGAAAATTGCTAATTAGCTTAAAAGGACTAGTTTACATCCCTAGTTTACATTATTAACCTCAGCTCCATGGTCTCTCATTTCATTAACAACCAGTTGTCAGACTTCTGAAAACTGAAATATAATTATCAGCATGTACAGTCTGTGTACAGGACAGAGCTGTACACCAGTGTAGTCTCAGCTTGTACCTGATGTTCTCAACCAGGGCTGCCAACTTTTCAGAAAACCTTGGAGTGAGAAAATACAAATTTGTGGAGGGGCCCTGTGCGGGGTAGCATAAGACATTTTGTGCAAATGTTTGTATTTGAAGTCAGATGTCATTTTTATCAACTGATAATTTACTCTACGTTTTATTTATTAAATATAATAGGCTCAATTAATGTGTTATAATTGTAATAATTATAACTATTTATAAAAATTCCGTAAAAACAATATGATTCAAAGGGGGTTCCGGTGGTGATCTTCACCCAGAAAAAATAGAGCATTAAACACTTTATTTCCTGGATTCTGGTGAAATTGTCTGCACCAGTTTATGGTGGAAATGTCTTCACTTTAGTAAGCTGAAACACAAAATTCTGGCGGCAGGTGACAATTGAATGTATAAAACATATTGGAATATAATGTAGCAAGGCTCTCATGCATTCTGTATTGCTTTCAAATATGTAATCTGTAGTTCTGCTAATTGGATGGAGGACCCAGCATAATATTATTTTAAAGGGCTTTAATGCATGAACGGAGTGAAAGATAAATAGATCCGGAGATTTTCAAACTATTTACAACCATTTCCCCAAGACACCGACCTCAGTGTTTTAAACAAGGTGGACAGGATGGAGTCAGTGACTAAGTGAGTCAGTGAGGGACATTAACTCTCGGCCCCGACAATACAGCAAATGTACTTTATGGAAAAGCAAGTAAACACACAGACAGACACAGCATGGCTCATTTTGTGCATGTGTTTCACTTGGTGTTGCTCTTCCTGTCAGTGGACAGTGGACACTTCCAAAATTAATTCAGTAGTTGCTTCACGCCCTAGACAGACGCAGATGTGGGTTTTTTATGCTGGTAGATTATGAACTTCCTACTTTTTTTCATTTTAGCTGATGCTTAAATCCAAAGCTGCTGTCAGAGGTCGCACGCCTCTGGAAGAACTAAGGGTTAAGTGTCTTGCTCAGGGACACACTGTGTGTCTCACAGTGGATTCGAACCCCGGTCTCTCACAGCACTCCTGCCCATCACTACCCCATCCTACTTAAAGCTGGACATGTTATTTTAAGAATTTTATTGGCTACAGGAAGTGCCAGTCATCGGCGCAGTTTCTTGCAATTGGCTCGGCCTACCCACTATATAATAGGGGCGGGCCCTTTCTTCCAGCTCGGGCTTTCGTTGGCTATTGTAGGCTGTGAAAGGGAAATGTGAGCTCCTATTGGGTCGAATTAGCTGTCAGTCGAAAGGTTAGAGTTCAGTGGCTGATCTGCGTACAAAGATCAAATTAGAATTAATACAGTTATAATGACATATTAGCCACGTCTGCCGGCAAATATGATAGGATGCAGCAGCTGTCCCGGGGATTTATTGATGGAATAATGTGTTTTGGACTGAATGTTTTTACGTTCGTCTGCACCTTTGACAACGTAACAAGACCGTTTTTTGTTGGAATATAACGTTAATCGATCGGTGGATTACTATGAGACTTCATAGGTGAGTCGCGTCAGTGTTGATTGTACTGGCTGGTCTGACAGAGGCGCTGGTTGTAACGTTACCCGCTGTGGTCGAATCACGAAGATTTTAGCTTTCAAACTGTGTTGTGTGCACATAAATGACCGAAAGCTGCCGCCAGGACATTTAAAGAGGTTTTTAAGTGCTTGTTAGTTATTATGCGTTGTTTGTACAGAGGAAAGGATAATGACTTTATATTAATTTAAATAGCTCACTGTAACTCAACGGTAAGAAACTCTGCTATAATTATAAATAACTTTGGTCATCACATTTGCCAACAAAAACACTAACGTTACCATGGTTATACTTTAGGCTAATCTTCTTCATTCATTCATTATTCTACATCTTAGTTAGTAATAGTAACTTAGTTTAGCCTGTGAATTGTAAAAGTCATGCTAGTGATAGAGCGAATCATGGCAACATTAACATCTCAGCTTAATAAAAAAAAAACGATAAAGCGACTTACACTCAGCTGCTCTCACAAAGTGAGACGGGAATGCTAGAAGCTGGTGGAAAGTGAAGTCTCGGTGTAACGTTAACGGTCTACCGGTAGGAAATGGCTGGATACGTTACTTCTTCTTCATGGATTGGATATGCGGTAGTTTAAGGGCTCTGGATCGTAGCTCTGGTAGGTGGAGACATAGACATCGACCGCCGGGACGCGAGAAATGCGGCCGCCATCTTGGACCGGTCAAACTCCCAGTCGCGCAGCTGAAGAAAGCATTATGCCTGAGCGCTGTGCAGCATATTTATGCTTAAATCGGCGGACCATCGCAAGCAGGGCTCGGGAGATTACTTTTCACAAGTAAGATTTAACATTTCCTTACTATTGGTTGTATTTTGTGAATAGAAAATTACCAGAGAGTTGAGAAGGAGCGAGGATCTTTGAATCACTGTACTGAAATCGTAGCCAGCTAGCTAACGTTAGGCTATGTTTACTGCACCGGCCGGTGTTCACCCGGCTATGAACTGTTTATATACAGTCTATGGCGAGACTTGATAAATTATATTCCATATTTGCATTTTAAGGTTGCTTTGTTCTTATTTTCTCTGTTATGTAACGTGTCTTTGAGCACTGTGTAAAGCGTTATATAAATATAATATATTATGTTTTTGTATTATTATTATTAGGTGCTGAGGGCTGCAGAGACGGTGAGCTTCAACAGTGCAAGCTCTTAAGATGTCACACACATCGTCCGGGAGGAGATTGGATCGGAGGGTGTTTTTCTGCTCGGGGACACATTGAGGAGACAGTTTGGCATCGACAGCCATCGTTCTGACTTGTTGTCATCGGTTGTGTCTGTGTTTCTCAGGATCAGGCTGCACCACAGTGCCAAACTCACCTCTCTTGAACTGCAGAAAGGGAGCACGAGAAAAAAGTTCTGTAAAACAGTCCTCTTTCAGGGCTTTTAGCTCATGTAAAGTTTTCGTGTGTGTGTATTGGTCTGCTAAATGTCAAGGGCTGGGAGGAGATGTAGAAAAACGTGTTAGTACAGTGTGCGTGACAGAGAGGGACAAATATAAAAAGCTTCAAGTGGACTGGAGATATAATTTAATCATATGTTGTTTGTTTGTCAATCATATATATATATATATTGTTTCAAATTATTAAAATATCTGACTCTGACTATCTGTTTCTGCTTCTCTATCATATTTATAGTGTGTGATATATACCTATCATAGCCTACATTACATATCATAGGGTGACCAGACGTCCCAGACTTAATGGACAGTCCCTGTTTTTGGCTGCCTGTCCCTGGCTAAATACAGAAAAAAAACTTGGAATAGAAATAATAGTATTAATTTAAAATGGAAAAACAATTGATAGTCAAACTGGAAATGTCCCCGTTTCCCCCCTTTTCGGGGATTATGTTCTGTTCTCGGACGTCTGGTCACTTTATATCATATATCAGAATATTCTATTACTGTTAAGCCCACTGTGAACATTAAAATACACCGAAATGTATCCTGGGTCATAGCTACATGTATAACCTTTGCAGCAAAAAAACCCGCGTGAAAATCAGTTCGGTATTCAGTGAGTTATGATTAATTAAATGCGCTGACAGCTCATTGCTCCTGCCAAACAGATTAGACTGAGTGGAGCGGTTGACCGGTCCAAGATGGCGGCCGCACGGCTCGTCAGCGCCAATAGGCAGCAGCAGTCGATGCGGCGTCTATGTATATTATGTCTATGGGTGGAGAGGGGCTTTATTTAGGTGACCATAGGTGTGCCTAACTGTAAATATCCAGTAAGGGCAGCCTGACACAGCGGTAGAGGTGTCCACTTCATTACTGTCACGGTGTCGGATCAGTTGATTCGCGCCGCAAGTCGAATTTATCAGTTAACCTTAACGTTATTATACATTTATTTTTCTAGCGTGAGAAAGTTGATGTGTGGCATGAGAGCGTGTGAAAAGTGTCAATTGCGTGAGTCTCACGCCAATTGCGTGAGAGTTGGCAGCTATGTTCTCAACCCTTGACTAGTAGGTTACTTAGTAATGACATACAGCGGATAATTAATATTACTTCATTACTAATTTAGCTAATGTTACATAAATAAATAAATCTTTTTAGCAACTTTTACGGGACCCAAGGACGCTTTACACATAGTTACAGTGACAGAACAACAAAAAGTCATTCAGGACTGAATGCCTGGGTAAAGAGCTGCGTTTCAGTAGATCTTTGAAAGTGTCCAGACAGGGAGCGTTTCTGTGGGGATGAGATCCAGAGGGGGGGGGCAGTGACGCTGAAGGCTGCGGAGTCTGGTGTCGGGGACAGAGTGAGCCCTTGTACAGGGAGATGTTAGCTCGCGCTAACCTTCACTTTTACAGCCGTTGGGGAAACTACAGACTTTTACTAACGGACACACAGCGACCTACGCTGCACGTTTACTACCAGACTGAAACTCACCGTCACGTTCTGCCGCTCGCTCTCTCTCACTCACACACAGCTGCAGAGCGTCACCATGCTCGCAGTGTGCGAGTTAAAATAATTACTTGCGCATTGATATTAATGATTCTGTGACATTTTAGTGGTGGGGTTATTCATTCCACAGCGGTGACGAATATAGGGGGACACTGGTCTCTCTGTTGTGTGCGCTCCTCAGACGGTCCGGGCGCTGCGTTTCTGCGAGTTCCGCCTTTTGCGTTCCGTCAACATTATGTTATCAATTAACATTTAAATAATCGATTTTTAGACATTTGTGCATCGATTAATAATCTTCCACGTCCGCATCGCGATGCATCTAAGAATCGATTATTTCTCCCACCCCTACTTTTACTTCACATCAGATTCGCCAACTGCACATGAGAAAGGACATAAAATTCATACATATGCATACTGATGGCACAGCTAGAGCCATTTGGGGTTCATTGTCTTGCCCAAGGACACTTGCAGCCTGGGGACATGCTGCTTGGGGAAGACGGGGATCAAACTGATCGGAAGATCGCTCTACCGCTGAGCCTCAGAAATGCTAAAGTAGCATCAGGTTAGTGCACCAGGAGTCGGCAATGTTGCTGCTGAGTCTCTGTGAACATGAGAAGAAAGCAGGCACGTGCAGAGGGGGGTGCGATGGGTGCTTGAGCACCTGCCCTTTTGCCCTTTGCTGCCCAAAGTGCCCTTTTTTCAAACGCAAAATTTCCTTCATTTTATTTATTTTAAATGTTGTAAAGGCCCTTTTGTCAAGGCCTGTCCGATCAAACTATTATTAAAATAAATTAATAATAATTTCGCAGTAAATAAAATAACCCACATTATGACTTTTCACCTGATGACCTCATCCGTGACGAGCCCTCCCGTTCAGACATCGTTAGTGATTCAGCAGCTCTGCCTACAGGACGCATTCGACTCCGCCGGTAAGAGTTTGCTGCAATGTGCTTGTTATGGATTGTTGCAAAGAGAGCAGCACAGCTGTGTTTATCGCTGTGTGTGTCGCCTCCCTGTAGAAGTAACATCAGCTGCCGGCTAACACGCCGACAGCTGACGTTACTTCTACACTATAAACTAGGGTGCTCTGTTCACTTCGCTCTATTTTGGGAGAAAAGCTTCACGGGCGTCGAGAGGTCTGATCTTTTCTGTGTAATTTGACTAAAATCTTTGTAATTTGACTAAAATCTTTGCACTTGAACCGGGATTATTAAAGTAACTAATAAAAGCCTTGTGCCTTAAAATAAGTATAACAACACTGGTAAAATTCTGAGCCTATTCCCTGACTTACAGCCTTCAACCCTTTAAAAAAAAACATTAAATTCAGAACAGTATTGAATATATTTACATTTGACAGCAACAGTAGTGTTTACAACAGCTCAACTACAATAAAAACTCAATAACTGGAAATACATATAAAAATGTCAGTGCCGATGTAAAATAAATAATATTCCTGACATCAAAGTAAAGAGTGAAGAAGAAATGGCCCTATAAGATTCAGAAAAATGTATGAATTGTTAAAACAAACATAGGATATATATTAGCTGATTAAACAATTATGTGACCATGAAAAGATGCAAAGATTGTTGAGTGTTTGGGACTGGCTCACTAAGGAAATAAGATACCAAACCTATAGTCTGTGTTGTCTGCAGTGTGTCTACAGTATGCAAAACTGTGATAATGATTTTATATATTACATTGTGAATCTGAGATACATCTGGATTTTTATTGACTATGTCTAATCATATATCTAAATAAATTAACTAACATTAATCTTTTATAATATTCCTGACATCAAAGTAAAGAAAAAACGGCCCTGTTAGATTTCAGATAAATGTATGAAATGTTTGTTAATCTTATTTCCTCCACCTGCAGCTTAGTGTGCAGCTCTGTGAGCGTCTCCCGAGTAGTCAGCCTTGGTAGAGGCTGCAGTATTACAGCAGCTCAGTCACTGTGAGCTGGTCCCAAACACTCAACAATCTTTTTATGGTCACATAATTGTTTAATCAGCTAATATATATATCCTATAGTTGTTTTCATATCTGTAGTCACAGATCACCTCCAGTAGTATCAGCATCAACACAACAACAGCAGCATCCATAGCAACCCCTCAACAGCAACTGTTCCCTGTAATTCAATTCAATTCAATTTTATTTATATAGCGCCAAATCACAACAACAGTTATCTCACAGCGCTTTTCATAAAGAGCAGGTCTAGACCGTACTCTGAAGTTATTTACAGAAGCCCAACAATTCCCACCAAGAGCAAGCACTAGGCCGACAGAGGCAAGGAAAAACTTCCTTTTAAGAGGCAGAAACCTCGAGCAGAACCATGGCTCAGGGTGGTGGCCATCTGCCTCGACCGGTTGGGGTGAGGGGAGAGAGAGAGGAGAGAGCAAGAGAAAGAGAGAGAGAGCAGGAGAGAGAGAGCAGAGGGAGGCAACCTACACAGTATACACATAGGGGTACAGACAATAAAGGTAATGGTGCTATAGACTGAATGAAAAATGGTACAGATATTTGTAGTAATGTTTAGTGATATTAATTATAACAGTAATAATAGCAATAGGACTAGTAATAGCAGTTGCAACTGCAGCAGAGGGCGTCGAGCAGGAACACGGGGCAGCAGGAGACTCCCAACAACAGATCCAGACTCCACAGCTCCAGAGCCAGCAACACCCGCAGGAAGTGAGGGGAGGGGGGAGGACAGGAGGGGAAGCACACGACCACGGGAGAGGGAGAAAAAATCGAGTTAGTAACATGCATTAATGGGATGAGGTTGCACTCAGAGAGAAAGACAGAAGAGGAGAGAGGAGCTCAGTGCATCATGGGAAATCCCCCGGCAGTCTAGCCTATAGCAGCATAACTAAGGGATGGTTCAGGACTCACCCGAGCCAGCCCTAACTATAAGCTTTATCAAAAAGGAAAGTCTTAAGCCTACTCTTAAAATGTAGAGACGGTGTCTGCCTCCCGAACCCAAACTGGAACCTGGTTCCACAGGAGAGGAGCCTGATAACTGAACGCTCTGGCTCCCATTCTACTTTTGGAGACTCTAGGAACCACAAGTAACCCTGCATTCTGGGAGCGCAGTGCTCTGGTGGGGTAGTAAGGTACTATGAGCTCTTTAAGATAAGATGGTGCCTGACCATTAAGTGCTTTGTATGTGAGAAGAAGGATTTTAAAATCTATTCTGGATTTTACAGGAAGCCAATGCAGAGAAGCTAAGACAGATGATCTCTTTTACTGGTTCCTGTCAGAACACGTGCTGCAGCATTCTGGATCAGCTGAAGAGTCTTAATGGACTTTTTCGAAGAGCCTGATAATAGGGAATTGCAGTAATCCAGTCTAGAAGTAACAAATGCATGGACTAGTTTTTCTGCATCATTTTTAGACAGGATGTTCCTGATTTTTGCAATATTACATGTAGGTGAAAAAAAGCGGTCCTTGAAATTTGCTTAATGTGAGAGTTAAACGACATGTCCTGATCAAAGATAACTCCAAGATTTCTCACAGTGGTGCTGGAGGCCAGGGCGATGCCATCCAGGGAAACTATATCTTTAGATAATGCTTCACGAAGGTGCCTAGGGCCTAGAACAACAACTTCCGTTTTATCTGAGTTTAACATTAGAAAATTGCAGGTCATCCAGGTTTTAACATCCTGAAGACACATTTGAAGCTTAGCTAACTGATGGGTTTCATCTGGCTTGATCGATAGATATAACTGAGTATCATCTGCATAACAATGAAAGTTTATGGAGTGTTTCCTGATAATATTGCCTAAGGGAAGCATATATAAAGTGAAGAGGATTGGTCCGAGCACAGATCCTTGTGGAACTCCATGACTAACTTTGGTATGCATGGAGGACTCATCGTTAACATGTACAAACTGAAATCGATCTGATAAATAGGACTTAAACCAGCTTAGAGCGGTTCCTTTGATGCCAATGAAATGTTCCAGTCTCTGTAATAGGATCTGATGGTCAATGGTATCAAATGCAGCACTAAGATCTAATAAAACCAATACAGAGACAAGTCCTTTGTCTGATGCAGTCAGGAGATCACTAGTAATTTTCACCAGTGCTGTCTCTGTGCTATGATGGGCTCGAAATCCTGACTGAAAATCCTCAAATAAACTATTGCTATGTAGAAAGTCACACAGCTGTTTGGCGACTGCTTTCTCCAGGACCTTAGAGATAAATGGAAGGTTAGATATAGGTCTATAGTTGGCTAAAACATCTGGATCCAGGTTGGGCTTTTTCAAAAGAGGTTTAATTACAGCTACTTTAAAGTACTGTGGCAGGTAGCCTGTTGATAAAGACAAATTGATCACATCCAGCAGAGAAGTGCCAACCAAGGGCAAAACTTCTTTTAGCAGCCTAGTCGGGATGGGGTCTAAGAGGCAGGTAGATGGTTTAGATGAAGAAATTATTGAAGTTAGTTGATAAAGATTGAGGGAAGCAAAGCAGTCCAAACATATAACTGGTTTTACAGCTGTTTCTAAAGTTCCTGAGTATAGACTTAAGTCGGTGCCAGTTGAGGGCAGGTCTTGGTGGATTTTGTTTCTAATAGCTAGGATTTTATCATTAAAGAAGCTCATGAAGTCATAACTACTGAGAGCTATGGGAATACTTTGCTCAATAGAGCTGTGACTTTCTGTCAGCCTGGCTACAGTGCTGAAAAGAAACCTGGGGTTGTTCCTATTTTCCTCTATTAATGACGAGTAGTACGCTGCTTTGGCATTACGGAGGGCCTTCCTATAAGTTTTAAGACTATCTTGCCAAATTAAACGAGAATTTTCCAGTTTGGTGGAACGCCAATTCCTCTCGAAGTTTCTGTGATATTTTCTTTAATTTGCGAAGTTTCAGTATTATACCATGGAGCTAACCGTCTTTGTTTTAGTATTTTCTTTTGTAGAGGGGCTACAGAGTCGAGTGTTGTTCGCAGCGAGCCTGCAGCACTATCAACAAGATGATCGACTTGGGAGGGACTGAAATTGCGTAAGAGTCCTCTGTTAATTTGATACCTGATAGTGAACTTAGAGCCGATGGGATCGCGATCCTTAAATTTAGCTATAGCACTATCAGACAGACATCTTGTATAGAAATTTTTGCCCAATGGAGGGTAGTTCAGCAGTACAAGCTCAAAAGTTATCAAACAGTGGTCAGATAAAGAGGGATTCTGTGGGAACACTATTAATTGTTCAATTTCGATACCATATACCAGAACAAGGTCGAGGGTGTGGTTAAAACAGTGAGTCGGTTCATGAACACTCTGAGAGAAGCCAATTGAATCTAATACAGAGATAAATGCAGTACTAAAGCTGTCATTCTCAACATCCACATGAATATTAAAATCCCCTACAATAATAACTTTGTCCGTTTTAAGGACTAAAGTTGACAAAAACTCTGCAAATTCAGATAAGAATTCAGAGTACGGCCCAGGTGCTTTCGGTACACTACAACAAATAGAATTGGTTGCAGTGATTTCCAGCTTGGGTGTGAAAGACTCAGGACAAGGCTTTCAAATGAGTTATAATTTAGTTTAGGTTTAGAGCTGATTACTAGGCTAGAGTCAAAGATAGTCGCAACTCCACCTCCTCGGCCTGTGCTTGAGGAATGTGAGTATTCATATGACTGGGAGGGGTGGATTCATTTAGGCTTACATATTCTCCATCACCCAGCCAGGTTTCAGTAAGACAGAATAAATCAATTTCATAATCTGATATTAATTCATTTACTAGTACACCTTTAGAAGAGAGAGATCTGATGTTTAAGAGTCCACATTTTACTCTCCTATTCGTTTGCACTATTGCTCTTGTGGTTTTAATTTTTATGAGGTTTTATGCACAGCTCCTCTTCTGTTTACCTTTGATTTAAATAATTTCAATGGTCGGGGACAGACACCGTCACTATAGGGTTTTCACTAAGTAACTCCTGGAGCGGAGGAGCAGAGAAGTGTGTTAAACTGCGACTCTGCGTAGGGTTTTGGGTGGGTAACTGCTGAATTAGAAAGGCAGAGAAGTGTGTTAGACTGCGACTCTGCCTCCTGGTCTCAACTCTGGGTTGTCATGGATTTGGTCCGCTAATAAAGTTGGCCAGATTTCTAGAAATGAGAGCTGCTCCTTCCCAAGAGGGATGGATGCCGTCTCTCCGAATCAGACCAGGTCTTCCCCAGAAAGTCTGCCAATGATCTACAAAGCCCACATCGTTGGCTGGACACCACCTCGATAACCAGCGGCGGAATGACGACAAGCGGCTATACATGTCATCACTGGTCAGATTGGGCAGGGGTCCAGAGAAAACTACGGTGTCCGACATTGTTTTTGCGTATGAACACACCGACTCAACATTAATCTTAGTGACCTCCGATTGGCGTAACCGGGAGTCATTACCACCGACGTGAATAACAATCTTACTGTATTTACGTTTATCCTTAGCCAGCAGTTTCAAATAGGACTCGATGTCGCCCGCTCTGGCCCCTGGGATGCATTTGACTATGGTCGCTGGTTTCGCTAACTTCACGTTTCGCAAAATGGAGCTGCCAATTATCAGAGTTGGTTTCTCAGCGGGTGTGTCGCTGAGTGGGGAAAATCTATTAGAAACGGGAAGCGAATGGTGATGTCCTGAGGGCTTTGAATGCTTACGACTATTTCTTCCTCGGACAGTCACCCAGCCACCCTTTCCTGGCTGCTCAGGAAATGCCGGGGAACGGCTACCAGAGGCCCAGGTAGCCAGGTGTAAGTTATCAGCCCAGTGTTTTAAAGCTAGTGTTGGGCATTCGCTGTTTCTTTTTGCGTCACCTCATTTGCTGATGTATCGATACAGAAGCATCTGCATATGTGTGTCAACAAGGAAAACATAACGATATATTTCTATGTCAATAGCATGAGAAGAGTCCGATTTAAATTCTTGTTCCATGTGCCCTTTTTATACTTTGAGCACCTGCCCTTCCAAAGGTCTCTGCACGGCCCTGGAAGAAAGAACCTCTCCACACTTTTCTGGGAGGACAGCATAGGTTTTAACTTGTTCATTTTGTTATCCAATAAATAGACATTGGCCAAGAAGATACTGGGGAGTGGACTTTGGAGAAAGAACTGCTTAACTTGTGGCATGTAGCCCAGCCCTCTTACCCTCTGTTTATGCTCCTGTCGATGGGGAAAGTAGTGTGGAGTGTGTAATCTGTTTTGAGGTTTAGAAGTTCCTGGCGGTTGTAGTAAATGTTGGTTTTACCTGAGCTTAGAAATAAACTTAAAACTAACATAGAAATAATAATAATAATAATAAAAAAGAAAACACTGTGTCGAGAGCCGCAAGAGCCAATGAGTCCTGCACGCTGCCATCTTGTCTGCCATTAAATGTGTTGGTATGTGTGTTGTGTAACTTTGGCAATTTCTTTCCCTCCCTGCTTATAGTCTTTATGCTGAGTTAGATAAACCACACACTGACTTTAGCTTTCTACTTACATAGCAGGGGCGATTTTAGACCATTTTTAGGGGTGCTGAAGCACCCTAAATTTCATCTAAGCACCCCTAAAAAACAATACAATAACTTATTATTATTTCCCTATAATATTTTTTTTGTCCTCTAACATTAGATTTTGGAGAAATAAGAGAAGGGACAACCACTTAACCTACAGTTTTATCTGGCTTTTCTTACATTAAACGGTTTTAATGTCCCTAAATACAGCATTTTTCAGTTTCTTATGTTTTACCTAATTATCCATGACCGTGCTGGCCGACTGGTTAGCTGCAGTGGAACACTGTTTCTGTGTCTGTCAGTCTGGGGCTGGGGCAAACTAATACTTTCAATATTGAGGGGGGATACGAGTGGCCCTCCCAGCTTGGACTGATCTTCGTTTTTGATGAGTTCTGATTGTCTCATTGGCGCCGATCGGAGGAGTTTACTTTCCATCTGGGGCGAGTTCAATGTGAAACCTTTTGCACCGATTTGTTAAGTTTTGTCAGGGCTGAACTCAGCCAGGATTGTGTGACAAGTGCAACAGAGAAGGAGGCGAAGGAACATCCATCTCCATCGTTTTTCATTCTTCCTTTTACTTTACTTTAGCTTGTTGGTTGACAGCTGACTGACAACATCAGGTGCAGTGCAGCTGACCTGGGGCCCGTTTCAGAAAGAAGGTTAAGTGAAAACTCTGAATATGTTAATCCTGAAATGAGGAAACTCTGGGTTTTCCGTTTCAGATTGGGTAGGTATGTTAAACCCGAGAAAGCAGAGTAAGTCAAGCCGTTTCTGAAAGAGAGGTAACTTATACCATGGCAACTTACTCTATGAACCTAACCTGGTCGGGAGCAGGTTTTCTTCGGTAAACCCAGAGTTTCTGTTGGTCTCCTCCCCTTTTTTAAAGAGGAAGCAGTGTTCAAACACCTCATTGATTCTTTCGGTACATTCATTCATTACGCATATTTCAGTCACACAGAGAGCATCAAAGGGAATGAAATGGCATGTCCTTTTATGGACAGTCAGTATGGACTATGTCAACAGGAGATCCATCCTTTTATGGACAGTCAGTATTATGCCATTATGGATGGTTATTTATCAACCATCGCGGTCGTGCTCTTACATCCGAGCAGATGCTTTGTGTTGCCTTACGTTTCTTTGCAAATGGTAGTTTTCTGTATAACATCGGGGATGCACAACATTAGTAAGGCTATGTTTGGATGGATGTAAGGAAAGTGTGCCTCGCAGGTTAGTGGTGTATAAATCGGTTTAAATGAGGCTAACCTTACAAATGATATTCAGTTAAGAATATCTTGCTGCGACCCCTGGAAGTAACCTAATAATCAGAATTCCCTTTAGGATTTCCAAATTGGTTGGATGCATTGATGGCACACATATTCCGATCATTGAACCGTCTGAAAATGAAGCGGACTATGTCAACAGGAGATCCATCCACATTATTAATGTGCAGGTACACTGACAGCATGTGACATTATGACAGTCGGGTTATAACAGTCTAAAATAGTTCTTAATTACTAACTACAAATTACATCTTCAACAAGTCTAGTTAGATTAATGTAATAATTACTATTTCTAGAAAGTATTGGTCTACTTACTAATTTGGTCTACTTACTTATTAATTATGTACTTTCTAAATCCCAAATTAACCTAAACCATTTGAACAATAATGCTTTCAAATAAACAATATACGATTGCATGAATTATTCTTGAACTGACCAAACTGTGTAACTAGAGGGAGAAGGTTACATTATATATATAGGCCTACCTTTTAAAATTTGATGTTAAATCCACTATTGTTTTATACAGAATTGTTTTATAGTCTTTAATTAAATTACAGTTTTTAGATTAGCCTACTTAGTAATTAATGACACCAACACTGTATAAAAGTAATTAAAACGTTTCTCGAGCAGCTATTTTCTCCCAAGCTAACTCACTGCCCTTTGCGCTGTAGCCATGTTGCTTTTAAAAAAAAAAAACGTTCAAATTCTGCATATGCATGCCTAAGCACATCCAGTTCTCCTGGGGAGAAATATGCAGACCTCTTTTTGTCTGACGCTGTTGCCATGGTGACTCGTAATATCTGCGCTCCATTGATAATGGCTTTTTATAGTTGTGGTACACCCGCTTAACTCAGTCAGTCAACTTAGAGTCGATTGAACTAACTCAATTCAGCTGTTCTGTAACTGGAAACTCAGAGTTTCCCATCTCAGGGTAAGTCAACTCACAGTTCAAGTTTTAACTCAGAGTTGGTTGAACCTCCTTATTGAAACGGGCCCCTGTCACCCAGTCGCATATACACACCAAGGATGGTGCATTCAGTAACTCATACCACTGGATTAGTAACTGAAATGTCTATGAAGATTCTCAGTCATCCAGGTCATAGTTATCCAACGAAGGGTTAGAGTCAAGGGCAACTGGACTTGGTTGAAGATACTGGAAGACGTTTCGTCCCTCATCCAAGGAACTTCTTCAGTTCTGACTGACTGGAAGGGAAACTCAGCTCTTTAACCTCAGTGGGGTCGTTTGCCAGGATCGTCGATACTGCTGGTTCGTTAGTGTTCCTGGTTGCTGTAATGACAGTCTTTACAGTCGTTAGGACTACCCGAGGCCAAGCCTGAACGACCATCATTGGTATCTTCACCAGAAACCAATAGGTTACGTTTGTTGAGTTTCCTGGTAAGTGATGAAAGGACAGCATTGTAAGTGGGGGATAAGTGGTGGTGTAGACCCCCTCCTCTGTTCAAAGATGGCTTCTCGACCCGTGTGTAGATGGCTTCCTTGGGCCATGCGTTTGTGTAGCGGTTACCGCTACACAAACCGCTGCACAAACCCATGGCCCAACACAGAAGGGCCAACTCCTCAGGTCAAGACTCTGCAGTCTACTTACATCTGAAGGATAGAGGACACTCGTTTGAGGACTATCAGGTGCCTTGACCCTTGACCATCACCTTGAACCCTTCGTTGAGTAACTGTAATAATGTTTTGGAAATAGTAATCTGTTGCACTACTGGTTAATTGGAAAATGAGTAAAAGTGATATTAGTACAGTTCCTGCCCAACAACTGCTAACAGTAGGTCTAGCTATGAGATTAGTTTTTCTATCCATCCAAATAAAGATTGTTATTAACAATTAAATAATACTGACAAATTAAAGTCATAGAGGTCATTTACACTGGGGATGCTGGAGACATGTCCCCTCCACATTTTGAAATGGCTGATTTTGTCCCCATCACTTTTTGAAAGCGTTCTGAAAAACAGCACCAAGAAATGTTAACTAACAAATCAAAATGCCTTGAGAAAGGTTGATTTGCACATTAAGAAAACGCAATGCGATGCAATGTAGTTTTCCTTCATAGAAAAAAGACATTTCCACTGTAAACTGGAGCAGAAAATGTCTCCAGAATGCAGGAAATGACCAGTTTAATGCTCAAAATCTCCTGGGGAGGAACCACACACCCCCCTCACATATATTTCAACATCAAATATTTAATCACAACAAAGCTAAAAATCTTCTTGTCTTGTTCGGGCCTTTGTCACGTCTCATGACCTAAATGTATCATCACGGCCCTGATCTGAGCCCTTATGTCCCCACCACTTTTCAACACAAAGTGACCTTGACTGACCTGCTCCGCTCTGCACCAGCTACTCTCTATCAGGCCTACTTATTCTCTCCACCAATTAGTGAACACTTTCTGATTCTAGAATTCTTCATGACATGCAACTGACATGTCATGTCATCTCAGAAAGAAAGTTAACAAGACGGCTCATCTGGTATAATAGAACTACCAGGCCCCAGGTTTTGTGTATTTCAGTTAGTTACTGGTAATTTGATTGAACACAACTTTATTTAGGAGTGTGCTTCACCTCAGCACAACATAATATATAATAATAAACGTCTAAAAACTAGATTTTGAAATCTAAAATAAAAATTAGCTAGTAATCCCAGACCTGCCATAGTTGATTGTACTTCAGTAACGCCCAGTAATTGTCATTGTTTACGCATTTCCTCCAAATTCAGCCAAGCAAATGTGGTATCAATGGGAGGTCTGGGCTCTCAACTAGAATTTTATATCAAGTTCTGTGTGAAATTGTAATGATTGACCCACCATCGTGTAAGTGAGGGCAAAGAGGTAAATTTAAAAATGGATGTAATTGTGCTGTTCAAAGTTACCCTGTCATCTCATACCATTCTCTTCCCCTCTTTCCTCCATCCCTCCTTCCTGCAGCTGTGATGAAGATGTCAATGAATGCGACCGCAGAAATCCAGAGGGTGAGTGTGAGAATGGCGGTGTCTGCGTCAACACTCACGGTTCCTTCTACTGTAACTGCACGGCGGGCTTTGTGGGCCAGCATTGCAGCCTGAGGCCTGTCGTTGTCCCTGACATGCAGGCAGGTCACGCTGTGGTTGGTAAAGAGGAGCTGATTGGCATTTCTGTGGTGCTTTTTGTCATCATCACTCTCATCATCCTCTTCATCGCTTTCCGCAAGAAGGTTTTCCAGAAGAACTACTCGCGGAACAATCTGTCTTTGGTCCAGGACCCGGCCACTGCAGCACTCCTCAACAAGGCCAACGGTCTTCAGTTTAAGACCCTACACTGCACACCTGGAGACCCTCTTAACCTGTACTCAGAGCCAGGGCTGGGGCCCACAGTGGTGGGAGGGGCTGGGATGATGGGACCTCCACAAGTCCCTGTGAGGCCCATGGCATACACACCATGTTTCCAAGGAGACCCACGGCCCACACTAGAGAAGACTGTGGATGGGCGCGGTGTGGAGCATACAGAGATGACCACCTTTCATCCAGAATCACCAAGGATCTTGTCAGGAACCAACAGGAGGGGGGTGGTGGTGTGCAGCGTGGCTCCCAACATGCCAGCAGTGTCACCCTGTCGCTCAGATTGTGACTCCATACGCAAGAGCCCATGGGACAGTGATGAGGGTGAGTGTGTTTTTTTTACTATGTGATAAAGTGAGAACTTACAGTTAGAAAATGTTAGGGTTAATAAAGAAATATTATGAGCAGATACAGTTGTTCACAAATCAGTGGACCGCTGAGTGAGAAATCTCATACTTAACTGGTGTGCAGAGTTATAAGCTGCTCATTTGACCTGTTGTGTAGTAAAAAGAGGCCTTGCCAGACTACACAATCATCTAATTATCTGATCTATTTTAACATATTTAACTAATCCACTCAATGTGCTTGCATGCACATAGTACTTTCTACTTCCAGAAAAAAGCTATAGCCTCACGGACAAACGGTCCTTTCTCCAGCTTACTGCTTTTGTATATTACAAACATACAATATATTACTGAGATGGTTCAGGAATACTGCAGACACTTGCATCTAACCCTGGCTTGCATGTTGATACCAGCTCCTCTACATAAATGCCGATGTTTTACTTTAATAGTCTCCAGATAATTTGTTACTTATGTTACCCTCATGCTATAATATACATTAATGTAAGTGAACCTCTTATCCTTAAGTTCTCCACACCTAAGACTGGAAAACAAACTACATGATAGATTTATTCATTTTAAACCAAAGAGTTGTATAATGAGATGAAGCTGTAGATCTCTTCCCAGAGGGCAGCAGGGTGAACAGGCTGTGGCTGGGTAGGTATTGTCCTTTAGTATCCTTTGGGCTCTGTGTAGGCACCTCAACTCACCGATATCACCAATGATGGGGCGGCTGTGGCTCAGGAGGTAGAGCGGCTTGGCCGAAGGTCAGCAGTTCAATCCCCGGCTCCCCCAGGCTGTGTGTCTAAGTGTCCTTGGGCAAGACACTGAACCTCGAATTGCCCCTGGCGGCTGTTGCGCCAGTGTGTGAATGTTAGTTTCCGTTTGAGCACTTAGGCTCAATGAGTGAATGTGTGTGTGAATGCAGATGTAGTGTAAAAGCGCTTTGAATGGTCAAAAAGTCTAGAAAGGCGCTATACAAGTACGGAGCATTTACATCTTCTGAGCAGTTTTAATCCCCCGCTACAGAGCCAGTTAGTGATGTTTCCAGTCAGGATGCTTTATATTGCTCCTCTGTAAAAACTGACAAGAACTTGGTGTGGGAAAGGACTGACTAAAATGCACATTTGAAAGCACATTGTAGCAGGTCTCAAGCACTTTGACCATAATGCTTAACATTATGTAGAATTAGTTTTTTGTGTGATTTGGCATCCACTACCATTTCAGAGTGTAATTCACCACTGTGGTACATAAGGTGTATGTCTCATTTGTTATGATTACTTATGATCAAAAACTAGCAAGTTGACAACTTGGCTAACAGCTAAACCTCAAGTAGTGCGACAACACAAGACACAGCAATATTACTGACTAGTCCAACAGCAAGAAGGCCAGCTCGGCATCTGTCCTGCACCCTTTCAGCCTGCTTAGTTCTTGCCAACAAGTCATGCTGGTCCCATATTTTCCCCTTTCTCTTGCTCGGTCACTCTCTTTTTTTCTCTCCTTGGCTTCCTCCACTGTCTTCCTTGCCATGATATCCACACTGAGAAAACCAAGTTAGCTCCTTCTTATAGCTAGCTTGCTGAATAGTTGTGTTGGTGTGTGACGTGGTGCTGTAAATCATCGAAGGTTTCCTGCCCGGGATTCAGTCAGTGTACCATCAAAATGATTGTAAAGCTGTTATTTTTTTAAGATAAAATTTCTACATGATGTTTCTTTAAATTCTGTATTCCCAACCACATTGTATCGTTGCATATTCACAGTGACAAACAAATCTCCAGTGAGAGTGGGGAGGACTCCATAGTGTTGGACATTTGAATGGCAGCAACGCTTACATGAACTCAACAAACTGGCCAACCAGGCTAAACCGACTAGCCCTAGAATTTCCATTACGCATGTGCAAGTAGTACATAAATAGAATATTTTGAAAGTAGTTGTTTGGGTCACAGGGCATACCAAACCCAACAAATTGCATACCAAACTAAACATCCTGTACAAAATAGTTTAGAATGAATACACATACTGTTACACTTGACTGTTTAGGGTTGTGCAGATACAGTAATCAATATAAATCATCAATAGACATGACTAAAGTTTTATAAATTATATATTACAAAAGTGAATGTATAAATGAATAGAGATTACAATGCATCAAAATAAAACAATCACAATAAAATACATTTGTCAGAAATATTTATATTGGGTAAACCAAATTATTGAGAAGATATTTCAAATACCAGAAGTGATATTCAATAGGAATATCACAGAATGCTCTCATTGTTAAAGGCAACCAAATTATTATTGAGTGTTAGAAAGTAAGATTAAAGTAGTTTTTGAACAGACTATAATGATGCAGAATGTCAGAATTCCCAGAATGTGACAAAACAGAATGATTAATCTTCCGACATGAGAGATTACACAACTATTTCTATTCTAATGAGCCCAGAGCCCTTGACTGTTTCTGGGACTCCTTCGAAAAAGCAAAAGATAAGCTTTCTCTACATGTCAAATGAAATATGAACATTAATCTTTAATACAATACATTCCTATATCACACTATTCTATATGTGAACCTGAAACTAAATACAATGTAAACCAAGAATTTTATTAGGGGTTCTGGTGACGTCACCACACAGAATGGCAGCCTAAAACAAGGACTCCTCCGAGAAATTACTTAGTTCTCTCCATTAATCCGGCAAATATAATATTTTTCAACGATTTGTGAAGTGGGGCAAGAATGGGAAAAAGGGACAGAAACAAAAAAAGCGCAACTGAAGAGCCTGTAGAGGAAGGGAACATGGAGAACGGCTCACCTACACAGGTAGGCCTGCAAGATGGCGAAGCTAACCTACCCCAAGCCTGGCAAAAGTTTTGGAAGGGATACGGGAATTTTTTAAAGACACAAAATAACAATTAAATGACATCAAAACTGAGCTCACTAACGTTAATCAAAAAACAGCGGAGGCAGAGACAAGAATCAAAACGGTGGAAGACCGTGTTCAAAATGTGGAGCAGGTGCTAAACAAGATGAAAAAAGTGATAAATCAGCAAGAAAACAAATTAATTGACCAAGAAGGGAGATCTCGATGGGAGAATTTAAGGATATATAATGTTCCTGAGGGAGCTGAGGGTTCGTCGATGGTGGTGTTCATGGAAAAGTTACTACGGGACACTTTGGAGATCCCCCCCCCCGATGACGGAGCTGGACATTGAGAGAGCCCACCGTGCACTCACCCCGAGACCTCCCGGGGATGAAGTGCATTGGCCGCGATCAATAATAATCAGATTCCTCCACTACAAGATTAAAGAAGAGATTCTACGCAAGGCTTGGGAAAAGAAGGTGGTGTTCTGGAACGGGAAACCAATATACTTTGATCAAGATTACCCCCCAGCAATCTTACAAAAACGCAAGGAATACTCGGAAGCGAAGCGGGTGTTAAAGCAGAGCAAGATCCGCTTCCAGACCCTGTTCCCTGCTAAACTACGAGTATTCTATGAAGACGGAACACGCCTGTACCAGACAGTGGAGGAGGCAACTACAGACATAAAGGATAGAGGGCTACCCGTCAGTGTGACAGTACGGAGGGAGAGCCTGGCTGAGCAGCTGTCCCGCTCTACTGTGAGAGGTGCAAGACAACGGGAGACGGGAGAGAAGAGAGAGAGAAGAACATCAAGGAGAGACTGCGAGCTTACAGAAGACAGCCTTTAACCCCTCCCGAAGGACTCTGAATAACATGTAAATGATTGGTGAGTTAAACAGTAAACAATATTATATTTGGCATACGTAAACTGATATATATATAATTATTACTGCTTTATATTACCTGCATCCGCTCCCATCTCACTATTTAAATGTGAATTACAACATGGGAGGAATACACAGACTCTTCTGTGTTAATGGACAGAGACCTTTTTTTTTATTTTTTCGGATGCCATAGTGGGGGCCCTCAGCTCATAGATGGAGAAGGCTTTCCCCCACAGCTAGATGTTCCCTCTAGCCTAGCTCAGGGTCATTTGTTAGAGACCCCAGCCTTGGAATCACACTTTTATTTAACAATTTTGGATTTACGTTCTTTATTCTTGTTTTCCCAGGGAGTAGATCTGATGTGTCTATTTTGGATAGTTCTGAGACCAAACTGTCAATCACACATACTGTATATGGTTGGTGACAAGGTGAAGTTTATTTATTTTAATGTCAATGGGCTGTTAAATCCTATTAAACGCAGTAAAATCCTGTCTAAAATGAAGAAAGAACAAGCCTATGTAGTATATTTACACGAAACCCATTTGAAAGATAATGAGCATGCAAAACTGAAAAGAATGGGGTTCACTAATATATTTTACTCCTCGTATAAATCAGGACACAGGAGAGGAGTTGCTATCCTCATTTCAAAGAAGCTAAATTTTGAAAAGGTATTCGAAGTAGGAGACAAGGAGGGCAGATTTATTTTACTTAGGGGGAATATAGAGGGTAATTCAGTTACTCTGTTGAATGTATATGCACCCGCAGGTAGCGATATAAGCTTCTTTCAGAAACTCAGTAGCATCATGGTAACTGAAACAGAAGGCCTCCTGATCTGTGGAGGAGATCTAAACAAACACCTACAACCAGAGTTAGACACTTCCAGTGGAAAAATGCATGATAGAAAGTCTTTACATAAGAAAGTCAATGCACTTTTTGTTACCCGATAAAAAGGGACTATACTTATTACTCCTCAACCCACTCTCTATATACAAGAATAGACTATTTTATAACATTTAGAAAAGACAAAGACAAAATAAGCACCTGCGAAATTGGGACGATAGATTTAAGCGACCATGCTCCAATATATTTATATGTTGATTTAAACTTACGACCAAAAAATAATACATGGAAACTAAACTCCGGTCTACTCAATGATCTCCGTTTTATGGAACAAATTAAAAAGGAAATAAGTCTTTATTTGGAGCTCAACGATAATGGAGAGGTCTCACCTCCTATTCTGTGGGATACCCTCAAGGCTGTATTAAGAGGGAAGATCATAGCAATATCCTCATACATGAAAAAAATTAGAAATAAAACGTTAGAGGAACTACAAAACAACCTGTAGGAGCTAGAAAGGAAACAAGGCACAAGGTTTATTAAAGGAAATAAAACAAATTAGGAATAAGATTGATAGTTTGGCAACACAAGATATTAAGAAAAATCTCATGTTCCTGCAACAGAGACACTATTAAAGTGGTTCGAACTGCGTCGGTTACGACACTATGGGAACGTCTCTAGGTGTAGCAGGTCTGAATGTGAATGAAACTACTCCAATCCTATTGGCTGTGCTAGAATGGTAGGATGTGACAGTGTAACCGGAGGCATTTATAAGCACACTGGCACCAATTACTCATTAGCTTTTTTCTATTCAGCAGGCGCTCTGTATGTTTGAGGAAAGCTCCAGTTCTACCATAAGCAGCAGATTGTTACCTGGAAGATGTCTGGCAGACGATTCCCTAAGTGTGTTGACCCTTGTTCACGTTTCCTTGCGGAGGGAGATTTTCATGAGCTGTGTGTCTCATGTCTGGGGATAGAGCACGCTCGAGCAGCTCTCGAGGGAGCTGCTTGCGGCCATTGCGAAACCCTGTCTGTGCGGGTACTGAGGTCCCGCATGGATCTTTTCTCCAGTGACGGCCAGATGCGCTCTCCCCGTGGTGCAGGCCCGGCGGTCGCTGAGGCGGCTCGGCGGGTTCAATCGTGGGAATCGCAGCGTGAACTCGTGGGGGATTTAGAGGCAGCTGAGGCCCTTTCTCGTCCCTCCTCGGTTGATTCGGATATTCCTCCTTCCCGTGAGGGAGCCCGCTTCTCGGTTTCTCCCGCGCAACGAGGAAATCGTACTTGGCTGCAGCACTCCGACTCTGAGGAGGTGGATGTGCTCAGCGTGGTTGACAATGACTTCCGGGTGTTGGGCCCACGTCATCAGGGCGCGCCCGACTACAATGAACTGCTCGAGGTACCACCTCCACGTCGGCTAGGGCTGAACGATTAATTGCATTTGCGATTTAATCGCGATTTAATAAAGCGCAATTTTCTAATCGCAAAGGCGGCGATTATACTCTGGTCACGTGACACCCAAGCGGAAAGCAGTCTGACGAAGTTAATGCTTCGTCTGCACGTTACGCTGTAACTTGCCTTCTTGTTGTAAAATGGCCTTAAGCTTGACAGAAGCTCACGCTACATAAACTTTAATGTCACATGGAATGAAAGTAGCAGCCGCCACCGCGGGTAACTTGGTGGTGGTGGGTGAATTCGTTGGGCCATCCGCGGCTTTGATAAACGGAAAAATGCTCAACAGAAAGAGGCGTGTAGTGAGGTAAGCGTGTGTGTGTGGCGATCGGCGCCTGCGTCACACACACAGCCACCAGTCAGCTCAGGAAATATCTGTAAATTGGCGTTTCAAACTAAACGCCGAAAGAGGCCCAGTCTGTCCCGAGTTGCAGCCTGGTTAAAGCCGGTGCGCTGCTCACCAGCATCGAGGCTGCGGGGGGACTCCGATGTTGTCGGAGAATTAGCCTACTAAGCTTGTCTATTAAACACGAGAGGCATTACTCTGTTCTATTTTAGTTAGCCAACTTTTGAATTGAACCTCAAACTGAGTATTTTTAGTTTGCTTACGGGGATACAGAAAGATGGGCTCCAGGAGATTTGAACTGAGATCAGGACTCATTAATTGGTGGTTGAACTGTGGGTTTTGTATTGAGCGCTTACTGTATAATAGGCTACCCTGTGGTGAAAAGGTAGGCCGACCTGATGATATTATATCATATTATTTAATGCCATGACTTGACTCAAATTGTCTTTCTCATATTATTATAATTTCATATATCTTATTGCTCATAATAATAATTCTACCTAATTCATCATAACACAGGCCTGACCACAAGACAGAACAGTGTAAGTTTAATCTATCTAATATCATACTATACACTGATTTACTGCTTGTCCGTTTTGAATAATACAGAAGTTAAAGAGCTTAAAAATTAATCGCATATTAAATCGAAATCGCAATATTGGTTAAAAAAATCGCAATTAGATTATTTTCCAAAATCGTTCAGCCCTAACGTCGGCCTCTGCCTTTTTTCCCTGAATTACACAGTGAGCTGTGTAAATCCTGGGCTAAACCCTACTCTACACGCCTGAATACCTCCAGGCTGTTGGATTACAGTTATGTGCAAGGCATCAGGGATCGCGGATACGGGGAGATGCCACGAGTGGAGGAGGTGCTGGCGAGCTACCTCTCTCCCCGTTTGGCATCAATGGAGAGGCCGGCACTGCCATCCAAACCGCACCACGTCCACGCTCATTGG
This sequence comes from Lepomis macrochirus, assembly GCA_024633595.2. Classification (NCBI taxonomy): domain Eukaryota; kingdom Metazoa; phylum Chordata; class Actinopteri; order Centrarchiformes; family Centrarchidae; genus Lepomis; species Lepomis macrochirus. Next base: position 35,413,827 of record JALXJV020000009.1, on the reverse strand, counting down.
CAAGGCGTACATGGCATCGGGCCGGGCCGGCGCAAGCCTGCACACCGGTGCGCTGCTGCAGGCATACCAGGCTGACCTACTGCAGGACATCGCCAGCAGAGGGGGCCCCACAGAGGACGACATGGCTGAGCTACGCCAGACCACGGATTTGTCTCTTCGGGTGACAAAGGAGACATCCCGCTCGGTCGGCCGTTCCATGGCGGCGCTGGTGGCCACAGAGAGGCATCTCTGGCTCAACCTTGCGGGCATCAGGGAAAAGGACAGAAACTTCCTCCTAGATGCACCGGTGAGTACAGCTGGCCTGTTTGGTAATGCCGTAGACTCTGTGGTTGACAGGTTCCAGCATGTCCGGACCCAGGGCGAGGCGTTGAAGCATCATCTTCCCCGCCGATCCAGGCCCGGGGCAGCTGAGGCTACAGGAAGTGGGGCCCGGCCATCTACTTACCGCGAGGACCGCAAGTAGAGTGTCTCTTCTCGGGTTCCCCCCCAACAGGCTGGGGACGCGAGACGTCGCTCTCGCCCGCAGCCCCCAAGAGAGTGGATCTACGCACCGTTATCCAGTCTCGTCGGGGCTTCAAGAAGAGGTCCTGATCCCCCGAGTGGGAGGACCCCCCCCTCCTCCCGCCTCTTCCCGCCTCATGGGGAGGTCGACTGAGGTCCCCTCCTTCACGGCAGCAGGTGTTGATTTCCCGCCGCCTCGGCGTTCGGGACGCGCTTGCCTCCAGCACACTCTCACCGCTCTGTCCGTCTCGAGGGGCCGCAGGCGGGGCGAGAGTGTGCCCTCACACCATGGAGCATTAGACCGGGGGTCCACTGGTGGCATCTCCTATAGCACGGTCCAGGCAGCAGGCACTGTTATCCCGCTGTCAAGACGTTCGGGGCACGCCAGCCGCCATCAGGATCACGCTGGCCTGTCCGTCTCGAGGGGCCGCAGGCAGACGGAGATGGCGCTCACGTGCCACGAGAGGGCAGGCCGGGGGTTTACTAACGTCATTGCCTCTGGAGAGGCTCAAGCTACGGGCATGTTATCCCGCCGTTTAGGCGATCGGGACGCACTAGCCTTCAGCAAGCTCCCTCCGTCCTGTCCGCCTCGAGGGGCCACAGGCGGAGACAAAGGGGGCACCGTGCTGCCTACCCGGGGGTCTGCAAGCAGACAGTGGCCAGGCTCACAGACTGTGGACTCTTGGTGGCCATCCCCTGGCGTTCTGCCGCTTCAGGGGCCCAGCCGAGGGTTGCACGACGCACTGACCACCAGCCCAGAGGAACTGGTTTCGTTGACGAGTTTCGCAGAGGCCTGGCGGAGCCTGACAGACATTTCTCTGTGGGTCTTGCGCACTGTCATAGACGGGTACCGACTGCAATTTCGGGTTCGCCCACCCAGATTCAGCGGTGTCGTCTGGACTATAGTGCGGCCAGAGCAAAGTCTGGTGTTAGGACAGGAAGTGCGGTCTCTGCTGAGCAAGGGGGCCGTGGAATGCGTTCCCCCGCCGGTCAGAGACGCGGGGTTTTACAGCCGTTACTTCCTGGTCCCCAAGAAGGACGGAGGATTGCGCCCTATTCTGGATCTGTGGTACCTGAATCTGTCTCTGAGGAGATTCAGATTCAAGATGCTCATCATTCCATCAGATGCTCACCATTCAAGATGCTCATTCCATTCCATCCAGCTATCGTCAGTCACATCCGGTCCGAGGATTGGTTTGTCACGATCGATCTCAGGGACGCATATTTCCATATCTCCATCCGTCCCTCTCACAGGAAGTTCCTGAGGTTCCTCTTCGGGGGCGTGGCGTACCAGTATCGGGTGCTTCCATTCGGCCTGGCACTTTCCCCTCGCACATTCACCAAGTGTATGGATGCAGCACTGGCCCCTTTGAGGCTCCAGGGCATCCGGATCCTGAACTACATTGACGACTGGCTCATTCTGGCCCGGTCTCGAGAACTGGCGGTTCGGCATCGAGATGCCGTTCTCGCTCATCTTCTGCGTTTAGGGCTGAGGCTCATTGCGAAGAAGAGTGTGCTAGCGCCGGCCCAGCAGACTTCGTTCCTGGGGGTGGTCTGGGATTCGATAACAATGCGGGCACATCTGTCTCTGGCATGTGTCGAGTCCATCCTGGCCGCAGTGAAAGGGGTGAAGTTGGGCCACACCGTCACTGTAAAGCACTTTCAGTGGGCCTCATGGCAGCTGCGTCCAGCGTGATACCTTCTGGCCTGCTGCACATGAGAGCCCTACAGTGGTGGTTGAAAACCAGGGGTTTTTCCCCAAGGGGAAATCCTTTCCGCCTGATTTAGGTGACGCGCAAATGCCTTCGTTCCCTCTCAGTGTGGAAGGTCACTTGGTTCCTGTCCCAGGGTCCCATGTTAGGGGCACCGGGTCGTCAACTGGTGGTTTCGACGGACGCTTCCCTCATGGGATGGGGCGCGGTCCTGGAAAATGGCCGCTTCGTAAGGGGGTCCTGGCAGGACCAGCATTCTACGTGGCACATCAATTGCCTCGAGATGCTGGCGGTGTTTCGGGCTCTGAGGGGTCTCCTGCCCGACCTCCGGGGCCACCACGTTCTGGTCCGGTCTGACAATACAGCGGTGGTAGCCTATCTGAATCACCAGGGCGGTCTGCGATCGCGCCCTCTATGCAGACTGGCGCATCAGATCCTCCTGTGGTCCCAGCAGAGATTACTGTCGCTCATGGCGATGTATCTTCTGGGGACGCGGAATCAGGGAGCAGACCTGCTGTCGAGGCAGGGGCTGAGGCCTGGGGAATGGAGACTCCACCTCGAGGTGGTGGAGCTCTTATGCGAAGAGTTCGGCCCCATAGACGTGGACTTGTTTGCGTCTCAAGAGACTACGCACTGCCCGCTATGGTTCTCTCTCGTTCCTCCAGCCCCGTTGGGTCTGGACGCCATGGTGCACACGTGGCCGAGGCTACATCTGTACGCATGTCCCCCAGTCGCTCTGCTCCCAGGGGTTCTGGAGAGGGAGACGGTGTCAGCCTACTGTTGGTAGCCCCATTCTGGCCGGCCTGAGTATGGTTCTCGGACCTTGTGTTGCTCCTGGACGGCCCACCGTGGCAGGTCCCTCCTCAGAGGAACCTGCCACGGTGAACCTGCCATCCATCCAGGATCGGATGGCTATACAGCAGAGTGGTATGAGGAACTTCAAAATGAGTTAATCCCTGTTCTACTTCCTACACTAAACTGGGTTTTAAAAAAAGGCGCAAACGCCACCCAGCTGGAAAGAAGCTATAATCTCAGCTATACCAAAAGAAGGCAAGGATAAAATGGAATGTGGATCATTTAGACCAATATCTGTTCTTAATGTAGATTATAAGTTATTTACATCCATTATGGCCAAACGATTGGAAAAGTTTCTGCCAACATAATGATCAGACAGGATTCATACAACAACGACAAACACATGATAACATACGAAGAACACTACACATTATGGATCATATATGGAAAACTCAAATGAAAGCAATAGTGATAAGCGTTGATGCTGAGAAGGCCTTTGACTCTGTTAGTTGGATCTTTCTTTATAGAGTTCTACATAGGTTTGGTTTCCAGGATACAATTATTAAAACAATACAGGCTCTATATGACCATCCCACTGCTAGGATTAAAATTAATGGATACTTATCGAATACTTTTAGCTTAGAAAGAGGTACGAGACAGGGTTGTGCAGGGTCACCGTTACTTTTTGCACTGTATTTGGAACCACTAGCTCAACATATTAAGGAGAATAAAGATATCAGGGGAATTATTATTAAAGGGACGGAACATAAAGTGCCCTGTTATGCAGATGACATTTTGATTTATCTTGGGCAACCAACATATGCCTTACCTAAGCTGATGCAATCATTTGAACAATATGGTCAACTATCAGGATACAAGATCAACATAGGTAAAACCCAATTGCTCTCATATAACTATAGCCCACCGGGAGAAATTAAAAGTAGGTATCCTTTTGCATGGCAGACAGAATGTTTCAAACATTTGTGCATCAATATACCAAAAGATCTGACAAAACTGTCAGAATGCAATTATATACCTATACTTAAAAAAATAAATGAAGACATAACAAGATGGAACTTAATCCCTTTCTTTAGTCTCAGCTCAAGAATTGAATCTATTAAAATGAATATATTGCCCAGACTTGTATCTATTTCAGAACCTACCAACGTAGATTAACCAAAACCAATGAATGGGATAAAATGTTGTCAAGGTACATATGGAAAGGTAAAAGACCAAGGGTTTGTCTCAAAATTTTACAGTTAGCCAAAGAAAAAGGGGGCTGGGGACTTCCTTCACTTAAGGACTATTATTTTGCAGCACAGATGAGAGTTATGATACACTGGTGCAATCCGTCATAACTCGATGGAAAGACATAGAAGAGAAAATACCCTCCATTCCCATACAAGCAATCTTAGCTGATGATGACCTACAAAGCCATATAAATAGTTTAGACAACCCATGGGTGAAACTGACTCTTAAAACATGGAAATTGGTTATGAAAAAATATAAACTACAGGGTGATATTGCAATTTTTAAGTGGTGTGCACATGACTCAGGATTTACACTCAATAAGCTGGATGCCAGATTTCAGCATTGGGCAGATAAAGGAATAATAGCTTTATGCCAGGTAGTGAAAGAGGAAAAGTTGCTTAGTTTTGAAATACTTAAGGAGAAATACTCATTAAAAAAACAAGACTTCTATCAATATCTGCAGCTGTGGCATTACTTTAATAAGATGAAAAATGTGACCATGGCAGGTGCATGGTTTGTAGAATTATTCAGAAAAGCATATAATTCAAATACTAATAACAAAGTAATTTTACACATGTATAAGGGTCTGTCACATCTTAAAACATATTCAACTTCACATATTAAAACTAAATGGTAGAAAGAAGGGAGGATAACTATATCTGAGGAAGAATGGGCAACAATATGGAGATATCAATGGAGGTGTACCAGTTCCCAGAAATGGAGGGAGTTCGGCTGGAAAAGCTTGATAAGGTACTTTATTACACCCTCTCAAAAATCCCACTATGATGGCAACCCCCCTGCTTGCTGGAGAAACTGTGGAATCCAAAAAGCAAACCATTATCATATTTTTTGGGACTGCCCTATCATTAATAACTACTGGAGAAAAATACACAATGCCCTACAAGTTATTTTTAAATGCAAAATATCCCTAGAGAGTAAAATCATATTCTTTGGATATATACCTCAAGAATGGTCAAAAAAGGATAAAAATCTAATGAATGTATTACTGGTGGCAAGTAAAAAGTCTCTCACCAGGAAATGGTTATTACAGGAAAGCCTAACTTTGAATGCATGGATGGAAATAACAATGCACATTTACAAAATGGAGAGGATAGCAGCATTTGTTAATCACAATTTGGAAAACTTTGCCTCACAATGGGAAAAATGGGTTAACTATATAACACCCCATAATCCCGGACTTTATTTTCACAACCCAGTAAATTAGTTGTTTTAAAAAGATCTCTCCCTATCTTTACATAGTTTTTATTTTTCTTTTTGATTTTGTTTTTTTTCTTTTTCTGTTTGTTTACTTTACCTTTTTGATATTACACATACGTCCTTCTGAGAAGCTGAATTTTGTAATTTGTGACAATGATGTGAATAGGGGTTATATGTGTACAGTTTTTGGAATACATTTTACAGAAACCAATGTTGAATACCAATAAAAAAAGAATTACAGAAAAAAAATAATTTTATTATATTTTATGTTGCTTTAAAACGTTTTTATTTTATTTCCCTGTTGCTTTTATGTTTTATGTAAAGCACTTTGAATTGCCTTATTGTTGAAATGTGCTATACAAATAAACTTGCCTAGCCTTGCCTTAAGAAATAATTAGACAGAATGACAGAAATACACAGTCTTTGTGAGGTTTCCTTAAAAATAGAACACACACTTTCGATGGGAACTGAGTGTGCTTGCCAGGTCACAACTGTCAGCTTGACCAATTGTTCAGCCAACATCTTTTTCCCATCACCAACTCTTACTTGTGTTCTTGCATGTGTAAAGAATGTTCTTTTTATCAATATAGTTTAAAAGTTTATTTGCTGAGACTTTAGTAAAAATTGGTGACTTTTGCAGTCAGTGTTCTAGACTTTCTAAATGGTATTTCACTCATAAACACTATTGTTTATATAACTCCATAGGTTAGATGTTAAACCATTCTTGTTTAGTTCAAAGTTACACAAAAGGAAAAAGTTCTAGTTCCAACTCCTCAAAATGCATTTTTTCTAGATTTGTGTCTGTTTTGGAATCTGGATGTTCTTACTCCCTGAACTCTCCCTGCAGGTAAGATGGTTGACATGGCAGAAGAAGTAACGTGTTTCTCAGAAAGCAACAAAGGCAGTAACTCAGAGGTCCAATCACTGAGCTCCTTCCAGTCTGATTCCTGTGATGACAATGGTAAGACACACCTTGCACACACAGTAGGAGTGGCTAAGGATTCTCAGAATAAAACACTTCCCTTGTGTTTCAGGTTTTTTTTACACTTATTATAAACTGTTTTGTTTGCTTGTTTATTAGTTGATTACACCTTGTCTGTCAATATCCATGCAAAACCTGTGCTAACCTTCAGATGTGGTTTTCATCCATTTGGAAGAAAATGTTGGTGAATTTGTGGACTAAATTAGAGTGCTTTTAAATTTGTCAAAAAATATGTATTCAAGATAAGTTAGACATACTTTTATTTTTTTGTCAAGAATTGGCTTGATCAGTTCCAGCCTAGCCTGAAAACGTACATCTCTAAGACTTCAATAAAAGGGTAAATGGACCTCATACAAGTATAAAAATTATCCAATTTTCATGTGCTTGCTGCTAAACAAATAGAGTCACAGGCAAAAAACTGTAAACCCTTTGGATTTACCTGGATTTCTGCATAAATTGGTCATAAAATATAAAAAGTACATGCATAACTTCAGGTGGTGCAATGCACCATGGCCTCATGCCCGACTTTAGCAACATTTATAAAAATGCACCCGGCTTTGCGACTTCACTCCACTTATTTTTTTGACAGAATGATTGATATTTATACCACCTTACCTCATATATCATGTTCATGATTACACTATATCACATAATATATTTTTAATATTGTGTGTTTTATTGTTATCAAATTGTTATTAAATTTAATTGTTTGTTCTTCAATTGTATGAATGGGAATTGGGAAATCTGTTTGTCCTTATCTTTACCCTGTCATGCTTAATAATGTGCTGCTTGGATATCCTGTCATGTTTGTTGCAACAGTATCTTGTTAGGAAAAGTTTGTAGGCAATTTGGGATGTTTAGCAAGTGTAAGCATAAAAGTGACACAGAAGAGGAGCTATTACACCACCACTACCAAGGCAGGTATCAAACATCCATGAACATTGCTGTGTAATTCACCCACCCTGGATTGTGCTTATTGTGAGCCTTGTTGGCTATTTGCAAACCGAAGTGAACCTTTCTACAGATATGCGTCTGTAACAGGAGTGCTGGATTGGTAACATTTGTCTGACAGGATCGAGTCACACACACAATCTCAGGTTCATGTTGGAGCACGTGTATGAACAGTCTAAGAGAAACGCTGCCAGTTACTAGAGGCAAATTCTTGAGCGTATCGTGAATGTTACCATCACCCTGGCAATTTGCAACCTGGCCCTCAGAGGACACAGGAAGAAATATGGAAAGCACAACAGCAGGAACTTTCTCGCTATAATTGAAGTATTACTTCTGCATTAACTCACCGTTAGGCCCTGGGGCTGAGAGGCCCACAATAGAGATAATAAAAATATGTATTTACCACATTTGTCTATACAGAACACAAGTAGAAAGTACTTTCTCTCGGGAGATAATGAAGACAGTATTCCATTAAAAAAATCTGACAAGGATGTAAATGTGCTTTCGTCTGGTCTTCTTTGTAGAAAAAGCTTTGATTATGTCAGTAAAATCCAACTCACGAAGAATGCCGCGTACAGTGGACATCAGTGTGAAGTTACTGACTCTGTCTTGCTGCATGCTTGATCGCAGTCTATATTTCACCAGTGCCAGTTTAGAGAAGGAACGCTCTCTCCGCTCACGTTGGTGATTATTATTATTCATCCAGCCAGAGGGGACGATCACGAGCCATCGTTCCCTCTGGCTGGATGAAGTCTGACGCTCCTGATTTTACACATTGATCCATGATGATAGAGAAAGATAGAAATTATGGCAATAGAGGCAATAATAATAATTGGCAATAAAGCATGCTGTCCATGTTGTAGAGACCCCCAAAATATCACAAATTGTGCTTTCAGGGGTGCTAAGCTCTCACTGGCTCCCCCGTAGTTCGCACCCAGTCTGTGTTGGGAAACACTGTATGGAGATTTCTACTCCTTAATACTTTCTGTAACTCCAATGTTGACCTGATGCTCAACTTGTCATTAGGTACAAACTCCCTAAACTGTACCGGTTCCTCCAAGTCCTCTTCCAAGTCACAGTGGTATTTCTTGTGCAGGCTCTCCACTGCTGAGCAGAGCTTTTGGGAGAAAATTGAGTTGAATCTCTTTAAAAATCTTTTCACACACATCATTATACAACTGGTATCTTCGGTCCAGCCGGTCAATCACACAGATATGCACAGATGTACAGAAGCGTCTGTGGCCGGACAGCTCGCACTCAGCTTGAGATGACTCGTCAGCCTGTCTCTTTCTTTTTCTCTTTTGTTGAGTGTCTGCTTTGTACTCATCGGACACGGTGGGGGACATGTTCTTCGCAGCCATCTCAAAGCTGTCAAATTGATCCCGTAGACCTGCTATGTATTCTCGCAAATACCAAACCAGATCAATAGTTGAATTGAACAGTGTTTCTCCGGTGTGGCTTGCAGGGGAGGAATTTACCAAAATGCTCCTCTATACAGCCTACAGAGTCCACACTGACAGAGAAATACTTTCCAAATTTCACCCTGCTGATGACTTCATCCAGCAGCTTCTGTCCCATCAGCTGTATGAACTACTCACATACAGGCAGGTAGAGGTAGGATGGGTTTCCTCTGCCTGCGTTTCTATATTTATCAATATGGGCTTTTAAAAAAGGATCAAACTGACTGATCAGCTCCATGCTACCCAAATAGTTGCCATTGTTACTGTCTCCAAACCTGTGGCTATCAACTCTAAAAGCAAGTCCCTGCTCTGCCAAATATTTTACTACAGCAACAACCCTCTGTAGAACCTGTTTCCAATATTCACACTCATCATTAAACTGTTTTTTGAGTTCCGAGTCCACTGTCCCGTGGTCAGCTGTCTGGTTGGTGTAAGCAATCATAGATTTCCTGTGCATGTCACAGTTTTCATGTTCTGCTTTATGTTCACTTGCATGCTTCCAATTAGTGTAGCCCATGCTGCCAAATGGTGATGATTTGTTTTTACACTCGCCAAATATTTTGCATGCAAAGCAAAACGCACTACCTTGCGATGGTGAATAACATAGCCTCAGTTTGAGTAGATACTCACTATTACCAAGCTTGCACTTGAAATGTGTTCTGGAGAAGAATTTTCTCTCATGCTTGTATTGTTGTTCTGAGGCAGAGAGGTCAGCCTCTCTATTCTGGCACAATTCCAGTCCTATTACCACCCAGTAAACACACACCTGTTCGTCCATATTGTTACTGCCCCAGTTCCAGGTTAGAGTTATAGGGGTTTCGTCCTACTGCCTGATTTTTCTGTGCTTCTGCTGCCTGCTTGTCTCCTCCACTTAAGCTGGCTCTTCCCGCACCTGGTCATCCTCTTTTCCAGGTAAATGAGGTAACGTTCTTCCAGTCTGTCAATCCCCGGTAGCTGTTCTCCATGCAGCCAGTCCTCATTCTCTCCAGCGGTTCCAGACACCAGACCTCCACCTGTCTGCTTGTCCTCTCCACAATTTATCGCTGCTCCGCTCAATGAACTCGACTCGCCTTAATTTGCAGGTTAAAAAAAAAATCCTGTCAGCTATGCAATATTTTTTAACAATTCCTTCTCAGTGTTTTCTTTCTGTCGCAATATTTTTCGCTTATGAGAACCACTCTCAAATTTTTTCTTTCCCGACATTTTCATTTAGCTAGCAGCCAACTTCTATGACTAGCATAAATTTGAATAGGCTACACCACATGCCACAACTATTTCTCTACATTCTGATAGGCTGTCATATCCTGCTTCCCACTTGGGTCACTTGTAAATTTCAGCAGGCAAACACATGAAAATCATGTGATGGACAGAAAATTCGACAAACTACAAAACAATGAGATTTTTTATTGGCTTATGATAGGCCCCTTGTCTTCATAGGCCCTGGAGCTTAAGCCCCAGTAAGCCCGTGCATTAAAGCTGGCTTGACTATTAGCACATTACAATCCAAGTCTGAAAGCTCAAGCGACCACAGGGTTCTTTGAAATACCTGAGTCCAGCTATACAAAATTAGATATTTTCCTTAACTGCAAAGCGGGTGCAGTGCAACATTGAAGGAGAAATAAACAATGCTCTGGCTGAGCCAGGTGTATAGATATGTCACTATGAGTGGGGTCAGTTCAGGTGTTTGTTGTCCCGGATCATGGAGATGGAACCGCCCATCTGCCCTGCACACAACCTAAATCTGGCACTGAATTACTCTGTAAAAATATATCAGAGTTGCAACAATTTTATGATACTGTTGAGGCTTTTTATTTTTTTTTTTCTCGCTTGTTGTGACTTGTGTCAGATCACATTTTATGACCAATTTATTTGGAAATCCAGGTAATTCCAAAGGGTTCACATACTTTTTCCCTGCGACTGTAGATGTACTGGAATAATCACTCAATTAGAAAGTATGGAAACAGAGAAAAGAAAGGGAGAATACAATAATACATATTTTTCAATATGGAAACTTAACAAACCATAAGCTGGTGCTTCCCTATAACATGTACCTGTAAGAACCCTTAAGGCCTCATTTTTTGTCCTTGTTGTTTCCACTGTGTTTTCCAAACCATTATGTTTCAGATATACATCATGAAAAGGCAATCCTGTATGGTGACACCAGGACCGAGGTTGTCATTTTTATGTACTGCTTAGTGGGGTAGCAATTGGATAGGAAGGGCTAATATAAATTTTATTTAGCAGTTACAGATCCAGCGTCCTAGAATTGCGGGCTGGGCCATGTTAGGGCCCAGTTTGGGTACATTGTACATTGGGTACATTGAAATTAAATACCTCTTGATGACACAGTGAACCCAACGCAGCCTCATAATGCCCCTAAGCATCACATGCAGAAACCAATTGCAATGCTTTATATTTCCACTGGAAGAAGTATTATCAAAGCTTAACAGGTTTATGCCACTAGACAACTGTGACTTCATAAGTTTTCAAACTGGACATTTTCATTGACCCAGTGCACCTGAAATAGTTTGTGGATTTTGACTCTAGCATGTGTATGGTGTTGTGTTTACAAATTGTAATACACTTTATATGTGGACACCCTCGAAAACAAGATGTTTCATCTCAAGGGGTTATTTATGAATAAAATTACTTTAATATTTGTGACTTAGTCTGTGCCATCAAAGTGGGGTCATATAGTATATACAGCAAAAAAATGGATGAAGCTAGGGTGCTCAGGTGGGTTATACATGGGACTTTCACCCGAGAGACAGCTGTTCGAATCCCATGTGAAATCACAAGTCAACAATGACTTCTTTTAACTAACTTGCTTATTTTAACCCAAACCATGATCTTTTCGTCAACATAGCCAAGTCATTTTAGCACCTAAATCTAATTAACTGTGAACATTGTGTTTATTAATGTGACAATTACAGCGACGGTCACTGACTTCACTTCCTGTGCATCCAAATCTCATAAATTGTGAAATATTTCTGGGTTAATTACTCTTCATCAGTGATTATAATAGATAGTATGCACCTTCTGGCCTACTGGTAGATGCACCTTTCCCCATCTGAAGCATAAGTTACAGTTATAAGTTTCTATAGTGCAAAAGGCCTGTGGGAGAATAAAAAGAGAGGAAAGAGAGAAGGACAGAAAAAGAGTAGTGTAACCCCAACATCATTTCAAACTTTCCATAGGACCAACACAGTGGTCCATGACAAGGCCCATTGATTAGGGGTACAAGCCCGAGTGGGGCTGAGAACATGCAAATGCAAGGCATAGCAGTTCCCAGCACCAGTGGAACTCATAGGGTAAGTCCAAACCACTGCAAGTACCTCAGGCACAAAAATCCGCACACCTCTACACTGATCGACCTGTTATTTCAGGAGAGTGCTCCATTTACAGGCGTGGACAGATTGCAAATTCGTGTTCACATAAACTCTTAATTTTACTGACCTCATGGTCAACTCACAGGTCATTTTTTTATGTGTAAATTATCAAAACAAATCATAAGAAAACAAAGTATTTTACCACCACTACTGGTAAGGCTCTAACAATAGCAAAATCAACCATATTTTGTCAGTTCTTCTCAACCTTTACAGATCTAGTTTTTTTAGACATTTAGTCATGTATGTTTGCATTAATTATCCATTTGCTATTACTGTTGCAAAATAATGCAGGAAAGCTTTCCAAACATTTTCATAAACATTTTCTCACAACCTTTCATTTTTGTTCACATGTAAGCATTTGCGAAAAAGAGGTTAAAAGGTTTTGACTGTTTCATAGGTTTGTGGTCGTGACCTATGTGCCATATATATGATTTTGTATTTGATTTTTAACCTTGCATTGTCCTGTGTCACTAGCTTTGATATTCATTGTTTTACTGTTCAGAATCATAATTTAAAAAATGTACAAAAAATATATAACATTTAATCATCAACTGATACAATATGTGAATTTTGCCTCAGCCTTACTTATACAGTTGTCATTGCCTAAAAAGCAGTAGAAATATATTTGTGTTGTTTTTTGTTTTTATATTTGCATTTGTGAAGTTAATTCTCTTTGTTAGACGGTATTTTTTAACCTCAACTACCTCCATATATGAGAACAGTATGTTACGCAAATTGCCCTCCAAACATCCATATGAGCAAGAAGTCTTGACTGTGACAGAAGCAGACAATGTTGTCCTCTCTGCAGACAGGACTGGCAGTAGGGTGAAGCCCTACACAATTTAACACCATGACGAGCATTTTTCACATTGAATGACTGTATTTCAAAACTTATCTCCTTTTTTCCCTCCACAAGCTTCCATAGTGACCGTCATTCGACTGGTCAATGATGCAGTCGACACAATCGAAAGTGAAGGTACCATGTCTCATCCCCTCTGTGTCTCTCCTTCCACTCTTCCACTCTACTCTTATCTCAGGCTTGTCATTGCAGTATCTCTTCTGAAAGAGTTGTCTTCAGTTATATACGCGAGCTCAGTACACTCACAATGTCTTACATATACCTTTCAGTAAGTGAACCCTCCTGGGCACTGGACATAGATTTAGCTACCAGCATGTCAAGACTTTTGTGTACAGATTATTTCTTTTCTCCTTTCTAAAATGTTCCCACAGTCAGTGGTTAGTCAGTCCATCCCACTTCCACTTCCATCATTTTAACCATAGTAAAAAATGATTAAGTTCTAATAGAAACAAGAAAGATAGCTTGTTTGTCAGTGTGGAATGCAATCCACAGTCTTTGCTGTCAAAATCAAACACTTCCCTGATGGGATGTTTAGACAGAATGCAAAGCAAATGTTAGATACAGCACAAATGCATACAAAGTCAATGGAACGATGGGAGTGGACACAAACAGATGTAAATTCATTCCAGGTGGAGCAAAGTAAGAAAAATGTTTTGGAGGAAAATAATAGAAAAAGTTCCATGTCATGGCCGTGGCACACACACACACACACACACACACACACACACATACATACAACTGTTGCTGTGCTATTTCTTGTGAGGAAAGTTTCTTTAATAACTACAGCTTCCATCAGCTCCGGGAAGTTGTTAAACAGTCACTGTTTTATTTTGGGTAAAATGATGAGGTCTTGGAAGGACATTTTATAACAGCTATTACAAAATCTAGAGGTCACATTGGCAGCCCTGTTAATCAGGACTGCACATTTTAGAAATGTATGTACATTGGTAACACAAGAGAGTAACATTAATTCCCACATTACACATTAACACCTCCAACCTAAATCGTCTATCCTGTAACACCACATTTCTAATTGTAGACCCCCTCATGACCAATGTGTTATGTTGTTCTTTGACAGTGTCAGTAATGGACCAAGGTCAAACCTACAACAGAGGTGACTATCAGCACCCCTTCAATACCTAATACCCCACACCTATCCATCCATCTATCCATCTATCTATCTATCTATCTATCTATCTATCTATCTATCTATCTATCTATCTATCTATCTATCTATCTATCTATCTATCCATCTATCTATCTATCTATCTATCCATCCATCTATCCATCTATCCATCTATCTATCTATCTATCTATCTATCGTCTTTATTGGTATGACATTTTAGTTACAACATGTTGCCAAATCAGAAAGTCACAAATAAATAATAAAATATAAATAATTAACCATAAAATGAAATTTAAAAAAAGGAAAAAATGACTAAAAAACAAAATATATCTTAAATTGTAAATATGTCTTGCTTTTTTGACACAGTCATTTTATACAAACATTAACATTTATTTTCTATATTACTCTGAGTTTCCACTGGCTGTTCTCAGTTTATTGCAGGAGGAGATACATTTTGCTGCAATCATTTAGCATTTGGGCATTTCTCCCAGGCAGTAGGGGAGTTTCTGTATGTCTGATTTGATTCTGTCTCTTTATCTCTCTCTCTCTCTTTATTTATATTTCTCCCTCTCTATCTCTCTCTGTATCTCCATTTTTATCTATCTCTCTATCAATCTGTCTCTATCTCTCTTTGTCTATTTGTCTCTATCGGCAGTGAGTAGACAAAATAATTATCCTGTGAAAATAACATACACATTATTTTGTGCAGTAACAAAATTTACATTGTTAATACTACTAAAGGTGGGTCATATTAGGCTGTATGTAGGCATACTGTAAATGTTTGTCCCTATTTGCTGTCGTTTGTGTCTGTGTTGGTGTTAAACAGATTGTGTTGTGAGTTTTAAGACTTTATGTCCTGTAAATATTAAAACATGTGTGAGTGTTTGCCCTGCTGTCATCAGGGACTAATAACAAAGATGCTGGTAGTACAGTCTAGATGTGAGGAGAGTCCTGCTGAGAGTGAATATTACTTCTTTTCCACCAAAAAAGAACTGGTTCGGAACTGGTGCTGGTTCAAAGTTGGTTCAAAGCTGGTTCAACTTGCGAACCTTCTCAGAACCTGTTTGTTTTTCCACTGACTAGAGAGCCCAGCGAACGACGTCATTACTTACATCACTGTGTATGTGGAAAAAAACGGTTCTAGTCCAGCAAAGATTGGTACCGCTTTGGAACCAGTTTTCCTGGCCGAGAACCGATTCTTTGGCTGTCGAAACACAATGAACTGGTTCGCGAGTAGGTACCAGCTCCGAACCAGCTCTCAAAATGCTTTGGTGGAAAAGGGGCCTGTGAGTAAATCAGCTGGGCCTTATAACATCCCTGGCTGTGTACTAAAAACCTAAGCCTATAAGCTAGTTGATGTTATTACTGACATTTTCAACATCTCACTATCTCAGGAGAGGGTTCCCACCTGCTTCAAGACAGCCACCATTGTTCCTTTACCTAAAAAGTCTGCAGTGTCTATTCTGAATGACTACCACTTATGGCGTTATTTTTTTGTCAAATGTTATGAGTGTGTAAGACATGCGCACGATACAGTACTCGCGCACAAATTCAACAACCGAGAGTTGTACAAGTTTCTGTGAGCGAGCGCCTGGTTTGCTCTCAAATGATAACTCTGCTTGTACAGTGTAATTCTGCTTGTGCGCAGTGTGCTTCTGCTCGCGGAGTGGTGTTTAGCTCGCGCAGTGGATTTCTGCTCGCTCAGCTGATTTCTGCTCGCTGGAGTCTACAGGACTTTTGACATTTTGGGGACGGAAACCAAGGAGGGCACTGACCCTCTTATGATTGGTTATTTTCAACGTGATCACGACCAGAGCCCTTAAATAAGAGAGTTGCAACACTCTTTGATCTCGCCAACATGCAATCACATGCTCCATACAGCTCTCAGTAG
The DNA here is from genome assembly GCA_024633595.2 of Lepomis macrochirus. Classification (NCBI taxonomy): domain Eukaryota; kingdom Metazoa; phylum Chordata; class Actinopteri; order Centrarchiformes; family Centrarchidae; genus Lepomis; species Lepomis macrochirus. The sequence goes on along the minus strand of JALXJV020000009.1, from coordinate 35,397,692 downwards.
TTCCAACCAATCCACGCTGTCACAACACTTTGAACAGTTTCAGGTGGGACATAAACCTGCAGAGACTATATTTGCAGCAGTTTTCGGATAAATATTAAGGCGTAATGTGTTTTGATTAGACTACTATCCCATATGATAACCGACCATTTCTTCTGGGGAGTCAGGAAAGCTTTATTATCCATTCGGGGTTAATTTTGGAGGGTAGAGGTGTGATGTTACAACACATTAACAGCAGACCATATTTTTGCGGCACTTTTCGTATAATGTGCATTGATTACTACGGTAACTGTACTTACAGTAGTGATTTTTTTTCTTTGGATGGACGGAGAGACAGCAATAACAGTGTTATCTGTTGAAATGCAACTGCAGAGATGGTTAGGCTACTGAGTGAATTACTCTGTTCCTAAATACAATCCATATAATTACTGATTTTTAATTTATTTTAAAATGGCTATAGTAACATTACCCCTTTATCCTTCCCGAAACACAGGCTAAACTATACCTCGGAACACACAAATACATGCCTAGAATGTGCTGCATATGCAGAATATATATAATTAGTCTACTGTATATCACATGTCCCTATGTACTGTTGTGTTAAGACACATTCATATAAACATCCGCAACAAGTGAATATCAATAAATAACTGAAGTTGCTCAGTTTAAGTCAAGAGAAAAGTTTGGTCAATAGTGCAAAATATATAAGACAACCAACTGCATTCAACAAAAACTTATATATATATTATATACAGGGAGAGGGTAAGTGAGGTTGTTTTTGTTGAGGACATTCCACTGTCAGAAGCAGACCAGGTCATAGGCCCCAGATAAGACCAGCTCTTGAGGAGACACGAGCCTGGTGCTGCTGGAAAGAACAGGGAGAAGAAAGATGAAACAGTGTTAATACATGTTAATACAAGGTTAATACATTTAAGACATTGATTTTAATGTAATAATATAAATTATAATATACATGGAAAGCCAATGTTTCCCAAAAAATGTCATGAGGTTGAGATTACAGGAGTGAGAGTACACAGTTAGGTCCAGTTGTATCTGGACATTAGCATGATTTCAGTTATTTGGTCCTGTGCCCCAGTAAAGAATTTGATATTACATAACTATAACCTTTTTTTCATGGTATTTCAGTGGACTAAAAGTTGTAAGACAAGTTCCTTTACACCTTAATAAAATGGTCATATTTAGTACTACTACTTTGTTGCAAATTCTTTGAATTTAATGACTAAATATTAAATACCAGAAGAGGGTTGGTTGTCGGTCAGCACTGTTCAGATTTGTTAAAGTTTAGGTGGCAGGCGAGCCCAGTGGTTAGGGTGACCCATATAGTCTATGGGGTGACCACACTCAACCTCACATCCCAGAGGAGCAACAGGGAAAACCTTGACTTGTGTCTGCAGTGGTCACTTTAGTAGGTACACCTATACAATCTAATGTAATAAATACACCAGCTCAGCCATGAGTTCTGCTTTTATGATGCCTGTTCTGTTTAGGATTTATTTACACAGACATACATAGAAATGCTAATTCACTTACATGTTTTATCACTGAGGTCATACTTTGTGATGTTGGTGTTGTACTGAGCAGCATTATATTTAGAGGAGTTTCTGATATTCTGGCCGAGTTATGTTCATTATGTAAATAGGGAGGACAAAAAAAATCCTCATAACCAACACAATGTAGTTCAGTAAAACTACTAGTAAAAAGATTCAACACGGAGAGCTGTTTCTGACAGGGACATACCTCGTTGATATTTGGATCCTTTGTGGATAACAGGCTTGCTCGCTCATTAAAGTCAGTCTCCGATGGTTTCATATGTCAGCCTCTTTAACAGAAAAACATATGAAATCGTTATCTGCTGCAGTTACAACATTACTTACTTTTTGTGCTGCTGATCTTATCAGCCGATGCACTGTCCAACAAACAATGTGTGTAATGTTAATGACTGAATTAATGTTAACCAAGGAACAACCTTGCTAGATACAAGCTTGTCATCTATTTCACACAGCTAATGTTACTGTTCATCGTAACGTGACGTTACTATTATGACAGCCACTAAGTGCTGCTAACTTACTATAACCTACTATAATTCTAATAACCGAAGATAAACTTTGAATGCCAACGAACCAAGTAACACTTATAACTTGACATTTAAAGTAAATGTCGTCAAACTGACAAGGAGTATCATTAACTTTATGGTAACTTAACCAGTGAAGTGTTGCACAGGTTAGCTAGCTGCACTTCAAATCTGATGAAATTAGTTGATATCTTCCGAACTAAACTAAAGTTGAACTAAAGCAGGCTACATAAAATACCACTATTGACTAAATTCACAAGAGGTCAGTGCGTGGGTTAAAATGTCATTAAAGTGTAGGTTCATCGGACACAACAAAAATCAACGGGATACAGCCTGATATACAGTCTCTGGATACAGCGCTGAAACTTCATTTGTTTATTGGTGGTGGGCAAACTGGTTTAATGGCGCATTACTGCCACCAACTGGACTGGAGTGTGGAATTCAATTCAATTCAATTCAATTTTATTTATATAGCGCCAGATCACAACAACAGTTATCTCACAGCGCTTTTTATAAAGACCAGGTCTAGACCGTACTCTGAAGTTATTTACAGAAGCCCAACAATTCCCACCAAGAGCAAGCACTAGGCGACACAGGCAAGAAAAAACTTCCTTTTAAGAGGCAGAAACCTCGAGCAGAACCATGGCTCAGGGTGGGCGGCCATCTGCCTCGACCGGTTGGGGGTGAGGGGGAGAGAGAGAGAGAGAGAGAGAGAAAGGGTAAGATAGAGAGAGCAGAGGGAGGCACCTACACAGTATACACATAGAGGTACAGCACTGTATCGTGCACGCGGCAAGGTTAATTTTTGCGCGTGTGAAATAACATAATGTGCTCGTGAGCATGTCTTACACGCTCATAACTTTCGACAAAAAAATAACGCCATAAGTGGTAGTCATTCAGAATAGACATTGGTACCTATCTCCTGAGCATCAGTCATATTGTTGAGGTGAGGAGCCTACGCAGAGCCGAAAGGATACTAAAGGACAGTACACACCCAGCCACAGCCTGTTCACCCTGCTGCCTTCTGGGAAGGGATATAGAAGTATTTGCTGCAGCACCACGGCAGAGCAGCTTTTTCCCCCAAGCTAACATTCTCAGCACTGCTCCACTGATGATAGTTTATTTCTGTTTACAATTTTTATAATTGATTTTTTATTAATGTATATTGCCTGCTATGTAGCAGAAGGACGTTATAAACTCAATTTCATTATATAACATACTATGTTGTGACTTAAAATTTATCTACTTCCCTACCTAATGTGTCCTGTAGCACCAACAGACAAGACAAAATGCATTTTTGTTTGATTGCTGATTCCTCCTTTGAACCATAGAATGTATTCAGATTCATTAAATGCTGATTTCCTAGACATGTTTTATAGCTGATAGATGCTGCTAATTAGTATAAAATCTTATATGACCTACCTCTGGAGCAAATTAATTAAAATTGGTTGTAAATTAAAGTTATGTCAACAATGGCAGTGATGGAAAGTAACAAAGTCCAAATATTTCATTACTGTACTTAAGTAGTGTTTTTCAGTATCAGTACTTAGTATTTTTAGTTGTTGCAGCTTTTTACTTTCACTTCGCTACATTTCAAAGACAAATATCAACTTTTTACTCCATTACATTGCTCAAGACCTTGTTACATTGGTATTAGTAGCCTATGCAGCACACCTGAGTGGAGTAGCATTGAAAAACAAATGTAAAATTGAGAAATCAACTTCGCCCAGCTGATGAGACACTGGCATACCAACACGTTCTCATCTCAGTGCGTCATTACCAACGCTTTCAGACAGCGTGACAAAGCATAATTATTATATGCCCTTCAGTGTCCGTACGAAATGCCACCGTTTGCTACGCCGCAGCAACACAAAGGAGGCTAACCCTACTGGCCGTGAGGCAGATGTGAACAGCTGTAGGGTTAGCCAGTCAACATGCATAAAGTCAGTGGTTAGTTTTAGGCATGAACATTTCTGATGGTTATGGTAAGGGTAGGGGGCTTCGGGGGACACTTTTGACATGAACGTAGCTAGCTAGCTAACAATTTCAGTTTGTTAGAAACGCCCCAGAGCGTCTCATACAGACACATTCTGGACCGTCTCATAGAGATGCTAATGGGTACCTTTAATGTCAAAATTATGAAAGTGTATGTATTAGACGTCCTGAGATGAGAACCGTTATCTGTAGTGACAGTCCAGTGCAGCGCTGGACGGCCCAACATCACTTTCCTGTCAAAGGTGAATGCGAATGTTTAAAAATTTGATGAGAAGAAGGGACTATCCTTCTAGGCTGAGAGTGAACTGCGGGAAAAGCAGTCAGGTAAATTTGGTGTTCTCTCCAAGTCAGCAGATCACACCTATGCCTAATGTGCAGCTGCAGTGAATCTCTCTTTGTCTGTCTGTCGTGCTAACCAGCTGAGCTGCGCAGCCGTGGTCTGTCGTGTCTTGGTTGTTTGTCAGACTGTGACTGAGCAATGTTAGTGAAATACAACTCTTTTGATAAACGCAGCTGGGACATGGTGTTTATAAACTGTAGTCACGTTTTAGAGCAAGAAACATCTGGAGGACCAATCCAGACAGGATGTGATGGCACTCCTCATACAGTACATCATTTTAAAACAAGACAGTGAAGTTTAGTTACAACTCTAATGCAAGATGGGAAGCAGTGGATTCACATTGACTATTAAAATGCTGATTAGCGGGACAGACTGGACAAGATGGATGCACATCTCAGTAAATAATCAGCATCACATATTCAGCCCAGTCATTTTGTAAACAGTGTTTTATATTTGTAAATGTATTGAAGGAAACCTGCAGGAGCCAGTTTGAATGGGCCTGATGGCATTGATAACATTAATATATAGGACATATCTATAATTTACAGAGGCTGTGCTTCAGTTTGTCAGCAGAGCAGATGCTGGATCATCAGTCAGTACAGGAACAGACTCCAGCTAGTCAGCCAGTATAAGTACAGCTGATCCACATCCAGCCTCAGCCAGCATCTGCACAGACCCAGTCTAGAATTTTTTAGCAGGTCCCACAGACCCAGGTGAAACACAGGCAGCCTCAGACAGTACAAGCACAGCCAGAGATGTACAGCCTGCATCAGATCCAAGCAGCTCAGACCCTAATGGAACAGTTGCTGCTCCACTACATGACTTCTTATCAGACCTTGATAAGGTCCATTAAAACTAGCACTGGGTTTTTCTAGAAGAGGTTTCTATTCAGGCGTTTTACAGTGGGAGGGTTGTAGTGAGAGCATTGTGGTGTCAGGTGTGACTGTGCAGCAGCTCTGTGTTTGCTCTGTGAGTCGCAGCCAGTTTGTCACCGAGTAGTAACGTAGCTGGTAGAGTTTTGCAATGTAAACATTTAGAAACTGAAGCCAACTTTGCTCTGTTTGGGATTGTGAGCTGCACTTTATGAGAGGTGCTGGAGTTAATATGTAGATTTTTGGTAAGATTGTGAATTGAGAAGTTAGTTTTGTAAGCTCAATAGACTTTGATCTGCAGTACTTCTACTTTTGATTTCTTAAGTATTTTTAAAACCAGGTACTTTTTTACATTTTTCATGTGGCATCTGTACTTTTACCTAAGTAGTTTCCTACTTAGGTAAAAGTACAGATGCCACATGAAAAATGTGAGTACTTCTTCCACCACTGGCCACTGGAATTGAGTTAAGGAATGTAGTAATGCATGTACAAAACAAAGAGAACATGAAAGAGTTGTCAGTAAACAATGCAAAAAATAATCTTTTTCAGAAAAATGGCTTTGTAAATATTTTATGAAAAAAATAAAATCATTCACCACATTTGTTACACTTCAGTGAAATCAGTGCGCCTTCACACAAAAGTTACTGCCCCTTTCATCCTTCTATCTCTCTATCTTTGTGTATACCCAGCTGTACTTTTATACTTCCATACTTTGCTCATACCTTTCCTTTCCTGTGTGTGTGTGTGCGTGTGTGTGTGTTTTGATGTGATTTTCCACCGCTCACAAAGCTTGTTGGCCACTCATTGTGATGTGCTGACCTAGCAGCCCAGTCCAGAACCCGCCACCACTCCCTGGCCCCAACTTTTTCCATCCTCCCATGTCACTTTGGATTTCTATGTCCAGTCCAAATGGTACATGCTACTAGCTGTTGTGCGATGAAGTTTTCACAGCCTCAGTCTCCCCATGGTTTGTGTTCTGCTTTGATGCATGGATGTCTCTTTGTTTGATGCAATTTTTTTTGTTTTAACTCACCATTTGCTCTGATATTGCCTCAGTTAAGTTAATCTGCAGAGTTTTGGGTAGATTATCTTTCTAGCTTTGTGATGAGAATCATTACTGGTGCTATGTCAGTAGATTGTTGGCTCCAGTGCTCAATATTCTAAATGGGTCCTATTTTCCTCTCCTTCCAAGTTTTCATTCAAGACAGAATATGTTTTATTGAATTCTCTCCCATCCCAAAGGTTCTCAAATGTGGTCAAGAAATCAGCCTTTTGCTTGAATTTGGAAGAGACAGCTAATGTATTATAATGTAAGACTACTGGTTGTTACTTCTTTAAGCTGCATTGGGTCAGTCTTCACCAATTCACAAAACTGGACCAATAAGATGTAAATAATGGAAGCCATGCATAACATTGGCTGTTATTAGCACTCTGGACATATTCATCACTAATTAAATTTAGGCTGCAGCTTCCTGGTGGTAAGTTCAGAAACCACATCATTAGTTTCACTCCCTAGTTTGTTTGTCATTTCCTTCCAAAAGGAGCCATGTGAGAGTTTTCTGATCAGGCTTCCCTGTCTGTAGAATGACATGCCAAACTTGCCATCATTGTTTGTCACTGCCTTCCAAAAAAAGCTATAAGACCCAAATATTATTCATATGTTTCTGATCTACCTCTTTTATGTTTGCAGTTTGGTGAAGTTGATCAGGCAACAAAAACTAAAGACAACATTGACTGTTAGTAGAAGAAGGGATGTGTACTGCAGTCACCTGTTCCAACCATCCAACACAACCTCCTAGCTCTGCGGTTAAATAACAATAACAATATAAATTTATTTCTGCTTTTGCTTCTGATAATGAACAGTATTACAGTATTATCTGCAAGACCACAGTAAGTCAATTTATAGGAAAACATACTGTAGGTTGACAATGGAATGAACAACCAATCCTGTCAGTATTCTTTAGGGATGTACTGATGTATTCATCCTGAACCGTTCAGTACAGGATATTTACTATGTGAATTCCTTGGTTCAGTACACCCTGTGACCCAAACATTTAGTGTCATAATGGTCATATTTATGTTGACTCTTTGCACATGCAGAACAAAAATTCTAGAGCGTGAGTTTTGCTTGGAAAGTTTTGGCAGTGCACCAGTTGTTGTCTGTCGGCTGTAGCATGCTAGTCGGCTTAACCTGGTTAACCATGTAAGTCAAGCAGATAATCTGGACCTGGAGCTGAATATTGTTAGTCATGTATTTTTGCTGCCTCTGAATGGCAAACACAAATGAGTTTGGATCCATTACGGTTTCCCAGTTAGTTATAACAAAAATGGACAATCAATCAATGTCAAACTGTATGCCGACACTGTTTAACTAAAGTCAGGTATGTCTGTGAATACACTTCAAACATGACAGTTACAATGACATCAGCCCAATGTGTTCATTAGCGTAATGAGAAAAAACACACTGGAAGGCGAATCCTTCTCCCCACGTGTTCTCCCCTTCTTCCCACGTATTAGTGCAGACTCTGCTCTGAGACGCAATAAATAATGCCATAGGAGTGTTTATCGCTGCGAAAATGGGCCCATTCTTGGTCATAGAGTAAACAGAATATAAACATATGCTACAATATGCCTTCTGTGTGCATTTTAGTCAAAGTGGAACATTACTGATATTTGTGTTATTTATTTTTTTTATTAACAATAGTTTTTGAGCGTTTTAACCTTTACAGTTAGAATTATGGCCAATGAGCCACCATTGAATGTTTACATTTTTTAAAAATAAATGACAAAACCATTTCTTTTCTACATTTCTTTGTTTTCCCTGCTATACCGAAAACACTAAACCGTGACCCTAAAACTGAGGTACAAACCAGACTGTAAACTTTGTGTACCGTTACACTACTGATATTCTGACGAGGATAGTCCTGGCTGCTGAAATTGGACACTTTTTCATTATATCCCTACTGCATATTTTAGTTTTTGAACAGGGTGCATCGGAGCAAACAACCCACTGACGACACATTTTTTATCACTTTGTTACATTGATCAGTAAGAAAATCTACCAGAAATTTGATGTATCCCTCTAACATCCTGAATCAAATATTGCTGTGTGCTACAATTCTCCATGAAGCTTAGCATGCTGTGACACCTGTGCCCCCGACCCTCAAAGGCTTCTGTTGTGCATGTAACTTACCCTAACATGACCTCGTGTTTTCTGTACAGGTTGTGCCTTGTCATGTAACTGACCTTCAAGGATTCTGTGCATGGTTGATGTTGTTGCTGTGTCTAACATGCCTGGTGTATAGTGAAGGCATGTCTGCTGTACAGGATTAGTTTTTTGGCTATGCCATTTGGGCCATTGTTGACGCTTACCATTTTCACAGTGCAGATAGTTACTAACCATCTTCCCTTCTACTGTTCAGCGTATCACTGGGACACGTCCGACTGGATGCCAAGCACCAGACTATCAGACATTGAAGAGGTGCCAGGCTATGAGGCACATCCTGGCAGCAATGTAGCAGGCTCAGCCCCCCACCCTGGAGGAAGCACCCGTGAACTTGAGTCAGACTATTACCTCGGAGGCTATGACATCGACAACGACTACCCCCCTCCACATGAAGAAGAGTTCTTGAACCAAGACCAGTTGCCCCCTCCGCTGCCCACAGGTGAGGACTATCCTGAGTCTTACACAGCAGCTAACCCTCCAGTCTCCAAGGAGAGCACCCTGAGCTCTGGCAGCACTGGAAGTCAGCATGCCAGGCCACATTTCCACCCCAGCCAATACCTGCCGCCCCATCAGCTGCCCATTGGGGAAGTACCACACGGGGATTTCAGCACTTCAACCCCAGGAAACACTGATAACTCTGTGTCGTTAAATATGCGACAATCTGGTGATGCATCATCAGCCTCAGACATGTCGATCCCCTGTGGGCTGGATGACTCTGAACATAGCGGCGACTTTGACAGTATGGATGAGCTTCGTCGAGGGGTGACCATCATCACTGACTCACAGCAACAGACTGAGGTGTGATTGATTGAGCAAAACAGGGGTGCTATGGGATGTATAATGGGCTAGAAGCAGCATAACATTGGTGCAAACGGATGGAGACGCACAAGAGGATGTTATCCCAGGGGATGCTGATACAACCATAGACAATAACAGTAACCTTCAAACCACATATTTAAAACCACATTTCACTTGTTTTAACTCCTAGAGTCTCATAAAACTCTGTCCAGAAATGGGAGTGTTAAGTTTTACCATGAACAACAAACCAAGTGTTGTCAGTCCTGTTGCTGCTGTGCAGAACAATCAGAAGTGCCCTTCCTATTCCAACAAGCAGATATTTGTAATGTGAAAAGAATGAAGGAGTAGAGAATGTGAATCAGACAAGAGATTAAAAAAAGAGATTAAAATTTACATCTGCAGTAGAAAAAAATTGACAAAAGAGAAGGGACAATAATGTAAGTGTAATAAGTTGTTTGTTCCCCTGCTCCTTCACAGAAGCCCATCAGACCTCTTCTTTCCAAAAAAAAATAAAAAATCAAAGAAATCCCCATTATCCCTTCTTCCTTCTTGGATTTGTAAACTTTTTAGAGCTTTGAGCTTGTACAGACTTTGTAAAATAGTATAACCTTACTGGTGAATAAGTATGAAGCAGTGTTCTGGCCCCATTTCAAAAAGCCATTTATTTGTTTAAATGTGGAATGTGCTTGCTCCTTTCCCCCAAAAAATCAAGTACTGCATTAAACCATGAATCTTCAGTTATCCTCTCTCAAGTAGCCCAAAATTCAATGTATCATTAATTTTCCAGCTTCATTATTTTTGTACCGAGGTTTATGTGGAAACCAAGAGCTACTGTAGTTGCTAATGTGTTTTAAGGCCTATTATCTTAAGTATACAAATTGATTATCTACATGTACGACACAGTGCTTATTTTTGTAAGAAGGACAAAACATTTAATTCTAATATAGCCCCAAAATTGTTTTAAAGTGATCAGGACTTTCTGCCAGGATAACAGGCTGCCAACTTTCAATGCCTACTCAACTGTACTGTAGACTGAGGGATAAAATGTAAGTGGAGGCTTGATATCAAGATGAACTTATTTTTGTCTTATATCATTGCCAAATACTCTCAGCTGCTGTTAGCAGTGGTGTAAAGTAAGTACCTTTTCTCAAGTACTTTAGTTAAGTTAAATTTTGAGGAACTTCATTTCTATGCAGTCAGTATGAATTATTACTATTCATTGTATGCAGCTTTATACAGCTACTTCATTCCACTTAATTGGGATCAAATATTGCTCTTTCTCTTTGCTCTTTTCAGATTAATATTACACAAACAAAGCATATATACAGTATCTGATACATGCTGTATGTACAGATAATAATTCTTACATAAGAGTGGCAACAATGATTCTGCTGGAGAACTTATCCCACTTCATAAACATGAAATTTAAATCTTAGGTAAATCGACATTACAAAAAATGTAGCACATAAGGTGATTGGGGAGCTGTAGCCAGTGTTGGCGTTAGGTGTTCTGTCTAAACTGATGCTGTGCTCCATTTTTCTGGATTTTAATTATCTTGTAAAGAATAATTAAGATGTGATATCATGAAAAAATACTTTATCTTCAGATACAAAGATAATTACTATCAGTAGAAATGTTAAGATAGAAATGCTAATTCTTTTTATTTGGAACTACAGCCACTCTTAGCATCAGTCATTTTGTTTTGTGAAATTGTTTTTTTTATGTTGCACTATTGTTTTGATGTTGGCTTGTCATGATGTTTTTGATGAAATTGCCATATTCCAAAATCCTACAGTAATTGTTAATTCACGGTGAAAAGACATTATATCGGAAATAATGCCACTGAAGAGTTGAAAATAATTGACAAGCACCAGGTGCATTATGCTGTGAGCCTGAGTTGGTGACCATGTATTATCTACTTTCCCTCAATTTGTTTGATGTTTATTGTCCATGCGGAGCAGACACATTTTAGCGGCACTGCATTCCACTGTTTCAGAAGGTTGGTGGTTTGATGCCACTCCACCAATGTGCATGTTGAAGTATCCCTGGGCAAGATCCTTAATCCCAAATTGCGACCGATGGCTGTGCCATATATTAATGTGTATATGTGTTCACTTCTGTTTCTGATGGCAGAGGGCACCTTACCCTCTGCCATCAGTGAATGAATGTGTTTGAAGGCGATGTAGTGTAAAAGCTTTCAGTGGTTGAAAAGGCGCTATACAAGTACAGACCATTTACCATTTATGGCATCTTCACCATGTCTGCAGACAGAAGTCAAACCAAGGTCCAGGTCATCTGACTGCTTCGTATCATCACTGTATTGTACTATAATCTGCCTGATTTCTTCTCGTGAAAGATATATGTTTGTGTTTAAATCTCTGTACAGTGTACATAGCTAGGTTGTTAAAATTTAGATTTTGTAGATACGTAATTGCAATCCTGAAATGCCTTTGTTTTTTTTAGTTGGGCTGTTTGATGTGAATGTGGACAATAAGAGACTGTGGAATATGAATTATTTTCACATCATTACTCCTCTGCCAATGACTGACTGAATGCCATTTCAATATGATACATTTTGCACAGTATTAAATACAGACATTACAACTACACAAATTTTGTTTTTATGGCAATGAAGGAATCGTTTTGTACATTTCTTTCATCTGGAATGTTTTGATGAATTCCTAATGTTCCTAAAGACATTTAGCAATGTCAAAAATATGTCCCCTACCTGCAGAAATAGAGTGTACAAATGTTTTTCAATTCAGTGCAGAAAATAAAAAGTTTCTTGTGCACCATGTCGCCTGTCTTCAATTCTGACTTAAACATTTAAAAGATTTAAAAAAATTAAAATAAAAAAGTTCTGACATAATTTTCTGATGACAAATCATCACAGTTGTTTAATAGCTGTCATTTAAAATACCTTTTACCTTTTGATTATACTTTGTATTGTAGTCTCACACATCTGACATGCTGTTATACTTAATATGAATAACAAAGCTGTTTCAAACTATTCCTCACCCACTGCTACAAATTCTACTTTCACTGTTAATATGGCATTTAACAGCAGAAAGTAAACACAGAAATGTATCAGAATTACACGTATGCTCTATTTTATAAATCTCAATCATTATGGAACTCTGCTCATCTGCACAAGCCTCATTTCCACTGCCAAAGTTAGTTATAAATGGTACCTAGATATGCCCTGAATCACTTGTGTGTGCATATTGATACTTGTACATGCCTCCACCATAAATTACACCTGGAAATGTAAAGAATGGCAAAGAACAAGTCAAAATGACAGAAATCACAGATCGACAGGTCAACTCTGTGAGGTTCTCCAACAGCTCCAGAACAGCTGTAAACAGCTGATGATGGTACCTGTAAACCATCATCAGCTGTGATATTTCTTTCATAATTTTAAAAGGAAAAATTCATTTACCACTTATATGGAAACAGACTTTACAAAGTGCTACACTATAGATGGTATGCGTGTAACGTCACAGTACATCACACTGCGAGATGGAGTGCTAGGTAAGGATACACCATGTATCCTTTCTGGAAACCTTTTCGGCAGCTGTGATGATTAAAAGAGACGTGACATGCAGCTGGACTATACAACCAACTCATGGCAAGAACAGCACTCCAGAGTGATCCTAGTATTCATAAGTTGTATTAGTTATTTAAGATAATCAAATGTGCAGTCAAAGCTCTTCACCGTTTGTGTAGTGCGTCATCAAGCACTGTTCTTACCACATTCCTTAATGTCATTTAATTTTGATATTATTGAATTTATTATTATTGATCGTTGTATAAGATGTGTTGATGGGCAGACAGGATCATAAAAATGAACACTGTACATAGTGCCTGAGTGAAAACGGGTGAAGCGTTACGTATGAGGCATAGTAATATACATTAATATTTAAATCTTCCAACACGCTGACAGGATTGATCAGGATCTAATCCAAATGGTCTCTCACACAGTCCAGGTTCAATCAGTGAAACTGTTTGGAGTAAAGCAGCCGTCCTCCTGATAAATACTGAGCTCCATCAGTTCATCTAAACATATAGCTAAAGCTAAAAGTTCGGTTTCTTTCCTCCGTCTCTGTCAAGTTTGTTACTGCAGTATTTTTTGTTTTGTCCCATGATATTTGCTGTGACATACTGCACGCATGGAGATGCTTCTTCTAATTTCTAATCATTAATGTAACTTCTGAAAGAAAACAATGTCCACGCATGTGCTGATCTCTAAATCTGAGAAAATAATTAGATATGTATATAATTTAATTAAATATTCACATACTGTCCGAATCAGCTGCTGCCGTTAAATTATTAGGCTGTATAATCAAACAGAGCATTCAGCATTGATCTGCTGTATTTCATGTTTTAATAATAGTGTAGTGTAATAGTGTAATAACAGTTGTAATTGGGGCTATGTAAGATAAATGTTACTGTGTCAAAGAGAATGATAATAAAATGCTGACCACCTCAAACTGAGGGCTGAAATATTCTCCTGTTTACAGGCAAAAGGGAAGGAGCAGCTCTTATATCTAGAAATCTGGCCAAGTTTATTAGCGGAGCAAATCCATGACAACCCAGAGTTGAGACCAGGAGGCAGAGTCGCAGTCTAACACACTGTCACTGTCTTTTACATTGCATGTCCAAGATTTGGTTAAAACACTGAAATTGAAGTTGGGGTAAAATCAAGTCCTGTTTATCTTTTGAAGCAAAAAAAAACTTGTAAATGCAACATTCTTGTCTGTCTTGGACTATGGTGATATCTATACATGCATTCAACCTCCCAGTGTCTTCATGCTTTGGACACCGTGTTACATGGAGCCTAGAGATTCATCACAAACTTAAAATTTCTCACTCATCACTGTTTGTTGTATTCTCGGGTTGGGTGGTTCTCCCTCTCCATTCGGCATTGGATGCATTGGCATCTTTTTATTTATAAGGCCTTAAGTTAATTTATTTATTTTGCAAGGACAGTGCATATTAACATGACAGCTCAAAATATGCCAGAGTTAGCCAAAAGGCTAGTTTTCAACTGTAGTCCTAGGCCCGATGTCCAATAGGCACCCTGAAAATAGGTGAAACAAATTGACTGTCACATGGCAAAAATACAATAAACATTACATGTGCTACAATAGCAGGAATAAGACGCCAAAACAAACATGCAACAAGGAGTTCATGTGCTACAGAGCTTAAGTAGAAATGCAGCTCAAGGCGACAGAACATAAGAGTACAAGCTGCAGTTCATAAAACAACTAGAGTCAATATTAAGAATACAGTCAAAGACATTAGTCAGCAGGGCTGCCAACTTTTCAGAAAACCTTGGAGTGAGAAAATACAAATTTGTGGAGGGGCCCTGTGCGGGGTAGCATAAGACATTTTGTGCAAATGTTTGTATGATACTGATAATTTACTCTACGTTTTATTTATTAAATATAATAGGCTCAATTAATGTGTTATCATTGTAATAATTATAACTATTTATAAAAATTCCGTAAAAACAATATGATTCAAAGGGGGTTCCGGTGGTGATCTTCACCCAGAAAAAATAGAGCATTAAACACTTTATTTCCTGGATTCTGGTGAAATTGTCTGCACCAGTTTATGGTGGAAATGTCTTCACTTTAGTAAGCGAAACACAAAATTCTGGCGGCAGGTGACAATTGAATGTATAAAAACATATTGGAATATAATGTAGCAAGGCTCTCATGCATTCTGTATTGCTTTCAAATATGTAATCTGTAGTTCTGCTAATTGGATGGAGGACCCAGCATAATATTATTTTAAAGGGCTTTAATGCATGAACGGAGTGAAAGATAAATAGATCCGGAGATTTTCAAACTATTTACAACCATTTCCCCAAGACACCGACCTCAGTGTTTTAAACAAGGTGGACAGGATGGAGTCAGTGACTAAGTGAGTCAGTGAGGGACATTAACTCTCGGCCCCGACAATACAGCAAATGTACTTTATGGAAAAGCAAGTAAACACACAGACAGACACAGCATGGCTCATTTTGTGCATGTGTTTCACTTGGTGTTGCTCTTCCTGTCAGTGGACAGTGGACACTTCCAAAATTAATTCAGTAGTTGCTTCACGCCCTAGACAGACGCAGATGTGGGTTTTTTATGCTGGTAGATTATGAACTTCCTACTTTTTTTCATTTTAGCTGATGCTTAAATCCAAAGCTGCTGTCAGAGGTCGCACGCCTCTGGAAGAACTAAGGGTTAAGTGTCTTGCTCAGGGACACACTGTGTGTCTCACAGTGGATTCGAACCCCGGTCTCTCACAGCACTCCTGCCCATCACTACCCCATCCTACTTAAAGCTGGACATGTTATTTTAAGAATTTTATTGGCTACAGGAAGTGCCAGTCATCGGCGCACTCCAATGGACCAGTTTTTCACAGCAATGGCGGATCATGGAGCGTCTGAATAGTTCCCGGAAGTTAGCATGAAATGCTAGCAGCGCAGCAGAGCAGCAATAGAAAATGCTATCTGGAATGCACGTTTGAAAGGTAAGAAGTGTAAAAAATGAGATTATATATTTTTAGCAAAACTGAATTAAGTTAACATGTGCACTGAAACATGTTAGTGGATTTCCCCCACTAAACTACAAGATTCAGGGACATTTACAGTTAACAAATTAACATACTGGCAATGGATAAAGTTAGCAGCAGACAATAAACAGGTGCAGCCTATTAATTTATTTTAAAATACATATTTTTGGGGGGTGGTATTTGATTTAATTTAATTATATTAGTGGTGCATGTATGAATAAAGGATTTCAAAATATTATTTATTTATTTTTGGGGGGAGATTTACCCCTAATACTAAAAGTAGAATGTTAGCATATTATAAAACATATGACAGTTACTTCTGTCATATTAAACATTAATTATATTAGAGCAGTAGACTCTGGAGGTGGAGGAGCAGTGATGCTAAAGAGTACTGAGTGGACCATGGTGAGATAGAAAACAACACATGAATATACCATTTATAAGAAATATATACTTCTTATACTTTCTTTCCCTTCTCTCAGTCTCTGCATCCTGTCTTATTTTCCTAGCTTATTTTCCACACAACAATTCAGGTTAATTTACCCACATTAATATTGGTGAACACTCAATACTTACTGGATATGTTTACTCTAGTTACATAATTACTTTGTACAAATTCATATCACATCATCATCAAAGTTTCTGTGTGTGAGAAATGTTTTAAAAACCAAAAACATTCACTAACAGCTTATACAGTAACTGATGCCAACATCAGCTGCAAAAGCTGTTAATGAAGTTCCAAAATTTAAAAATCCAGAACTTTCTCAATCAAACCTGTAGCTGTTTACAAGAAAGGTTGAATTGAGAGCAACTACCTTCTTCTGAAATGTCCAGATTCAACTTTTCTTGGATAAACATGACCTGGATGAATCTTTACAGATGTGTAGGTTTGTCTAACCCTTTTTCTCTTGTTCTCCCTCTCTCAGTACAAGAATCACAGGGGTTCAGTGGAGCCTGAAGATGATCTGCAGTAATGTTTTAATAAAACAAAATATAAAGCCAGTGACGTGTTATTTCTTTGTGGAAAAAGTACTTCACATATTTTATTGTTAGCCTCTTTAGTGATTGTAAGGTTGCTCCTGTTGACCTGATTCAACCATTTTTTCCTCCTCTCCACGTCAGCTGGGAAACCAAACGTTCATACTCATTTTTCTGACAGTTCAAAGACACAAACCACTTAACATGCTGTTTTCTAAGTTTATTGGAGATTTATTAAATTAATACATGACAATCATTGATATTCACCTGTCTGTTCTATCTGAAGTCCTAAAGATACATTAGTCAGTAAGCTCAATTAACCCTGGTACCATGGAATTACTAAAAGGTATGCTAGAAAGGTAAATCTCATCTGAATTTTGTGTTTGCAACACTTTCCAATGTAAGGTTTGCCAGAAATGTCCATAAGGTAGGTGATTGTAGCTGTTATTGTCAAAAATATATGTCCTCCTTTTAAAAAAAATAGTAATCTAACTAAATTTATGTGTCAGTGTGCTGCACACATATTGTAAATCAACGCATTTGTTCTTTAAATGACCAGAAATCGCTTAAAATCGCCGTTTTGTCGTTTCTCTCGCTCATTTTGAATTGCCCGCCTAGGACTTCCGGGAACTATCTGCGGTCTCCATGAACCACGTGACGATGTAGCGTTTTGGACCCCCGCTGACGCAACTCTCTCTTTAAAGGGCTCTGGGCCTACCCACTATATAATAGGGGCGGGCCCTTTCTTCCAGCGCAGGCTTTCGTTGGCTATTGTAGGCTGTGAAAGGGAAATGTGAGCTCCTATTGGGTCGAATTAGCTGTCAGTCGAAAGGTTAGAGTTCAGTGGCTGATCTGCGTACAAAGATCAAATTAGAATTAATACAGTTATAATGACATATTAGCCACGTCTGCCGGCAAATATGATAGGATGCAGCAGCTGTCCCGGGGATTTATTGATGGAATAATGTGTTTTGGACTGAATGTTTTTACGTTCGTCTGGACCTTTGACAACGTAACAAGACCGTTTTTTGTTGGAATATAACGTTAATCGATCGGTGGATTACTATGAGACTTCATAGGTGAGTCGCGTCAGTGTTGATTGTACTGGCTGGTCTGACAGAGGCGCTGGTTGTAACGTTACCCGCTGTGGTCGAATCACGAAGATTTTAGCTTTCAAACTGTGTTGTGTGCACATAAATGACCGAAAGCTGCCGCCAGGACATTTAAAGAGGTTTTAAGTGCTTGTTAGTTATTATGCGTTGTTTGTACAGAGGAAAGGATAATGACTTTATATTAATTTAAATAGCTCACTGTAACTCAACGGTAAGAAACTCTGCTATAATTATAAATAACTTTGGTCATCACATTTGCCAACAAAAACACTAACGTTACCATGGTTATACTTTAGGCTAATCTTCTTCATTCATTCATTATTCTACATCTTAGTTAGTAATAGTAACTTAGTTTAGCCTGTGAATTGTAAAAGTCATGCTAGTGATAGAGCGAATCATGGCAACATTAACATCTCAGCTTAATAAAAAAAAACGATAAAGCGACTTACACTCAGCTGCTCTCACAAAGTGAGACGGGAATGCGAGAAGCTGGTGGAAAGTGAAGTCTCGGTGTAACGTTAACGGTCTACCGGTAGGAAATGGCTGGATACGCTACTTCTTCTTCATGGATTGGATATGCGGTAGTTTAAGGGCTCTGGATCGTAGCTCTGGTAGGTGGAGAGGGGCTTTATTTAGGTGACCATAGGTGTGCCTAACTGTAAATATCCAGTAAGGGCAGCCTGACACAGCGGTAGAGGTGTCCACTTCATTACTGTCACAGTGTCGGATCAGTTGATTCGCGCCGCAAGTCGAATTTATCAGTTAACCTTAACGTTATTATACATTTATTTTTCTAGCGTGAGAAAGTTGATGTGTGGCGTGAGAGCGTGTGAAAAGTGTCAATTGCGTGAGTCTCACGCCAATTGCGTGAGAGTTGGCAGCTATGTTAGTCAGTTATAATACAAAGCTTAAGAGGCAGAGTAAACATTAAAATGCAGCAAATTAAATAAAAAGAACATGAAAAATGACTCAAGAAAGCTGCGGTGGAGGTTCAGTGCAGGCATGTTTGACTGCGGAATACATTATAACTACTAATTTCTCTGATTGACGTTGGAATGTTGTTCCATTCTTTTGAAGCTTTAATAGAAAAGGTGACTGACTAAACGCAGTTCCCCCTTCGAGGGGAACTCGAACTGCGTCGGTGACGCCTCTAGGCGTGGCAGGGCTGAATGCGAATGAAAACTACTCCAATCCTATTGGCTTAGTGAGAACGGTAGCATGTGACGGCGTAACCGTAGGCGTATATAAGCACGCCGGCACATAGGTACATTAGCCTTCTCTATTCAGCAGGCACGCTGGCTTATGTTGTTAGTGGAAAAGCTCCCGCAGAAATCCTGGCTAACCTACCTGGAAGTTGCAGTATGTCCTCAGAATCGAACCAGTTCTGCAGATGTGTGCGTCCCTGCCCGCGTTTTCTCATGGTAGGAGATTCTCATGAGCTGTGTGTTGCTTGTCTGGGCCTGCCGCACGCCACAGCAGCTCTCGAGGGAGCTGCTTGTGACCATTGCAAGGCCCTGCCCATGCGGGTACTGAGGTCCCATATGGCTCTCTTTTCTGAGGACGGCCAGATACGCTCTCCCCGTGGCACAGGCCCCGCAGTCGCTGCTGGCTCAGCAGCGTCGGTCATGGGGATCGCAGCAAGATCTGTTGGAGGATTTTGAGATGGCTGATGCCCTTTCTCTTCCTTCGTCTTCTGACTCCAACTCCCCTCATTCCCGTTCGAGAGCCCGTTTCTCGGCTTCTTCCGTTCGGGGACGCACTTCGGCGAGGCTAATGCACTCTGGCTCTTCCGGGTATCGGGCTGACATCATCAGAAGAGCGCCGCGCCCGACTATGATGAGCTGCTGGAAGTGGTGACGCGGGCTATGGCTAAACTCAGCCTGGATTGGCCACAGGCTGTGCAGAAGCCTAATGCCAGCAGTAGACTGGATGGTCTATGGGACGATGCCGCAGGTAGAAGAGGCTCTGGCGAGTTACCTCTCCCCTCGTCTGGTGTTGTCTCTACACAAGCCAGCGCTACCGACCAGACCTTGTCGGGTGACTTCAGCGCTGGTGGGGAAAGTATTTATGGCAGCAGGCCAGGCTGGCGCGAGTCTGCACACCATGGCGGTTTTGCAGGCCTACCAAGCGGACCTGCTGCATGATATGACCCAGAGAGGGGGCCCCTCTGAGGAGGAGATGGCTGAGCTGCGCAGAGCCACGGATCTGTCACTTCGAGCCACCAAGGAGACAGCCTGCGCGGTGGGTAGATCCATGTCTGCCCTGGTGGCCACTGAGCGGCACCTTTGGCTGAACCTATCGGACATCAAAGAGAAGGGCCGTCAGTTCCTTTTGGATGCGCTGATCTCCACTACTGGCCTGTTCGGCGATACGGTGAACTCCATGGTGGCCAGGTTTCGTCACATGAAGACGCAAGGTGAGGCTTTCCGGCAGTACTTCCCCGCCGGGCTGGGTCCCGCTCGGGTGAGGCAACAAGAGCAGCTCAGCCTTCTACCAGCTACCATCAGGATCAGAAGCAGAGTGTGGCTTCTCGCGGTCCCCCTCAAGCAGCTTGGGACGCGGGAGCATCGCCTCCCGACAGGCAGGATCTGAGGACCGTCATCCAGTCGCGGAGGGGCAAGGCGAAGAGGTCCTGACTTTGTGTTTCAGCCCCGGAGGCTGACTGAGGTCACCTCCAGGGTGGTCAATAGCGCAGTTGCGCTTGGGACGCGCTAGCCACCACCGAGCCTTCACTGCTCTGCCGGCCCCGAGGAGCGGCAGCCAGCTAGAGGTTCGGCTCCCAGACCATCATCGGTGGTTTTTTCCTGGCGGCCCGCTTCAGGAGACCAGCCGAGATCGGCACGAGGCACCGGCCACCAGCCCCGAGGGGTTGGTCCCGCTGGCGGAGATCACGGAGGCTTGGCGGAGCATGACGAACATATCTCCGTGGGTCCTGCGCACCGTCATCGAGGGGTACAGACTGCAGTTCCGGGCCCGCCCCCCCAGATTCAATGGGATGATCCAGACTACGGTACGCCCGGAACAACGCCTGGTGCTGGGATAGGAAGTTCGCTCGCTGCTGGAGAAGGGGGCCGTGGAGGTCGTTCCCCCGCTGGCCAGCGAGTCTGGTTTCTACAGCCGGTACTTCATCGTCCCCAAGAAGGACGGAGGCCTGCGCCCGATCCTAGATCCGCGGGTTCTGAACCGGTCTCTGAGGAGATACAGGTTCAAGAAGCTCACCATCCCTGCCATCGTGAGTCACATCCGGTCCGAAGACTAGTTTGTCACCATAGATCTGAAGGAAGCGTACTTCCACGTCTCCATTCGTCCTTCCCACAGAAAGTTCCTGAGGTTCGCCTTCGAGGGCGTGGCGTACCAGTATCGGGTTCTTCCCTTCGGCCTTGCACTCTCTCCTCGCACTTTCACCAAGTGTATGGATGCAGCACTGGCCCCTCTGAGGCTCCAGGGCATCCAAGCACTGAACTATATCGACGACTGGCTCATTCTGGTGCAGTCTCGAGAGCTGGCGGTTCGTCATCGAGATGTCGTTCTCGCTCATCTTCAACGCTTGGGGCTGAGGCTCAACGTGAAGAAAAGTGCGTTGGCACCCACCCAAAGAACTGTGTTCCTAAGGGTGGTATGGAATTCGTTGACAATGCAGGCACACCTGTCTCCAGCACGTATCGAGTCCATTGTGACCACGGTGAAGAGAGTGAGGTTGGGCCACACCATCACGGTGAAACACTTCCAGAGAATGTTGGGCCTCATGGCAGCAGCTTCCAGCGTGATACCTTCTGGTCTGCTGCACATTAGGACCCTGCAGTGGTGGCTGAAGACCAAGGGGTTCTCCCCGAGGGGGAATCCGTTCCGTCTGATACGGGTTACGCACAAATGTCTTCGTGCCCTATCAGAATGGAAAAAGCCTTGGTTCTTGTCCCAAGGACCCAAGTTAGGGGCGCCTTGTCGCCGTGTGATCGTTTCGACAGACGCCTCCCTCACTGGGTGGGGTGTGGTCATGGGCGACCGCTCAGCACAGGGGTTTTGGCAGGAGCATCACTCGTCATGGCACATCAATTGCCTCAATTGTCAGAGCACTGAGTGCGTACACTCAGTGCTCTGACAGTGCTTCCTCCCGGTGGAGGAAGGCAGACCAATTGCTGGTGTGTTTCGGGTCCCCTAAGGCTGGGTTCCTCGCTTCCAAACATACAATCAGCAATTAGATTGTTCAGACTATCTCGCTGGCTTATCAGGTGTGCAACTTGCCTTCACCTATGGCTGTAAGGGCTCACTCCACGAGAGGCATGGCAGCCTCCAGCGTCTCTCCAGGAGGTTTGTGATGCAGCTGGCTGGGCCACTCCTCACACCTTCATTCGTTTTTATAGTCTGGACCTTCCCGAGCACCCGAGCGCGCTCTCTCTAGTCGTGCCCACAGGGGGCCTGCACACTAGGGCAGGCGGGGGTTCAGTGCGGCATAGTGGGTATTTCGTTCCCAGTTCAAGTTCCCCTCGAAGGGGAACGTCTCGGGTTACGTAGGTAACCCTTTTTCCCCGAGAAAGGGGAACGAGACACTGCGTCGGTTCACCGCACCTCTCCCCGCCTGGAATGCCTTGCTTCATAGTAAAGAGTTAATGTACCTATGTGCCGGCGTGCTTATATACGCCTACGGTTACGCCGTCACATGCTACAGTTCTCACTAAGCCAATAGGATTGGAGTAGTTTTCATTTGCATTCAGCCCTGCCACGCCTAAAGGCGTTCCCATAGTGTCGTCACCGACGCAGTGCCTCGTTCCCCTTTCTCGGGGAACAAGGGTTACCTACGTAACCCGAGACGTTATGCAGTAGTATGCTAGGCTAACAGTCTGTCGGCTGTGACATCTTTCAGAGCACAAAAACACCATTAACACACCTATCACCTGCTCACCACGGAGCTATTAACCTGAAACACTGCGGCTAACGTTACTTTTTTGTGGGCTACACAGATAAAATTATTAGGCCGTTAAATTATTAGGCTGTATAATCAAACAGAGCTAAAGATAAAGTTAACATTACCAGCGTCACGTTATCCCTGGCCTCCATGTTGCTTTCTGCTGCCTTTCCCCGTTGTGGTCGTGACGTCGAACGTACGTGACACGTCTGAAAAAAAACTTAAAGGCCAAATCCTTTTTTTCCCCTACTGAACGGCTAAATCGTCCAAGCTACTGACAATCGGAAAGATGTTAATTACTTATTTTTAGCTGTTTTGCGCGCATAAAAAAGGGTAATAATATAAAGTCAACTTCAGTAAACTATAGGACAGGATTGTTGTAGGACACAGCGTTATGACATGGCACGACAGGGGGAACCACAGTCGCACAATGTTAAATAATGCTAATGTTACAGTTTCCAGTAACTTTCTGAAAGGAGCCTCATTAAATGCTGCAAAAGGCTGCTTTTGTCTAACGTTAAACACACATGTGCTGTAACGTTAACTGTTCTAAAAATGAGTGTTGGCTATGTCCTTGATTAAACATCGGGTTTGATATATTATTACCAAATATCTTTGGTAATTAACCAACGTTAATCCCATAGACTGTATGAATAATCCTCGGAAAAGAAAAACGTGCGCAGGAAAAAGGCATCAGAACAGCTGCTGAACTTCACTGTAAAAACTTACATTATTGGTTGAAGGACAAAAATAAAGAAATATAAAAAAGATCGACAAATGCTTTATGGTTAAACTTCAACTACTTATACTGCCTTTGATTTTGATTTGACAGTTAAGACTGTCTGAACATCAGTGGTTCAGTTTATCATGCTGCTTTGTACTAGCTAATGTTAGCTATGTTTAAATTAGCAAATTAGCTAACGTTAGCATTCCCAGTGTCATAGCTTCTTTATAAAAAAACAATACTTACATATGCATATGGCGGTTTATTAAAATAACTAATCAAACTCGTATATGTACTCACCACAGTAGAGGTTTGTTTGTTTGCTGGCTGTTGGCTGCTCACTTGCTCTCTCTCGGTGAACAAAGTAGGAAAAAGACTGGGAAGTGTGTGGTCGCTAGATGTCACAAGACGCATGTCCCTTAACAGCCCTGCCTTCTCCTAAACTCTTTTTTTGTCCCCAATCTTTATTGAGAAAACATTCAAATACACAAACAGCGCACACAATTACTCAACATAATGGTACACAAAGAATCAGGAAAAAGTAATATGACAGAATTAGGATTTATATGTCATGAACATAACATTATTATAAAAAAGATTTTAACAAACATATCATATTAGTTATTATTATTAGAGTACACGTTGCAGTTTGACAGTTTTATTACTTTTTTAAAAAGTTTATATGTTTTGTCTGTGTTTGCCCATATCTTACCCAGATGGGTTGGCCAGGTGGGCCCCATGTGTATTTCGCCATTCTGAAACCATTTACCGATTAACTATGTGTGGACTACCTCGGACCCATGTAATCAGCCTATATGAGATTTACTATATTTGCTCATGTCTACACATTTTTAAAAAACAAATGGGCCCCATTGTGTTGCCCATTCTGAGCCCGTGTAGTCTTTTCCCATTAGTGACCCAGCTAAGACCCACATAGGAAGCCCACCCAGATTTGCCCATGTGGGACCTACTTAGTTTACGCACATGGGTCCCAGCTGATATGCCCACTTTTAGCCCATGCCCAAATGCTACCCATGTAGCCCAAGCATAACCCATGTGGGGTCCACATACACATGTTGGCTGGGTAAGCGGTGGAGGGGCCAGGCCAAGAAGGATTTTATATGCTAGACAGATATTTGTGAACTTGATAAAATTTTCCCAACTTAATAAATAATATTTTGATAGAATATTGCAGTGATGAAAATGACATTGTTTCTTATCCAAAACTCTAAGTGTGTGCTTGTATAGGGACTGTATTGGTTTTAAAGTGGTGTGGTTGGCCTGAGACCAGATGGTGAGGCAGTAAGTCATTTGCGAAAAGTTCAGTGAATGCATAAACATTTTGGCTGCCGGGTGGACATTGAGTTCCTGATAAATCGAAAATTAGATAGATTAAATTTTACTTTGTTTAAAATTTTGGTGATGAGAATGAGAATTAAAATTAAGTTTGGAGTATACCAAGAGAATACCAAGATACTTAAATTCTGTATTTAAGTTTTTCACCAGATACTACAATGTCTGGATTTGCTGTGGAGTTGGTAGTTTTAGTAAAAAAACATACCAACTGTCTTGGAGACATTTAACTGAAGGCTACACTGGTTTAGCCATTAACTGATCTTTACCATAGCGTTTGTAAATTTAGTTGCCACTGCTGTTTTTGATGGCCCATGTATGTATATTTTGAATTTTATGGCAATTTTTGGACGATTTACACACTCTGTATTTTGACGAACTCCTCCTAGGGATTTAGTCGGATCGATTACAAATTTCTGCTGTTCCTTCTAAAAGCATTGATGATGAAAAGTTGTGCTATCCGTGAGTTTTCGTCAATCAGCGTGTCTGTGGCGTGGCGTCAAAGATCAAGTCTTCGCCATGACACAGGAAGTGGTTGTAACTTCAGTGTACACGCTCAGATCTTCACGAAATTTCACACGTTTGACAAGAGTCCCACCCAGGACACATGTACATGCCGACATTCACCCACAGCCATAGCGCCGCCTGCTGGCAACAGGAAGTGACCTTTGTGTGACCTTTAACGAAGCAGCCCCTGCCGCACGTTTGACTTACATGTACCACAGAAATTTCGTACATCTACCATGTCCAGTCGCACAAAAAAGCCTCTTGGAGCAATGCCCGAAACTCAACAGGAAGTCGGCCATTTTGAATTTTACGTCCATTTTTGGATGATTTACACACTCCGTACTTTAACAAACTCCTCCTAGGGATTTAGTCTTTGTCGATGGGCGTGTCCTCTCCGGTGAACCATCACCTTATCGTGGTGGAGAGGTTTGCGTGCCCCGGTGAACCTGGAGGCTGTGTTGTCTGGAGCCTAGTGCTCCTGGTAGGGTCTCCCAAGGCAGAGAGGTTCCAGGTGAGGGGCCAGACCAAGAATGGTTCACACAAACCCCTGATGGAAGATCATGAAAGAGGAGGACTAACCCTGCCCGGAGGAAGCCCGGGGCCCCCGTCTGGAGCCAGGCCCAGAGGGAGGGCTCGTCGGCGAGCGCCTGGTGGCCGGGTTTGCCACGGAGCCCGGCCGGGCACAGCCCGAAAAAGCAACGTGGCACCCCCCTCTACATCCCTTGGACCCACCATCCATCGGAAGATCCGCAGGGGTCGGGTGCGCTGTCACTTGGGTGGCGGTGAAGGTCAGGGGCCTCGACGGACCAGACCCGGGCGGCAGAGGCTGGCTCTGGGGACGTGGAACGTCACCTCTCTGTGGGGGAAGGAGCCGGAACTTGTGCGGGAGATGGAGCGCTACCAATTAGATCTGGTGGGGCTGACCTCCACGCACAGTCTTAGCTCTGGAACCGTGCTCCTCGATAGGGGATGGACATTATTCTTTTCTGGAGTTGCTCAAGGTGTGAGGCGCCAGGCGGTGTGGGGATACTCACAAGTCCCCGGCTGAGCGCCGCTACGTTGGAGTTTACTCCGGTGAACGAGAGGGTCGCCTCCCTACGCCTTTGGGTAGCGGGGGGGAAAACTCTGACTGTTGTTTGTGCGTATGCACCAAACAGCAGTTCGGAGTATTCGGCCTTCTTGGAGATCCTGAATGGAGTCCTGTATGGGGCTCCAGTAGGGGACTCCATAGTTCTGCTGGGTGACTTCAACGCACATGTGGGCAATGACGGAGTTACCTGGAAAGGCGTGATTGGGAGGAACGGCCCCCCTGATCTGAACCTGAGTGGGGGTTTGTTGTTGGACTTCTGTGCTAGTCATGGATTGTCTATAACAAACACCATGTTCGAGCATAAGGATGCTCATAAGTGCACATGGTACCAGAGCACCCTAGGCGAAGATCGATGATCGATTTTGTAATCGTTTCATCTGATTTGAGGCCGCATGTTTCGGACACTTCGGGTAAAGAGAGGCGGAGCTGTCAACTGATCACCATCTGGTTGTGAGTTGGGTCAGGGGTGGGGAAGACTCTGGACAGACCTGGTAAGCCCAAGCGGGTAGTGCGGGTGAACTGGGAGCGTCTGGAGGAGGCCCCTGTCCGTGAGATCTTCAACTCAAACCTCCGGCGGAGCTTTTCTGGCATCCCTGTGGAGGTTGGGGACATTGAACATGAGTGGGCAATGTTCAAAGCCTCTATTGCTGAAGCTGCAGTGGAAAGCTGTGGTCTCAAGGTCTTAGGTGCCTCAAGGGCGGTAACCCTCGAACACCGTGGTGGACACCGGTGGTCAGGGAAGCCGTCCGACTGAAGAAGGAGGCCTTCCGGGATTTGTTGTCTCGGAGGACTCGGAGGCGGTTGCAAGGTACCGACAGGCCCGAAGGACTGCAGCCTCTGCTGTGGCAGAAGCAAAGCAGCGAGTGTGGGAGAAGTTCGGAGAAGACATGGAGAAGGACTTTCGGTCGGCACCAAAGTGTTTCTGGAAAACTGTCCGCCATCTCAGGAGGGAGGCGGGGAACCGTCCAAGCTGTGTACAGTAAGGATGGGACCCTGTTGACCTCAACTGGGGAGGTAATTGGCGGTGGAAGGAACACTTTGAGGAACTCCTAAATCCGACTGACACGCCCTCTCTAGTAGAGGCAGAGCTGGAGGCTGATGGGGTTTCTCGTCAATTTCCCTGGAGGAGGTCACTGAGGTAGTCAAACAACTCCACAGTGGCAAAGCCCCAGGGATTGATGAGATCCGCCCGGAGATGCTAAAAGCTTTGGATGTGGAGGGGCTGTCTTGGATGACACGTCTCTTCAACATTGCGTGGAAGTCGGGTACAGTGCCCAAGGAGTGGCGGACCGGGTGGTGGTTCCCCTGTTCAAAAAGGGGGACCAGAGAGTGTGTGCCAATTACAGGGGTATCACACTTCTCAGCCTCCCTGGTAAAGTCTACGCCAGGGTGCTGGAACGGAGGGTTCGGCCGATTGTCGAACCTCAGATCGAAGAGGAACAATGCGGTTTTCGGTCCTGGTCGGTGGAACAACTGACCAGCTCTTTACTCTGCAAGGATCCTGGAGTGGGCTTGGGAGTATGCCCATCCGGTCTACATGTGCTTTGTAGATCTGGAGAAGGCATATGACCGGGTCCCCCGGGAGACACTGTGGGAGGTGCTGCGGGAGTATGGGGTGAGGGGGGCCCTTCTTAGGGCTATCCAATCCTTGTACATCCAAAGCGAGAGCTGTGTCCGAGTACTCAGTAGTAAGTCGGACTCTTTCCAGATGAGGGTTGGCCTTCGCCAGGGCTGCGCTTTGTCACCAATCCTGTTTGTGATATTCATGGACAGGATATCGAGGCGTAGCCGTGGCGAGGAGGGGCTGCGGTTCGGTGGGCTTGGGATCTCGTCACTGCTTTTTGCGGATGATGTGGTCCTGATGGCATCATCGGTCCGTAGCCTTCAGCTCTCACTGGATCGGTTCGCAGCAGAGTCGCGGCGGCTGGGATGAGGATTAGCACCTCTAAATCTGTGGCCATGGTTCTCAGCAGGAAACCGATGGAGTGCCAACTCCAGGTAGGGAATGAGTCCTTGCCCCAAGTGAAGGAGTTCAAGTACCTCGGGGTCTTGTTCACGAGTGAGGGGAGACTGGAGCAGGAGATTGGCCGGAGAATCGAGCAGCGGGGACGGTATTGCACTCGCTTTACCGTACCGTTGTGACGAAAGAGAGCTGAGCCGAAAGGCAAAGCTCTCGATCTACCGGTCAATTTTCGTTCCTACCCTCACCTATGGTCATGAAAGCTGGGTCATGACCGAAAGAACGAGATCGCGGGTACAAGCGGCCGAAATGGGTTTCCTCAGGCGAGTGGCTGGTGTCTCCCTTAGAGATAGGGTGAGAAGTTCGGCCATTCGCGAGGAGCTCAGAGTAGAGCCGCTGCTCCTTTGCGTTGAAAGGAGCCAGTTGAGGTGGTTTGGGCATCTGGTAAGGATGCCTCCTGGGCGCCTCCCTAGGGAGGTGTTCCAGGCACGTCCAGCTGGGAGGAGGCCTCGGGGAAGACCCAGGACAAGGTGGAGAGATTATATCTCCACGCTGGCCTGGGAACGCCTCGGGATCCCCCAGTCAGAGCTGGCTAATGTGGCTCGGGAAAGGGAAGTTTGGGGTCCCCTGCTGGAGCTGCTGCCCCCGCGACCCGACTCCGGATAAGCGGTTGAAGATGGATGGATGGATGGACGATGGGCGTGTCCATGGTGTTGATGATTCGCCATGAAACAGGAAGTTGTATTAACTTCAGTGTACATGCTCAGATCTGCATGAAATTTTGCACGTTTGACAAGAGTCCCGCCCTGAACACATGTACATGCTGACAGTCAACCCCAGTCATAGCGCCACCTGCTGGCAACAGGAAGTGACCTTTAACGAAGCAGCCCCCGCCGCAGGTTTGACCTACATAAATGAAATTTCAGTGGCACATGCATCATGTCCAGAGGTACAAAAAAGCCTCTTGGAGCGATGCCCTAAACCAAACAGAAAGTCGGCCATTTTGAATTTTATGTCTATTTTTCAATGATTTACACACTCCGTACTTTAACGAACTCCTCCTAGGGATTTAGTCGGATCGACTTCAAATTTCTGCTGTGCCTTCTAAAGGCATTGATGATGAAAAGTTGTGCTATCTGCGCGTTTTCGTCAATGGGCGTGTCCGTAGCGTCGATGATTCGCCATGAAACAGGAAGTTGTAGTAACTTCGCTATACATGCTCAGATCCGCACGAAATTTTACACGTTTGACAAGAATCCCGACCTGAACAAATCTACATGCCGACATTCACCCACAGTCATAGCGCCACCTGCTGGCAAAAGGAAGTGACCTTTAACGAAGCAGCCCCCGCCACACGTTTTACCTGCATGTACGAAATTTCTGTGGCACATGTATCATGTCCACACGCACAAAAAAGCCTCTTGGACCACTCCCCTAAACTAAACAGCAAGTCGGCCATATTGAACTTTATGGCAAAGTTTTGATGATTTACACACTCTGTACTTTAACGAATTCCTCCTAGGGATTTAATCAGATCGACTTCAAATTTCTGCTGTGCCTTCTAAAGGCATTGACGATGAAAACTTATGCTATTTGTGAATTTTCGTAAATGGGCGTGTCGTCAAAGATCAACTCATCGCCATGACACAGGAAGTCGTAGTAACTTTGCTGTACATGCTCACATCTGCACCAAACTTTACAGGTAGGATAAGAGTCCTCTCCTGATCACATGTACATGCCAACATTCACCCGCAGTCATAGCGCCACCTGCTGGCAACAGGAAATGACGTATAACACCTTCATGCAACGTCCGAATCGCGTAGGAAATGCACAGCCGCACCCACAGAGCTCCAGAATATGCAACACGGCCCGCATCGAGGGCCCGCCCATCGCTGCTTGCAGCTTTAATTTCTTTCTTTCTTTCTTTTTCTGCAAAGTAAGCTCAATGTTCACAGCCGCAACATCCTCGAAAAGTCACCAAATTTGGCACACGTCAGGACTGGTCAAAAATATCGTATTTTGTGGGTTTCGCAGATGGGCGTGGCAAAATGGCTCACTAACGCCACCTAGAAAATTAGAAAAAATTAGCCCCTCGTCCACGTTCGACCTACACGCACGAAATTTGTGGAGACGTGTATCATATCAAGACGCACAAAAAAGCCTCAAGAACCCATACCCTAAACTCGACAGGAAGTCCGTTATTTTGAATTTGGCGGCCATTTTGGGACGATTTACACACTACGTACTTTAACAAACTCCTCCTAGGGATTTAGTCGGATCGACTTCAAATTTCTGCTGTGCCTTCTAAAGCCATTGATAATGTAAAGTGCTATCTGCGCGTTTTTGTCGATGGGCGTGTCCATGGCGTCGATGATTCACCATGAAAGAGGAAGTTGTAATAACTTCAGTGTACATGCTCAGATCTGCACGAAATTTTGCACGTTTGACAAGAGTCCCGACCTGAATACATGTACATGCCGACAGTCAACCCCAGTCATAGCGCCACCTGCTGGCAACAGGAAGTGACCTTTAACGAAGCAGCCCCCGCCGCAGGTTTGACCTACATAAATGAAATTTCAGTGGCACATGTATCATGTCCAGAGGTACAAAAAAGCCTCTTGGAGCGTTGCCCTAAACCAAACAGGAAGTCGGCCATTTTGAATTTTACGTCTATTTTTCAATGATTTACACACTCCGTACTTTAACGAACTCCTCCTAGGGATTTAGTCAGATCGACATCAAATTTCTGCTGTGCCTTCTAAAGGCACTGACGATAAAAAGTTGTGCTATCTGCTAGTTTTCGTCAATGGGCGTGTCCGTGCCGTGGTGTCAAAGATCAAGTCTTCGCCATGACACAGGAAGTGGCTGTAACTTAACTGTACATGCTCAGATCTGTACGAAATTTTACATGTTTAATAAATGTTCCGCCCTGAACACATGTACATGCCGAAATTCACCCACAGTCATAGCGCCACCTGCTGGCAACAGGAAGTCAGGTACAAAACCTTCATGCAACGTTCGAAGCGCGCAGCAAATGCACAGCCGCACCGGCAGAGCTCCAGAATATGCAACGCGGCCGCATCACACCCCGACGCGCTACAGGTGCGAGGGCCCGCCCATCGCTGCTTGCAGCTTTAATTTATGTTAATCTTCCCTATAGGTCTACCTGTGCCTATCAAAGTGGAGAGCAGTCTCATTATGCTTACCACCACACCTGCCTCTCCATTCATAAATTGATGTGGTGAGCAAGGGACCAGCACAGGTTGACAAAGACTTTACATTTCCAAAAAGCCCCTTCACCAATAGAGATGTGAAAAAAGAAAGTACCATAAACACTTTCAATAACTTTTATTTCCCCCCTAATAGATCTGTACACTCAACAAATCAAACTTAATATGAGCCTAGCAAAAACTGGTCTGTACATGATAAATGCTTTTGGGCACAAGAGCTTAACAACCATTTAAATAATCAAATGATGCAAACACTTAAAAATCAGTCCCAGAGTCTGAGAACATTGAGTGACTGAAAGAGGCAGGACCAAAAAAACAAACAAAAAATAATAATGTTCCCTTTATATCTTTCTCTCCAGTGTTATAGAAAAGTACAGTCAAATATCTTATTTACAGAGGAATTAACAAAACTCTAGTTTGATCAAACAAATTGAGGTGTAGCAAGGGATTTTGTGTTGTCTTAAAGGGGGTAAATATACTAGTTTGGTATATTTAATCTGGATGTAAAAAAGAAGGGACAGACCATCAATGTGACAAAGAAGGATGATGCACGCAAGCCAACAACAGACAATATGGCTACTGCTCCGATTCCAGCACCAACATGTGGACACCTTCAAGCACTCAAATGTGTGCAAGTCAGTGTCAAAACATAAGAATTTTATCTTTTCAAGCAAATTCATCCCCCTTTCACTAATCAACCAGGGAATTAACCATTCCTGAGATACATTATTGAATTTATGTATTAAGTGTGTTATCTTAACAGCTATGCAGCTTTGCAACTTTCCTAGTTCATAGTGTTTGAAATGCAACACTTAAAGCACACCCATTTCCCCATTTAGTACTTTGTCAAAATGAAGCTGCATTATTGCTTGAACAACAGTGATTTAATTTCCACTAAGAAGAAAGAGATAAAAATATGACATACATGGAGTTTATATTTAAAATTACATTCATTGTGGAAATTAATCCCTTAGATGGTTCTTTTAGCACTTTCAGGCTGAATCTAACATTGCCATATAAGGTGTGCAAACACAGGGATGGGTCTGACTTTATAACATTTGATAAACATTCTGATTCCATGTCTGAAAAAACACGTCTATACTACAGTGACAAGACACCTTCAGATTTAACTGAAAAACAGTCAAATGCTGTTGTAATGGTATTCTGTATGTTGAGGGACTGTGTTTCTTCTTGCTTAGCAGGTATCAGTGATGTGGTTTACCTACTACAGACAGGTGTTTCATTGAGCAAGATAACTAGGTAACAGAGCTTGTTTTCAGTTTAATAAAGTAAGTTTAAATAAAATCATCATAAAACCTATGTCTGGTAACTTAAACCATGATTCAATTGTCCACATTTGCTTTGAGTTGGGTTTATACCCAAGTGTAATCCTGGTTTGTTAGGCTCAGTTAAGACAAGCTTTTCACAATGAGCTCTGCTCTTCTGATCTTACTTATACAATACCCCTCTACCTGACATTAACCATCTAAAATTATTTTTGTTAATTCTCATCCTGGAGATGCATGTCTTTTTTCAAACACATAAGATATCAAGTGACACTGGATTCTTATTTTGTAGAAAAGGCAGCATAATTACACCATGAAATCTTGAATGAACTGAATGAATATTCAATAGCAAAACTGTTCCCATTTGGGGGGCTGCATCATTAAGTGAGATGAGCAGATTAGCCAGCTGTTTTTTAGCTTGACTCACACTTTCCTGTATCACAAAGCTGGCTCACTTCAGGTAAAATTACCAGGATGACATATGGTACTTCATAGGATCAGATCAAAACCTGTCAACAACCTGCATTCTGACAAATCAGATCACAGAAAAAATTACGGTAAAGTGACAATAAGAGCAACAAATACTTTCATACATCAGTAAAATCCCTTTGTTGGCTTTCCAGCTGGCACTCTGGGTTTTAAAGCAGTCTTACACTAAATAGGCCATGATGAATGATATATCTGAATGATGAGAACATTAGGGAAACTTTGTGATGAAATAGAATACATTTTGTTTATCTTGGGAGAAAAAAGCCAAACATTTAAATGGGTATGATCATTACTACACTTAAAGCCTTACTTTTAATATTTAAATATAATTTTCTACAGTTTGGTATTCTGCTCAAGTTGTGTTTTTATATTAAACACATTTACCCTAGTCAAATATTTTTTTCCTGCCTCAGTAACACAATCTCCCACTGGATATCACGGTTTCATCTCATGTTATAGTAAGTACAGTCACAAAGCTCTAATGATGTTTGTAATTAACACCTCTTTCACCTGAAAATGCTCACAGACAGACAGGAAAGCCCAGAGTTTACAGAGCCAGTTGATAACCAGCTTTGTGATACCAGTTATGAAGCCAGGGATACCCAAAAGGTCCAAACCAAGTTGAACTTGCTTTGATATACAGGCCCATGAAATGAGAACAGATCCAAAAACATCCAAGCTTGTGTCAAATCGATAAAAGTTAACTCTGTTATCCACATGTGAAGAACAAGGTCCTGCTATGTACTGCATAGCAAAGCCCGTTTACACACAGGCTGACAGATGACAGACCCTCAGACACACGTCTGCACAGCAAGGAGCGGAAAACAGGTGCTCCTGGGCTGGTTTACCATGCATACTAATGAAAAACAGGTTTCAGATTAACAAAATTAGGTCAACACTGAAGAGCAGCACTGCAAACGAAGTTGTACGGAGTGTTTCTTTCCCACATTAGTCTGACCTATTACCATCATTTAGTCTTTAGGATAACAGTCCTCAGATCAGATGAATCACAGTGTACTAATGCTGCATCCTGCTCGGAAAAACCTGATTCCTTTGGACTTAAACCACAGCACACCCATGAGACATACTGTCACTTGACAAACATGAAAATAGGTAATGGTTTATCAGTAAAGATTAGTCAATGACCTCAAGCAGCTTTTTTCCCCCCTTGAGATTTAGTGTTTTGATGGGACTTAAAAAAAATGTACTTTGAGTATTGTTATGGCACTGTTAATTTCCACAATTCTGAGTTTTAAACATTTGTGCAGAATAATTCTGTGCAAATTATTTAAAATCTTTCAGGACTTTGGGGCTAAAAAAAATATTACATTTGAAGGTTCTATAACAAAATCAGAGTGCATCTTTACAGTTATGCCAGACTTTAAAACAGATTACAAACAGTCCTTATGTACTATTGTACATCAGCCATACTTTGGCTTACTAACATGTCTGAAATTGCAGAAATATTTAGTTGCAGTAATCTTGACAACTTTTGAGCTCCAATTTGAAAAGCTGTTCAACAGCACTTTGTATGGTAAGTTTAAATTCCAGGTTCCTCTGTAACGCAGTGCAAGTTGGTGGAGAATAGTAGAGCCAAGGCAACCACCTCACTCCTCTGTCCTAGCTGGAGGTGCAGCAGCAGCTCTGTATGGAGACTCCAGAAAAGTCTGGACTCTTCTCATCTCCCCTCTCCTCCTGCCTGTGACCTGGAAATTCATCAGTGTGTCATCTTGAAGGGCATCTCAATTCCTAAAATGCATCTTGAGGAAAGAGGATCAGAGGCTGCTATATGAGCGAGGATGCACAGGGACTGATGATAAAACTCTCACCCTCATCAGGCTGAGGGCTAAAAAGGATCACTTGTTTACAGGTAAAAAGCACAGAGCTTTGGAGTTAGCTACTAAATTTCTATGTAGGCATACATGATGGCCTACTGTAATCTGTTGGTCAAATTTTCTATTAATCATCATAATCATCAGATGTTTCTACATGTCATAATGCTGACAGACTTTTTTCTGGAAGATACGATATGGAGTCGTTATGTAGTCTATTGGTGCCGATAATTGGTATGCTCATTTGACAGATGAGAAAATAAAGCTTCAGGCTATAACAAACAATGGACAAATGATGCACGTCATATTTGTTAGCATTGCTTCAAAGCAAGGATGTCTCACGTTAAAAACCCGTTGCCTCGACTCCTCTCTCCTTGCATCTCTTCACCTCATCTTCCACATGTGTCTCGGGTCGAAGAGACTTAGATGCAAGAAGAGGCGTTGAGGAAAGAAATTGAGGATGTACAAAGTGAGAAATGAAAAAAGCCTCATGTCTCCTGAGGTCCCAGGGCCAGACCAGGCAGATTAGCTGGGTGCTCCACCAGTTACCACCCCTCTAACTTCTTCTGCTCTTTGCCGTGCATGGACCCATTTAGTCTCTATAGCCTTTCTATTGCCACATTCTACCCAGACAAGAACCCCCAAAAATCACCTGTATTGCTGAGGTGTCAATTAAACTCAAAAGTGTTTACATAGACTGATGGAGGTGTTTGTCCACACAGCATTATGATGCATATCAGTGAGCAAATGCTAAGATTAAAAATTAAGTTAGGATGGGGCAGGAAAAAAAATACTGGTTAAACCTTTATTTTAGTTACAA
Organism: Lepomis macrochirus; assembly: GCA_024633595.2. Taxonomy (NCBI): domain Eukaryota; kingdom Metazoa; phylum Chordata; class Actinopteri; order Centrarchiformes; family Centrarchidae; genus Lepomis; species Lepomis macrochirus. Next base: position 35,361,518 of record JALXJV020000009.1, on the reverse strand, counting down.
TATAGATTTGTTTTTTTTAAAAATGCACTAGTACCTCTTCCTTTACATCTTTAAGTTTCTTTGTGTACAAGAACAACAGAGGAATGTTGTCTTATTTTGAAGCAGTGCTGTATTCTGTTAGATTATGCCTGCAAACAATTTTTAATTTCTTTTCAAGGGGGTCAAAAAAACAAGAAAGAAAAGAAAAACAATCTTCTTAGATCCAGATATGTCTGGGACTCTAGGATGACTCATGTCTCAGACTGCTGATCACAAGAGAAGGGGGTGAAAATGGTGTTTTAGGAGTTCAAAATCCATCCACCCATACACCTAGGCCCCTCTCTGCCAGCGTACGGTTCACTGAAATCACCTGAAACAAGAAGAAAACATTCACATTAATAATGGAGGTGAATGAAAATCTATAATTAAAGTACATTAAAAAAATAATGGAGGTGAATTAAGGTGGTCTACAGGTGAATTACCACCACACCCCTTTGAGCTATATCGGTTAAGTCAGCTACACACCTTTAAAAGGTACACTTTGTGATTTTATAAGGAAATTATATTACATTTTTATTGGCAATATATGAATGTGTTGTAACCTTACCTAAAAATTGACGGAATTCACCAGTAGGTGTGTGACGAGACACTTAGCTCACGAGACATAATTTTAACACTATTTTTAAGAAATCATTCATGCCAAATTATATGAAAATTTGGAGCATTAAAACACTTCATTTCCCACATTCTGGGTAATGTTTCTGAATCAATTTATTTGTGGAAATGTGTTTATTTATGTAAAGGGGAACAAAAGTCAGGCAGCAGGTGACAATTCAAAATCTATAACAAAGAATATAATGCAGTAAGGCTCTCAGGCATTTGGTGTTGATGGTTTCAGATATGTTTCTCTTGTAGCAACAGGATGACTTTTCGCATTTAATATCATCCGTGCTGGGTCAATACACATGCAGGCATGACTTAGACTTTCATCCTCTTTAGTGTTTTGTTTGGGGAAGGAACCTCTTTAAATGTGCAAGTGGCACCTTTTCACCACGATGATTAATTTATTAGGGCCTGAGCTCGAACCGTGCGAGTTCCCTATTGAAACTGAAATTAGGGGTCAAAGCCCGAAACGGGCTGGGAACCACGAAGTGGCTGGGAACCCTATTGTAATCGTTCTCGTTTTTTATTATTAGGGGTCCAAGCCCGAAGTGGGCTGGGAACCCGCGAATGCAAGGCATTGCAGTGCCCAGTACCACGAAGTGGCTGGGAACCCTATTGTTTTCGCTTGTTTTTTTATTATTCTTCCGTACGTTTTTGCCTAATTCCAATACTGCGGCCTAGACAGTAAGTGCTAGGGCGAAACTCACAGGGTAGGTTCAGACTCATGAGATGACGGCAGGCGAAAAAATCCGCACACTTCTACCTCTAGGAGCGCTATAAGCAAGGTCAACCGTTTTGCCTTAGAACTCCCGCCTACGAAGGCGTATATCAAAAACCTTATATCCACACGTTCGGGGGATCGAGCTGAATCTCCTGGTATAGGCCACGCCCATTTCCGCCTAGACTTTTTTTCGCTACATCGCGAAAACTGAAAAACCTATTTTAATTAACTCCTCCGAAGCTGCAACTCCGATCGCCACGAAACTTGGCACAGATAATCTCTGGACCGAGCTTTACAAAGTTTGTAGAGGGAATTTTGATATGACAAAAAACGGCCGAATTACAAGCTAACAAATCTTTGCGAAAATGCTAAAAACAGGAAGTATGACATATCTATGGCTCGGAAAGGCCGATCAACACAAACCTTGACCACCTTACCTGCCCTGCCCACCTGAAGGGTTGTGCAAAATTTGGTGCAGTTAGCCGCTAGTTGGCGCTACCCAAAAAAAAATCCCATTGACTTACATTAATTTTATATCTCCATAACCATAAGTCCAATTGACACCAAATTTGGGTCATTGGGTCCCAATTGTTTCCCATGGGGCCCTGAACACATCTGAACAATTTGGTGCACTTTGGACATTTTACCTCATAACTACGGACCACTACATCGCACATTCATAACCTTATGTCTACGTGTTTGGGGGATGCTTCCGATTCCCATGGTATATGACACGCCTCTGTACGATGACGGTTTCATTTTGCAAAATTGCAACAACTGGAAAACCTATTTAAATTAACTCCTCCAAAGCCGCCACTCCGATCGCCACCAAACTTTGCAAGGACCATCTCTGGACCGAGCTAAAGAAAGTTTGTAGAGGAATTTTGATTCAACACAAAATATCCGAATTACAAGCTAACAAATATTTGCGCAAAGGCTAAAAACAGGATATCATGTCAGATCTTCACTTTGCAACGTCCAATCTACACCAAACTCAGGGAACTTTTCTGGCACGCCCTCCCAATGGGCTCTGTGAAATATGCCGTCAAGCCACCTTTTAGGTGCCGCTATTACGTGGAAATCAAATAACACTCCCTTAGACCTACATTCATTTCAATCCTCCATTACTGCAAGCCCCTTTTATTTACAACTATGCTCATTTATTCTCCACAGGCCCTGCCGTGGCTCGGGGGACCATCATTATGGCACAATTAATCATGGCGAGCCCGGGACGACTTTCGCGCCCTCTGCAGGGCGAGGGGGCAACTAACGCCAGGGGGCTTGGACCCCGTTTACAACTGCTTGCAGTTCTAGTTATTATTATTATTATTATTCCTCCTTTTTTACTCTGCAAAGTAACGTCAATTTTGGAGGGCTAAACATAACTCAACATAACAAAAACTCACCAAAATTTGTACAAAATTCAGGATTGGCAAAAAATGTCATATGTTATGGGTTTAGTGCCCCATACAGAGCAGCCCCTGGACAAAGTGTCACCTACATGCAAGAAATTTCTGTGGTATGTGTATCATAAAAGCCTCTTGGAGCCATTTTGGATTTAATGGTCATCCCTCATAGGGATGTAGTCCAATCAACTGCAAATTTTCACTGTGCTGTCTAAACACACTGAAGATTAAAAGTTGTATAAACAGTTAATACCATTTGACCAGTTTGCCCATGGCGTGGTGACAAATTTCCATGTTTCGCCAACACACAGGAAGTTGTTGTAACTTAACTGTAAATGCTGAGATCGCTACCAACAAGAGTCCCGCCCTGAACACATGTATATGCCGACATTCACCCATAGTCATAGTACCACCTGCTGGCACCAGGAAGTGACCTTCAACTAAGCAGCCCCCACTGCACGTCTCACCTACCTATATATGATATTTACACATGTATAATGTCCAGTCGTACCGAAAAGCCTCTTTTATCCACTTCTGAGAAGTGGATTTAGTGATGAAATATATGAAGGGGGTAATGCACATTCAGTGCTAGTGGCTACTGTAAATGCCAACGAATATCTGCAATAAGTGCCTCCCTGTCTTTCTGTGTTTAAATATGCATAAGGAAATAGCACATTCATGAGAAAATGAAATAACAAAAATTGTATAAAATCTTTAAAATGTTACAAAAGTAAATAACATGAATCAGTTCTTTGTTGTTAGAATGAATTGAGGTCGGCTCTTGATGTAGGAAATTGCTGGTTATGTGCTGACGTGCTGCGGTAAGCGTATTGACTCATTTCCGTTTCCGGTCCTTGTGTGTTGATAGCGTGTTTTGCTGCTCTCACTAAATAAATACGGTATAATCCCCAGGTTTCTTTTCAGCTCTGTAACCAGGCTAACAAAGAGCCACAGCTCTATTGAGCTAAGTATTCCCATAGCTCCCAATAGTAACAACTTCATGAGCTTCTTTAATGAATAAAATTCAAACTATTAGAATTCACCAAGACCTGCCCTAAGCTGGCACCGACTTTTCTCTAAACTCAGGAATAGGGATTGGGATCGAGACCCGGTTCCAAAATTTCTCAAAACCTGAAAATCAATAAGGTTTGAGCTTATCGATACTGCTATCCAGCCATGCAGGTCCTATAATGCAATGTTATGTCTCGAGCGTCAAATCTGATTTAATTTGAAACACAAGAAAAGAAAATCATCAGGCTGCAGTCTCTGCCACACACACACACACACAGCAGAGCGAGTCTGTGCTGTCGCGGTGGAATACAGTGAGGGTTAAGTTAGCTCCAAACTACTGTACCGTTAGTTGATGACAGCTACACTCATTACTCTAAGTACGTGCAATAAAACCTACGCAAGTAAAAATACAATACTTTATCAAAACACCAGTCTGTAAGGTAAAGTTAAACATGTACAAATGGTTAATCATCTCTGCCCTCAGTCTCTCATGATGTATGTTTTATACAAGCACAGCTAACGCTAGCTTGGCATGAGTCAAATGTTAATAAAAAGCTAAATAGAAAGCTCTGTCTGGAGCATAGACTGGTCTGTAGTCTTAAAAACTCAGCTGCTGGCTGAGACAAACCAGCCGCTCCTCCACCTACCTGGTAACGTTAACTGCAGCCAGTGAGAGAGGAGGTGGGGCTGATAGAGGCTGATGTTATTCTCTGTAAACATCAATCACTACTTGTGATGTCAGATAGTTACTTTACTGCTGTAAACATTAATGTTGCTGCTCTAGAAACAACATTTAGCTGTATTTAAAATATTAAATTAAAAACAACCAGGTAGTTAATATGTACGCTTCAATATATGTTTATTTATCGCAAGTGATCATCTTAATATAAATATAACATTAGCGCACATTGAATATTTTCCTCATACCGTGCAGGCCTTCCTCATGCCCCTTGGGTCTGGTCTTACCAAATAACCATCACTAAATAATAGTATCGATAGTGGTATCGATAAAAAATCGGATCGTTAACCAGTGTCAATAAAGGTATCAATATCAATAAAAGTTAACGATCACCATCCCTTACCAACCTTAGAAACAACTGTAAAACCACATATGTTTAGACTGCTTTGCTTCCCTCAATCTTTACCAACTAACTTCAGTAATTTCTTCATCTAAATCATTAATCTGTCTCTTAGTCCCTATCCCAACTAGGCTGCTTAAAGAAGTTTTACCCTTAGTCAGCACTTCATTATTAGATATGATCAGTCTGTTTTTAATAGGCTATGTACCACAGTACTTTAAAGTAGATGTAATTAAACCTCTTCTAAAAATGCCCAACCTTGACCCAGATGTTTTAGCAAACTATAGACCTATATCTAGCCTTCCATTTCTCTAAGATCCTTGAGAAAGCAGTCGCCAAACAGCTGTGTGACTTTCTACATAGCAATAGTTTATTTGAGGATTTTCAGTCAGGATTTAGAGCTCATCATAGCACAGAGACAGCACTGGTGAAAATTACTAATGACCTCCTAATTGCATCAGTCAAAGGACTCGTCTCTGTACTGGTTTTATTAGATCTTTGCGCTGCATTTGATACCAATGACCATCGTATCTGTAAAAAGGTCACGTTTGGGCATGCTCTCTCCTCACATCTCTGTGCCTGATCATGCTCTGTGCATGTGCACCCGGTGTGCCTACTTTGACCACGCCCCCAAAGCGCAGCAGTGAGTGAGACATGCGGAGGAGCAGATGACAGCTGGTCTTCACTTCACAGACTACGGTGCATTCTGTTGGACAGTTCTCTCTTTGAGTGTGCATGTGCGTCCGATGAAAATGTGAGTTTATTGTTGATATTATGTTACACACCGTTAATACTTCTATTTAGCGAAGAGTGGGTTTGGTTAGTAGTTGCATTTTGTAGACTTAAAGGACATGACACAGTGCTAGCTGCTAGTTTGCAATAGTCTGTTAATCGTGTTTCTGCATTCTACTATATACTGTTCTGTGCTCTGTATATCTGTTGTTTACACTCATATGCTTGTTATTAGTGATTAGTACAGTGACTGTCATGCACATGGTACATAGCATGTTCATATTTGTGTTTTGCTAATTGTTAATTGATAGCTCATTACCTTCTAGCTGTCATTAGCCATTGCTATTGCTTGGTACGCTAGCTATTCAGTAGATGGCTATGTCTAGCTTAGGTTTGTGTTTACTGTAACTTCTAATCAGTCTGTACTGTTGTGTTTTGTTGTTACAGAACCACAATCACATATTATATGCTATATATATATATATATATATATATATATATATATATATATATATATATATATATATATATATATATATATAAACCGTCCAAACTGTAGTCCCGGACTCTACATCCTTTCTTTATAACTCTCACCTGAGTATTAAATAGTGTCCTGATCCGACACCCTGAAGCGGTTGCTGCCACACCAATTGATCCACCCCATACACATTCTCTCATACAGTATCATTTTTCAGAGTGGAACTTTTAATTGGCATTAAAGGAACAGCTGGTTTAAGTCCTATTTATCAGATCAGTCTCAGTTTGTATATGTTAATGATGAATACTCCATGCACGCCAAGGTTAGACATGGAGTTCCACAAGGATCTGTGCTCGGACCAATCCTGTTCACTTTATATATGCTTCCTTTAGGCAATATTATCAGGAAACACTCCATAAACTTTCACTGTTATGCAGATGATACTCAGTTATATCTATCAATCAAGCCAGATGAAACTTTTCAGTAAGCTAAACTTCAAATGTGCCTTCAGGATGTTAAAACCTCGATGACCTGTAATTTTCTAATGTTAAACTCAGATAAAACAGAAGTTATTGTTCTGGAGCCCAAGCACCTCCATGATGCCTTATCTAAAGATATAGTTACTCTGGATGTTATTGCACTGGCCTCCAGCACCACTGGAGAATCTCAGAGTTTTCTTTGATCAGGACATGTCGTTTAAGTCTTACATTAAGCAAATTTGAAGGACCACCTTTTTTACCTACGTAATATTGCAAAAATCAGGAACATCCTGTCTAAAAATGATGCAGAAAAACTAGTCCATGCATTTGTTACTTCTAGGCTGCATTACTGCAATTCCTTATTTTCTCATGTTGCTCGAAAAAGTCCATTAAGACTCTTCAGCAGATCCAGAAGGTTGTGGCACGTATGCTGACAGGAACCAGACAGTGAGATCATATTTCTCCTGTGTTCGCTTCTCTGCATTGGCTTCCTGTAAAATACAGAATAGAATTTAAAATCCTTCTTCTCACCTACAAAGCTCTTAATGGTCAGGCACCATCTTATCTTTAAGAGCTCATAGTAACTTAACCCCACCAGAGCACTGCGCTCCCAGAATGCAGGGTTACTTGTGGTTCCTATAGTCTCCAAAAGTAGAATGGGAGCAAGAGCTTTCAACTATCAAGCTCTTCTCTTGTGGAACTAGGTTTGGGTTCAGGAGGCAGACACCATCTCCACATTTAAGAGTAGGCTTAAGACTTTCCTTTTTGATAAAGCTTATAGTTAGGGCTGGCTCAGGTGAGTCCTGAACCATTCCTTAGTCATGCTGCTATAGGCCTAAAGTGCCGGGGGACTTCCCATGATGCACTAAGCCTCTCTCGTCCTCTTTCTCTCCCTCTCTATGCAACCTCATCCCATTAATGCATGAGGCTTTTAGGTACATCTGGACATGATACATGTGCTTCAGAAATTTCATCTATGTAGGTTAAACATGCCACTTTGATGAGGGTCACTTCCTGTTGACAGCAGGTGGCGCTATAACTATGGGTGAATATTGGCATGTACATGTGTTGATGGCGGGACTCTTACCAAATTTAAAATTTGGTACAGATCTGAGCATGTACAGCAAGTTACAACTTCATGTTAAATGGCGAAGCATTGAAATATGATGGCACACCACAGACACAGCGCTGCACGAAAACTCACAAGCTTCACAACACAGCAAAGCAAAGTGAGGAAGTTGAACTACCTGTTAAGTTCAGAAACTTTATTCCAACTATCATTGTACTTTACTGTGAACAAGTTTCAATAGCATAGCTCTGATCGATCCAAACTCCATTCAGAAAACAAACATTTTAGAAGTTGTCATGCTGACAGACGTGACAAAGCATAAATTCCTATGTTTAACAAATCTGCATCATATTGTAGTTATTTGAGCATCAGTTTGATCCATTTATTGCTATTTAATCACAGCAAAACGTTTACTTTGGGTTCATACAGCTGTAGTAATAATGAGTTGCGCTGAGTTGTGTCAAAAACACTAATAATGCATGTGCCCTGTTTGCTACTGTTGACAGGCTAACAAACTTTCCTTTGTCTGTAGCCTCTGCCCTTCTATCCACCACGGCCTGCAATGAATTTGCCTCCTTCACAGACAAAAATCAAACAATTAGACAAGCAGAGGAGACAATTTGATTCTATTAACCATAAAACCTGGACATAATACAACATTTGAAATCCTCCTCATGCTGCCTTGATAATCTGCCAACAGGTTTTTTTCAAAAATGTGTCTAAATGCATGGCCTCAGATCTACTACAAATTGTCAACATGTCTCTACTCTCAGGTTATTTGCCCCACAGGCCCTGAAAACTGAAGTCATTAAGCCAGTCTTAACGAAAGAACAATCTACACAGTTCACTAATGAGCAATTATAGGCCCATATGAAATCTCCCATTTTTAAGTAAAATCATTGAAAGGCTGTTTTTCAACAGCTTAGTGCACTAGTGGCACTAAATAACTGTTTTGATGTCTTCCAGTCAGGTTTTCGACCACACAACAGTACTGAGACGGCTCTTGTTAAGGTCTTCAATGACATCCATTTAAACACTGACAGTGGCAGAATTTCAATCTTAGTATTATTGGATCTCAGTGCTGCATTTGACACGGTCAACCACAACATATTACTAGTCAAACGTGAAAACTGGGTTGGACTTTCTGGCACATACTAAACTGGTTTGAATCCTACTTAAAGGACAGCGACTACTTTGTGTTTATAGGTAATTACACATCTGAGCTAACAAAAATGACCTGTAGAGTTCCCCAAGGCTCCATTCTGGGGCCTCTTTTGTTTAACATTTACATGCTTCCACTGGCTCAAATTATGCAAAAGAAAAAAAATGTTACCATAATTATGCAGATGACACACAGATTTATATAACTATATCACCATGGGACTATGATCCCATACAAGTGCTGAGTAACTGTATTGAGCAGGTTCAATGATTGGATGTGCCAGAATTTTCTTCAATTAAACAAGGATAAAACTGAAGTTATTGTTTTTGAAGCCAGGGAGGAACAATTGAAAGTCCGTGCTCCACTTCAATCTGTAATGTTAAGAACCACAAACCAAGCCAGAAATCTTGGTGTAGTCATGGATTCAGACCTGAATTTGAGGAGCCATATTAAGACAAATACCAAGTCAGCTTACTATCACCTTAAGAATATATTAAGGATTAAAGGATTTATGTCTCAGCAAGACCTGGAAAAACTTATCCATGCATTTATCTTCAGTCGACTTGACTACTGTAATGGTGTCTTTACAGGGCTCTCTAAGAAATCCATCAGACAGCTGCAGCTGATTCAGAACGCTGCTGCTCGAGTCCTCACTAAGACCAAAAAGGTGGATCACATCACTCCAGTTCTGAGGTCTTTACACTGGCTTCCTGTATGTCAAAGAATTGATTTCAAAAATCATGCTGTTCTATAAAGCACTAAATGGTTTAGGGCCAAAATACATTTCTGATCTTCTGCTTTGTTATGAACCATCCAGACCTCTCAGGTCGTCTGGGGCAGGTCTGCTTTCTGTCCCCAGAGTCAAAACAAAACCAGTAGAAGCAGCGTTCAGTTATTATGCTCCGTATATCTCTAAACTCCCAGATAACTGCTGGTCTGCTGAAACTGTCAGTTCTTTTAAATTAAGACTACAGACTTTTCTTTTTACCATAGCTTTTAATTAAATATTTATTTTATTGATAACTTACACTGCACTGTAACTTTTACTGTCCTGTTTTCTTTTTCTTTGTTTTTAGCTTTTGTACCATTGCTTTTAATTAAATATTTACACGGTGAGAAATGAATAGGTAATTGAGTGAAAAGATAGTGGGAGTGAGATTGAACAGAGTGGAGGAAGTGGTCTTAAATCTTGCGCCCAAGTGATTTGCAGGACCCTCTGTCCACCTGTTAACGTGCAGGTGGGTCCAGAGTATAACTGGATCAAAGTGGCCTGCGGACAGACATGTCCTGGTTTCTCTGTAATGTCCGAGAGTTTTTGGAGTTTCAGTGGACCCAAAGATTGCTGTGGACCCACAGACTAGCCAGAGGGAGTAGACTAAGGTTACTTCTCTGTTTATTCTCTTTTCAAAATAATTGTAACTCAATTATTTGCTCAACCCCTCAGCCTGTTTCCATTTAACTCTTTTAACCCTGATTGTACACTGCACTTTTGTACACTGTGCTTTTAAACTTTTTTATATTTCCCTGTTGCTTTTATGTTTTATGTAAAGCACTTTGAATTACCTTGTTGTTGAAATGTGCTATACAAATAAACTTGGTAAAAAACCTTCATGCAACGTCCGAATCGCGTAGCAAATGCACAGCCGCACCGGCAGAGCTCCAGAATATGCAACATGGCCGCCTCACAACCCGACGCGCCACATGTGCGAGGGCCCACCCAACGCTGCTTGCAGCTTTAATGTTGTTTGTTTTTTAAAAATCCTTCAGAGATCCGGGGCTTTTCAAAAACATCCCAGGGCTAACGACGCCGCTGATCACACCTATCAAATTTGGTACAGATGTGAGTATGTACACTTAAGTTATAACAACTTCCTCTTTTGTGGCAAATTATTGATATTCCACTACATGCCACGGGCTTCCCCGGTCGACCAAAACTCACCATTTGTACAACAAATACTCAATAGGATAAGACTGCACAGCAAAATATTTAAGTTGCACAGACTAATTCTCTAGAAGGAGTTCATTAAAGTCTTTAAATCGCTAAATAATGACAATTAAATCTAAAAAGGTCGACTTCCTGTTGGTTGTTGACCCACCTGGCATGTGTGCAAAGTTTTAAGATTTAGAGAACATTTAGGTAATCAAAAATGAGATGTATTTGCAGAAATATTTCTTCAGTTGAGTATTTGAGTCATCATGCCACAAATGAGATTTGAACCTTCAACCGTTGTATCTGCAGGGCAAGCACTTAACCACTGCACAACTGCGATACACTGGTCAAGTACTGATTTTAACTTTCTTGATTGCTATGGTTTTTATGGACATGAAATGCCTCTAAAGCAACAACAGAGGGCGCTCAATGACATAACATTCTTGGCAAACCACTGTTAAGCTGGTAAATTCTTTTTTTTTTTTTTCTTCTTTTTTTTTTTAGGTCCAGTCCACTGTTGTCAAATAAAGTATATAGCTATCAACTATTTCAAGGAAACACTGATATCCATGTAAACAGTGATTGCATTTAGAAAGACTAACATACAAATTTAAAAACCACTGTAAGTCAGTGGTAACTGACCAGAAGTGCCGGAAATGGGATTCAAACCCATGACTGGAAAAACAAAGTCTTGCTCCAGAAACTGATGCTTGCCTAATTGAGCTATCCTGTCAGCTTTGTTGTTTTGACACAATTTGATCGATCATTGATAGAATAGAGTCTATTTGCCATAAAAAAGAAGCTTTTCAGCTATCATTTTGGTTTTATTTTTTTAAATAAAGAGAAAAAAGAGAGATTGAGCAAGTTGAAGAATTGGTGACAGGGGGAGAATAAGTTACCTATAAATTAAGGTTCAGATCTAAAAAACCAAACATCCACTGAGGAAGATTTTGCCATTTTGAAAGAGAAAAGCCATGTGGCTTCATTTTGATGGCTTTTTTGTGCTTATGGAATTGAATCTACATGACGCATGTAGTTGACAGAAAAATTACCAAATCCTTCTCTCCACACTCTAAGGAGTCATATGACACACTGATAAAATCTCCTAAACAGAGGCTGAATGTAATGAATTACAATTACTCATGTTACTGTAATTGATAGTTTTTTGTATACTAGTACTTTTTAAAGTAATTTTACTTTCACTTAAGTATCTTTTGTTTAAATTATTATACTTTACGCTACATTTTCAATTACATCTATTACAGAGCAAAAAAAAAAAGTGCAAGGAAAAACTTGCGACCACTTTGGCTTCAAGTGCAAGAGAACAACGGCTTTATCATGTAGTGTAAGCTGTGAAAAAAAGCTGTATTAAGTTACTGCAAATTGCAAACTGAACATTTCTTGCTGATGCAGCTTCACATTAAAAGCATGTAACTGGCGAAACAAAAGTATACTTTAATTTTGAAGTCGTCAGGAAATTCAATCTGTTTGTAGGTGAGTTTAGCGCTGACTGCTCTTATTCATCAAAAATGTGTCTACACAACAAGACAAGCATCATTTTCAACAGTTTTCTGAAAGCGGACCAGTTTGAAATATTGCAGTGAGTAATGCAACAGTCAGGAGCAGCAGACATAGTGAGCTGTTAGATAAAGAGCTGCATGCGACAGGCTGCACTGCACTTCTCAGCCAGGTAACCAACTCCTTTCACTTTCGCTGTTTACAGACTCAGATCAAGTCAGATCAAGACTGTTCACATAATTATGGAAAATACCAATAACTGCCCAGCTTGTTTAACTGCCCCAGTTTATTGTACTCTGTGGTATTAAAAGGCATCTGCTGTTACCACCAGCAACTAAATTTGTCTCATGCACAATAACTGCACAGCTACATAATAGCGTCAAAACCAGTTGATGAATTTATCATGACAATCAGAGTTACATTTACAATTACAGATTTTAACCATCACTCCTCAGTGAACACCCTCCTATGTAGATTTATCCTTATAGATTTAACATGTTTTTTATGAATCTGTTCACACTTATATAAGTTAATAAAAACGTTACTGCAAAAACATATTGCAAAAGTTTAAAATATTCAACAGTAATATGGCAATTATACATAACATGCAAACTCCACACAGAAAGGCCGTAACGACTGGGATTTGAACCCGCGACCTTCTTTTTGTGAGGCCACAGTGCTATTCAGGGGACTACTGTGCGGCCCCTATTGCTGGTGGCATTAGCAACTTGCTGGTAACTAGTTATGTATTATACTAAATACAAAATATTATGTGGTGCAACTATAATTTATTAAAATGTATTAAATTAATTAATTTCCTTAACATGCTTAACCGTTTTTACAAGTTCTCAGTAATATAAAGGTTTTAGATACAATGTATTCACTTTTCTTTTGGGTTTTTGTAAATAACAAAATCATATTTTTGTTCTCTAATGTCACAATCCCCTTCTTAATTAATTAATTTTCTCTGTAAATTGCATAAAACTGATAAAAATGTTTTAAAAAAATATAATTACTGATACAGTATAAACATACTGAGCTAAAGTGGTCGTTTGTTGATGGTCGCACCACGTTTTCAAAACAGCAGTCATGGCCTGACTGTCGCACCACATGACATTTTGACACTTCAATTATAAGAAAAATTACAAAAGTTTTTTAAAAGTTTAAAGTGAGTACATACATGGGAGAGGTTCTGCATTTATATTGTATGTTTTTACGCTTTCAGACTTTTTTTGTGAATAAAAAAACCCAGTTGGACACAAAATGTAGGTGTCACGTCATTGACCCATATATAGATATGAGAAAATATCAATTCCAGGATTTAGGATATGTGTGCAAGATATGTAATTGAACACAAATACACTGAATCTATAGATCTGCTGTCCTACGCTCCTCCAGCAGCCAACTGTTACACGGTACTAAATTTCTGCAACATAGGAATGTACATTTGAAATTTGGTAATTGCATTCCTTGTGTTTTTAACAGAGTTTGAAGAAAAGGGGATCCAGTGGAATTATTCATGAAATGTTGGAGATCTGTCTGCTTTGGGTTTGTGCAGATGAACCACTAGAATGCTCAACGGAGTAGGAATTACAATGACAGACAACTTTCCAGGCTTGATATAAAATTAATTTTGTTATTTCATTTTTGTTAGGTGTTAGCAGTAAGTTAATCTAATGTATCAAAGAGCTTTAATGCTAGGACGTCCTGTAACAATTTAATTTGATGCATGAACGTGCAAAGGGGAGACACAGGGTTAGAAGGGGTAAATTGCAAGTACATAGGAAGAAAAGTCATATGGAAAAAGATTGATATTTCCTTACAGATAGTAATAGTTACTGTTTCAGAAACAAATATTAGCATAAATGTTCATTTTTTGTTAGTGGCATATACAAGTATTTTACCTCATCTCCGACCATGTTCCACAGGTGGACCAGTGGGAGGCCCGTGTTGTTATCGTAGTTTGAGACCTTAACAATAGAGAGAGAGAGAGATTACACATTCATTATAGTTGACTGTGACAACCTGGAGCAGTTTAGTGGAAGTGGTCTTACCTGTGCAAGCAATGCCACTCCTCTGGTCATCTCCTCTAACGCTGCTGTGGCCTCCGGTGAAAAACGATCCTCTCCTGATCAAGGACAAATAATGTACTTACTCTCTTAAAATAATCTCAGTCTTACCATGAGGTAAGTTTTCTTTTATCAGTAACAACATTTCTTTGTACAAGTTCTTTGTATGCAGGTGGAATACGTGTGTCTAAAAAGGCCAATTTCTGTGCATGCTTCTCACAAGATATTAAATTAGATTATTAGATCTAAATCTCCCTCTAATATTAATTCTAATATTATTGCTAATATCCCTCTAACATTCCATTTATTATTCATTCAGTGAGGGAATATACAATAAAATGAACCTTAAAAACTTGTTTTAAAACAAACAATTTTGTACCTGGAAGTGGGGCAATGTTGTCAAGCAATACTTCAGCACCTTGAAACGGTAGTGTTACAAAATCAGACCTAGAAAATAAATAGGAGCAATCTGTTAAAGACAATTTATGAAAATAAACCTCACAATTATTTTCATTGTTGATAAATATGTTGACTATTTTTTAGATTCATTCATTATTTGTCTATAAATCATTACAAAACTGTGATATACTGTATGTCGACTGTTCTTTCCTAAAGGCCAAGAGGACGTCCTATAATGTTCGTTTTGATGATGCTCTATTTTTCTTGGGTTCAGCTCTCTGACTGACAGCCATTTCAATCCGCCCTCGTCTTCACTGAGACCTGGCTGCATAGCAGTGTACCTGGGGAAGCTGTCACACTTGACGGGAGGAGTTTATTCTGCGCAGACAGAACACTAGAGTCTGGTAAGACGAGGGGGAGGAGGACTGTGTATCTACATAAATAAAACGCAGCCAAAGCGGATGGACAATGTTTATTAGATGTGGAATTTTTAATGCTGAGATGTCGGCAGCACTCTCTGCCAAGAGAGTTTTTGTCGTGGCTGTTTACATTCTTCCAGATGCAAACTCAAATTAAAGCTGCAAGCAGCGTTGGGCGGGCCCTCGCACGTGTAGCACGTTGGGGTGTGAGGCGGCTGCGTGTCATATTCTAGAGCTCCACCAGTGCGGCTGTGAATTTGCTACGCGCTTTGGACGCCGCATTAAGGTTTTATACGTCACTTCCTGTGTCCCCTTTGTGGCACTACATAGCACGTGGCGCTATGATTAAAATTAATATTGGCGCGTAAATGTGTTCAGGATGGGACAGTTATCAAGCACGTAAAGTTTTGTTCAGATGTGAGCACGTACAGTGAAGTTACAACAACTTCCTGTGTCATGGCGAAGAGTTGATCTTTGACGCCACACCACGGACACGCCCATTGACGAAAACTCACAAATAGCACAACTTTTCATCGTCATTGCCTTTAGAAGGCACAGCACAAATTTGAAGTTGGTCGGACTAAATCCCTAGGAGGAGTTCGTTAAAGTACGAAGTGTGTAAATAATCCCAAAATGGCCGTTAAAATCAAAATGGTCGAGTTGGGTTTAGGGCATCGCTCCAAGAGGCTTTTGTGTGTGTCTTGATATGATACATGTCCCCAAAAAATTTTGTGCATGTAGGTCAAACGTGCGGCGGGGGCTGCTTCGTTAAAGGTCACTTCCTGTTGCCAGCAGGTGGCGCTATGACTGTGGTTGAACGTCGACATGTACATGTGTTCAGGGCGGGTTTCTTGTCAAACGTAAAATTTTGTGCAGATCTGAGCAAAAAAAAAAAGAAAAAAAGAAAAAAAATCCTTACAATTTCAAGAGGGTCCTTGCACGGTTCGTGCTCGGGCCCTAATTAAAGCTGCAAGCAGCGTTTGGTGGGCCCTTGCGCGTTGAGGTGTGAGACGGCTGCGTTGCAGATTCTGGAGCTCTGCGGGTGTGAATTTGCTTTGTTCTTCAGAATGCTGCAGGAAGGTGTTATACATTACTTCATGTGTCCCCTTTGTGGTGCTGCAGAGCACTTGGCTCTACGACTACAAATGAATAATGGCATGTAGATGTGTTCGGGGCGGGACAGTTATCAAGCACACAAAGTTTGGTACACATTTGAGCATGTACAGTTAAGTTACGATGACTTCCTGTTTCACGGCAAAACATGCCGCCCCGCCGAGGATACACCGTTGAAGCAAAACTCAAGCGCTTTACAACATGACAACATCAATGTTTTCTAAAATAGTTTTGAAGTAGATCACTTCATGTTGCCAGCAGGTGGCGCTGTGACTACAGATGAATTTTGGCTTGTAGATATGTTCAGTGCGGGACTCTTATCAAACATGTAAAGTCTGGTGCAGATGTGAGCATGTAGACTGCAGTTATAACTTCCAAATCATCAATTTTCGATGCCACGCCGTTGGGCATGCTTGTGGACGTAAACTCACCGTTTGTACAACAGATCGGATTAATTCTGGAGAATTCAGGAGTTTGTTAAAATACGCACACTGTAAATGGTATAAAATGGGTTCAAATTGCACTTTCAATTCAAAATGGCGGACTTCCTATTGCGTGTGTCCCCCAAAAATTTCATGTAATTTTAAGCCATTTCTGACATGCGTGCCAAGTTTGGTGAGTTTTCAAGCATGTTAAAGTGCCAAAAATGAGCTTATTTTGCGGAAAAAAGGGGGGAAAAATCCTTCAGTTGCAATGATGACCTCGTGTGTTTCCTGCTCGGGCCCTAAAAATACACTACAGGAACTGTATGAGGTCATCAGTAGTCACATGACAAAGCAAACTGACGGTGTTTTTATTGTTGCTGGTGATTTTAATCAAACAAATCTCAGAACAGTATTACCTAAATTCCACCAGCATGTCCACATCAACACCAGAGGACCAAACACACTGGACCACGTCTACATCAATATTCCTGGCAGCTACAAAGCCCTCCCCCATCCCCATTTTGGTTTATCAGACCATGTTTTTCTGCTTCTTCAGCCCACTTACACACAGTTGATTAAAAGGGTCAAGCCAACAATTAAAACAGTCAAAGTGTGGACAGATGAGGCTACAGCAGCTCTACAGGACTGTTTTGGGAGCACAGAGTGGAGTATGTTCAGAGAGGCTGCCACCCAGGACAGCCACATCAACCTTGAGGAATACACATCATCAGTGACATAGTGATAGAGGTGAGGGCACTACCACATTCCAAAAAGCTGCTTTTCAGTCAGGCGATAAAGAGGCTTACAGCACTGCCAGAGCTGAAAGCTGTCATCAAGGAGGCAAGAAGCGGAGACATTAACAGAGACTGGAAAGAGACCTCAACACCAACAAACAACAACAAACATATGTGGCAGAGCATCAAAAACATCACAGGTTACAAAAGCAAGAGCTTCCCCACCTCAGGAGGACCGGCCACTGTCAGTATCCACAGCAGATGTGAGGAGAGTCCTGCTGAGAGTGAATATGAGTAAATCAGCTGGGCCTTATAACGTCCCAGGCCATGTACTAAAAACCTGAGCCAATCAGCTAGTTGATGTTATTACTTACATTTTCAATATATCACTATCTCACCTGCTTCAAGACAGCCACCATTGTTCCTGGACCTAAAAAGTGTGCAGTGTCTATTCTGAACGACTACCGCCCTGTGGCTCTCACCCCCATTCTGATGAAGTGCTTTGAGAAACTGGTTCTTCAGCACATAAAAACAACATTGCAGCCAGCCTGGACCCTCACCACTTCGCTTTCAGAACCAACAGATCCACAGAGGATGCCATCCCCACTGCCTTCTACTCAGCCCAACTCAGCATTTAACACAATCTCCTCCATGAAACTGATCAGCAAACTCAGCACTCTGGGTTTAAACGCAACTGGATATTGACTTCCTCCCAAACAGACCCCAGACTCACCTCCTCCACTCTAGTGCTCAACACCACAGCCCCCTCCTGTTCACGCTGTACATCCACGTCTGCATCCCTCGACATGGAGAGAACTCTGTTGGGAAGTTTGAGGATGACGCTACCATCATCGGCCGGATTTCAAACAATATTGAGACTTCATATCGGGAGGAAATTTATAATCTTCTAGTGTGGTGCTCAGAGAACAACCTACTGCTCAACGTCAGCAAAACCAAGAAGCTGATCATTTATTTTAGGAAGAAGGAGATAAAGGCACACACTCCTGTCTACATCAGTGGAGCTGAGGTGGAGCAGGTGAACAGTTTCAGGTTCCTGAGAATCAGCATCACAGAGAACCTGACATGGTCATCTCATATCTGCACGCTGGTGAAGAAAGCTCAGAAATTACTGTATTTCTTGAGGAAGCTTAAGAAGGCCAAATTCCCACACCAAGTTCTTGCCAGCTTTTACAGAGGAGCAATAGAAAGCATCCTGACTGGAAACAAAACTCACAAACTGGCATGGGATGTGCACAGCCCAGGACCGGAGGGCTCTGCAGCATGTGACTGCTGAGAAAATCATTGGTACCCATCTCCTGAGCATCAGTAATATCGGTGAGGTGAGGAGCCTACGCAGAGCCCAAAGGATACTTAAAGGACAGTACCCACCCAGCCACAGTCTGTTCACCCTGCTGTCTTCTGAGAAGAGATATAGACGTTTCTGCTGCAGCACCACCAGACTGCAGAGTAGCTTTGCCCCCCAAGCAATCAGACTTGTAAACTCAAATTCATCCTCAGCACTAGGGCTGAATGATCAATTCCATTTGCGATATTATTGTGACGTAATAAAACAAGATTTTCTAATCGCAAAGGCTGCGATTACACTCTGGTCACATGACACCCAAGAGTAAAGCAGCCTGACGAAGTTAATGCTTTGTGTAAAATGGCCTTAAGCTTGACAGAAGCTCACACTGAATAAACTTTAGTGTCACACGGAATGACAGTAGCACCCGCCACCGTGGGTAACGTGGTGGTGTCAGGTGAAATCGTCAGGCCATCCGCGGCTTTGACGGACGGAAAAATGCACAACAGAAAGACGCGTGTAGTAAAGTAAGATTATTGTGGCGATCAGCGCCTGCGTAAAACACAGAGCCACCAGTCCGCTCAAGAAATATCTGTGAAATGGCGTTTCAAACTAAATGACTAAGTCCAAAAGATGCCCAGTCTGTCCTGAGTTATAGCCTGGTTACAGCCGGTGCGCCGCTCACCAGCATCAGAGGCTGCGGCGGGATACCGGTGTTGTCGGAGAATTACAAAGCTTGCCTATTAAACACGAGAGGAGTCACTCTGTTGTATTTTCGTTGGCCAACTTTTGAATTGAACCTCAAACTGAGTATTTTTAGTTTGCTTACGGAGATACAGAAAGATGGACTCCTAGGAGATTTGAACTGATATTAAGGACTCATTAATTGGTGGTTGAACTGTGGGTTTTGTATTGAGCGCTTACTGTATAATACCCTGTGGTGAAAATGTAGGCCGACCTGATATTATATCATACAATTTAATTGCCATGACTTGACTCAAATTATGTTTCTCATATTATTATAATTTGATATCTTCTCCACCATTGCTCATAATAATAATTCTACCTAATTCATCATAAAACAGGCCTGACCCACAAGAAAGAACAGTCTATGTTTAATCTATCTAATTTTGTGCTGGTCATACTATACACTGATTTATTGCTTGTCCGTTTTGAATAATACAGTAGGTCAAGAGCTTAAAAATTAATCGCACATTAAATCGCAATCTTGGTAAAAAAAAGATTTTCCAAAATCGTTCAGCCCTACTCAGCGCTGCTCCATTGATTGTAGTTTCCCCTCATCATTTTTATAATTGCTTCTATATTAATGTATATTGTGTGCCATGTAGCAGAAGGGAGTTAAAAACTTAATTTCACAAATGTCAAATAAATGTACCTACGTACCTACATAATGATTTCATTGTAATTGTATTGTTTTTTTTACACCAAGACAAAAAAAAATCTAATTCATGATAAATAAAAATTTGAAATGCATTTCAGTGATTACATACATACATTACAACAGATTAAACTGGAGAGGGATTACACTTGGTCCTGCAATGCAACAAAACTCAATAAACATATGCATTTTAAAACATCTTTCTTCTAGGATTAGTCTTAATCCTAGTTCAAACTGCCCCTGGCATATCATTTCCACAGCAACTGCTACAAAGCCGATGTTGGACGATGGACCAGGATTGGAAGTAAACTATATTCAGAGAAGATCATACATTACGTTTGTTTAGAAGTCCTTATGTATTTACATTTTTGATTACACAGTTATAATACAGTGAGACCTCTGACCTACCTTATTTGCCGTAGTGAGTCGATCTTAACTCTGTCATAGCCTCCATAATCAACGTATCTAATCTCCACTTCATTTGTTTCTTTATAGAAGGTGATGACCTGAGCTCTCCACCAGGCTCCTTCCACCGCTGGAGCTGCACAGATCACACCAACTGAAGACAGAGACTGATTTTAAAGCTCTTTAAGTGTCAGTACAGTCTTGCCTTGCTTAGTCATAGCAAGGAACAAATGCAGCTGACATTAATACAGGTATACATTATCTAAATTATAAAAAGTAAAACTTAACAGCAATTCACGTGTATTGCAAGAAAAGACAACAATACCCTTGTCAAGGTGACAACAGCTGCCACACAACCACACACACACACACACTTACTTCATGTTACCATCCTGGAGACTAATGAGGCTGAGGGACACCAGCCGTTACTGTCATTTCCTCCCCAGCTTTGAGTGATGTGTTGACTGCCTGACTGTCCCTTACTAGTTTCTACAATGTTACATTCCCTAGCTTTAACACAGATCAATTATGATTCTGAATAGGCCCTGGTGCCAACATCAACAAATTAAAAATGGATATGTATTGGTGAGTTTTCGACTGTGGATATAAAACATGCACGTCACTTTTTCGGGCAGAGTAGCATAGCTTCTGGGAGCTTGGAACATAACAAATCCTAATATTTTACCAACTTAGAACTGAGTCAAAATCAAACTAGCTATCCAAACCCATCCCCAACTATGGCTTAAGGCTTTCCACTCTCCTAAATTCAAACACTAGTTCCTTAAATACAACACTGGTGCATTTTAACTTTTTTCTCATTTTCAAAGTTGCTAAAAAATTTAAGTCTAAACCCACTGATGTATTTTTTAAATTCCCCTCCCTAATAAAAGCTTCATGAGCCCATTAATGCAACTGGGGGATTTTTAATGTTGAAGATGATTAATAAGACAAAGAATGAGTAAAACTGTGCACACATTTAGCAGTATGCATTGAGTTAAACCTCAGTGAATGACAGAGTTACCTTCAGCAGGTGAGGGAAGGGCAGGGGTGCCTGGCTGGGAGTAGCAGAGAAACATCTGCTGGTCAAGGCTTCGCAGAGCGTGATAGGTGGGATGGGTGTGCTGCTGGACAAACACGTGACCGGCTGACACGATGTTTACCACTATCACTTCAACTGTCACTCCACTGGGGAGCAGAAGCTGAGAAGACAAATGACACGTGAGTTACTCTTCTGGTAAATGGCTTCCATGGTAGTCTTCCATATGGCTAAAACCACACCTTATTCACAAAAAAGCAGCATCCTCACTTGTAACTCATGATGTAATTGCATTGGGCAATAAAACACACAAGGTAGAACACCTTGTAGGTTGTAGCTTGTATTATGGTCATTTTACTGTAATTTTACCGTTTACTGGTAGATGAACATTACTGCTGCTGTACTCATTTTCTAGGTACAGTGCTGCCTAAAATTAGGACAAACCTATTTGGTGTGTTTTCCATACTTCTGCTGTGACTAGAGATGGGCTTAAACAGCATATTTCCCTCAACGGTCAACCGCACTGCTACAGGTCAGAATCTGATGGGTCACAGAATATGCGCTAGCAGCAGGCTTAGATGGACTACCAATCCTTCAAGTTATCAAAAATTCAGCAAGTTCTTAATAAAGCTTGAAATAAGTATTTCAGGATTTGTCCCCCCTTGTTTGCCTTATTATATATGCATCCCAGAAATTCCAAATAGTCCCATGAAATAAAGACTAATCCAACATTATTAACTTTAAATAGTGTCTTACGAGTGCAAGAAGATAACATCAACATAGTGTTTCCCAAAGGTTGACTGTTTGGGTTGGAGGATGAGCTGCCAATGGAGCTCTGTTTGTTAAAGTAACAATGGCGACTAGTAAGTTATAGCAGTTCGAATCCCATCATTTTAGCTCTAGACATGCCACAACCTGCTGAGAGGGAGTTTGGGCTTTAGGGAGGGGCAAAAGCTCACTCTAAAGGAAAGTGTGCTGGATTTGTTAAAAGACTAAACAAGAGCATCATTGCGAAAGAGAATGCTGCACAAAAAATGTTTTCATTTCAATTATGTTGCTGTCATAATCTTTGGAACCCAAAATCATCATTGAAAATTAGTGGTGGGCATAGATTAATTTTTTTAATCTAGATTAATCTAGATTAAAATGGCTCATTTGAATTCTGCCGAAGGCATTTAAAATATGTGTGCGAACGGGTTTCAGGTGCGAACGGGTTTCAGGTGGCGCATTAGACCAGGGGCTCATCTCCTGTTTCCAAAATGTAGGGCTGGGGTAAACGATTATTAATTAAACGATTAGTCTGGCGATTATTTTATCGATTAGTCGACTAATCTAACGACTAATTGGACGGTTATTTTAAAGATTATTTTTCTGTAGCTCCGAATAATAAAACCATAATGTATCTCAAATAAATACTTATTTATTAACAGTGTTTGAAATAACGGCGTTTAAAAGAACGGCGTTACGTAACGGCGTTATTTTTTCAGTAACGGGGTAATCTAACTAATTACTTTTCCACTCATTACAACGCCGTTAACGTTACTGGTCGTTAAATGCGGTGCGTTACTATGTAATAAACTGTGTAATCCGAACGCACCAGCTGGCTCACACAGCTAGTCAGGAGGCGGGTTAATAACGAGATGAGCAGTGCTTGAAGTGGACCGGTGCGCTACGCTCTCCATATCAGGTTCTCTGGCATAGCGTAGGCTCACCTGTTCCCGTTCTCGCCTGCCTGCTAAACTCTGTCAGCGGAGAGAGACGAGGGACAAGAGAAGCTTGGGTGCCTTTCATCCAGCGATTATGTTGGCTAAGGCAGAGTCATGTTTCTTGGTAGCCAATCAGAGCCAGTGTTTTTACACACATGCCAGCACACGCCACACATGATTTAGATGATATGATTTTTTTCTTTTGTTGGGGCTTTTATTGGTTGCTGTTTCCGTCCTCCATTCTGCAATGTTTCGGTGTGGCGAGCTGTACATCCGCGAACGGTGCAAAACCAAAACAAACTTTGCGTCGACGCAAAAATATGACGTCGACGTAATTTTGACGTCGATGCGTCGACGTCATCGACGCGTCGCTACAGGCCTACCAAAATGCATCACAAACTGCTTGAGAAAGCTGTTCTACTATGATAATTGATGATGAAAATAAATCATGTTCAATAAGATGTACTTGTGTGTAGCGTGTGATGTGCTTTGCGTTTAGGTGGTAGGCTACTTGAGACTGGAAGAACTCCTACAGTAAACTAATTCCACTTTTTTTTTTTTTTGTTGTGCCGAGTTTTGCCTGCCTGCCAAGAATTGCATGCACCTCCAAATAATGCTTTTAAATGCTGTAAAATTCTTTGTGGACTTCATCAATGGTGATAAATTGATTTGAAGTATATATTTTATGAACGTTTATGAACGAGTCTTTAATATTTTAATACACTAGGCTAGAAGGACCATTCCTTGACATTCAGTACATATATGTGGCGATAAAGCTGTTTGATCAATGAGCACAGCAAAGTGTCTGAGAAGGACCTAAAGAGGTGGATGCATAATTCGGCAGATCAGATTTTGTAAGCTCCCTGCCGAGATTTGCATCCACCTCTTTTCTCTGCATAGATGACCGTTAGCACCCGCAAGGTGCATGCAATTCTCGGCAGGCAGGCAGAATTCGGCACAACACCGGCGGCTTCAGAAATGTTCGTACACAAAGTGCTGTCCAACAGCTGTCTGTGGACGTGTTGCTACAGTTAGTGTGAGTAAATACCGCAAAATGCGTTTTTTAATCAACCGGCGTATCAATAACTAACCTGGCTAGTTGTAAACAAACAGCTGGCCGAGTGAGGTTGTAACCGGAACGCCGTCAACTCGGGTGTGACGTCATTCCCAGCTCCGACCTCCGAGGTAAATTGAACGCAGCAACAGCTGCATCCATGTTAGCACGTTACGTTTGATGTGGTAATTTCACAGTAGGCAGACACACAGGTTCGAAGAGTTGTTCTCGCCCCCTACAGTGCAATTCGGCTAGGTATACATCTGCACTAAAATATGAAGGTGAAAGTCATCATAGCTTGCGTAGTATAGACCCAGCTCCCAACCCAACTTTGAGAATAGATTAACGGCGATAATTTTTTTGTCGCCCGATAAGAGTCTCACGTTAACGCAGCCGTTAATGCCGATAACGGCCCACCACTATTGAAAATACGGTTACTTGTTGTCAAAGTAACCATAACTAACTCCTTACCATAGGCTCAAAGCGCTGGGTCTAGAAACAGAACTTATGACACAGCAGCTCACAAGCCCCTCAGCAGGCTTCCAAGAAGTTGGCCAATCAGAAGAAAATGGGCTTTATAGAGACAGATGCTAAAACGGCTTCTTTCAGACAGAGGATGAAATGAGGTGCTGGTATTATAACAAATGAGGATATTTAATGTAGTTAACAGCATCACTGAGCACATTTGAATGCACCAGTTGTTTTTGGGGGTTTTTGTCTTTGCAGTTGCCTGTAATGTCAGAAAGAGGCAGATGAGATAATCTAAAGAGATGTAAATGTAAATGCTCTGTATTTGTATAGCGCCTCTCTAATCTTCCGATTTGTGGGCAACCCACTCTACCTCCGAAGCTACAGCCGCCACACCAGGAGGTAGAGCGGAGACGTGAATGATCTGATAAGGGTAGCACTAAATTGCAAAAAAACAACCAACCATAAAGCAGAAATGCATCTATAATGTCTTATCATGAAGCCTCACCTTTGGGTTGACATATGCTGGAAAGTATAAAAATGTAGGCATTTTCAAGGTATCCTCTGCCTTGGTAGACTACCAATATTACTGTAGCAGCTAAAAAGCAACTCTCAAAATAAATACTTGCACAGCGCAGCCCAAGAACACATCCTTACCCAGGAGGTCATAGGAAGTGATGGCAATGTGAGTGGGGGCGGTGGAGGTGCATATAGGTTGGTTAAGTCCAGATCTTTGAATTTCTTCCCAATCAAGGACAGGGCTTTATCAACCTGCTGCTGTGTACCTGGAAGAAGATCAAATACAAGTTGAAGTTTTAGGTGCGGTCCAAATTTCATTTGAAAAACTCTGAATGAATTTCCTCCCACTAGCACCTTCAAAAGACATGGGGATCTGGTTCCCCTGACTCACCTTCTATGTGACAGATTTGGAACTCCTGTGTATAAGGCAGAGTGGAGATGTAGATCTTTGCGCCCGAGTTCTGCTTCAGGAAACTCACGTATCTCCCTTGTTTCCCTATTAACCGCCCTACAAGATGCTGGTACAGGAAGAAAGGCAGAAGAGACAATGTACACTAAACTGTAGATTTTAACATTTTATAAGAATGTGAACCAAATCCTAAGAGCCTAGCACCAATTCAGACTTTTCTAATGAGAAAAAGAATCCCTGAATTCCCACCAATTCCCTATAAATCATAGCATCTAAGAAGTTGTGTCTTCCAAATAAGGGTTCTTTAAATATTAAATATCTCATCTTGACAGTGAAGTCTGTCATTGTGGGTATTAGGGGTGGGAGAAATAATCGATTCTTAGATGCATCGCGATGCAGACGTGGAAGATTATTAATCGATTAACAAATGTCTAAAAATCGATTATTTAAATGTTAATTGATAACGTAATGTTGACTGAACGCAAAAGGCGGAACTCGCGGAAGCGCAGCGCCCGGACAGTCTGTGGAGCGCATGCAACAGAGAGACCAGTGTCCCTCGGTATTCGTCAACATTGTGGAAGGAATAACCACCCCAAAATGTCACAGAATGATTAATATCAATGCACAAGTAGTTATTTTAAGTCGCACACTGCGAGCATGGTGATGCTCGGCAGCTCTCTGTGTATTGTGTGTGTGAGGCTGAGCGAGTGAGAGAGAGCGAGCGGTAGAACGTGACGGCGAAAGTTAGCGGTGAAAAATATTAGCAGTAAGTTTCTGTCTGGTAGTAAACGTGCAGCGTAGGTCACTGTGTGCCTGTTTATAAAAGTCTGTAGTTTCGGCTGGAAAAGTGAAGGCTGTTAGCTCGAGCTAACATCTCCCTGTACAAGTGTTTGCTCTCTGTCCCCCATACCAGACTCCTGACTTTTGGGGACAGAGCCTTCAGTGCCCCCACCCTCTGGAACTCAAATGCTCCCTGTCAGGACACTTTAAAAAATCTACTAAAACCCAGCTCATTACCCCAGGCATTCAGTCCTGAATTACTTTTTTTTGTTCTGTCACTGTAACTATGTGTACAGTGTCCTTTGGTCCCGTGAAAGGTGCTAAAAAGATTTATTTATGTAATGTTAGCTAAATTAGTAATGAAGTAATATTAATTATCAGCTGTATGTCATTACTAACTAACCTACTCAAGGGTTGAACACATCAGACACAAGCTGAGACTAAACTGTGTGCAGCTCTGTCCTGTACACATACTGTGCATCCTGATAATTATATTTCAGTTTTCAGGAGTCTGACAGCTGGTTGTTAAAGAAATGAGGGACCATGGAGCTGAGGTTAATGAAGTAAATTAGGTATGCAAACTAGTCCTTTTAATCTAATCAGGAGATGTTTCTTTTGGATTTAAATGGTCAAAATTAAATGCTTAGTAATTATCCAGGGATCCTATAGTATATAGAAAAAAAAATGATTCATCATGACGCATCGATAATCGTTTTCTAATCGAATCGCAGCCCTCTGAATCGTAATCGAATCGTGAGGCGCCCAGAGTGGTATCATGTGAAATGATACAGTACATCATTAATATTACGACTGAAATCCAAATCTTCAGTTTAAAGACAGCAAAGTTCACCCTGTTTTAGAAAATTGTAAAACATGACGGCCTAAATAGAAGCTGGGTTTTTTTCCATTACCAGTGCATTACCATCATCACCATTATCAGTGCAGCTATGGATTGAATTACCTGAGTGAACTAACTGTATTCTGTTTAGTGTTCATTTTGTAAATTGGTAGTATTGAATGCATCTCTTCTGAAGCTAGTAAACATAGTCCACAAATATTCACCTATTCTCATGAAAAAGCTTAGAGAGTGTAAAAATTCTTAATTTAAAACAAAATTTTAAAATGTAATTATTAATCCAAACAGTAGTCACTTTAGAATGACTTTCCTTGCAGTTGCACCACCTTGACTTTACAACTTATTTCAAATGAAACAGGCCTTTAGTATGAAACTTGTATTAAGTTGCTAGTAAGTTCATAGATATATTGTTTTGATTAAATAAAAGTTTTATGATAAATTAAAGCTGCATGCAGCGGTGGATGGGCCCTCGCACGTGTATGCACGTGTGTCCCCTTTGTGGCACTGCATAGCACTTCGCACTACGAGTACAACTTAACATGTAGATGTGTTCCGGTGGGACTGTTATCAAGCACGTAAAATGTGGTGCAAATGTGAGTATGTGCACTGAAGTTAAAACGGTTTCCTCTTTCATTGCGAATTTTGGATGCCACACCATGAGCAACGCCATTTCACGAAAACTCGCCGTTTTTACAACTTCCTAAATGGCTTTAGAATAAGAGAGGAAAAATCTGAAGTCGGTCTGACTAATTCTCTAGGAGGAGTTTGTTATAGTATGATTGTGTAAAAAATCTGAAGTTAACGATAAAATTCAAAATGGCTGACTTCCTGTTGGGTTTAGAGCGTTGCTCCAAGAGGCTTTTTTGTACATGGACATGTGCCATACATGTGCCATAGATATTTCATACATGTAGGTGAAATGTGCGGAGGGGGCTGCTTTGTAAAGATCAATTCCTGTTGCCAGCAGGTGGCGCTATGACTGTGGGTGAATGTCGGCATATACATGTGTTCAGGGGACTCTTAATAAACGTGTAAAATTTGGCAGAGACCTGAGCATGTACAGTAAAGTTCCAACAATTTCCTGTGTCATGTCGAAGCGTGAAACTTGGCCACCACACCACCCCCACGCCATTAACTGCAAAATCACAAGCTTTACAACATGGCTTCATCAATGTGTTAAGGGCTTTCTGGGACAGTTCTGAAGTTGAAATGCCTGTAAATGTCCTGTAAACTGCTAGGAGTTTACAGGACATTACAGCGTAAAACGTGTCATTTCCTGTTGCCGGCAGGTGGAGCAATGACTTTGAGTAAATATTGGAATATGGATGTGGTCAGGGTGAGACTCTTTTTATACATGTAAAATTATGGCGTATCTTAATTGTGGATACCATGCCATGGGCACACTGGTCGACTGGTATTGACCGTTTTAATCTTTAAATGTAAAACTTTTAGTCGTCAGTGGGTTTAGACTGTACAGCGAAAATGTTAAGTCAATCGGATTAATTCCCTATGAGAAGTTTGTTAAAGGTTCAGTGTGTAAGTTTTAGTGACATCTAGTGGTGAGGGTTGCAAATTGCACACCCCCTCCCCTATCCAAGCAAGTAGTGGAGCAAAGAATAGCAATCTCATAGATGACATCTTTGTCATCTATAAGAACCCATTATGTTTTTTGAATGTTATTGTTACTTGTTTATTAATAAACAACAGCCACATCAAGAAATGAAGTGCTACATGATGTCTCATACTCCTGTAATACAGTATTTTACAACTCGGGAGGGTTGGCTCATCTGGACTACCCTACCAAAATAAATGAAGAACATTTCATAAACCATCACATCTAGTGCATACAGTATGGCCGCTGACAGATAACAGGAAAATGCAAGTCTCACTGTTTCTTCATATAACACCTGAAGTTTAAAAAGGCATTGGCTGGTGAGGATCAAGGCTCCTCTCACTTTTCTTAATTAGATAAGCATGCAAATCTTACCAAAATGTCTTTAATTTTTTAAAATACAACAGACATACAAAGTAGTACTGACAGCCATAATTTCAGCTTGTGGTAAAACGGCGCAATGTTTTTAATGAGCATTTAGCATGTGAAAGTACAAATTACACATTTGTGTACACAGTGGGGAAGCAATATCCCCAAAACATGTATTTTTAATGCAATAAAGGTATTAATTATTGGTCACTTGATAGGCACATGGTCTTGTTACATATCACCATTAGCAGTAAAAAGAAATACATGTTGTCCTCAGGCTGCACAAAGTTGAAACCACACTTCTGCCTAGTCTCGCGGCATTTTTCTTTGCAATTGCTGCGAGATCAGTCATTAATCTCAGCTCACAGTAAGCTGCTGCAGGTAGAATGTGCCCGACTTTACGGCGCCCTACTTTTATACCCGGCCCCTGCAGTCACCTACAGCTTATGTTAGACTATGAAGTCTGTGAAAGTCAGCCGCCGTCATCTCGTACGCACCAATACCCAATCTGAGCTCTGTCACTAGCCTTGCGATAACTGCCACCTGCAGGTAGACGTTAGACAACAGAACTGTTTGCGTTCTACTCTCATGTAACATTAACCACTCAGGCCCAGCCCACAAATACACTCCTTCCAAAAGAATGCAAAGTCTGCAACAAATTTGTACAATAACTCACTAAAAGAGTAAAGAAAAGTTATGTGAAAAGAAAAACTTTAAAAGAAAAGCAATATGAAATGAAAAGAATGTGTGGAATGAAAATAAAATGTAAATGTAAAGACAAGCAATGTTAAATGAACAGAAAATGCAAATAAGCATTTAAATAAATGCTCTTCATATATACCCTTTTGTGTTTTCATTTAGGCTATAACACCTGTCTTAAAATGTAAGGGATACTGGAGCTTGGTTGGGGGGGTGGGACTGCTCGCGGTGGGCCGGTAAATTTCCCTTATTTTCAAATCCAAAACTTGACAGGTATGACATGAAGCCATCTGTAAGCAGCAAAAAAACACCCAGAGAACATTTTTTTATTGGCAGGTGATTCAAACACTCCCGTCTAAAGAATGTTTGGCCCAAATTTTACACAAATCTGAACATTAAAACAAGGAAAAATAAAACACTGAGCCATGAACACAAATATTCCCGGGACTTAACAACAGCTAAACAGAGATTCGATGAAGCAGCAGAGATTTTTTTTTAACAGTAACGCAAATAGTTACTTTACCTAGTAACGAGTTACTTTTATTAAAGAGTAATTCAGTTACTAACTCAGTTACGTTTTGGAACAAGTAGTGAGTAACTATAACTAATTACTTTTTTCAAGTAACGTTCCCAACACTGAGCCTACATGCCTCATCGGTAGAACAAAACCATAAATCAGGAGTGTGCAGATCTGGACTGAGGTGGTTTCCCCAGCCCTGCAGCGCTGTTTCAACAGGGACGAGTACAGGAGGGCTAGGGCCAATCTAGACAGAGGCATCACCTTAGCAAAGCAGGAATACAAGCAACTCATTCAGGACAAATTCATAACCCTTACGCCGTGGGGCAAGGTTTAAGGAACATCACTTACTACATGCAGAGCAACAGTCAGCCCACCTCCCTGATCAGCTAAAGGCATTCTTCGTCTGCTTTGAGGACAGCTCCGTCCCTAGTAGGGGACCAGATCCAGGCGCAGACATTTTCCAGAAAGTGACCAGCCACTCACTCTCCAAAACTATCAGGTGAAGAGAACATCAGCTGCAACATCAGCTGCAGTAAGGCAACTGGGCCATATGGAGTCTCAGGAAGAGTACTAAAGGCATGTGCTAGGGCTGTACATAACGATTATTTTTGGGGCTGCAGGGAACAATTTTAGTATTCGAAGCTTCTATAGATTATTTCAACGATTCATCGATGCATAGTTTAAGTACTTTTGCTTAAACGCCCCCCCCCCCCAGTAACAGGATTAGCTGTGCATATTTTTAGGCGATAGATATTTATTGGTCTTTTCAGAAATTCATACTGTTTCATATAGCAGGGTATTTACAGGAATCTTGAAGTAAAATTCAATACCTTTTTAAGACCTTTTCAAGACTTTTTCAACAAATCTTAAGACTGCCGCGCCACTTTGAGCTAACCAATTAAATCAGCCACACACCTTTAAAAGGGACATTTTTGAGTTTTAAAAAGGAATAACATATTATGCCTATATGTCATCAGGTTGTAACGCCACCTAAAAATTGAGGCATTCACCAACTTTCTCAGTTGCCTGTAACAGCCTGTATGAACCAACTGTTTTCTATGTGAAGGCCTGGTCAGATTTCCTGTGAAAACAGCTGTCTTACAAAAGCTTTGACGTTTATGTACGCAACATTACAGCAAATCATGTGAAACACAGCGTAATTTTTTGTTTTAGTTGGTTTAAAGCAGATAATGTGAATTTTGTGTGATAACTTTAATCGACCACTTGATCAATACAAGAAAATTTATATAGGCCAGCAGGGAACAAAGATTAAGAGAATAAACTGAGTGATGAATAACCTAAGTAGTGTAGGCGGTATAGTACAGGCTTGTTAATGTAGGTTATGTAGGTAATGTATGTAAGTTTGATATTAACATATTCATTATGTTACTGTATTCAATATAATTTCATATAATAGTATCTAATTTACCACTAGTATAATATTAATTCAAATTACATTTGTTTCAGTTTAGGGTTGTTTTTTATTCATTTACTTTGTGCAAGAAAAATGCTGGCAGCTACATGATAGTCTCCATCCTTGATTTTGGGCAGGTTACTAACTCGTCAATAATCATAACCTTTTATGCAGCACGAGTTCAACATTTATAAAGTTTGTTGCAGCACATCAAACTTTTTTAAAATCCCGCTCTATCCAGGCTGTGATTGATCTGTTCCCAAAAAAGTGACATTAACGAGAGCATCGGCTTTATGAAAAGTTTAATGTATTTTAATAAAAGGCACCGACTTAGCTAAATATAAATAATATAATAATAAAAAATTAAAAAAAAAATCCCTGTTGTCTTCTGTTTTACCCATTCAGCTGCTGGTGGCGCATCTAGCTTTTGTTTTTCAGGAACGGGGCTTTTCAAGTGGCCATAGAACGAGCGACTAACCAGGTTAATCCCGTTTCTTCTGATCGCCACACACACTATGTTTTGGACGATTAACATTGCGGGTCCGGTGCGGTGTTAATCGAGATTACGGTCGGTTGTACTCGTAAATCTTTTTCCGGTTTGCATGGATCTATGTTTTGGAGTTTTAAAGAGTGAAATAGGTGCACGTAGATCCCTGCGCCTAACGTTACAGAAACAAATCACACAGTCACTACTCTCTGCCTATCTAGTATTTTTGGCTATACATTATAAATAAATATGATCACCTACACTTTTGGCAAACAAGCTTTTGGACAAACAGGATTTTCACGTTGAAAAAAATATCTTCAAAATTTAATACCTTGTTAAATGGCGATTAAGACTTTAATGGCCTTAATTATTGCAAAATTGATTTATCACCTTTTAAGACTTTTTAAGACCCCGCGGACACCCTGTATAGCAAACATCACACCAACAACCAGACAGCTGCTTTACAAACACAAACATCACCCAAGTACAGGTTATACTAAAAGCTCATGCAGACTCGTACACGACTTTCAGCGTCGGCCGATGGCCATGCAGCTCACATACCAGAGTTGCTGTCTTGTGACGGGAGTCTTGAAGTCATTGTGGCTTTCACCCTACATGACTGATTGGTGACAGGGTCTCACACACTACACAAGCGGACAGCGGCTGTGTCACCTGACGCTGAACTCCAAACCGCATTTTGTCAAGAAAACACACATGAAATGTGAAACACGAAATGAGCGAAGAAGAAGAATCTGGGTGAAAGGTTGGATTAGCACACGCAGATAGCAGGGATTGTCTGAGCTACACAAAGAGCTGGAGGTGAGTAAAAAGGTGCAGCTCATGCCGTTGCCGTCTAGACAAAGTGCACTTGAAGATCTCTTTGGTGACACCTTCTGCACTGTGGACCCTAGCCAGACTGTCAAGACCTCCAGAGAGCTAGGCTATGCTGAAGTTGCTAAATTTAAAGACACTGCATCTTTGATCCTGGGAGGTAATGTGTTAGAGTGGTGGAAAGGTCAACAGACTGAGCCTCTTCTCCTGGCAAATCTTGCCAAAACATACATTTCCATTCCTGGTACTAGTGTACTTTCTGAGGGTGTAGTTAGCAACGTTGCAGGTAACATTGTCCGTTCAGAACGCAGTGTTTTGCTCCTGAACATGTCGATGAGTTGGTTTTTTTGAAGAATACACTCTCAAAGAAGAACACTGAAGTACATGCTTGACTGTTGCAGAGATTCCATAGTAAGCTATGATTCAAGCAGTCAAACTACTGATGATTATATGCAAAGGACTTTGTCAAGTATTTTACTTGTTCAATATGCACAAATGTGGAATTGTTTCCATTTGCTTTGTTGCAATATTTTTATTTGGTTAAGAAAACTGTATATCCCAAACTAGTAGTGGATAGCTATGATGCAGGAAGAATGTACGGCATTTGCACTTAACTATAGGTTAAGCTATGACCTTGGTTATTATTACTAAGTTACTGTGAAAAATATATTGTTTGAGACACTAAATATGAGTTAATGTTTACACAAAAATCATGCTTTAACTCTTTTGTAAATGGGAAATTTAAGTTATTTCAGTTTTCTTTTATAAGACGTGAAAATGTAAAAGCTCATTATCTCTAAGCCACTGACTGAGAACACAGATGTAACCTTGTAAATCCAAGGTACTAAAGCATATGTACACGATTATGTTCATAATCGACAAGTCATAAAAGGCTCTTTAAAGTTAGTTAACTGATTTCTTTTTTTTTTTTTTTTTTTAACATTTGCAAAGAAACATTAGAAATGTGGCCCTTTACAGTGAACAAAAAAGATATTGTTTTTCTTTTAAACGAATGGAAAAGCTCCAAAGTAAATTTATCAAATCATATTTTAGTTGCATTGGTTGTGAATTGGTATAAATCTAACTGAATGTGTTAAATGGGCATTTGATATGTCTCATATTGATCGCAAGCCCCTGAATAAAAATCGTATCATGGCAGGCTTGTATCGAATCAGGCTTGTAGCAAATATCGTATTGTTGTCTAAAGAATCAATATAATATCATATCGGGATGAAACTTGTGATTTACACCCCTACTGCCACCACCACAGAGCCCTCCCCTGCACACATTCAACTCACACACCCATTCATAATCACCTACATGACACACACACATATATAAGCTCAGGTCCTCTACCAGAGGCCTGGGAGTTTGAGGGTTCTGCGCAGTATCTTAGCTGTTCCTAGGACTGCACTCTTCTGGACAGAGACCTCTGATGTTTTACCTGGAATCTGCTGTAGCCACTCTCCCAGTTTGGGGGTCACAGCCCCCAGTGCTCCGATTACCACTGGCACCACTGTTGCTCTTACTTTCCACATCTTTTCTAGCTCCTCTTTCAGCCCTTGGAATTTGTCAAGCTTCTCATGTTCCTTCTTCTTGATTTTGCTGTCGCTTGGGATTGCCACATCTATCACTACTGCCTTCTTCTGCTGTTTGTCGATCAACACGATGTCTGGTTGGTTAGCCATCACCAGTTTGTCAGTCTGGATCTTGAAGTCCCACAGGATCTTAGCTCGGTCATTCTCAACTACCTTAGGAGGTGTCTTCCATTCTGACCTTGGGACTTTCAGCCCGTACTCATGGCAGATGTTCCAGTACACTATGACAGCTACCTGGTTATGGCGTTCCATGTACGCACTGTCTGCATCTTACACCCTGCTGTTATGTGCTGTACTGTCTCAAGGGGCATCCTTGCACAGTCTGCACCTGGGGTTGTGACTGGTGTGGTAGACCCCAAGCTTTTATTGATCTTGTACTGAGTGCCTGTTCTTGCGGCGCCATGATTAGTGCCTCTGTGCTGTCCTTCAGTCCAGCCTTTTCCAGCCACTGGTAGGATTTCTTGATATCAGCCACTTCTTCTATTTGTCTGTGGTACACGCCGTGCAACGGCTTGTCCCTCCGTGACAGTTCTTCATCTTCCTTGTCCTCACCTTCGAGTTTTTGCGGCCTGAGGTATTCACTAAGCCCTTCAACTTTGGGGGCCATCTTTCTGATGTACTCCTGAATCTTCATCGTTTCATCCTGGACAGTGGTCTTGACATTCACTAGCCCTCGGCCTCCCTCGCTACGCTTGGTGTACAGTCTCAGGGTGCTGGATTTGGGGTGAAACCCTCCATGCATTGTGAGGAGCTTTCTCGTCTTGATGTCAGTAGCCTCTATCTCCTCCTGGCCAGTTTATTATACCAGCGGGGTATCTGATGACTGGCAGGGCGTATGTGTTGATGGCTCGGATCTTGTTTTTCCCATTCAGCTGACTTTTCAGGACCTGCCTCACTCTTTTTAGGTATTTGGCTGTGGCGGTCTTCCTTGCTGCCTCCTCATGGTTTCCGTTAGCCTGTGGCACCCCAAGGTATTTGTAGCTATTCTGAACATCTGCAATGTGGCCTTCTGGTAGTTCAATCCCCTCAGTTCTGATCATCTTCGCTCTCTTTGATACAATGCGACCACACTTGTCCAGTCCGAACGACATTCCAATGTCGTTGCTGTAGATCCTGGTAGTGTGGATCAGTGAGTCGATGTCTCGCTCATTTCTGGCATACAGCTTGATGTCATCCATGTAGAGGAGGTGACTGATGATTGTTCTACTCCGGAATCGGTATCCGTAGCCAGTCTTTGTGATGATCTGGCTGAGGGGGTTCAGGCCTATGCAGAACAGCAGCGGGGATAGTGCATCGCCTTGG
Source organism: Lepomis macrochirus (assembly GCA_024633595.2). Taxonomy (NCBI): domain Eukaryota; kingdom Metazoa; phylum Chordata; class Actinopteri; order Centrarchiformes; family Centrarchidae; genus Lepomis; species Lepomis macrochirus. Next base: position 35,325,365 of record JALXJV020000009.1, on the reverse strand, counting down.
TATATGCCGCACTTGATGGTGACTTGTGCAGTTGGCTTCCAGACTTGTTTTCCACAGCCTCATTGAGTTCTTGATGAAGGCTATTAGTGTCCTGTTGACCTCGTACATCTCCAAGCATTCCAGTATCCATGTATGTGGCATTGAGTCGTAGGTTTTCTTGTAGTCAATCCAGGCAGTGCACAGATTGGTCTGCCTGGTCTTGCAGTCTCGAGTAACTGCTCTATCCACCAGTAGCTGGTGCTTGGCTCCTCTGGTGTTACTGCCTATTCCCTTCTGGGCCCTGTCCATGTATTGAGCCATGTGCCTACTCATCTTAGCCGCTATGATGCCTGACAGGAGCTTCCATGTTGTGCAGAGGCAGGTTATTGGCCGGTAGTTGGATGGGATTGTTCCCTTCTGGGGATCCTTCATGATCAGGATTGTCCGTCCTTGGGTTAACCATTCTGGGTGGGTCCCATCCATCAGCAGTTGGTTCATTTGTACTGCCAGGCGTTCATGGAGTGCAGTTAGTTTCTTCAACCAGTAGGTGTGGATCATGTCAGGGCCTGGTGCTGTCCAGCTCTTCATACCTGCCACTCTTTCTTGGATGTCTGCCGTTGCAATGGGTACTGGTTCTTGTTCTGGGAGACTGCTGTGATCTGTTCTTAGATCCACTAGCCACTGAGCATTGGTGTTGTGGGATGCCTCTTTCTCCCTACTGTTCAGTCTCAGCCCTGGGTGGATCTGATCTTATGTTATTACCCTACCACTGAGAGTACACTTTGGATGGTTCAGTGGAAAACATCCGGTTTATTCTCCTGGCTTCTGCTTCTCCCTTGTATCTCTTTAGGCGGGTGGCCAGAGCGGTGAGTCTTTGTTTGTCAGTCTCTAGAGCCTCAGGTATCGACAGCTTGTTGTATTTCTTAGGTAACCCCTTCCTTACACCTTTCTGTAGCTCTGAGAGCTGACTAACCTCTCTTCGTGTTGCCTTGATCTTGGCCTCTAACCTTCTCCTCCATGGGGGGTAATGCTCTTTGTGGCTTGTGGTGTTCATCTTATAGCCAAGCATCTCTAGGTTCACTGTTGCTTTGGTGTACGTCAGCTCATTGGTCTCGGTTATGGCTTTAGTAGGGATAGTATGTAGTGCTGCATTCACATCTTATAGCAGACTTTCAGAGGGTACTTTGTCACTTAGCCTTGGCAGTCTTGGTCGTTGTACTAGGGGGTCCAGCTTAGCTATGATCTTCAATCGTAGGTCAGTCGCCCTTATGTTGAGTGGTTCTGTGCTGTAAGGGCTTGTTGTTATTGGGGCTTGGGACCCACTCTCCGAGTGTGGGGATGATGATGAAATCTCCCCGCTGACCTGTCGTCCTGGCCCCACCTTGCCGTAGCATATTTGTTTTACCTCATCAATCTCTAGTTGTGATAGGAGCTGTCGTTTGCGGATGTTAGAACACTGAGCTAGAAGTTGTTTCTTTGTCAGTGTTGATGATGGGTTTCGAAGCATCCATATATCCCATAGTCTCTGCATATAACCCCTCTCACTGGGGTTGCTTGTATAGTAGCATTGCATCAGATCTATGTTTTCTGCTCTAGTCCATGTATGTCTTGTTCCAGTAGCCCATTTCTCATCAGGTTGCCCTGGTTCCCCAGCAACTGACGCGGACCTTGTTAACCCGGGCGACGACCGAGCCGGTATGGCTCTTGTATTTGCGGTTTCACTTATGCCTGAGGTAGGCCAGTAGCATTAAGGACCCTGTATGTAATATATACATACATACATAACATACATTATTCTCTTCATCTGCACAAGACAAACCTGAGTAATGCACGTGTAAACATCTGCCACATTGTTCTTTGTCTGCAATTAGTTAGTCCAAGCGGAGCTGGGAACCCTATTGTAAGCGTTCTCGTTTTTATTTTTTAATATTTCTTCCGCCGCTAATTCCACTTCTGCAGCCTAGACGGTAACTGCTAGGGGCGCGAAAACTCACAGAGTAGCACCAGTTCATTGCACATACCTCTGGCGCAAAAATCCGCACGCTTCTAGCTCTAGGGGGCGCTATAGGCAATGTCAACGCGTTTGGGCTTGGAACTCCCACCTACGAAGGCGTATATCAAAACCTTATATCCACGCGTTCGGGGGATCGAGCTGAATCTCGTGGTATAAGCCACGCCCATTTCCGCCAAAACTTTTTTCCGCAAAATCGCAAAAACTGAAAAACCTATTTTAATTCTCCTCCGAAGCAGCAAGTCCGATTGCCACTAAACTTGGCACGGATAATCTCTGGACTGAGCTGAAGAAGATAGATATGCTAACAAATGTTTGCGAAAAACGCTACTAACAGGAAGTCCCATTGAAAAAATCCCTTTGACTTACATTCATTTTATATCATCACAAGTCCGATTGACACCAAATTTGGGTCAATTGTTTCCAATGGGGCCCTGAAAACAACTGATTTGGCGCACTTCGGTCAAAAGGTGGCGCTAGAATCGAAGCTCAAATACCCCATTAATTTTAATGAGATTTTCAACCAAAGGACATTTTGCCTCATAACTACGGCCCACTACATCGCACATTCATAAACCTTATGTCTACGTGTTTGGGGGACACTGCCGATTCCCCTGGTATATGACACGCCTCTGTACGATGACGTTGTAATTCCGCGAAATCGCGAAAACTGGAAAACCTATTTTAATTAACTCCTCCAAAGCCGCAACTTCGATCGCCACCAAACTTTGCGTAGACCATCTCTGGACCGAGCCCAAGAAAGTTTGTAGAGGGAATTTTGATCCAACAAAAAATGGCCGAATTACAAGCTAGCAAATATTTGCGAAAACGCTAAAAACACAAAGTATAACATAACTCTGGCTTGGAAAGGCCGATCAACACAAAACTTGACGACCTTATCTGCCCTGCCCACCTGAAGGGCTGTGCAAAATTTGGTGCAGTTAGCTGCTAGTTGGCGCTACCAAAAAAATCCCATTGACTTACAGTCATTTTATATCTCCATAACCACAACTCTGATTGACACCAAATTTGGGTCAATCGTTTCCCATGGGGCCCTGATGACACCTGAAAAATTTGGTGCACTTCGGTCAAAAGGTGGCGCTACAATCGCAGGTCAAATACCCCATTCATTTCAATTGGATTTACAAACATGACGCATTTTGCCTCGCTTTGGAATGGCCCCTAAACACCTGACTCGGGGATCTTACGCGGGACATCAGCAGAGCGCCGGACGACTTGCGCGCCCTCCGTGGGGCCGGGGGGTCGACTCACGCCGGGGCTTGGACAACTGCTCGCAGTTCTAGTTTTTATTATTCTTATATAACTTGCAGGGCTTGACAGTAAAACCCGCCAACCTGCCAAACGCGGGTGGATTTCAGTCGTGGTGGGTAACACTGTCACTCCCACTAGCCAATTGGCATGTTGAAAAATTGTAGTCTTTTCAAAACTCCCATGAGTACTACCTGCACATAGTGTTTGCTCATTGGTCCATTTGTGAAGCCTATATTGCCTTGACCAAAAACACTGTAAACAAGAAGACAATGTGGAGATTAAACTAGCAGACCTATAAACTATAGAATTGTTGAGGGCATGTGTGAAATTTGGTACACATGAGCATGTACAGGAAAGTTACAACAACTTCATGTGTCATGCGAAGCATCGCACTTTGATACCATGCCAAGGACACGCCATTATCTGGAACCTCAAAGAATTCACAACATAGCATCAATGTCATAAGGTGCTTCTGAGACTGCAAAGTAACCTCAATTTTGGGGGCCTAAACATACTCAAAAACTCAAACTATGCACATAATTCAGACGCGACGAAAATTTATGGGTATTTATGGGTATTTTATGGGTTTCGCTAATGGGCGTGGCAAAATGGCTCGCTAGCGCCGCCTACAGAGGAGCCCCCGGACTAAGTTTCACCTAAGTGTACAAAATTTGTGGTACGTGTATCATGTCCAGACAGACAAAAAAGCCTCTTGGAGCCTTTGCGTAAACCTAACAGGAAGTCTGCCATTTTGGATTTAATGGTCATTTTTGGCTATTTACACACTCCGTGCTTTAACAAACTCCTCCTAGGGATTTAGTCCGACCGACTTCAGATTGTGCTATGCAGTCTAAACCCATTGATGATTAAAAGTTGTGCAAACAGTAAGTTTTCGTGGAACGGCTTGCCCGTGGCGTACAATATCGATGATTCGCCATCAAACAGGAAAGCATTGTAGTGCAGTCAGTGTACATGTTCACATCTGCACCAAATTTGCTGGCAACAGGATATGATCTTCAACGAAGCAGCCCCCGCGGCGTCTTTTACCTACATGTACGAAATTTCTGTGGCACATGTATCATATCCAAACATACAACAAAGCCTCTGGGAGCGATGCTCTAAAGCCAAGAGGAAGTTGGCCATTTTAATTTTTTTGGTAATTTTTGGATTTTTTTTTTTTTTTTTTACACACACACACACACACACACACACACACAACACACACACACACACACACACACTCCATACTTTAACGAACTCCTCCTAGAGAATTAATGTGACTGATTTCAGATTTTTCCTGTCTACTCTAAAGCCATTGACAATTATAAATAAAAAATAAAGTTGTACAGTGAGTTTTTGTGGAATGTAGTGCCCGTGGCATGGCTTCCAATATCGATCATTTGCCATGAAACGGAAATTTGTTGTACCTTGACTGTACATGCTCAGAACTGTCCTAAACTTTACATGTTTCAGAAGAGTCCCGCCCCGAACACATATACATGTTGAGTTATACAAAGGGAACACAGGAAGTGATGATTAACACCTTTGTGCAGCGTCCGAAGCACTTTGCAAATTCACAGCCACACTGGCAGAACTCCAGAATATAATTTTTCTTTTTTCTGGAAAGTAACCTCAATTTTGGGGGCCCAAACATATTCAAAATCTCACCAAACTTTGCACATAATTGACACACGGCAAAAAATTTCATATTTCATGGGTTTCACTCATGGGCTAGGCAAAATTGCTTGCTAGCGCCCCCTACAGAGCAGCCCGAGTCAAAGTTTTACCTACGTATACTAAATACGAAAAATAACTTCAGTGTACATGTTTACATCTGCACCAAATTTGGAATATAACATAACATATTCATATGAACATATCTATATGCCACTATTCACTCAAAGTCATAGCGCCACCTGCTAGCAAAAGGAAATGACACATTTTAAATATACTACTCCTAGCAGGTTGGACATCACAACCGTCCCAGAAAACCCTAAGCACATTGATGAAGCCATTAGGGGTGGGAATCTCTGGGCACCTCACAATTCGATTACAATTCAGAGGGCTGCGATTCGATTATAAAACAATTATCGATGCATCTTGATGCATCATTTTTTCTCTATACAGGATCCCTGGATAATAATTAAGCATTTAATTTTGCCCATTAAAATCCAAAAGAAACATCTCCTAATTAGCTTAAAAGTATTAGTTTGCATACCTAATTTACTTTATTAACCTCAACTCCATTGTAGGAGCCACCTGTAAATCTCCCATATGTTCTATGTTTGTGGTCTCATTCATAATATTCACTGCACTCGGATTGAAGGTGGTGGGCGTGTCCACAGGGGTTTGGGCGGAAGTAATAGTGGTCTATTTGTTTGCTTCACCTGTTCACCTGTGGGGTTTTTTTTGGGCTTTCACAGAGAGAGGGGGTGAGCCTGGGAGCGAACACTTTCTGTTGACCGCACGCACTCGCAAACACACACTAATTTGTTATGACTTGGTAACTGCAGTGCCAGTTGTAATGTTTTATGCGTTGAACTGTAAAAAAAAAATGCTTGAACTCAGATCGTTGAGTGGACCTTAGTTTTTTCGCGTCACAAAGTTTTCCGCCTCTCAGTGTTCAGCCTCTCGCGGCTGCAAATTTTGTTTTGCGTCGTTTACAGCTGCTATATCCATGGTCCCTCATTTCATTAACAACCAGCTGCCAGACTCCTCTGAAAACTGAAATATAATTATCAGGATGTACAGTATGTGTACAGGACAGAGCTGACACAGTTTAGTCTCAGCTTGTGCCTGATGTTCTCAACCTTTGACTAGTAGGTTAGTAATGACATACAGCTGATAATTAATATTACTTCATTACTAATTTAGCTAACGTTACATAAATAAAATATTTTTAGCACCTTTCACAGGGCCCAAGGATGCTATACACATATCACAGTGACAGAGCAACAAATAGTCATTCAGGACTGAATGGCTGGGTAAAGAGCTGGGTTCTTAGTAGTAGTAAAGTGTCCTGACAGGGAGCATTTCGGATCTCTGTGGGGATGAGTTCCAGAGGGTGGGGGGTGTGATGCTGAAGGCTCTGTCCCCAAAAGTCCGGAGTCTTGTGTGAGGGACAGAGAGCAAGCACTTGTACAGGGGAGATGTTAGCTAGCGCTAACAGCCTTCACTTTTCCAGCCGTTGGGGAAACTACAGACTTTTACAAACAGACACACAGTGACCTACGCTGCATGTTTACCGCCAGACTGAAACTTACTGCTAATATTTTACTCCGCTAACTTTCACCGTCACGTTCTGCCGTTCGCTCTCTCTCACTCGCTCGACCTCGCACACAGAGCAGCCGAGCGTCTAGTGTCACCATGCTCGCAGTGTGCGACTTAAAATAAGTACTTGCACATTGATATTAATGATTGTGTGACACTTTGGGGTGGCTATTCATTCCACAGCAGTGACGAATACAGGGGGGGACACTGGTCTCTCTGTTGTGTGCACTCCACAGATGGTCCGGGCGCTGCACTTCTGCAAGTTCCACCTTTTACATTCCGTCAACATTACGTTATCAATTAACACTTAAATAATCGATTTTTAGACATTTGTTAAACGATTAATAATCTTCCACGTCCGCATCGCAATGCATCTAAGAATTGATTTTTTCCCCACCCCTAGAAGCCATGTTGCAAAACTTGTGAGTTTGCAGTTTAAGGCGTGGCAATGAAGTTAAACTCTTTGCCTTGACACGGAATGTTGTCGTGACTTCAGTGTACATGCTCACATCTGCTCAAAACTTTATGTGCTTGATAAGTGTCCTGCCTTGAACACATCTACACGCCAACATTCATTTACAGTCGTGTGCTCTAGAGCGCCACAAAGGGGACACAGGAAGTGACGTATAACACCTTCATGCACCATCTGAAGCGTGTAGCAAATTCACAGCTGCACTGGCAGAGCTCCAGAATCTGCTACGCGACTGCCTCACACCCCAAAGAGCTTCAAGTGCACGGGCCCACCCAACACTGCTTACAGCTTTAATTTGAATTTGGTTTAGTTGTTTTTCATTTTGGATTCAGAAACCAAAAACTGAAAAACTGCTCTTTTTTTCTGCTTCTTTGTTTTTGGTTTGAAACGACAAACAAAAAAAAACTAAAGAATTAAAACGTACACGGACCACTTTGCCACTGGTGATTGCACATCAGGTACAGTAAATAAAAATCAATAATGCAACATTACACACTAATAATCAGAACTTGTCAACTGCTAACTGCTGTCTAACTGCTGAACATGGAATCTAAACTTAAAATTGCCACGGTGGCAATCTTAGCTCTTGGCTCTTGAACTTAGGCCTGCTAAACCAGAGGTCACTATTAGGCGGACCGTGGTCCAGATCCGGAACCAGACGCTGTCCTCTCCAGGCCGCCGACCTACAGCCAATTTATTATTGAGACTTACTACATCATCTGTTTTAACTCGTGCAGCTTTTCTAGCATTTACTGTACTGGCTTAGCGGCCCAGGAAACACACAAACCAATCGCATGTGCTCCAATCGTCTCATGTGACGCTGCTCAGCCAATCAAATCTTTGCATTCAAGTCGAGTCTGCGTCTGCGAGTGAGATACACCGGAGACGTTTTGGAAACGCACACGGAGAGAGGAGGCGAAAAAGAAAAGACATTTCACAAGAATGTAGAGATTTTTACATGTACATTTCTCCCACGGGCAGTTCAGAACCAGAATATCTCGTAGATCTCCAATGCTAGCTGGCAGGACAAGCTAGAGCTCACGTTTCTCACTGAACAAGAGAAAGTAGGAAAGAGGTTTATAAGAGGGAATGAAAGAGAAGAGGAGGCATTCTGTTGTTGATTGCAAGAGAGCTGTTCATTTGATAAGTTGAGTGTTTATTATAATATATTATATATTGGTTAAGACTACACTTCATCACTTCAAGCTACCCTTTTTATTTCATTTTTTCAAAAAAAAAAAAATAGGCTATTTTAGTTTACTTAAATTTAGAATTTATTATTAAAGTATTTATTATTTATTATCCCTCCAGTTTGATGTGAAAACTGAATATTGTTGAAATATTGTCAGTTTTTGACTACGTTATGGCACTGAATAATAACGCAAATTAGTCGTTATGATGATCCGGACCTTAGCTTCAGGAAATTTTCTCTAACAGGACCTCTTTGAATTCTAATTGAATACCCCCTGTGCTAAACCATATTATGTAAATTATTAACTCGTCGACTGTGTCACCACAGAAACTGGAGTTACATTAGCTCAGTCAAACTTTGCTTGGAAACCTCCGGGTCACTGGTTGAGTCCAGCTAAGACAATTCCTGAAAGTGCACCTGAGCAAGGCCCCTGAACCCCTAACTGCTCCCCAGGCGCTTGCACACAATGGCTAAGTAGGATGGGTTACATGCAGAGAACAACGAATTTCCCCTTGGGGATCAACACAGTATAAGAAAAAACAAGCTAAAACCCTAAAACAATGCCAAATAAAAGAAATGTGCATTCCTATCCTGAAATTAAAAACTGAAACTGCAATTATTCACAATTCTGTGCTTTTATTAAATAGGATTGCTACCCATAACATTAAATATAACCTTGTTTATACCAAATATTAGCATTTTGTTAGAGTGTAAAAGCCAAAGCCAAAGTTAGAGTGTTAAAGTCCAAAAAGGCGCAGCTTAAAACTGTGTTTATACTCTTGTGAGACAATGTGAGGCGTGTCTCCACAGATGCTACGCAGGCTACGAGCACCCTTAGACGGTTTTACGCTGGTGGTCCTCAAGCTGCGGGGCGGGTCCACCTGGGGGGACAAAATCCTCTTTTCCAATCCAAAATAAAAAACTTTCTGTTGCTGGCCTTTGGGTGGCATGCGCAATGATGATGCAGTGAATAGTGAAGACTCTCTTTGATCAATCGGTAGTCTGCTGTGTTTGAAAAAAGTACCAGGTAACAGTTACAGGTACAACTTTTCCCTGATGGAAAACCAAAAAAGGCAAGTAGAGTCAAAGTGAGTTAACCTGGTACCATGTGGTGGAAAAGGGGCAAATGAGCCACTGCATGGGGAGTATGAATGACCTGGGAAACAATACAGACGAACTAAATTGAATGAACATCATTTATGTGGCAAAATAAAAAAGGAGTTTTGATGCTATTGTGCTGACCTGAATCATTTATTTCCATCAAATTCAACTTGGCTCCTTTTTTATTTGTTATTCCCTCAATATTGTTAATGACTGATAAGAATTGAATCTGTTTACATGCTTTTGGCTTCTGATAAGGGGGCATGACAGAAAAAGATCGAGAACCACTGATTTACACTATTTTGAATATTGTTGATGCGCAGGTTGTAAATAATACATAAAATAATATACAACAGAGCAGCTGTCTTATATTTTTAATAGCACCTGGTGTATTTTGAACTGATCCCTGTTTTCTCTGGGTTTACATGAGTCTGCAACTACTGCTCCACACCAAGAGTCATTGTTGGAAATGATAAAATGAAAAGGGCAGGGCTCACAGCGGGCACCTAGTGACAAATATTCAGAGGTGCTTGACCACGCACCACAACTTTGCACTTTATACAAGAGTCGTGATGATGCCATTTTTGGCAAACACATACCCTCATGTAGGGCACGCATCATCAGTAACCTAGCTTAAAAGGGGGTTGGTATATCAAATCACACTGATATGGTTTTCTTTCTTTTGTTAGTTGTCCTGACTCACCTTTGGCACCTCAATTTCCCAGATGATGAGCTCAGAGCTCGGGGAGGCAGCATGGTTGTTCTGGCTTTCCCCAGCACCCATAGTACAGCCGCTGTCCACTGAGTCCATACTGTTTACATCAGAGCCTGGACAAAAACACACATGCACGCACACACATACACAAAATCATCTTCACTTTTGCCAGCAAGATTTACAGCAAAACAGATGTTGAAATCATTTTGGTTGTGAGACATTAACACGACACTCATCTACACTGTAGGGAACAGCATCTACACTGTATTTTACATCACATGCAGTGAGTTACAGTGGCAGAAAATCTTTAAAATTTACTTCCTTTAGTTAATACAAACAAGCAACCTTGTCATTGCTTCACAACTAAAGCTTTTCACTTAGTAAACAATAACTTAAATAACTTAGACATTCAGAATTTATACCTATTACATTCTATAATAAAAAGAGGTTCTATTAATAGATGCTGTGGGTTATACTGACACAGGGTTTGTTAGTATGAAAATAAAAACCATGTTATGTTGTTTTAGTAGCCTCATAAGAAGTTTAATGGATTTGAACTGTGTGGTAAGTCAATTTAGGTTCAATGTTTCTGTATTTGAAAGGTCCAACCCCTAGTAAGTAAGTAAATTTCCTGTCACACTCAACACTGTTACAATCCAACTAACATGTAGCTGATGCTGATTTTATTTATTTATATATATATATATATATATATATATATATATATATATATATATATATATATATATATATATATATATATATATATATATATATATATATATATATATATATATATATATATAGCAGTAGCATATCCTAAAAGTTAAAAGTGAATTTTGCATCATAACGTGTTTAAATTACGCTACTGAAAATAGTACTAATCCCGTCCGCTCTGCCTGGCCGAGCCTGGCTAATCTATTCCTGGATTCTGCTCTGGATCTGTTCGGCTGAACCTCCCACACTCTGGACTCTCAGCTACAGTTTCCCCCCTGCTCTGCACAGCAGTGATATTTTTTTTATCATGTACCACTGAACATACAGTGTAAAGCAACTTTACAGATAGTGCGTGACAGAGCACCCATTGGTTACAAATTCAGAGCACCCCTAGCAAAATTTTAATCAAAACATTTACATATAAATATTGTCATTAGTGTCTAGTCAATGTATTTGCTATTCAAACGTTTAACAGTCTGCCGCAAATTGGGGAGATAATAACATGACACCTGACGGCAACTTGAGGAAACTGCTGTCGCTCCTGTCCTCACTTAGCGACAGCTTTGATCTGTCTCTGTGCTACAGGATGCTCCTCTCTGAAGTGTCTGTGAGCTGCACTTTATCAGAGGTGCTGAAGTTAACATTTGTGTGGATTTGTGGAGAGTTTTTTCCAGTTTTCCACCTCTGATGAAGAGCACTTGTCTCATCTAGTACAGTCCCAGATGGGCTCTGTGTCTGTCAGACGGTCATTAGATTGCAAATTTATTCTCGTAATTTTACGACTTTCCAAGTTATTCTGCAAATGTCAGAGAACACAGATTTGCAAGAGGGATTTCGAATGTGCAGAAAGTTTTGAACATGAGCAGAAAACCTGCTGAAACAGGAGCTAATAAAGTGCAGGGTTTATAATTGAATTGAAATTAAGAGCAGAGGGAATGAACGTCTGCTGGCCAACAGACAGCTCCTGAGCTACGGGAAGCTGCCAAGGACAGAGCCGGGAGCAGCGTGGCAGCTTTTGGACATATAAAGACCTGAAGTATGACTAGATTATGTCTAGGTCTCTTACAACTACGCCGTTTACCCCCAGGAGGGGGTGAACGGCAGAGTTAACTGCTTTTATAAAATATAATGAATAACGTTGATTTATCTTCACTCATGCTTCTCAGGACCAAGCTTCCATGTATCTCCGGTTCCACTGTTGTTTGTTAGCATCAGTGGGCATCCAGATCTCTGTGGGACTACTACTCAGGGTTTAAAGCGAGATAACTGTGTTCGGGGATTAACAAAGACGGAGCATGGAGGGCAAGAGCGTAACTTGTGTTGAAACGTGTTGAAAAGTTACGGGAGGGGGACATAGGGACTGAGATAAGGGGTGTGATATACACTTCACTCACAAGACAAAGAAACATGATACAGGTTTCATAAGAACAAGACCAGAAGATCACTGTTTTGAAGAAATGTTCAATGTGGAAATATGTGATGGGGAGGGTCTATTAAACACTTCACTTCCTGTATTGTGGTGAAATTTTCTGCCACCACCTACAATCAGTGTTTGAAGTGTAAAAACAGGTGCTGATACTTGGGGCTAAAAAATTCATATCATTGGATATCAATAATTATCAGATAAAAGTCAAATCATTATTTCTTTTAAGAGGCTGATTTTTGCTCCTGTGTGAAAGTTGAAGAAATCAGATGGTTAATTGTGGTTTTAAACTTTTCTTTTTGGTCAAAACAACCACCTGATGCCAAACAGTGGATAACTTCACAAATCTGAGGTAGAACACTCAAAACTATTATGATAAAAAATCCAACAAATATTAAGATAAAATTAAGTAAAATCTCTTATTAGTCCCTTTTTCTTAACAAAATAAATGTGTGCTTTTTAAATAAAAAAGTGCTAATTTGTTCGTGATTCAAATGAATTAAATCAAACTTTTATTGAACATTTATTAAACATTTGTTATAATCTTGTCCCTGCTCTGCCTCCCCGGATAGCGATTAGCAGGCACACGAGAACGGGAACAGATAAGCAGCACAGAGTTCCAGAAAACCTGATATGGAAAGGGCAATAAAGAGTAACTTGTGAGAAGTCCCAGTACTCAAGAAAAGTCCTGGTACGATAAAAGTAAAACTACAGAAGTACTGGTACTGGTGGTCCACCTCAAGCACTGCCTATTATCAAAATTGACCAAGAGGGTCCAACTGCAGACCTCCACTTTCAGGTCACTTCCGCGACAGACCTCCTCTGTCAGGCCGATCAGGACAGGAAATACACGCAAAAAATACAAAATAATAGCATGCGATTTGACTGGAAACGCATTCAAAAAAGTTTAATCATATAGAGGGGATTATGTTGTTGATTTAATTATTTAATCAACATTGTAACAGGAAACAATCAGGGTAATACCTTAAATATAGCATATGATTTGAGCCTATTCTGTCAAATAGCACAGGGGTCTGTAGTATAATGAACGTTACCGGCAGGGATTAATAAATAAATAAATCATAGAAGCCTGGACAGACAGAGAGAGACTTCACTGATCATTACATGGTCAACACTTTCTCTCACACACAGCAGCACACTACTTGCCCTAGATGTGTGCAATACTGCAATAAAGTTTAAGTTTCAAAAGTCTAAAAAAACAAACAAAGACTACTGCTCAAGGAGAGACCGCAAATCCGCCTTTTATGTTATTATATGAATTATTAATCATGTTGTAATGACATTCATGACTTGATTTCAATAAACACTCTGTTGCTGCAGCAGAAAAGTTCATTAAAAGATGTCTCTTTGAATTAGGGTTGGCCCCATAACAGACTCTTGCTTTCCACACTGTCACAACAGTGATAGAGACGCATAACTTTCAACACTGAACTTTCTTTTCTGAAAACAGATTTAGGCCGCCGGTCGAGTTACTCGGTATATTCTCTTTTTACCTCTTTTTCATTGCCATACCCATAGGGGTGTGACGAGATCTTGAGTCACATGGGGTTATAATAAAGATCAGCTTTGTGTGATAAGAAACAGCAGAGGAGCACAAATGCTTAACAGACAGAGAAAGGCGCTTCTAGTGTGAACAGCCAGCCTAGGGGAGGACGGGAGGAGGTAAAATTCTAATACTAAGTAGTTATATCACCCCTAATGATATAACTAATTCGCACTAAAACGCACTTAATGAACATTTCCAACACAATACTTTTTTCTTCTAAGAAATACTGGATGTACTGACAAAGTGCAAGTCCAGCTGAGGTTTCTAGACGATGATTTCAATTTGCGTATGCAGGGCACCCCTAAAAAAAACTAAGGGATTCGTATCAATATTGCTGGTTTATTTCATGTGATGATGTTTACTAAATAACTATAGGAAGATTTTTATCTTAAATATCAATATAGGCCTTAAAGATCAGTCTGGCTATATTAAGTAACACTTTCCTAATTAGTGTGATCAGATCACAGTGTTTTACCTCAAATTTACCATTTTTACCATTGAGCAAACATGGTTTAATGTGATAGGCTATATGGAGGCAAAATCAAAAGTATTTTTAAAAAAGGCTAAAATAGTGTAAGACTCCTTAGGGTTTTAAACATATTGATGTCTCACCTCCAGACTGGTCCGTCTCCACCTCGCATGTCCCATGAGCTCCATTCCTCAGACCCATTCCATTGAGCCTCTTTATCTCACACATAGGATCCACTTCTGTTACAGCCAAAACCGTTGCCTCTGTGGGGGTCTCCACCAGTGCCTGAGTGTGTTCTCTTGCTGACAAGTCTGTCACCTGGATCACATCTAGGTTGTCAAACACGCTGTTCTGGAGGTCATGGCTGCCGATGTCATCCTCAGAGTGGCATGTGCTGCAAGCAGAGTCCTCTGCCAGCATGGCAGCTTCATCACCTTTCAATTTCATGTTTATCAAAGGAGTACTTTGTGCTGCTTGGTGTGATGGTGTTGGGCAATGGCCTCTCTGAGCATCGTTTGCCTGATGAACCCTGGGACTGATTTCAACAGGCTCCCATACTGAAACAGAGCATCCATTAGGCATCCCTTGTTCTTCTTTCTTTGTTGCCTCTCTAGACTCGCAGCCTATTTGAGAGGGGCTCAGTAGATGGTGGTGCTGCTGTGCTGCTGGGATTAGCTTCTGTTGGGAGCATAGTCTGTCATTACCCAGTGGTGTGCTGCTACTACAGCTAGGCCGGCTGTTGTCTGTGACCTGCCAGCAGGTGACACCAAGGACCTCCTGGGTGGCTGCCGAGATGACCTCAGTAATGAGTCCAGCTGCCAGAAGCTCAAGATCCTGCTCCTCTCCACTGCCACAGTGTACCTGCATAACCTCTGGACTCACAGATATGTTAGTAGAGTCTTGGATCTTGGTCAGGGCTGTGGAGGCCGGGGAGGTAGGTGTGCTGGTTAGAATGTCCTGGTGGAAATCCTGTGCCGAAGGGGGTGTCTCTAGAGAATCAACCTCTGGTGGCATCACCCTCTGCACACTGGCTGGGGTGACTGCACACATAACCATCTCATCTTGTGTATTAACAACACTGTGATGCTTTGCAACTTCACCCTCTGGTTCAGGCCTCTCTTCGTCAGCAAGGTGTGCAATTGTGGGGGAGCAGGTGACTTTGCCAGACTGACAGGGCAAGATGACCCCTTCTACTGTGACTTCTAAAGCAGAGGATGGATCTTTGACTTGGCATTTCTCCAGCTCTTTCGCCACTGCAGGGTCTTTATGGTCATTTGAGGATACCTGCAGGCTGTCTTCTTTGCCAGGGGATGTTAGAGTCAAGACTGAGGGTTTATGAACTTCCTCTAGTATTATTCTGCCAATATGATGGGCAGCTTCATCAGAACTGTGTTCCAGTGAAGGTACCGCTGGACACTCCGTGTCCTGGACATGGACCTGGGAAATATTTTCATGTTCTGTTCTCTGGTTTGTGACCTTTGGAGGTCTGTGGGTGGGGCTTTCTGTGTCGTTTGTGGGGGAAACAGTGCCTTTCTCAACTAAACCGTTGCTACCCTCTGCTGGAGATGTTCTCAGGGCCACAGCGGTTGTAGCCCCTTCTGGGCTGTCATGGCTGATGAGTCGCTCTTTCTTCCGTGAGATGTACCACCACCAGCCAATCAATGCGAGGACTCCAGGCAGAGTGTAGGGCACAACAGAGCGAAACCTCAGTGGCATTTCCTCAGGACACTAACAGCTACACCTGAACATACAAGAGACACACACAGATTTGTATTAGTTGAAGGATGTTTCACATTAAATACAATTCATAGTAAAAGTGGTCTAGTAAAGATAAAGCTTAATGTTACCCTTCAATTTAGTCTTTCACCAAACATACACTGGGAAGTGCGCTACATGTCATGCAACCCCAAGAAAGACTATTGGCTGAAATATGTTTCCCGCCTCAGCTATGAAAAGAAGACAATTGGCTTTCTAGCAGGAGGGGTGGGACAACTGCCATCTTTGGTCCCTATAGAGTTGTATTGAGGATTCTTACAGTGGCGTGTCTCCTCTATATAATGTCTCTGTCAGTGATTGGTTTTTAACTACAATTACATTTATTCATTTAGCTGACGCTTTTATCCAAAGCGACTTACAATTGCTATACATGTCCTCTGGAGCAACGGTGGGTTAAGTGTCTTGCTCAGGGACACAATGGTCGATGTCTCACAGTGGGAATCGAACCCAGGCCTCCCACACAAACGTCAAGCATCTTATCTATGCACCATCACCACCCCTAAACTAAATCAGAACTAAGAACACATAGAAACGGTCTCTAGAATCTGCACTCCACTGCAGTTTTTCCCATTCATTGATTTGTGGCGACAACACAATATAAATGCTTACCACCCCAGACTATATACTATTTAAATTCATAATTCATTGCATACAATCATTAAGAAAACCCCTTTCATCTCAAAGTCAAATACACACCTCAAAGAATGTAACAGACACTGGAACAGCCCTCTGCATACTCAATCCCTGGTCTACTGCCTAACACGAGCTGGCTCCCTGTCCAAGTTAAAAAAAAAAATAGATCATTTGCACATGCCTTTCCTTATCAGACTGGTCAGACCTGCCCTCACCAATGCATCACATGGGCTGGATTGACTCAATCACATCCTGCCATGCTTCCAGACACGTCTTTTATTGGCAGCTGCTCTTAGGTCCGTGTGGGGGGGTGGGGGGGCTTTTGACTTATCCACTTAACCCCTAGCACCTATTTTTAGGAAAAATGCCTAAAATAACATCCAAAATAAATCACTAATATCTCCTCAACCATTAGGCCTAGATGCATAATTCTGGTCTCCTTTGAAATGTCAGAAGCAAAGGAATATAAATCCATTGTATATTAACATATTTATTTTACCATTACAGACTACATGGAGATGAAATACAGAAAAAATATGACATTTTCATTCTCGCCTGGTAAAAAAAGCTATATTTTAATGCAATAAACCATCAAAACCATCATAAGGTAGATTATAATGCACCTGAATATCTTCTAATACACCTGGAACACAACTGCAACTGTAAAATTGATGAAGAAACTGATATACAACAGTTATTACACAATTTTTTAAAAATATACCTGGCAAATGTCCATATTTTTGAAATATTTACTGTTAATATGTTCACTTTTATTGGGAGTTATCTTTAAAACACTATTTCTCTTCATACAACCACATTCCAAATAACATAAAGCTTCCAAAACATTGAAATGTTGATAAAACCAGTCATTATAAATGACCAAACGCACTACCATGCTTTAAAGGCCCACAGCTTGAGAACAGAACATCCTACAGGGCTGGTTCTGGTGTCTAAATAAAGGTCATGATTTCTCATCTAAAAATCGCTATATTGTATGAGGTTGTACCTCCTACGGTTCGCCAGCAGAGACCGACAAAGTCCGCCTCTATTGCACGCTCTTCTTCTATTAGAGAATTTGAGGTAGAGGCGAAACTAAAATGAACCCAACGGCCTCCATAGGCCGCCGGCAAGATGGCGGCGCGCCGAACGGTCTATGCAAACCCGAATCGCCGCTGTTTCTGGACGGAACCCAGCTATAAAAACGCAAATGGATTACGGACCCGGTACCGGGGGCGCTCGGGACGATGTGTCCTGGCACTCCCACCTGCTATACATAATCAACTGCTTGCCCTCTGCAGTCTAGCAGCAGAGTCCTGGGATCGACTTTAAACAGTAACACAAAAAGCGGTCTTAGTAATGTGTTGTGCCAGAGCAAAACATGTAAGAGTTGGTTATAACAATAACAGTTAATGTGTTAAGAAGAGCTCACACTAAGTCACTTTACATTCATGTAAAGTGACTTAGTGTGAGCATTCATGTAAAGTGACTCTGTTTAGAAGACTCTTATTACTTTCATTGCTTAGCTGTCTGAAATACATTTCTGAAAACTCCGCCATGAATTCAATGCCCAGCAGGGACACTCCTCTAATGGTGCTTTCAGACCACAAGCCAAGTGTGGTGCGTTTACATACAAGTCAATGCAAAGACGTGGAGAGCCGCAATTTCCTGTCAGTGCAGAGGGGGCGCTGCCAGTGACGCATTCTGTTTTACTAGAGCTACTGTAATAATTTTTAACAGTCTTGTTTACATTAGTTGGCCGCTGGAGTGCTGGTGTATCATGAATCCATACCTGGTTCAAAAACTACACAAGAACCAAGCTTTTTGTGATGAGTGATCAGTAGGGTTGTGATGAGGTCTTGGACCACAAGATTAAAGAGTGAAGATATTTCTTGTCAAGTAAAAAGCTCTTGCGAGACTCACGCAGATTACATTTTTCACACGCTGTCAAGGCACACATTAATTTTCTCAGGCAGTGAAATACCAATGAGTAACTGATAAGATAGACTCCAAAGCAAATCAGCTTCGCCCAGCTGATTGACACACCATCGTTCGCTGTAATATTAAAAATCTGGACTCACTCAAGCTGCGAGTCCAGATAGCTGTGACAAATGGTAATGTAGATGGTAGAGTTTTGCATCATAAACATCTAAAAACTGAAGTACAACTTTGCTCTGTTTGCAACAGTGAGATGAACTTTATCAGAACTGCTGAAGTTAACATGTGTGGATTTGTGGTGAAGTGCTTTTACTGAAGTGTAAAGGGTGAGTACTTCCTCCACCACAGCCCCTCTCTATCAAGGTAAACAAACACTAACTATATAAAAGCTTACAATGTTTTTGAAGTAGGTTATGCGAAAAAAGGTTTGAACCTGCGAAGCGCCGCTTGTGGCTATATTTAGGGTTGAAACCGCATAGTGGTAGAACCCTATTTTATTGGTCTGTTTTAGTTATTAGGTTTCAAACCGTGAAGCGGTAGTAGACAGTCAGTCTGTACTTAAATACATCTACAATCAGAACAAGAGATTTCACACTTTTGTGGCTAATCGACTGGCAGTCATACATGACTTGTCAAAAATGTTGAAGCCAATTTATTGTGTTTAATTATTTTAGCATTTAGATGATTTATTTTAAGAATAGTCATTTGGATTTATTGTTTATGAATTTAGCTATTTTGATTAATTAACTTGATTTTGGTCACCTGTGGAAGGAGGAAGAGGCGTGTCTTCTGGGTCTGAACCAACGGGCAGACACAAGCCAGAGAGGACCGACACAGTCTTTGACCTCATGTCAAGTTGAAAAGCCTTTTTTTGTAGTTCGTTTTTCTTTTAAATAAATAAGGATATGAGCAACTGGGGCTTATTTTTTGAACACTTACACATGCGAGTCAGACGTAGAGCTCTGTAACCTGGCACAGCGGTCTTAAATTGAAAATGGACAAAACAAAGTCAAAGACTACGGACCTGTTGGAAGAACCGCTGTTCAAGAAATGATGATGGCGCCGATTTGGACGTTTATATGGTGATAATTAGAGTCCTGGATATGTCAAAGATTGCCAACAAAATTGATTAGATTGCATTAGTATTTTTTATGTAGTGTCAAATACTCCCTCTGGACACCTTTGTGGCAAAAACATACATGCACAATCAAACTGCTATAAAATCATTTTTTTCATAAATCACTTAAACAACTTCTCTCCTGCTCAAAAATACCACATTTAAACATTTAACAATTTGCATGATTTTAACCCTTTAAATGCTAGTTTAGTCATTTGAATTATAAATTATTTATTTAACAAATTATTTATTTATACAAAAAAACGTTTAAAAGTGAATTATTTTCCATAAAATAAACAGCAGGGGGGTGGGTCTTTGGTGGTGATTAGAGTCTTGGATATGTCAAAGATTTGCAATAAAATTGATTTCATTGCATTAGTATTTTTTATGTAGTGTCAGATTTAAAAATGTGCACCCTCTAGACACCTTTGTGGCAAAAATGTACATGCACAAAAAACCTGCTATAAAATCATCATACATTAATATTTTTTTCTGCTTTTTTTCATAAATCTCTTGAAAAACCTCTTCTCTGCCTAAAAATACCAAGTATTCAAAAATGTTCAGGATTTTAACCCTTTAAATGCCAGTGGAATTAGTTTATGCATTTGCAAAATACTCCCACTGGACACCTTTGTGGCAAAAAAGGCCTCATAGACTTCCATTCAAACCACGCTTTTTTATCTCACTGCCATTACATTATAAAATCATGCATTCTGTAATAAAAGCATTTCATTTAGAAGAAAAGGAGTTATATTTGACATTTTTACTGTATTCTACCAGTTTCAACCTTTTCCCATTGTAGAGCGATGGTTGAAATTATTGTATTTTTGCCAGACATATTATGGAGTTATGTCCACACTCCAAGTAAGGAGGATGATATAGCAAGTTAAAGAATTAGTCACACAGGGAGAACTCTGGAGTTATGACATTCAATGAAACACAACTGTGAGTTACTTATCAATTAAGTTTCAGAGCAAAAAAAAAACCCAACTAAACTTTTTAAGTCTAAAATTTTGCCATTTTGAGAGAGAAAAAAAGCATATGTCAGCATATCGATCGATCGATCGAAAAATTAAAAAAAACATTGGACAAAAAAACAACAACAGACATCTGTTTTGTTTTTCTGTTTTGTTAAAGGTAGGTATATGATATTTAACAGAAACAAAGTAAGAACATGGTTGGGGTGAAAGGAGGGAGGGCCAGAACCTTTGAATCAGGAGACTGTTGTGTTTGTGTCCCGTGTGAAACAAAAAGTCAGTATTATGGTACATATTTTTACATTTAATTTTATATAAGGATATTTCTTTTCTGGCCAGATCACATATCATATCAACCACTGTTTCCTCTAGGATGTTTTTCAGCTGCGGGGGGGACATTGCTTGTGTCCATGAAATCATAAAGTTGATTTGATTGCATTAGTATTTTTTATGTAGTGTCAGATTTAAAAATGTGCACCCTCTAGACACCTTGTGGCAAAAATGTACACAAAGCGTACTGCCAGAATTTACTGCCAGAATAAATTCCTCCACTGGTGTTCAACCAGGGTGCGAACTACAGGGGAGCCAGGATGGGGGAGCTTAGCTCCTCTAAATATACATCAGCTCCCCTGAAAGCATGATGATATTTTGGGGGGTCTTAAAATATTGACAGCATGCTTTATAGTCATTAATTTCTATATTTCTCTATCATCAAGATCCATGCGTAAATTCAGGAGCATTCATCCAGCCAGAGAGAACAATCACCGACGGTCCACAGCGGGCCAGTCGCTCCACGATATCCTGTCCCTGGCCCACCCCACTCCGTCTCCGGTACAGGTTTTGTGTCGCTAGTTCAGCCGAAGCGCTGTGAACGGTTCGTGATCGTTCAGTCTGGCTGGATAAATATTACACATGATCTATGCACTACTACAGCTGGGGGCTCTCCGCAGCGCCACACAACTACTTTCAATATTCTTCCCTCTCACAGAGAAAAAAAAGGTCGGTCACTAAGCTGTTGTGTGACGTTATTATTATAATAATAAGACAAATAAGACAAACATGCCTGATACTTTCACAGCCAGGCCTACATGCTTGCAGCTATTAATGATGCAGCAGTAAGAATCAGTGTGTAATAATCCTCCTCCACCCGGCAAAAGAGTGAAAAAAAAGGGAGCTCCCCCAAAAGCCATGTTCACACACTGCGTTCACCGTCACTTTCTGCCCACTCGGACAATCAAACACTAGCTACGCATCTCGTGATTCAGAGTTACGCTGCTGTCTGTCACGTATGTTCTGGATAGAATGAGGAGAGGAAGCGGGCCGAGCATTGAGTGCCGTGACATGCTCGCACAGTGTGAGAGTGAAAACATTTGTAGCGCATAGTTTAATGATCGTGGGAAATTTTAGGTGCAGCGGTCGTGATTCAGGAGTGGCGGACCGCTGCTGCTAAATGCATATAGCAGAAACACTATCAACTGTGGTGAATATGATTGTAGAACTCAGCACTATATTACAGTCATATGCGAAAAAATAAATTCAAGAAAATGTAGGCTACTTGTTTTGCAAGATCACATCAAACTGGGTTCAAACTCACTAGAGCAAAAACAATTCCTTGTTGTGGCGCATTGCTTTGCTTAGGAGCCACTCAAACACTCAAAATTCTCTAGTTTCTAGATTAATTACATCAGCAACAAGGAAGCAGAAGCTCCTGATTTTACGCATAATCTACGTGCTACTGGAGCTGGAGGATCTCTGCAGCGGCTCGCAACTTTCTAAATTCTCCCATCTCACAAAGAAAATAAAGGTCAGGTCGAAACAGTGTAGGGAGGCTGAAGGAAAATTACCTGAACATTTTAATCCGTGTATGATTCGTTAATATACAGCTCAGCAAATTAACTAATAATAATTTGTGTCTTAATCTTAAAAAAACAAGAAGAAATCTTAAAAAACCCAGAGCATTCTCAGGAAAGCGTTCCTGTTCCAGTTGCTAGTGAGTTTCAAACTTAACGTTGAGCCAATATTATATAGCTGCAGCTATAATATTGTCCTGTTTTTCTAAATATCCACTCATGTTGATGTTCAAGCTCATCTTAATTACATTTAATCAGGCACAGCCATGGCCCAAGTGTATCTGCTGCATGTTTATCAAGTACAACACTCAAAGCTACACAAATCGGACTCATTAAATAGCCAAAATCAATATTTTTCTGTTTTGGTTTTAAAAACAGAAAAACTAATCGATTTGGAAACTAATCAAATAATGAATGATACACGACATTCAGATTTTCTAAGAGCCTCATTTGAATGTCAAATTTATCAGACTACACTTAATATCCACAAAATAACTTATGTCAACTACCGTTACTAGAATGCACAAAGTGCAGCCAGTAAGTCTTAAGTGTTAACTGACAGATAGGGGGAGTTTGGAAAAACATTGTCTGGAATTGAATATCCAGCGTTGTGACCTAACGCTATACTATTCTATTAGGAATAAAGCATGGCTGGTTGGGAGGCCTCAGTGCAGTATGTGAAGTATAAAGTTAGCAGGCTAGCCCAGATCATTGGGTATACTCCATACACTTATATGAACATAAACACGAATTAAAAAGTCAAGGCAGCTAATCGCACATTCCCTCTAAGTTACTGCATTATCTTTGACCCAAGACCACGGGTTGGTTACATCATTAAAGCCTCGTGTCTAAGGTCACTTTAGAATTTCATTACACCCATTGATCGTCGCTTTAGGCCAAAACATAAGACAATGCATCACACAGCTTTAAATGCTACTAAATGCACCAATGAGGGCTTGTGCCAGATTGACGCAGGGTTTAAGGACATTTTAAGCCAAAGAGTGCTTATGACTTGCGTGGGCCTCAGACCTTTACGTTAGCTTGCTAGCCAGCCTGTCGAAAATAATAGCAGACTGCATTCTTGCTACTGATGACAGCCGCATTTGTTACCATTTAAAACACATGTCCCTTTTATTAGTACGAACATAGGGACCGCATGAGAGAAGGAATTTGGGTAATATAAATTACACAAAAGGGACAGAGACTAGCTGCAGTGTGCTGATTGTGTTAGAGAGAGATGAACAGGCTAACGCTAGTTGTTCAATGACAAGGGATTACTGCACTCAGTCGGTGACACAATATACTGTATACGGCTTGCAGAGACCCATGGAAATGTCAATAATTTGGTTTTTATACACCGCGTGTGTTGAAAACCTATGAGTGAAAGTGAACCAAGTCACGCTGTGTGAACATCAGGCAGATGTCTGTCGGCTTTCATGGTATTTCCCCCTTAGTTGCTAAATGCGCTCTTTCCTCTCCAGCGTTTTAGTTTACTTACAGTACTGTAGGGTTCTCGGTGCCGCCACGATGAGAACAATACTGACAAGTTGAGTTTTTTCTAACGTGTCCTTGTGGAAAGTCAGTCTCTCCTCCCCACGTGTTGACCGACTAACACCAGCCTAAAGAAACAGACTAAACAGCTGGTCAAATCTCGCGATACTCAAACGGTCAAGTCGTGTGTAGTCTCGCGTTATCTGAGAATGCAGTCAAAGCACCTATTCCACACGAGTACGGAGTGAAATTAGACTCGAACAAACAAGTGTGTATTACATGATCTCCAAATGAAAAAGTAAAATTTCCAAATGTGTACAACGACTCTAAAACTATTTGCGGCATTCTTTTGTGTTTATTTACATATTGGTAAAAGTGTGTGCACAGATTGCCTGATATGCACAGATCAGATTATATTTGCTGCAAATTAATAAAAGAGATGATTTGATCAAATCTGTAAAACTGAAGTAAAAAATCTGAACATATATTTATTCAAGTTGTGATATAAAACTGTTTGAACATGGCTGACTTAGGGTGACCACATAACCACATAAGAATGGGTGAAAATCAGGAGGGTGGTGCTACAAAAATTTCCTGTGGTAAAATACCATACAATTTCTGTGGTATTTGTACCTCATGGTACCTCATGTTCCTGTGGTACTGTACCACACATTCCTGTAGTAACTTCCTGTGGTACTTGAGAGGTTTGTATGGTATTTTCGGACGTTTACCACAGGATTGTACCTCAGCCTCTGTGGTCCTTTACCATACACTCTGTGGTACTTTACCATACATTCTGTGGTACTTTTGTGGTACTTTACCATACACTGTGTGGTACTTTACCATGTTTTCTGTGGTACTATACCATAGAACCAGTGGTATAGACATGCCCTATAGCACTATCTAATACATTCTGTGGTAATGAACTTAATATTTACAAAATGCCCATTTTCAGTAATTCTTAAAAATATGAATAGAACTACAATATTACAATTCAAGATTGTTTTATTAAATAAACAAAATGTAACAGTGAAACTTGTTTCCATCAGGCTTAAGAAATCTTAAGCTCAAACGATTAAAACGTCTTTAAACAAGGAATTTTTTCAGATTCAGTAGGCAGAGTTTTAGTGGTTTACTATCATCAAGATATTACCTTCCGAACAAATCTGAACATGTAAATAAGTTTATATGGATCATACTTCAACCCAAACAACATTACAAGTGTATCTGTCAACCTGGGCAGATCACTCACAACTATTTCACCTTCGACTACAACAGAAACTCTCTCTGGATTGAAGCAGACTTCACCAGGAGCGTTGTCAGTGACCACAGTGAGGAGTGTCAGCAGTGTCTGGTTCATCTTCGCACTGCAAAATACAAACAATTGGGAACAATTGGAAAATACAAACTCTTGATAAAAAAGTTAAAAGGTCATGCACAGCAATATGGCTGTAACAGTTCTGAAACCAAAACCCAAAAGTCTATTTTCTCTGCAAAACAGAAGAATAAAGACATTACTACAATTATGATGAAAAGGAAAAAAAACACAAGATGCTGTAAATTCTTTTAAACAAGATCTCTTAAGACAAGACTGGAAAAAAGTTTATGTGAGTGATGTCAATTGGGCCTATGAAACAATTCTGACAATCATATCAGGATTATATGACAAACATTGTCCTCTAGTAAAGAAAATTGTAAAGCAAAAATATGTTGAGAAACCATGGATATCAAAAGGAATCATAAATGCATGCAAGAAGAAGAATTTACTATACAAAGAATTCTTAAAGAGAAGAACAATGGAAGCAGAACAAAAATATAAGGTATATAAAAATAAATTAACAAAAATCATAAGATGCTGTAAAGTTGATTATTACAGTAAGTTACTAGAAGACAACAAAAATAATATAAAAAAAATATGGGATGTCTTAAATCCTATCATTAAAAAAAATGGGAAAAAAGAATATCCAAGTTACTTGCTAGCATCGAATGATACAGAAATCACTGACAGGGCTTCAGTTGCTGGGGAATTTAATAAATACTTTGTCAGTGTTGGTCCGGACTGGCAAGGGATATTCCAAAGACGGGTAGTAGTGATGGAGTAGAAAGTAAGAAGTTATTTGTTGAAGAAACAATGTTTATAAGAGTGACTGATGAAAAAAAAACTTATCGATATTGTAAAAAAATTGAAGAGTAAGAAGTCTGAGACTTCTGCCATGATATTGATATGTACACAGTCAAAAGTATTATTGAATCCATAGCAAGACCCCTAAGCCACATTTGCAATCATTCCCTACAAACCGGTGTCTTTCCAGATAAAATGAAAATAGCTAAAGTGATAACAATATGTATAACTGGAGACAAACATATACTACACAACTACAGACTCATCTCATTGCATTCCACAGTTCTCCAAAATACTGGAAAAAATAGCCGAACATAGCATTCTATGTGAGCAATATGGATTTAGAGCTGACAGATCAACTTCTCTTGCAATGTGTTACGTCCCAAGGTCTTGGGGTGTCTTGGATGTAACATAAAGGTGTGGCATCCCACTCTTCCCATTCCCAGACAAGGTCAGCTTTAAGCATAGGTGCTCCTTTAACTCCTGCTTCTTAAGACTGAGAGGCAACTGTACATCAAAAAAGTTCTCCACTAAAATCAGGTCAGTCTTCTTACATTTATCTAATTTATCAATTGACGGACTAGTAGCAAAATCCTCCAATTTAAACTCCATTTTGCCAACACTGCAAAAGAAAACTGCCAACCATACAAATAGAGACACAAGAAACAACTTACCTAACCTACCTAACCTACCTAACTTACCTAACACAATGACAAAGAACACAAGCAAGAACAGACGAGCCCCCAATTTATGTTACGTCCCAAGGTCTAGGGGTGTCTTGGATGTAACATAAAGGTGTGGCATCCCACTCTTCCCATTCCCAAACAAGGTCAGAACACAGGAAATACAATTTTGCAGTTTTATTGGCTTCAGAGATGAGCAGTGCCCAAAACAATAATCAAAACAATCTAAGAAAACTAAAACCAAAACCAAAAGATAAAGAAAAGACAAAGCTCTAAACTAGGCTTCTAATATAAAAACAGGAGAAAAAAGGTGCAAACAAAAAGGGCTTCTCGCTCTTACACACTGCTATACAACAAAGAAATCCATATTTTACAAGAAAAATGGCTAAAGCCAACAAAACAAAGTTGTCAATGACAATCAGAATTTCAAAACTAAGCTACACAGATTCACTTACGAAGACTCCTCTAATCGCAGCAGTTTTCTGCTCACAAACACAACACACAGTACGCAGGCTCAGGTTGGGAATAGCAGAGAGAGAGAAAGAGTTCCTGTCAGTGGCTTAAGATGGCTGCTGTCATCCGGGTGGCCAATCAGGAGGCTCCAATCAACTCTACCGGACCAATCCAGGGTGTCCACTAGTGATGGGTGAGAAAGCTGTTCTACTATGATAATTGGTGATGAAAATAAATCATGTTCAATAAGATGGCTGTCGGGGTATCAACAGTTATTGAAAGCTGTAGTTTATACTGTTTATTAGCACTTCTGTGTGACTCATATAAATGTTCGTACACACAGTGCTGTCCAACAGCTGTCTGTGGACGTGTTGCAACAGTGTTTAGTGTCGGTAAATACCGCATGATGCGTTTTTTTAATCAACCGGCGTATAATGTAATGTAATAACTAACCTGGCTAGTTGTTAACAAACATCTGGCCGAGCGAGGTTTTCCGACTGGAACGCCGTCAACTCAGGTGTGACGTCATTCCCAGCTCCGACCTCCGAGGTAAATGGGACGCAGAAGTAGATGGTGGCTTGGTAAGACGCTGACTCTCGAGCTCCGCTAACAAACCTTTATGTTTTACTCTAAAACAAACTCGAAAGTGCTTATTGGTGGATAATACTAATTTCTAACTGTCCGTTACCATGCCGAACAGCGAAAAAACAAAAGGAAAGAGCGTGGAGTCAATTCTAAAACCAACCAGTTTGACTTCAACAATTATGCTAACAGCCAAGTTAACAAGTCCACAGCAGAGATTACGGTGGAAGACGACGACGTCGATGACTTCTCTGTCACTCCGCTACCCGAGACTCCCTCCAACTCTCCGATGCATAAGAAAGGTAAACCGTCTGTCGATGAGGAGTCAAGCAGCATTGTGGCAAGTCTCTCGCGTCTGATTAATAATTGAGCTGATAGCCTCGAAAAAATGATCGGGGCCAACTCCATTAAGATTGGAGGTCTTAAAAAAACCATTGACTTTGTATCTGAAGAGATGAAGGATATCAAAAAGAAAATGAACAACGTCGACTCCAGGCTGAAAACAGAGGAGAGACGAGTGGAAACATGCGAAAGTCGTATCATGGAGTTGGAACGATATTCCCGCAGATGGAATTTGAGGTTGCTGGGGATCCCTGAAAAAGAGCGCGAAGACATCAGAGCTGAGGTTCTCCATATTTTCCAGGAGGTCTGCCCAGAGGTGAAGGAAAAACTGCCGGACGGAATCGACGTCGTTCACAGACTGGGTAAGAGGGATCACAACAAAGGGAAACATCGAGTCGTCATTATGCAGTTCTCCTCTCGCACCCAGAGAGATGCTGTATGGAAGGCAGCTAAAACATCCACGTTCCTGAAAGACAACAACCTGCGGTTTTGCAGAGGATCTCACCCCGACTGACCGGGAAAGAAGACGCCAGCTCTGGCCGCTGGTGAAGGAGGCCCATGCAGCTGGCAAAACGGCGCATTACATTGGAGCACGTGCCTTTGCCAATGGCACTGAGATTCCCCTGCCAGCCATTACCACAGTGAGCACCTAGTATGGTAGTAGTGTCTACTGGTTCCAAAATCTGCCATGTGAAGCTAGATCTCATTAAGCAACTTTCTAATCTGCATTTTGAGTATTAAAGTAATCGCTTATGTTCATGTTAAGTTCTTTTATACTATGGTAGGTTCTCCTATGCTGTTCTCTAAATCCAACTGAGCCTGAGAACAGGCCTGGAAACTGTTACGTTAACTGTTAGTGGAGCTTGATCTCTACATGTTAGAGAGTGAGGATATTCTCACTCATTTTATGTGTTATTTTTTGAATCTTTATGTCTTTATCGTTTCTGTCTTTTAATGCCAGGGGTCTGAGAAATAATTTAAAACGCAAAGCAGTTTTCTTATTTATTAAGAAGTTTAAAAGTGATTTATGTTTCTTACAAGAGTCTCACTGCACCAAGGACGACTTGCCTTTTTGGAGGACTCAGTGGGGCAAAGACTTATGGGGAGCTCATGGATCTGAAAAGGTCAGCTGGTGTTACTATTTTGAAAGACAACTTTTCTGGTGAAATTGTTCACCATTACGATGACCCACACGGTCACTTTATCATTATGGTGCTCTCTGTTTGTCGAAAAACATTTATTATAATTAACATCTACGGTTACAATACTTGCTCTGAAAATGATGCTTTGTTGGATATACTAGAAGAAAAAACACTTTACTTGTTGAACAAGTTCCCTAATTCTTTTCTGATTTTTGGAGGAGACTTTAATGTTGTATTAAACAGCAATTTGGATAGACGTCCACCAAAGAGATCCAATCTAACCAACACCTTAAAGATCTCATGGAGAAATTTAATCTAATTGATCCATGGAGAGAAAAATGTCCTTTATCTAAATCTTAAACTTGGAGCTCCAAAGACCTCTCCAAACAATCTCGACTTGATTATTGGCTTGTCTCTCAGAAATTTGACTTGGACAATATACACATTGATGTCCATGCTGCTCCCTTCTCTGACCATAAGGCAATTATTTTGAAGATTAAGGTTTCTTCTGCTCTGCACATTCCTAGAGCCTTATGCTGGCAACTTAATAATAGCCTACTTTTACATAAAACTGTAAATAAAAATTGTTGAACCACATAAAAATTGTTGACCCAAAAAGTCATTTGGTTCAACAATGGGAGCTCTTAAAATTTGAAATAGGCAAATATATGAGATCCTACGGCAGCAACTTAGCTAAACGTAGACGACAGGAAGTTAGGCTGTTATGTCAAATTGCATCGTTATCTGATAAGACTACTGAAAACCTCTCTGAGGAGGAGTTACTGCAGCTTAATGAATGCCAAAACAAGTTAGATGACATCTAAAGACAAAAGGCCCAGGGGGCTTTTGTGAGATCAAGAAGGAAGTGGTTGGAAGAAGGTGAAAATTCTTCTTATTTCTTTTGTTTAGAAAATTCCAAACTTAAAAAAACATCCATCGATGCTTTAAAAATGAATGGCCATCTTATTACTGATCACAAAGTAATTGCTTCCTTTTGCTCAGAGTTTTATAGTAAACTTTACACCTCCAACTTCTCAGAAGAGAAAACTTCTCAATTTCTAAACTCTATTAAAACTTGCAAAACAATCTCTGAAGACTGTCATGGCACACATTCTGTGGTCTACAGTATCATAGTCTTTAGCGCCACCTTGTGGTAGTTGTTGTGCAAAACAGTAATAAAAGTTGTGTTTTCCTATTGATCAGTTCAGATCATGTGACTAGTAGGTTAGAAGTCAACTGGGAAGTGAAGTGCAGTGTGCAAAACTTTCTCCATGCGGTCAGACAGAAAGCTCCACTCCTCTTTTCTTTTGCGTTGTGCCTTGGAGAGCCTTTGCTTGTAAGTTTACTACCTTTTTTGTGTTTTGTGCAAATATGCGCATGATTAATCCAGAATTCATATGCTTGAATGTAAAAATAAAAGGAACATACTATGCTATAATCATTTCATTTGTTTAGATTAAAAATGCCAAGCTAAGCTAACTGTAGCTTTGTCATAGCATGTGTGTGGAGGCTATTTGTAAGCAATGTCAGTTCATTTATGCTGTATTTTTAACAGTCTGTAAGTAAAGCCAAGTAACTTTGTATTTGTTTCAGTTTTACAAAAAAGAATGGAAAGAAGAGAAAAAGAACTCAGTAAAACAGCTTAATTTTACTCCGGTGTTCGACTTTCTCTGAATCCTGTTGTTAGCTATCTGTCAGTTTGTGCGTAGATGATACACGCCTCTGGGACAGAATAGTAAAAAAGCAACCTCACGGCGGGTACTACAAGACAAAGAAAGCAGCTTCACCTCAAGTATTCTCGTTCATTATCACGCTACATACGCCTAGACGGCATCAGCAACACATGATGGCAGAGAAACCACTTAAGAGTGAAGATACAGCTGAGAAAGGCCAAGAAGTGGAGACGAGATCCATAGCCTCCTCTGCAGCAAGTGGATCAAGAAGATCATCAGCTAGTGTAGCCACAGCCAAGGCCCGAGCCAAACTGGAGGCCGTCCTGGCCAGGGCTGAATTCCTGAAGAAGGAATCTGAAATTAGGATCGAAAAGGCTCAATTAAAAGTGACAGAAGCTCGTATGGAAGCAACTCTAGCAACTATCAAGCACGAAAGTGAGGTAGCTGCAGCCATTGCTGAGATGAGAGTGCT
Source organism: Lepomis macrochirus (assembly GCA_024633595.2). Lineage (NCBI taxonomy): Eukaryota > Metazoa > Chordata > Actinopteri > Centrarchiformes > Centrarchidae > Lepomis > Lepomis macrochirus. Next base: position 35,293,929 of record JALXJV020000009.1, on the reverse strand, counting down.
AGAAACGGCAGCAGAAAGTGAACATGGTGAGAAGATCGCAGATGTGAGCAATGTCTCTGAACGCATTCATGACTACATTCAGCGCCAGTCTATGGAAGAGTTGACCACTCCTGCAGGAGTTGAGCCATATCAACCACCTCTAGAGCCCATCATCCATGAACTCAGATCGCAAATACCATTGAGGCAGAATCGCTTTACAGTTCAAAGTGATAGAGCTCCTTTTGAGAATCTTGATAATGATTACACAACTGAGCAGCCTCAGAAATCAACACCCATGATTCAACACTACTCTCCAGCATCACCATTCACTGTTTCACCCGTTAAGACAACACATAAGCCACCGCTCGACGACACCAACATGAGTGATGTCGCCAGGTACTTAGCACGCCGTGAACTTATCAACTCAGGACTCATCAAGTTTGACGACCGTCCTGAGAACTATTGGGCATGGAAGTCATCTTTCTTAAATGCCATAGAGGGATTACACCTATCAGCCAGTGAGCAGCTAGACCTTTTGTCAAAATGGTTGGGAGAACAGTCGGGACATCACGTAAGGAGAATTCGGGCTGTGCACGTAGGTAATCCCACCACAGGACTGAAAAAGGCTTGGGAGCGCCTTGAAGACTGCTATGGCTCCCCAGAGGTTGTCGAAAAGTCTCTCTTTGACAGGATTGAAAGCTTTCCACGGATCGGCAACAAGGATGCTGTTAAACTTAGGGAGCTTGGAGATCTCCTACAGGAAGTGGAGTCCGCTAAATATGAAGGTTACTTACCTGGACTAACCTACCTTGACACCGCTCGTGGTGTCGCACCCATCGTAGAGAGGCTGCCTTATGGTCTTCAGGATAAGTGGATGGTTCAAGGTTCTCAGTACAAAGCTGAACATCGTGTTGCCTTTCCTCCATTCTCGTTCTTCTGTGAATTTGTTTGTAGAGAGGCAAGGACACGCAATGATCCAAGCTTTGCTCTGTCATCAGGAAACCAAAATTTGGCAAAACTGGAGCAGCCAGCTAAAAGGCAATGGAAAAGCTCAGTCTACAGCCACAAGACAGAGGTCTTGCCAGATTATGTGGGTCAGATGATCAGTGTAAGTAGTGGTTCTGATGATGTTGACAAGAAATGCCCACTTCATAAGAAACCTCATCCCCTCAGGCGTTGCAGGAGGTTTAGGAGCAAACCTATAGAGGAGCGTAAGACATTTTTAAAGGAGAATGGCATATGCTTCAGATGTTGTGCTACAACCACTCATCTGGCCAGGAACTGCAAAGCAGGCATCAAATGTCTAGAATGTGACAGTGATACTCATATTGCAGCTCTCCATCCAGGACCACCCCCTTTAACCACAACTAAGCATGGCGGGGAGGGAGAAGCTGGAACGCTTCAACCTGCTATCACTTCTAAGTGCACTGAGGTTTGTGGGGATGGTAGAAGTACAAGGTCCTGCTCCAAGATCTGTCTAACTAGGGTTTACCCAGATGGCTATCCAGAGAAGGCAATCAAGCTCTATGTGATCCTAGATGACCAGAGCAATCGATCGCTTGCAAGAACAGAGTTCTTCAACCTTTTGAATGTTAAGGGAGCGAGTTCGGCATACACCCTACGCACCTGCGCAGGTGTGATGGAGACCACAGGGAGAAGGGCTACAGGTTTCATTGTGGAATCCTTAGATGGAGCGACAAAGGTAAAACTGCCGACTTTGACTGAATGCAACAATATGCCCAATGACAGGACCGAAATACCAACTCCTGAGGCAGCACAGTGGCATGCACACCTAAAGCCCATTGCTCATTGCATTCCACCACTGGATCCAGAAGCCCAGATTCTTGTGCTCCTGGGTCGTGACATACTCCAGGTCCACAAAGTGCGGGAGCAAAGAAATGGACCCAGCAACACCCCCTACGCACAGAGACTCGATCTAGGCTGGGTTGTGGTAGGAGACGTATGCCTAGGATCAGTCCACAAGTCTGCAGTTGTGAGTACTTTCCGCACACATGTACCTGACAATGGATGTCCTTCTCTTCTTCCTCCATGTCCTAACCGGTTCTGTGTCAAGGAGAAGTTTAGCGCCAAGTCCCCGCCTGAACTCTCTCTCATGTGACACTCTCATCTTTGACGACTGTGCCATAGGAGCCACCATCTTTGAAAGATCAGAGAATGATGATAAAGTTGGACTGTCTGTCGAAGATAGACACTTTTTGGACATCATGGACAGAGAGATGGTGATGGATGACAGCAACAGCTGGGTGGCGCCACTCCCATTCAGAACACCACGCCAGCGACTCCCAAATAATAGAGACCAGGCATTAACACGCCTAACTTCTCTTCTACACACACTGGAAAAGAAGCCTGAGATGAAGACTCACTTTGTGACCTTTATGAAGAACATCTTTGATCGTGACCATGCTGAGGTAGCCCCTCCTCTCCAAGAAGGCCAGGAGTGTTGGTACTTGCCTTTCTTCGGGGTATATCATCCACAGAAGTCGGGTGAGATAAGAGTTGTCTTCGACTCCAGTGCACGAAAGCAAGGCATCTCTCTAAACGATGTTCTTCTTTCAGGGCCAGACTTAAACAACAGTCTACTCGGAGTCCTATTGTGTTTTCGACGGGAACTAGTGGCTGTGACTGCAGACATCGAACAGATGTTCCACAGTTTCATTGTAAGAGAGGACAGTAGAGACTTTCTTCGGTTTCTTTGGTTTAAAGATAATGATACCAACAAGGAGATCGTTGAATACCGTATGAACACGTGTTCGGGAACAGTCCGTCCCCTGCCGTGGCCATTTATGGTCTTCGACGTGCAGCTGCATATGGTGAAAAAGAGTATGGTTCAGATACCAAGCAATTTGTGGAGAGGGAGTTTTATGTCGATGACGGACTTCTGTCTATGCCCACAGCTGCTGAAGCCATTGATCTGTTAGCACGGACACAGGAGATGCTCGCTATCTCAAATCTGAGACTCCACAAGTTTGCTTCCAATAGCAAGGAAGTAATGGATGCATTCCCTATTGAAGACCGTGCAAAAGGACTTAAAAACCTTAACCTGGAGGTTGACCCTACTCCTATCCAACGTAGCCTCGGACTTAGCTGGGACCTGATGAAGGATGTATTTGTCTTCCGTGTAGCTGACACCAAGAGGCCTTTTACACGTAGAGGGATACTTGCCAGTCTCTTATAGTCTCTTCGATCCGCTCGGGTTTGTTGCACCCATCACCATTCAGGGAAAGTTCCTGCTACATGAATTATCAAGTGTTGCCCTTGACTGGGATTCCCCCCTTCCTGTGGAGAAGGAAGAACAATGGAACACTTGAAGGAAATCACTGCATGATCTTGAGCAGTTGGAGATTTCTAGACCATATGCTATCACCACCCTCTTTACAGCCTTAAGGAAGGAACTTCATATTTTCGCAGATGCGTCTGTCAAGGCAATTGCGGCAGTAGCATATCTCTGTGTCATTGGCAAGGATGGAGCATGTCACACTGGATTTGTCCTTGGTAAGACGAAGCTAGCTCCACAAGCAGCGCGCACCATTCCCAGACTGGAACTTGGAGCAGCTGTTTTAGCTGTAGAGATAGCAGAGATTGTTACAAGTGAACTGGACTTCAACCTAGATGCTGTGGAGTTCTACACAGATAGCAGAGTTGTTCTGGGATATATTTATAACCAGACAAGACGTTTCTATGTTTACGTCAGCAACAGAGTACAGTGTATCAGGGAGGTTTAAAGCCCATCACAATGGCATTATGTTTCTACAAAGCATAACCCTGCAGACCATGTTGAGCATGGTCATGGTTGAGCATCACCACCTGGCTAACAGGACCTGCTTTCTTGTCACATAGTGAAAAGTGCACTATTGCACTAAGCCTCGCACAGTGGAGGAACGACTGCAAGCAGAAGCAGTTGTAATCAAGTGTGTGCAGAGAGAAGCCTACAAAGAAGAGCTTGCCTGCATTGGTGCAGGAAAAGACATTCCAAGGAGCAGTGTTCTGAAAAAATTGGACCCTTACCTGGACGAGGGAGGCCTTCTCAGGATCGGAGGACGACTGAAGCATGCTGCTTTGGACTTCAAGGAAAAGTTTCCTGTAATTATTCCAGGTTACAGCCATGCTGCAAAACTGCTCGTGGAACACTACCATGATCGAGTTAAGCATCAGAGTCGTACGTTCACTGAAGCTGCACTGCAGGATATTGGATTGTTGGTGTTAAGAAGCGTATCAAAAGCATCCTTTACAAATGTGTGACCTGTCACAAGCTTCGTGGGAAGGTAACCCAGCAAAAAATGGCAGACTTACCCATTGATCGAGTACTGAACCGCCATTCACATATGTTGGGCTTGACGTGTTTGGCCCTTGGACAGTTGTCACAAGACTTACACGAGGAGGTCAGGCACAAAGCCAGAGGTGGGCTGTTCTCTTCACCTGTATGAGTTGTCGTGCCATACATATCGAGCTGATCAACTGCATGGATTCATCCACCTTTATAAATGCCCTGAGGAGGTTTTTTGTTCTGCGAGGACCTGCCAAACAGATCCGTTCAGATTGCGGAACCAATTTCTTAGGGGCCTGCAAAGAGCTGGAAATCCTGCTGACTGATCCTCATGAGCCCAGAGTGAGGAGGTACCTCAGTGAAGAGGGTTGTTCATGGATTTTCAATCCGCCCCATGCATCACACATGGGGGGGGCTTGGGAGCGGATGATAGGGGTTTCTAGACGCATATTAGATTCCATGCTGCAGCAGACCAGCCCCTCTCGCTTGACGCATGATGTGCTGTCTACCCTGATGACTTTAAGGAATCTGACCTCCACAGGCAACAATGGAGGCAGGTACAGCACTTAGCAGACACTTTCTGGAGCAGGTGGAAACGGGAATACCTGTCAGTGCTTCAAAGTCGGAGCAAATGGCAAGAGGATCAGCAAAACCTGAAGGAGGGTGATGTAGTCTTTCTAAAAGATTCTCAAGCCAAACGCAATGAATGGCCTATGGCCATTGTGATGAATGGCCTATGGCCATTGTGACCAAGGCATTTGCTTGCAGTGATGGAAGAGTCCGAAAAGTAGAGCTCAGGGTCGCCAGACATAGAACTGTCAAGACGTTCCTCAGACCTGTTTCAGATGTCAACCAAGGACAGATAGATGAAGTCTTTCATGTGGACATTCCCTTGGATCTTGGTTCATTATGTAATGGTATCCAATTGATACCAGGCGGGGAGTGTCATGGCACACATTCTGTGGTCTACAGTATCAGTCTTTAGCGCCACCTTGTGGTAGTTGTTGTGCAAAACAGTAATAAAAGTTGTGTTTTCCTATTGATCAGTTCAGATCATGTGACTAGTAGGTTAGAAGTCAACTGGGAAGTGAAGTGCAGTGTGCAAAACTTTCTCCATGCGGTCAGACAGAAAGCTCTACTCCTCTTTTCTTTTGCGTTGTGCCTTGGAGAGCCTTTGCTTGTAAGTTTACTACCTTTTTTGTGTTTTGTGCAAATATGCACATGATTAATCCAGAATTCATATGCTTGAATGTAAAAATAAAAGGAACATACTATGCTATAATCATTTCATTTGTTTAGATTAAAAATGCCAAGCTAAGCTAACTAGGCAGTGGGCCAAGTCTGTTTTTCTCCTTTAGTTTTCGATTTGATAGATCTCCTCCAGGGAACTGGTTCATTTTTTGTATGTGTCTATATAAATTGTTGTGGAGCACATTACTGCTTGTTTCCAACGTTAATTGTTGCACATTAAAAATATATCGTGATATAATCTCGCTAGCTAACCACAAAATGTTAGCCGGAGTAACAACCAATCAAAGCTTGTGTTGTTACCTTGTCAACTTGCGTTGGCCAGTCACGTCATTGTTTAAACTGGTGCCCGAAGACCGGTGAAGAACGGTGCTCTGAACTCACTTTAGGTGCAGCCTCCGCTCTTAAGTCCACCCTGCTGCCAGACTGGAAATGATATGCTGACTTTTTCGTCCTGAAAGCACGTAACTTCTCCGTTGTTTTGGCTACAGTGTATGGCTGCACCACACATCGTGGCAACGGTAGGTAACTGACTGGCACTACCTGAAACATTGTAAAACATCCAAAAGCATGGGGTCTATGTTCACTGCCAAAAAAAAGCTAACGTTACTGCAATCAGTATTTGTGCAACTAAAAAAGCAAAGTACTGAATGCTTCACACGTGGGTAATGTTAGACTATTTGTCGTTTTAAATGTAATGTTACTCTACTGCAAGTTGGCTAGCGTTAGCACCTGAAGTAACTTAGTATAGTTGAATTAGCTTTTTTTCTGTGGAAACAGCAAGCTAATTATTTAACTGTGTGTTTGGCTTTTGTGGTGTCCAACAATCATGCTGCGGTGACGTGTTGAGAAGAAACCCGCTTGACACTGTTCTTGATCACAAAAGTTTATTAAATTAAAAGAGTTCAGCATCTTTTACAAGCTCTGCAGCAGCTTGGAGAGTGACCCAGCCCAATTGCCACTCTGCCTTTCTGTTCATTACACATGGCTTATATAGGAAATGTTCAAACATCTGTTACATAACATGTTTGGGTCTGCACGGTGAGAGGTCAACCCCACAAAAGGGTACAGCACCACTCAGGTTGCAAAACAAGAGGTTAAAAGTCAAATTTCATAACCAATAATCAATACTCTCCACGTGGAAGGTCCCTGACCCTTTACCTTGCTAATACAGTTGCCACGTTGAACTACTGTGAGTGAAATGCACAAACACCAGATGCTGTTACAGTCAAATGCATGAGTAGCAGATACTACACTTTATTGTTGTAAAGCGTTCAGCAAGGGCATATTTGCATTGTCTTAAATGATGACTATGATGCTGAAGTTGTTTTTTGTCATCCAAAAGAAGATACAATTAAGAATTAAGTTTTTTTTCTATCATTCAGCCAGTCCCAGTGTAGACTGGCTGTATGAATTGATCTTATTTGAAGTGAAGCTGATGTACTGTGAGTGATTTAAACAGCTTCTGGAGTTCATTATGAGTTGACAGTTTGAATCAGCTATGTTGGGGCAGGGAGAGATCTAAAACACACGTATATAGATATTTATCTTGTGTTATCTCCTGTTTCCTGTCTAATCACACATTGGATTTTGTATTTTTTGCATGTGTTTCCTGACCTGACGGTGGAGCCGACCTTAGAGTGGATCCTTTTATATACAGTCTATGGAGTGGAGCCTAGATCAGGAGGGCAGAAAGCAGACAGTCTTGGAACACCTCACTTGGGTGATGTAAGCAGCACAGGCTACATTATCTCCATGAGACGTCCAGGTGGGATTTGATTTGTAATGGTAGTTTGCTAACGGTACATAGAATTCCTGCATAGAATTACCCCTCACATTTATTCATGACGCTGACGCTTTTATCCAATTTATTTATTTATTTAGTGCGATATATGAGGTTGCACACCTCTGGAGCAGCTAGGTCATGTGTTTTATTCACTGCTTCATCACCACCCCCTCAATCCTGGTATGTCTGTCAGGCTTTGCAAACTTCTCCTGCAGAAGAGAGGAATAGACAGTATTTTTGTTTATATTCCAGTATGCGGTCAACCACGCAGGGATCAAAGATTTTTGGCGCTCTTTGATTGGACAACAATTTGGAGTATGTTTTTGTAACATGGCTACAGTCAGCTAAAATAATCCCCATTATGATACAGTGCCTCTCAAAGCAGATTTGATTTGATTTAATTTATTTTGATACATGTTATGGTTGCTTTAATTTGTTTTATATATACCTTTACAGTTTGAGCATTTTTGCCCATCCCTGCGTAACATTGGTATCGCTTGTTCTTACAGTACTAATTAGTTCCTTTTCTGCAGGATGTAGTGAAGGGCCATGTTTACTGAGTTGGATGCAGTGTCTTCACTGACTTCCTCTGGCAGCAGTTTATCTAAATGGTTAAGGGACCCCAGGTAGGCGACAGAACAAAGGGGACAAAGAATGTGTTAATGAAAGGTGGTTACTTTTAATCTACTAATCTCAAAGTTTAGTTTTGGAAGAACGGGGGTTACGTACTGTAACCCGGATTCTATGAGTATAGGCGCAGCCCTCTAAGGCTATCGCTATTGGGGTATACCCCTTCCACGCGCCTGTGCGGCACTGAGAATTTTAGTCTACGCCCACCCACAGCGTGGGCCTCTCCTACGTCCGCACCTTGTATATATACAACGGTGAGACCTTGCCTTCGGCTCCCAAATGCCTTTTCTTCAGCACTGAGAACCAAGGTCCAGTGAGGCCTTCAACTTAGAGGGCTGCGCCTATACTCATAGAATCCGGGTTACAGTACGTAACCCCCGTTCTATTTCGTATAGGCTTCGCCCTCTAAGGCTATCGCTATTGGGTTAGAGGCGAAGCAGGATGAGTCAACGCCTCACTGGCCCATACGGTACCACCAAGCACAACCCACCTGCCCAGAGCCATAATGAACCACCCAGTCACCCGCCGACAGCGGCATTGGTGTCGGCGTGCGCACGAGCACCAATGGCGCGACATGGGAGGCCGAGGCCGAGTACTCAGTACTCTCAGAGAGAGACTGGAGACATCCCGCAGGTAGAAACGGACGACAGAGCACGGGGACAACCAGGAGGCCGCCGTGCAGATGTCGTCCACTGTCATCCCACCGTGCAACGCCACTGAGGAGGAAACGCTCCTCGTGGAGTGCGCCCTGATGCTCTCCGGGGGAGACTCCCCGGCAGACATGTAAGCCTGGGAATGGCATCACACAGCCAGTGAGACAAGTGCTGCGCCGACAGGGGAAGCCCCTTGGACCGTTCCCTGTAGTGCACAAACAGCTGCTGCGAACGGTGCCAGGCGGCCGTGTGCCACGTAGCAGGACAGCGCTCGCACCGGGCAGAGGAGGTGGGACGTGGCGTCCCCCGCCGACCCATGGGGGGGAGGAAAAAAACTTGAGAGGGTGATGACCCGCGACCGAAAAGAGCTCATAATGCTTTTAGGCATGAACGGCAGGTTAGGGCACAGGGTAGTTGAGCTGCCGTGGCCCTGAATCCTGAGGTACGAGCGGAGCCACAGAGAGGGCAGCCAGATCGCTGACCCTCTTGGCCGAGGTTAGAGCGAGGAGCAGGGCGACCTAAGCCGAAAGGAACCTCAGGTCCGCCCGTCTCCAAGGGCTCAAAGCATGCTAGAGTTAGCGCCACGTAAAACCAGCGGCAAGTCTGTGGGGCAGCAGGCCGTGTCACAGGTCGGCGCCTCGCACTCCCCAAAGACGTTTCACCAGGGGTGGGGAATACAGTCCTGTCCCGAAACCCTGCGTGACAGGGCGAAATGGCGGCAGTGTAGGTTTTAACCATACTGAGCGCCAGCCCCTGTCCATGAGCAGCTGCAGGAACGAGAGCGAGCGACCAGGCCTGTCGCAGCTGAGCGCAGGAGAGACCAGGAGGTCCGGACCCCTGAGAGAGGCGTCCCCCTTCCAGGGAAGTTTCCACGGTTGTCCCGACAGCAGCCGCTGGAGGCAGGGAAACCAGGACACGCTGGTGCGCTCTGGAGCAACCAGAATCACCGCCAAGCACGAAAAACTGCAGGCGGTCCAGAAGGCGTGGGATCAGCTGCACCGGTGGGAAGGCATACAGCAGCGTGGGGGGCCAAAGGGGATGAGCAAAGGCGTCCACTCCCAGAGGGGGACGTCCCGCGGGCTCAGTGAAAACCACAGGGCACACTGAGCATTCTCCCTGTTGGCTGAACAGGTCCACTTCCGCCTTGCCGAACCGCAGCCAGATCTGGGCCACCAGATCGGGACTGAGACGCCACTCGTCCGGGCGAGGGCCTCCCCTTGACATAATGTCCGCTCCTATGTTCAACACGCTAGGGATGTACTCCTCTCTGATCGAGAGCAGGTGAGTGCGCGCCCACAGGAGCAGCCGCCTGGCCAAACCCAGTAGCTGCGCTGAGCGCACCCCGCCCTGGCGGTTTATGTAGGCCGCGGCGGCCCTGTTGTCGGTGCGGACCAACACATGCTGGTCCCGCAGCAGAGGAGAAAAATGACGGATCACCTTCCACACCGTAAGAAGCTCCAGCGCGTTTATGTGGAGAAGTCTGCAGCCCTGCCACAGACCGTCCACCACCTGAGAGAGGCATGTCCCGCCCCAGCCCGTCAGGGAGGCGTCTGTGAAGACCGAGATGTGGGACGCGACCCTGCCCAGGGGGACCCTGACCGAGAGAGAGAGGGGGTCCCGCCAGTAGGCCAGATCCGGGGCCACAGGCGGGGAGCGGAGGCAGCGTCGTCGTCTCTGCGTCACGGGTCTACACGCAGGCGGATGAACCACCGCTGCAGCCTCCTCATGTGGAGAAGCCCCAGGGGGACCACCACGTGAGCCACCGACATGAGGCCCAGGAGCCTCATGACCGACAGAGCCGCGACCGTCGCTCCCGGGACAACATGGCGGAGCAGCTCCATCAGAGCACCCACCCTCTCCTGAGAGAGCCGCGCTCTCTGGAGGGAGGAGTCCAGTACCACGCCAAGGTAGGTGAGTCTCTGGGAGGGGAGGTGGGCACTCTTCTCCCAGTTCACCGTGAAGCCCAGGTAAGACAAGTGCGCGACTAGCTGGGCCGTTTGCACCACTGCCTCGTCCTGGGACGGCGCCAGCAGCAGCAGGTCGCTTCTTTTCCAAGTAAAAAAGGACCCTGATGCCAGACCGCCGCAGCGGCTCCAGGGCCGGCTCGACGCACTTGGAAAAAGTGCGCGGGGCCAGGGAGTAACCGAAGGGCAGGCGGTTGTATTAGTACTGAGCGCCCTGGAATGAAAAAACGCAGAAACTTCCTGTGTCCGGGAATGACAAGCACATGAAAGTACGCGTCCTTCAGGTCGATGGAGGAGAGCCAATCCCCCTGGCGCACACTCCAACACCTGCTTCACTGTTTACATGCGAAAAGGTCTCACCATAATCGCTCCGTTGAACAGTGACAGATCCAGGATGGACCTCACACCGCCCGTCTTCTTCCTGACCAGGAAGTAGTGGGAGTAAAACCCCTGATCCTCCTTGAACCCTGGAAATGGCCTGTTTTTCCAGGAGCTCCTGGAGCTCCGCTTGGAGAGCGGTGTACTGAGCCGGGAATGAGAGCATCGTCTCTACAATCCGGTGAAAGGGGGGGGGCGAACTGCAGCCTGTGACCCCGGCGGATCAGGCTGTCCGTCCATTTGTCCATCAGGCAGGAAGCAAGCCACTCTGAGTAGCACTCTGTGAGTGGTTGGACCTGCTGATGAGGCGCCCTGGTGGCCCTGAAGGGAAGCCACCCTGCTGCCCTTGCCGCCGTCACAATTCGTGGGGGGGGGGCAGCAACCTCCTTGTTCCACTGAACAGGAGAGTTAGCAACAGGCAGGGGAAAAGGGAGGCTCGTGGAGCCAACACACGCCAGCCAGTCAGGGGGGAGTGCCTCCCTGCGTTGCTTGCATGTGCGAGTCAATGTGACGGCAAGGCACAGCCACTGGGGGAGGCGAGCCAGTACTCGCTCCACCAGGGCCCTCCGCACTCCGCTGCCTGGGGCGCAGGGAGCACGGGCCACATCGTGAGAGACCTTCACACACAGTCAGAGGGGTCTGTTGGGTGTCCTCCCGTGTGTGGCGGGAGGGACCACACGAGGCAGCGTAGTTGCCTTCGTGGGTCCCTTGCCGTACCGCATCCCGGTGGGGAGGGAGGCAGAGGCAGACACAGTCAGCGGGGAGCGCAGGTGGGGCAGCCACAACCGTAAGCCTGTAACCATGCCGCTCCCCCGATTGGGGGGGGATAGGCAACAGAGGAATAGTCTGCCTGCGACATCGGAGCCAAGCTGCATGAAGGCCACACGGCCAGCTGCAGCCGGTCCACACAGTGTGACGGCAGCCGCTGACTTCGTAAAGACACTGGCGGGCCGAGGAGGAAATATCTGCTTGTGGCATTGGAGCCAGACTGCATGAAAGCCATCTGGCCATCTGCAGCCTGTCTGTGTTATGCCACTACCCTGGTGAGGGGGGGGCTCATCGCCATGCTGCTCGACCGGCAAGGGAAGAGGGCAGGGGGGCCTACGTGTGGGCTCAGGCCAGCCACCTGACCATGTCAGGGAGGGGGGCAAGAGGAGGGAGGATGTGCAGCGTTGCAGCAAGCCCAGGCTGCTTGTTAGCTGTTTGGCTAACACACAGCTGGCTCACACAATGTGTGGAAGTGAGAGACAGCAGCTTCTTCATAATGTCAAGAGCAGCTGTCTGTAATGCGCAACACTAGGTCATGCAATTGACAAAAACACAATTCTCCCCAGCGTTACTATCGCCTGCCGTGGGTAACGTGGTTGGCACACACTTGATGGCGTACAGCGCGCATGTACAGTGCCCAACACAGCCTGTCACACACCTGTGGATGCAGGAAGAGGGACTGCGGCGGTGATGCCGTGGTCACGCACAAGACCGCAGCCGTGCTCTGCTGGGGAGGGGGGCGTGCGTAATGTGTGGAGCAGCGATAGGATAACACTGCACGCAGGGGGGTGTGTAGTGCTATCCTGCCTGCATGAAGCGTAATGACTGCTTCGAGGGCTCATTTGACACAGTCTGGCTTCTGTGAACCAAGGGGGGACCCCTGGAAGCACCGAAGGGCCGTGCCATTGATGCCGTGAATATGCACTTGCTCGCCGTCGGGCACTGCCGGGGGAACGTGCATAATGTCAACAGCATCACACACTGCACGGCAGATTTCTTCGTGAGAAAATATCTGTACAGAGTGTGTATATGTTGTGTCCACACGAAGCGAATCTCCGCTGTCGTGGGCTAACACCGTTCTGTGGGAAGGGGTGTATGAAGGGACCTCTGATTGTAAACAGAGTGTGCTGCTTGTTGCTTGAGCTTCAAGCTACACATTAGCCACGTGGCTAACGGCAGCTGGCTCACACAGTGTACGAAATGAGTGCTTGGTGTGGCTGGTTCGACTGAGACCGGCACAAACAGCATTTGTTCAACAACTTCCACAAAGGGGCAACAAGATTCCACACAGCTTTTCTCGACCCATAGCTTACCAGTGATTCGCTCTGGCCGACGAGGGTCGGCCAGCAGCAATAAAACCGGTGGCTAGATGTCATTAGCCGCAGCTAATGTGGAGCAACATGGGCACACGGGATCGTTCTGGTCGGCTGATCCAGGCAGACCGCATGTGAGCGTTACATTAGCCGTTCGTTAGCATAACGTTCGTTAGCATAACATGCCTCACCGCGGCAAGCTAGTAGCGTCGAGGCCGGCGTCATCGGAGGTCTGAACGGGAAGCGAGGAGCCACTCGGAGACCTGTGAATGGCAAGAGCGGAGCAATCCACCTCCCGCTCTTCTGCAAACAGCAGATCGAGGGCTTCGTCCAGAGAGCGGGTGGACCGCCACACCTCCTCGTACTGAACGGCAAGCTATTCGCCCGGCGCCGCCACTCTTCAGGGAAAAAGGCGAAGAACGGGCAGTGCGACACGAAAGTGAGCGCTCGGCCGGCGTGCTCCAGTCCGGGGCACGCCTCGCAGCGGGGACCGATGTAGCCCGTGCTCCTCGCTCCGTTCTGACCGGCTTGCTGGAAGACATCGTTCTAGTTTTCCGGCTGGAAAATCTTGCTCTATAGACAAATCTTCTGCTCTTTAGACAGCTCAGTGCTGAAGAAAAATGGGAGCAAGGCAAGGTCTCACCGTTGTATATATACAAGGTGCGGACGTAGGAGAGGCCCACGCTGTGGGTGGGCGTAGACTAAAATTCTCAGTGCCGCGCAGGCGCGCGGAAGGGGTATACCCCAATAGCGATAGCCTTAGAGGGCGAAGCCTATACGAAATAGAACAACATGTAATGTATTTGTTTCAAATAAAACATTTCTAAAAAAACAGTGCCTTTTGTGTTCAATTCATTATTTGATTATAAATACTGGCCAATAGCCCACCTCACACTATTCAATGTAATCTTATATTGAATCTTTTGCCCTTGTTAAATTTCCAGCTTTTCAATACAAATTTTAAGATGCAAAGTGTTATATATTAATTAAAATATATATTAATTAAAAATCACATTGTGTCTTTAAGATTCACTGGTAGTGTGAGGTTTATTTTAAAGTACATTTTTCAACTAACTAGACAGACATTCATAGCCTGGGAATCAGCATCACAGAGAGAACCTGACATGGTCATCTCACATCTCCACGCTGTGGAGGAAAGCCCAGAAACGACTTTATTTCTTGAAGTAAGAGTCTTGTGTAAGAGGGCCAGATTCCCACGGCAAGTACAGAAAGAGCAACAGAAAGCATCCTAACTGGAAACATCACTATGGGATGTGCACAGCCCAGGACCAGAGGGCTCTGCAGCAGGTGATAAAAACTGCTCAGAAGATCATCGGTACCCAGCTCCTGGGCATCAGTGATATCGGTGAGGTGAGGTACCCAGCCACAGCCTGTTCACCCTGCTGCCTTCTGGGAAGAGATATACAAGTTTCAGCTGCTGCATCAGCTACTTTTCCCCCAAGCTATCAGGCTCTTAAACTATAATTCATCCTCAGCACTGCTCCACTGAATATAGTTTTTCTGTTGCCATTTTTCATAATTGATTCTTTATTAAGGTAAATCGTCTGCTATGTAGCAGAAGGGAGTTATAAAACTCAATTTCACTCTTTAACTTGTTTTATTGTGACAATAAACCTACCTACCTACATGATGCATCAATACACAATTATTTAAATAGATCATTAAAATAGAATTGATGGATTTGATACAGACCTTCTGTTCTGTCCTCGCTAAGTGTTGTCCCCACGAACGTATACTCAGCTATACAGACAGCTAAACACTCTCCCAACCAAACTCCAAGGAACAGGCTGATATGTTCGATTTGGTAGTTTAATCAGGTTTCAGTGTAAAACTGTAAAAAAAAAGAGCAAAAAGGATACACAAAATGAAATCACACAAAGCCTAGCTTAAAAGCTATATGACCACCATATATAATAGAGGACCAATAAGTCACGTTATTAGTTATTTAGTTACACAGTACAAGGTCAGTGTAATAAAGTAAAACCACTTGCCATATGTCAGCAAAACAAACACATCTGATCATACTTGACTAAATAACAAAGAATAAAGTCAACCATGTTAACTAACTTAGAAAACACATGACTATCTAAACACAATATATTTTAACAAATAATGAAGTTGTCATGCCTCTTTTGTACTAATAAACAATGTAACTTACAGATGATACCATGAATAAACTGTGAAGGCGAGGATGGCATTAGATTGTAGCCAGCAGTAACATGTGGCAGGTCTGGAGAAGTGAAGCACTTCCTGTTTCCACGGTTAAAGAGACAGTTCACCAAGCAACCACTAGGTCACAAACTAATGAAAAACATACTGGGGTCCATAACACCTTCAGTATCTTTTGCTGCCTTTTCTCTCCTCCGACATGCTCTTGCAATGTGATCTTTGTTGATATTGTCGCATACCGGCTGTTTTTGGAACACAAATTTATTTATAAATCATTGCTCAAATTTGGTTTCGGCGAATATTTCTGTAAATCTATCAATACACTTTACTCAAACAGTAACGCATCAATTAAACTTAAATATGGTACCTCACCCCGGTTTCAGTTATCTCGAGGCGTTCGTCAAGGCTGCCCGGTCTCTCCCTACTTATTCCTCCTTGCCGCTCAACTCCTCTCCACGTTAATTCATGAAAGCCATATTCAAGGCATCTCACTAGCTGGCAGACAGATTACCATAAGTCAGGTGGCTGATGATACTACGCTTTTTCTGGCAGACTCAAACCAAATTCCTGTTGCTATTAAACAAATTGAAATATTCTCTGCAGCATCAGGTCTTCAACTAAACATTAAAAAATGTGAGCTATTACCCATTAAACAGTGTGATCACCTTTCCTTATATGGCATTCCAATGAAATCTCAGATAACGTATTTGGGCATTGTGATAACAAAAACTGAAGATGAACAATGCAGTTTGAACTTCACCCCTATTATCAATAAAACTCAGAAAAGGTTCAATCTCTGGCTTCAGAGAGACTTATCCTTAAGAGGTAGAACTCTGTTAACGAAAGCTGAAGGTATCTCCAGACTTACATATGCTGCACTTGCCCTAAAGGTTGATGCGTTTTTTTGTAAATCTATTGATAAGATGTTATTTAAATTTATTTGGAAAAACAAAACCCATTATATAAAAAATACTGTGATGATGAACACTATCGACTCTGGAGGCCTGAATTTCTTAGACTTTACTACCTTGAACTATACCTTTAAAATGAACTGGATCAGAAAATTTTTATGTAATCCAGAATCCATGTGGAACTTCATCCCAAATTACATGTTTTCCAAATTAGGTGGTCTTTCCTTTTTGCTTATGTCGAACTACAGTATAGTATATACAGTTAGCTAATTTCCACAAACAAATGCTGCTAGCTTGGTCTCTCCTGTACAAACACTGTTTCTCTCCACATCGTTATCTCATCTGGAATAACTGTGACATATTATTCAAAAACAAATCTTTATTTATCCAGAATTGGTTTAACAATAATCTTCTTTTTGTAAAACAGTTATTCAACTCAGAAGGTTTTCTAATGAACTATTCTGAATTCTTGTCTTGCTATAACATCCCCGTCACTCCGAAAGACTTTGCTGTTGTAATGGATGCCATTCCCAAATGTGTGATAATGTTATTTAAGGGTAACACTGAACCACTTCTTCCTACCGGTCTGTTGTCGTTAAATGACACTATGATAGGAAAAATATGTTTTTTATCCAGCCCTTCAAGCTGGAACAGAAGGATTAGGTCCCTTTTTCAGAAAGACATTGCCACCATCCCGTATGTAATCCATTACTGGGGAATAGGGCTGAACGATTAATTGCATTTGCGATTTAATCGCGATTTAATAAAACGCAATTTTCTAATCGCAAAGGCGGCGATTATACTCTGGTCACATGACACCCAAGCGGAAAGCAGTCTGACGAAGTTAATGCTTCGTCTGCACGTTTCGCTGTAACTTGCCCTTCTCGTTGTAAAATGGCCTTAAGCTTGACAGAAGCTCAGCTACATAAACTTTAATGTCACATGGAATGAAAGTAGCAGCCGCCACCGCGGGTAACTTGGTGGTGGGTGAAATCGTCGGGCCATCCGCGGCTTTGATGGACGGAAAAATGCACAACAGAAAGAGGCGTGTAGTAAGGCAAGCGTATTGTGGCGATCGGCGCCTGCGTCATACACACAGCCACCAGTCAGCTCAGGAAATATCTGTAAATTGGCGTTTCAAACTAAACGCAGAAAGAGGCCCAGTCTGTCCCGAGTTACAGCCTGGTTAAAGCCGGTGCGCCGCTCACCAGCATTGGAGGCTGCGGGGGAGGAGGGGGACTCCGGTGTTGTCGGAGAATTACTCAGCTTGTCTATTAAACACGAGAGAGGCGTCACTCTGTTCTATTTTAGTTAGCCAACTTATGAATTGAACCTCAAACTGAGTATTTTTAGTTTGCTTCCGGGGATACAGAAAGATGGACTCATAGGAGATTTGAACTGAGATCAGGACTCATTAATTGGTGGTTGAACTGTGGGTTTTGTATTGAGGCTTACTGTATAACACCCTGTGGTGAAAAGGTAGGCCGACCTGATGATATTATAATATTATTTAATACCATGACTTGACTCAAATTGTCTCTCATATTATTATAATTTCATATATCTTATTGCTCATAATAACAATTCTACCTAATTCATCATAACACAGGCCTGACCTACAAGAAAGAACAGTGTAAGTTTAGTCTATCTAATATCACACTATACACTGACTTACTGCTTGTCCGTTTTGAATAATACAGAAGTTAAAGAGCTTAAAAATTAATCGCAAATTAAATCGAAATCGCAATATTGGTTAAAAAAATCGCAATTAGATTATTTTCCAAAATCGTTCAGCCCTACTGGGGAAGATTTGTTTCAAATATCAAGTGGAAAAAGGTTTGGACCATACCCTCAAAATACTTGATCACGAACAAACCCCGAGGCGTCTGTTTCAAACTTCTCCATCGATGCTACCCAACAAAACATTATTTGCAAAGACTAAGAAATGACATTGACATTAACTGCTCTTTCTGTGGACTCCATTGTGAAACAACCATACATTTATTTTGGAGCTGTCCTTGTACAATTATGTTTTGGAGAAACTTTACACAATATATCAGCTGTAACATTTCTGCCCATTTTACTCTACTGTACAAAGATGTGCTGTTTGGTTTTTATGATGTTTGCATTCTAAAACAAAAACAGTATTATCTCATAAATCTCTTTATTATATTAGCCAAATTCCACTGTGGTGTTATTAGTGATGTGTAAAGCCTGACCTCAGTTGATAGGAAGCGGGCCTGGGTACAGGGCATGATGGGATATGTGAGGGCAGGAAGTGAGTGTGTTACCGAGCGGCAAAAGAACAATAAAGAGTTCACGTTCAGCTCACAGTTTGTCTCACGCAGATGTATTCTTTTAAAGAACACGACATCCACATTCACAAGAGTAAATTTTGTAACCGCAAACCTTTATTTAAAGTATTTGAGTGAATTGCAACAATACATACAAACTATTCAGCGCTCTTCAAACCTCAAAGCCTTAAAAACTCTTAACGTATGTAAACTTCTCAATTGCCTGAACTGCTGATTACTTTCTTTCTTTTTATTTTATTTTATTTATATATTAACCCCTGGCCTATGTTTAAAATTTGTACTTGCTTTTGATCTGCAATAAAGAATTTATAAAAAAAAAATGGAATGCAGAAATAGCTACATCCATGTTAGCACATCAGTTTGATGTGGTAATTTCACAGTAGGCATACACACAGGTTCGAAGACTCGTTCTTGCCCCCTACAGTACAATTCGGCTAGATATACATCTGCGCTAAAATATCATAGCTTGCGTAGTATAGACCCAGCTCCCAACCCAACTTTGAGAATAGATTAACGGCGATATAACGGCCCAGCACTAGTTTGAAGCACTTGTGCCGGAATTGTGTCGAGGCTTCGAATCACTTCGACACCCATCTCCACGGTGACATCTGCTGGTCACTTTTGATATCGACACATCTTGGTAGGGGTTTCATTGAAACAATGAACCAAACCAGCGTTTACAACTCTAAACGTTTCATCAATAAATGACCAACAGGATTTCGGAGAAATCACCACACAACAAACAAACGCCTTCAGATTGTCAGAGACAGCAGATGGGGTTTGGAATAAAAGTGTGTTTAAATAAAACACATCTGTGTGTTCTTTCATAAGTAATCACTCATTTAGCCGACGCTTTTCTCAAAAGTTAATCACAATTGCTACGTCAGAGAGCGCACCTTAGGGTGTCTTACTCAGGGACACATGTATTGCAGTGGAATCGAATCTACATCTCTCCAGGCACGTGCAGAGGGGGGTGCGATGGGTGCTTGAGCACCTGCCCTTTTGCCCTTTGCTGCCCAAAGTGCCCTTTTTTCAAACGCGAAATTTCCTTCATTTTATTTATTTTAAATGTTGTAAAGGCCCTTTTGTCAAGGCCTGTCCGATCAAACTATTATTAAAATAAATTAATAATAATTTCGCAGTAAATAAAATAACCCACATTATGACTTTTCACCTGATGACCTCATCCGTGACGAGCCCTCCCGTTCAGACATCGTTAGTGATTCAGCAGCTCTGCCTACAGGACGCATTCGACTCCGCCGGTAAGAGTTTGCTGCAATGTGCTTGTTGTGGATTGTTGCAAAGAGAGCAGCACAGCTGTGTTTATCGCTGTGTGTGTCGCCTCCCTGTAGAAGTAACATCAGCTGCCGGCTAACACGCCGACACGCCGACAGCTGACGTTACTTCTACACTATAAACTAAGGTGCTCTGTTCACTTCGCTCTGTTTTGGGAGAAAAGCTTCACGGGCGTCGAGAGGTCTGATCTTTTCTGTGTAATTTTACTAAAATCTTTGTAATTTGACTAAAATCTTTGCACTTGAACCGGGATTATTAAAGTAACTAATAAAAGCCTTGTGCCTTAAAATAAGTATAACAACACTGGTAAAATTCTGAGCCTATTCCCCTGACTTACAGCCTTCAACCCTTTAAAAAAAACATTAAATTCAGAACAGTATTGAATATATTTACATTTGACAGCAACAGTAGTGTTTACAACAGCTCAACTACAATAAAAACTCAATAACTGGAAATACATTTAAAAATGTCAGTGCCGATGTAAAATAAATAATATTCCTGACATCAAAGTAAAGAGTGAAGAAGAAATGGCCCTATAAGATTTCAGAAAAATGTATGAATTGTTAAAACAAACATAGGATATATATTAGCTGATTAAACAATTATGTGACCATGAAAAGATGCAAAGATTGTTGTGTTTGGGACTGGCTCACTAAGGAAATAAGATACCAAACCTTTAGTCTGTGTTGTCTGCAGTGTGTCTACAGTATGCAAAACTGTGATAATGATTTTATATATTACATTGTGAATCTGAGATACATCTGATTTTTATTGACTATGTCTAATCATATATCTAAATAAATTAACTAACATTAATCTTTTATAATATTCCTGACATCAAAGTAAAGAAAAAACGGCCCTGTTAGATTTCAGATAAATGTATGAAATGTTTGTGAATCTTATTTCCTCCACCTGCAGCTTAGTGTGCAGCTCTGTGAGCGTCTCCGAGTAGTCAGCCTTGGTAGAGGCTGCAGTATTACAGCAGCTCAGTCACTGTGAGCTGGTCCCAAACACTCAACAATCTTTTTATGGTCACATAATTGTTTAATCAGCTAATATATATATATCCTATAGTTGTTTTCATATCTGTAGTCACAGATCACCTCCAGTAGTATCAGCATCAACACAACAACAGCAGCATCCATAGCAACCCCTCAACAGCAACTGTTCCCTGTAAGTTATCAGCCCAGTGTTTTAAAGCTAGTGTTGGGCATTCGCTGTTTCTTTTTGCGTCACCTCATTTGCTGATGTATTGATACAGAAGCATCTGCATATGTGTGTCAACAAGGAAAACATAACGATATATTTCTATGTCAATAGCATGAGAAGAGTCCGATTTAAATTCTTGTTCCATGTGCCCGTTTTATACTTTGAGCACCTGCCCTTCCAAAGGTCTCTGCACGGCCCTGACTTTCATATTAGTCAGCAGACGGTGGTTGACCCCGTAGCTATGTATGACACAGTCTTTTGAAGACTGTGATTGGTTGGTTGTCCAAGAAGGAAAAGGAGTGATTTTAAGTATAGGTTCTATTCTAAGCCTTCACTTTGGAAATTACATGCGTAATATTTCCTTTTTGGGCGGCACGGTGGTGCAGTGGTTAGCACTGTCGCCTCACAGCAAGAAGGTTGTGGGTTCAAACCCCTGTTGCCCCGGCCTTTCTGTGTGGAGTTTGCATGTTCTCTCCGTATCCGCGTGAGTTCTCTCCAGGTGCTCCAGCCTCCTCCCACCATCCAAAGACATGCAGGCTAGATTAATTGGTGTTTCCCAAATTTTCCTTAGGTGTGAGTGGTTGTCTGTCTATCTGTGGCCCTGCGATGGACTGGCGACCTGTCCAGGGTGTACCCTGCCTTTCGCCCAATGTCAGCTGGGATAGGCTCCAGCCTGTACGCAGGATAAGCGGTTGACTATGGATGGATGGATATTTCCTATTTGACCGTTCTCACACACACATACACATTATATATGTGTATATAATGTTGTGGAAATTATATTCCAGGTGAGGGGTTGAGCAAAGAATTGAGTTACAACAAACCGTTGTCTTTGAAGAATTTATTTAACAAAAGAGAATAAACAGAGAAGTACTAAAACACATATACAGCTGGTCCAGAGACCTGCCGCCTAGGGCAGCATCAGGCGTCTGGTCCCGAGCAAAGGGATGCATTATCATTTACACAGTCTAGGTTTCTATGTTTTGGGGAACAGAGATCCTCTCTCAGCCTTGAATGAACGTTCCAGGAGAGGAGAGGACACAGGAGAGGAGAGGACAACAACAACAGCAGAAGGAAAACACCAAAACAATATCACAGCTCTGACATAAACACTAGTAAATGTGGACAGACTAACATAAGGAGTACAGGAGAGGAAAGGTTAAGGATAAAAACTCAATACATACAGTATCTATAACAATAATTGTAATAATAATGATAATATTAAAAGATCATACATAAAAGATTAAATGTAAGAGGACACAATTTTCTGCCATAACATATAAATCCTATTTTTTATTTACCATGTTGTTAATTTGCTATAAGATATTTGATTGGCTGAAAATGATTTAAAAAAAGTTCCACTCTTTCCAATTACACTGATTGCTGGCATGTCTATTTAAGTGGTGATTTGAATGTTGGTTTTAATGTATCAAACATGGAATCAAAACCAAGAAGGGTGAGAAAGCCCAACTGGACAAAGGAACAGTGTTTACTGTTAGCCCAGTTAGTGGATGAACACAAGGAAAAGGAAAATTCGGGCCGGGTGTCACAGCACGGGGCGAGAAGCAGATGTGGGAGCGTATAGCACAAACTATTTACGGTTCATTCCCCCTGCTTGTGCACCCGGGAAGCTGCTGTATTCATAAATGCAGTGTTTTGAGCCTGCAAGGTGGGAATGTCCAGAGGAAACGAAATGAACTGTGACACAATAAGAGGTTCTGAAAGTGCTGTAATTGTTTGTGTGATCACTCTGCTTACAGAAGGTTGTGACAGACCCAAATCATCACTGCTGCATTTTTGCATTTTCCCAGTTGCCAAATATCATAATGTAGTGATTACTTTCATTTCTGGCGCTATCTAATAAGATCAGTCACAAACATGAACCCTTGCACGATCTAATCTATAGTGTCTGATTAACTCACTGTCATCCATTGTCTGCAACACATTTCTTCTCGCTCTTCGTTTTGCTACCATTTTCTCCTCTACTAAAGAAACTCTTAAGCCTCTTAATAGTCCTCGTCTATGCTCCTAACAATTTTGACCTTAAGACCTCTTTTAAGGGTTAATATTCTGAATTACTTTTTTCTTTACTAGGATTTTTTCTTTAATTTTAAGAGTAAACGCCCACATTTCTAAGAATTTTCTTATTATTTTGTGACTAGGAGCTACTCTTTACATTAACATTTTTTATTAATATGGGCCCTGATCTGTAGCCTTTAGTGCCAAAAGCTGACAGAGATCACACCTCAAACAGTGAAAAGATGATGCAGCTGTGCAACTGGTCATATTTAATTGACGTCGCTTTAAAATGACGACTCCGAGGAAAGGACATCTTATTTAGTTAAATGCCTGTTTCCTCGACTCCTCTCTCCTGGCGTCTTCTCCTCGAGGAGTCAATAAGGCAGAAATTTGAGAAATGAGAAAGGCCCAAAGAACAGGCTAAAGTCACAACTGGAGGTAAGCTAGGCTAAAGTTTTGTCAACACAGGAACGCACCCCATAGGGTGAAAACAATGCAAGACACTTCTAATGTCGGTACTGCAGAAGTTTCTATGGCAGACTCAGGTAAAGAAGATGTATCACCTCATAACTCTAAGTAACCTATCACAAAGAAGAAGAAGCTCGAGCACAGCAATGGTAAGACTTGTGGTGAACTAGCTAAAAAACTTGACAACTCATTCCATAAAACTGCAACCTCTAAGCAAATTCAGAAACTCAAACTTTTACAGTTAAACAACTTGTGGTGGATGTTGAGCAACATAAAGAAGTACTGGAAAACACAAAACAAGAGGTTGAAATTCTGAAAAAAGAAAACTGCATACTGAGGGAAGGAGTCGCAAAATGCAACCATTATAGCTGGAGATGGGCACTAAAGTTGCACGGGCTGAAAGAGGAGGCCAACGAGGATGTGAGAAAAGTGGTGATTCATGTGATTGGAAAGGTTGCTCCTGGGCTACAGATATACCTGGAGGAGGGGCTTTACATTGTCCATCATGTCTGCCCTAAAAAACAGAATGGTCCCTACAGATCTGTCATTATTCTGTTTGCACTCGGTCGCATCTGTGATGCTGTTTGGAAAAGCGCCAAAGGGAGCAGGTTCCTACGTGACAACAAACTGCGGTTTACTGAGGCTTTGTCTCCAGAGGACAGAATTGCCAGAGAGAAGCTCTGGCCCGTTGGTGGAAAAAGCAAGAAGGGAGGGAAAAATCTTCCTTCCTTGGCCCTTTTGCACTAATGATGTCATTGAATTTCAGGTGGACTCTGTAAAAAGGAAAGCTAATTTTTTATTTTGTAAAAGTAGTGAGGCTGACTTGATTTTACTTAAAGAAACACATTCCTGTGAATCGTATATTAAGTTTTGGAAAGGGCAATGGGGAAATGGAATTCACTGTAGTCTTGGCACTAATCACTCAGCAGGGATCTCTATCTTTCTACATAGATTTAAAGGTGGTGTCTTCTGATGGTGGCAGATGGTTAACTATCGTTATTCTGCAAGATAATGCAATCTTCATTGTGTGCAATGTTTATGGTCACAACTCACGCTCTCTGAACAAAGGGCTTTTCTTCCACATAGTCTCAAAATTAAATGAACTCTTACAGAAGTATTCTAACTCCCTAATCTCTTAAACTCTTTAATTTTAAGTGGTGACTTTAATGGATGTGCTGATGATGCAATGGACGGGTATCTTGCGCATGTGCAGTGGATTATCAACCCACCTGGAACAAGCTTACGAAGCAGTGTCCCGTAGCTGTATAGAGCCAACTGTATGGCTGCATCCTGGAACCTCCCATCTCACGCCCTCTCCTCTGGTTGCAAAATAAAAACTCTGTCTGGTTCGTCTTACTTTAGTGTTTAGCCAGGCGCGCGGGAAGACATTTTAGCTTAGGGGTGCTACAGACAAGAAATGTGCGTGTATTGTTGAGAGTAACGAGCGACAAAATTAGCAACATTAGCAGAATAATATTTGGAGATATAACAGGCTATTATGAGAATAAAACGTAATCTTATCAGAATGAAGTCATAATTATTTTAATATTAATAATTTTAAAATCTACCTGCCCCTCAGCTGTGCATTACCCTGTGTCATCGCTCTGCTGATGGTTCTCCCCTTTATATGTTCTGACAGACACAGAGCCCGTCTGGGACTGAACTGGTACCTAACTCGGACACATTTACGAGCAGAGGTAGAAAACTGAAAGACTTGTGATCAGACATAAATCTCACAAGCCCACACACATCTACATAAATGTTAACTTTAGCATCTCTGATAAAGTGCAGCTCACAGTGGCTTCAGAGGGAATTAAGCATTCTGGAGCAGAGAGAGGGTCAAACAGAGCAGAGTGTCTCTGACCCATGAGGACAGAGACACAGAGGACAGGTATCTGTGTGGCGGTCAGGCTTCTCATTTGGCAGACGCTTTTATCCAAAGCAGGTGTGTCATGCTATAGCTTCTCTCTCTCTCTGTGTGTCTCTCTCTCTCTGTCTCTCTCTCTCTCTGCTGAGTCGGCCTAACGCTGGGGGGTCACATGTGGTTGAGTTACATTTGGGACTGTTGTCAGAACAATACCGTCTGTATTTAGGTTAATTCTTTTAGACGGACGTGTTTTTAAGCAGCTATTTTTTCAGATAATCTGCATTTATCTTATTGACAAATATATTAAGTATTTTATTCATTCGCATGATTGCCGTTACAGTTCAGTTCAAAAACACTAAAGTTGCCTACGAGGAAGATCGAACCAGACGCAAGCTTTTTTTTGCAACATAGAAGCTCGCGGATGGCACCAGGTAGGACGGGCAAGAGACGAGAGGGTCCAAGCTGCAGCCATACAGTCTTTCCACTGAGGGACGCTGCTGCGTAGGCTCCACGCTTTATCCACAGATTATCCACTGCGCATGTGCAAACCAGAAATGGGAAATAAGAAAACAAATAAAGAAAAAATAAAGACAACGTAAAATCGACCCATTATTTCGTTTTGGTTTCCTGGTTTTTTAAATTTCCCGTTTGGTGCAGAAAGCAAGAAAAAAACCCTCTGTTTTAATATTTGGTTCATTCAGGAAAACAGAAAAATGAAATATTGATTTGTTTTTTCGTTTTTTGGTTTGCCAGATTAAATGGAATAATTGAATGATCGGATGATACACGGACCCTATTTAAACCCAAACCATGATCTTTTCCTAATGTTAACTAGGTAGTTTTGTTGCCTAAACCCAACCAAGTATTTTCTGTGCCTAAACTTAACCAAACTGCAACATTTGACGACTTTAATAACGCGTGTTTCAAAACACTTTTATTTTGAAAGTCTAACTTAAAGTCTAACGGACGCTGCATATTTATTGTTGCTAACTTTACCGGAAGTTGTAGGTTTGTTGTTGCTAAGCGTTGCTAACTTGACCGGATTCCTTAACATCAATAATTGACGCAAAAGGGCTACCCAAGTCGTTAAAAAGTGACGACAAAGGGCCTCAATATGTGATGAGTCGGGAGTGAGAACATGTAGCTATGGAGGGATTATTGGGTCAGATTTAAAACTAAAAGTCTAAAACTAAAAGCCCAAATCAGAAACTAAAAGTTGAAATCAAAAACTAAAAGTCAAATATGAATTTGGTATTTAGGATTGAGCATTTTGTATTTAGGATTGGGCATTAGTCATTTAGCCATTTGGGACTGGGGATTTAGTATTGGGGATTTGGAGATTTAGGATTGGGAATTTGGGGATTTAGTTTTGGGGTTTTGGTGATTTGGTGATTGAGGATTTGGGGATTTGGGGACTGAGTCAGGAGGCGTTGCCCAAAGGCTGCAGGGAGGGTTTGGAACGGCTGAGGCTATAGGCACTTTATAGACTGCAGGGGGAGCTCTGACTGCCAGCACACTGCCATGAAAGCAGGCAGGTGGAGTGACCAGGGCTGGAGGAAGGACTATCATCGGCCCGAGCGCCCCCGGTACCGGGTCCGCAATCTAGTTGGGTTTTTATAGCTGGATTCCGTCCAGAAACAGCCGCGATTCGGGTTCGGAACGATCGCTCGGCGCGCCGCCATCTTGCCGGCGGCCTACGGAAGCCGTTGGGTTCATTTCAGTTTTGGCGTGAATTCAAATTCTCTCATAGAAGTAGAGCGTGTTCGGTAGAGGCGGACTTTGTCAGTCTCTGCTGGCGAACCGTAGCAGGTACAACCTCATGCAATAGCTTATTTTTTTTGTCTGGCCCTGTGGAACACATAGGTACCAGCCCTGTAGGATGTGCTGTTCTCAAGTTATGGGCCTTTAAAGCATGAGAAGGATTTTCCTGATCTGTAATGACTGTTTTTCTCAACATTTGAATGTTTTGGAAGCTTTATGTTATTTGGAATGTGGTTGTATGAAGAGAAATAGTGTTTTAAAGATAACTCCCAATAAAAGTGAACATATTAACAGAAAATATTTCAAAAATATGGACATTCGCCAGGTATATTTTTTAAAAATTGTGTAATAACTGGTGTATATTAGTTTCTTTTCATCAATTTTACAGTTGCAGTTGTGTTCCAGGTGTATTAAAAGATATCCAGGTGCTTTATAATCTATCTTATGATGGTTTTGATGGTTTATTGCATTAAAATATAGCTTTTTTTTTTTTAATCTCCATGTAGTCTGTAATGGTAAAATAAATATGTTAATATACAATGGATTTATATTCCTTTGCTTCTGACATTTCAAAGGACACCAGAATTATGCATCTAGGCCTAATGGTTGAGGAGATATTACTGATTTATTAGGGCCCGAGCACTAACAGTGCGAGGACCCTATTGAAACTGTTAGGATTATTAGGGCCCGAGCACGAACCGTGCGAGGACCCTATTGAAATTGTAAGGATTATATTTTTAGGGCCCGAGCACTAACGGTGCGAGGACCCTATTGAAATTGTAAGGATTATTTTTTTTTTTTTTTTTTTCTTTCTTTATTTTTCTGCAAAGTAAGCTCACTTTTCGCGGTCGCAACATGCTCGAAAACTCACCAAATTTGGCACGCATGTCAGGACTGGTGAAAAATTTCATATTTTGTAGGTTTCGCGGATGGGCGGGGCAAAATGGCTCGCTAGCGCCACCTAGAAAATTGGAAAAAATTAGCCCCTCGTCCAGGTTCGACCTACATGCACGAAACTCGGTGGGGACGTGTATCATATGAAGACGCACAAAAAAGCCTCAAGAACCCATACCCGAAACTCAACAGGAAGTCCGCCATTTTGAGTTTGGCGGACATTTTCGGACGATTTGCACACTCCGTACTTTAAGGAACTCCTCCTAGGGATTTAGTCGGATCGACTTCAAATTTCTGCTGTGCCTTCTAAAGGCATTCACGATGTAAAGTTGTGCTATCTGCGCTTATATGTCAATGGGCGTGTCTGTGGCGTGGCGTCAAAGATCAACTCTTCGCCATGACACAGGAAGTGGTTGTAACTTCTCTGTACATGCTCACATCTGCACCAAACTTTACATGTAGGATAAGGGTCCTGCCCTGAACAAATCTATATGCCGACATTCACCCATAGTCATAGCGCCACCTGCTGGCAACAGGAAGTGAGGTACAAAACCTTCATGCAACGTCCGAAGCGCGTAGCAAATGCACAGACGCACCGGCAGAGCTCCAGAATATGCAACGCGGCCGCATCACACCCCGACGCGCTACAGTTGCGAGGGCCCGCCCATCGCTGCTTGCAGCTTTAATTAGGGCCCGAGCACTAACGGTGCGAGGACCCTATTGAAATTGTAAGGATTATTTTTAGGGCCCGAGCACTAACAGTGCGAGGACCCTATTGAAACTGTTAGGATTATTTTTTTATTTTTTTTTTTTCTTTATTATTTTTCTGCAAAGTAAGCCCCATTTTCGTGGCCGCAACATGCTCGAAAACTCACCAAATTTGGCACACGTGTCAGGACTGGTGAAAAATTTCGTATTTTGTGGGTTTCGCGGATGGGCGGGGCAAAATGGCTCGCTAGCGCCACCTAGAAAATTAGAAAAAATTAGCCCCTCATCCACGTTCGACCTACATGGACGAAATTTGGTGGGGACGTGTGTCATATCAAGACGCACAAAAAAGCCTCAAGAACCCATACCCTAAACTCGACAGGAAGTCCGCCATTTTGAATTTGGCCGCCATTTTGGGACGATTCGCACACTCCGTACTTTAACGAACTCCTCCTAGGGATTAAGTCGGATCGACTTCAAATTCCTGCTGTGCCTTCTAAAGGCATTGACGATGTAAAGTTGTGCTATCTGCGCGTTTTCGTCAATGGGCGTGTCCGTGGCGTCGATGATTCGCCATGAAACAGGAAGTTGTTGTAACTTGGCTGTACATGCTCAGATCTGCAGGAAATTTGGCACTATTGACAAGAGTCTCGCCCTGAACAAATCTCCATGCCGACATTTACCCGCAGTCATAGCGCCAACCTGCTGGTGACAGGAAGTGACCTTTAACGAAGCAGCCCCCGCCGCACGTTTTATCTACAGGCACGAAATTTTTGGGGGACATGTATCATATCAAGACGCACAAAAAAGCCTCAAGAACCCATACCCTAAACTCGACAGGAAGTCCGCCATTTTGAATTTGGCCGCCATTTTGGGACGATTCGCACACTCCGTACTTTAAAGAACTCCTCCTAGGGATTAAGTCGGATCGACTTCAAATTCCTGCTGTGCCTTCTAAAGGCATTGACGATGTAAAGTTGTTGCTATCTGCGCGTTTTGCGTCAATGGACGTGTCCGTGTGCGTCGATGATTCAGCCATGAAACAGGAAGTTGTGGTAACTTGGCTGTATATGCTCAGATCTCCACCAATTTTACACGTTTGACAAGAGTCCCAGCCTGAACAGATCTACATGCCGACATTCACCCCAGCCATAGCGCCACCTGCTGGCAACAGGAAGTGACCTTTAACGAAGCAGCCCCGGCCGCGACGTTTGATCTACATGTACGAAATTTCTGTGGCACATGGATCATGTCCAGACGCACAAAAAAGCCTCTTGAGTGATGCCCTAAATCCAACAGGAAGTTGGCCATTTTGAATTTTACGACAGTTTCTTGTTGATTTACACACTCCGTGCTTTAACAAACTCCTCCTAGGGATTTAGTCGGATCAACTTCAAATTTCTGCTGTGCCTTCTAAAGGCATTGACGATGTAAAGTTGTGCTATCTGCGCGTTTTCGTCAACAGAGCGTGTCCGTGGCGTCGATGATTACGCCATGAAACAGGAAGTTGTAGTAACTTGGCTGTATATGCTCAGATCTGCACCAAATTTTACACGTTTGACAAGAGTCCCAGCCTGAACAAAACTACATGCCGACATTCACCCCAGTCATAGCGCCACCTGCTGGCAACAGGAAGTGACCTTTAACTAAGCAGCCCCGCCCACGTTTGACCTACATGTTCAAAATTTCTGTGGCTCATGTATCAAGTCCAGTCGCAAAAAAGCCTCTTGGACCACTCCCTAAACCGAACAGGAAGTCGGCCATTTTGAATTTTACATCAATTTTTGGATGATTTACACTGTCTGTACTTTAACTAACTCCTCCTAGAGATGTAGTCGGATTGATTTGAAATTTCTGCTGTGCCTTCTAAAGGCATTGACGATGAAAAGTTGTGCTATCTGCGAATTTTTGTCAATGGGCGTGTCCGTGGCGTGGCGTCAAAGAACAAGCCATCGCCATGACACAGGAAGTGGTTGTAACTTCAGTGGACATGCTCACATCTGCACCAAACTTTAGAGGTAGGATAAGAGTCCAGTCCTGAACACATGTACATGCCGAAATTCACCAACAGTCATAGCGCCACCTTCTGGCAACAGGATGTGAGGTACAAAACCTTCATGCAACGTCCAAATCGCATAGCAAATGCACAGATGCACCGGCCGAGCTCCAGAATATGCAACGCGGGCGCGTCACACCCCGACGCGCTACATGTGCGAGGGCCAGCCCATCGCTGCTTGCAGCTTTAATTTTTTCTTTCTTTTTCTTTCTTTTTCTGCAAAGTAAGCCCCATTTTCGCGGCCGCAACATGCTCGAAAACTCACCAAATTTGGCACGCATGTCAGGACTGGTGAAAAATTTCGTATTTTGTGGGTTTCGCGGACGGGCATGGCAAAATGGCTCGCTAGCGCCACCTAGAAAATTAGAAAAAATTAGCCCCTCGTCCACGTTCGACCTACATGGACGAAATTTGGTGGGGACGTGTATCATATCAAGACGCACAAAAAAGCCTCAAGAACCCTTACCCTAAACTCGACAGGAAGTCCGCCATTTTGAATTTTGCCGCCATTTTGGGACGATTCGCACACTCCGTACTTTGACGAACTCCTCCTAGGGATTTAGTCTGATCGACTTCAAATTTCTGCTGTGCCTTCTAAAGGCATTGACGATGAAAAGTTGTGCTATCTGCGCGTTTTCGTCAATGAGCGTGTCCGTGGCATCGATGAGTCGCCATGAAACAGGAAGTTGTAGTAACTTGGCTGTACATGCTCAGATCTGCACAAAATTTTGCACGTTTGACAAGAGTCCCGCCCTGAACAAATGTACATGCCGAAATTCACCCCCAGTCATAGCGCCACCTGCTGGCAACAGGAAGTCAACTTTAACGACGCAGCCCCGGCCGCACGTTTGACCGACATGTACGAAATTTCTGTGGTACATCTATCATGTCCAGATGCACAAAAAAGCCTCTTGGAGCGATGCCCTAAACTCAACAGGAAGTCGGCCATTTTGAATTTAGTGGCCATTTTGGGACGATTTACACACTCCGTACTTTAACGAACTCCTCCTAGGGATTTAGTCGGATCGACTTCACATTTCTGCTGTGCCTTCTAAAGGCATTGAAGATGTAAAGTTGTGCTCTCTGCGCGTTTTCGTCAATGGGCGTGTCCGTGGCATCGATGATTCGCCATGAAACAGGAAGTTGTTGTAACTTCAGTGTACATGCTCAGATCTTGACGAAATTTTGCACTTTTGACAAGAGTCCCGCCCTGAACAAATCTACATGCCGACATTCAACCACAGTCATAGCGCCACCTGCTGGCAACAGGAAGTGACCTTTAACGAAGCAGCCCACGCCGCACATTTGACCTACATGTACGAAATTTCTGTGGTACATCTATCATGTCCAGACGCACAAAAAAGCCTCTTGGAGCAATGCCCTAAACCCGACAGGAAGTCGGCCATTTTGAGTTGTGCGACCATTTTGGGACGATTTACACACTCCGTACTTTAACGAACTCCTCCTAGGGATTTAGTCGGATCGACTTCAAAATTCTGCTGTGCCTTCAAAAGGCATTGACGATGAAAAGTTGTGCTATCTGCGCGTTTTCGTAAATGGGCGTGTCCATGGCGTCACGTCAAAGATCAAGTCTTCGCCATGACACAGGAAGTGGTTGTAACTTCACTGTACATGCTCAGACCTGCACGAAATTTTACATGTTTGACAAGAGTCCCGCCCTGAACACATGTACATGCCGACATTCAACCACAGTCATAGCGCCACCTGCTGGCAACAGGAAGTGACCTTTAACGAAGCAGCCCACGCCGCACATTTGACCTACATGTACGAAATTTCTGTGGTACATCTATCATGTCCAGACGCACAAAAAAGCCTCTTGGAGCAATGCCCTAAACCCGACAGGAAGTCGGCCATTTTGAGTTGTGCGACCATTTTGGGACGATTTACACACTCCGTACTTTAACGAACTCCTCCTAGGGATTTAGTCGGATCGACTTCAAAATTCTGCTGTGCCTTCAAAAGGCATTGACGATGAAAAGTTGTGCTATCTGCGCGTTTTCGTCAATGGGCGTGTCCATGGCGTCACGTCAAAGATCAAGTCTTCGCCATGACACAGGAAGTGGTTGTAACTTCACTGTACATGCTCAGACCTGCACGAAATTTTACATGTTTGACAAGAGTCCCGCCCTGAACACATGTACATGCCGACATTCACCCACAGTCGTAGCGCCACCTGCTGGCAACAGGAAGTTCGGTACAACATGAGTTATACGGCATGTAGATTTGTTCAGGGCGGGACTCTTGTCAAAAGTGCAAAATTTCGTCAAGATCTGAGCATGTACACTGAAGTTACAACAAGTTACAACAAGTTGTGCTATCTGCGCGTTTTCGTCAATGGGCGTGTCCGTGGCGTCGACGATTCGCCATGAAACAGGAAGTTGTAGTAACTTCGCTATACATGCTCAGATCTGCACCAAATTTTGTACATTTGACAAGAGTCCCGCCCTGAACAAATCTACATGCCAACATTCAACCATAGTCATAGCGCCACCTGCTGGCAACAGGAAGTGACCTTTAACGAAGCAGCCCCCGCCACACGTTTGACCTACATGTACGAAATTTCTGTGGTACATCTATCATGTCCAGACGCACAAAAAAGCCTCTTGGAGCGATGCCCTAAACTCAACAGGAAGTCGGCCATTTTGAATTTTATGGCAAAGTTTTGGTGATTTACACACTCCGTATTTTAACTAACTCCTCCTAGAGATAGAGTCGGATCGACTTCAAATTTCTGCTGTGCCTTCTAAAGGCATTGACGATGTAAAGTTGTGCTATCTGCGTGTATATGTCAATGGGCGTGTCTGTGGCGTGGCGTCAAAGATCAACTCTTCGCCATGACACAGGAAGTGGTTGTAACTTCACTGTAGACGCTCACATCTGCTCCAAACTTTACATGTAGGATAAGAGTCCCGCCCTGAACACATGTACATGCCGACATTCACCAGCAGTCATAGCGCCACCTGTTGGCAACAGGAAGTGAGGTACAAAACCTTCATGCAACATCCGAAGCGCATAGCAAATGCACAGCCGCACCGGCTGAGCTCCAGAATATGCAACGCGGCCGCATCACAACCCGACGCGCTAGAGGTGCGAGGGCCCGCCCATCGCTGCTTGCAGCTTTAATTTTTTTTTTTCTTTATTTTTCTGCAAAGTAAGCTCATTTTTCGCGGCCGCAACATGCTCGAAAACTCACCAAATTTGGCACATGTGTCAGGACTGGTGAAAAATTTTGTTTTTCGGGGGTTTCGCGGAGGGGCGTGGCAAAATGGCTCACTAGCGCCACCTAGAAATTTAGAAAAAATTAGCCCCTCGTCCACGTTCGACCTACATGGACGAAATTTGGTGGGGACGTTTATCATATCAAGACGCACAAAAAAGCCTCAAGAACCCATACCCTAAACTCGACAGGAAGTCCGCCATTTTGAATAAGGTGGCCATTTTGGGACGATTTGCACACTTCGTACTTTAACGAACTCCTCCTAGGGTGTTAGTCAGATCGACTTCAAATTTCTGCTGTGCCTTCTAAAGGCATTGACGATGTAAAGTTGTGCTATCTGCGCGTTTTCGCCGATGGGCGTGTCCGTGGTGTCGACGATTCGCCATGAAACAGGAAGTTGTTCTAACTTCACTGTACTTGCTCAGATCTGCATGAAATTTTGCACGTTTTACAAGAGTCCCGCCCTGAACACATGTACATGCCGACATTCACCCGGAATCATAGCGCCACCTGCTGGCGACAGGAAGTAACCTTTAACGAAGCAGCCCCCGCCCCACGTTTGACCTACATGCACGAAATTTGGTGGGGACATGTATCATGTCCAGAGGTACAAAAAAGCCTCTTGGAGCGATGCCCTAAACCCAACAGGAAGTCGGCCATTTTGAATTTTATGGCAATTTTTGGCTGATTTACACGCTCCGTATTTTGACGAACTTCTCCTAGGGATTTAGTCGGATCGACTTCAAATTTCTGCTGTGCCTTCTAAAGGCATTGACGATGTAAAGTTGTGCTCTCTGTGCGTTTTCGTCAATGGGCGTGTCCGTGGCATTGATGATTCGCCATGAAACAGGAAGTTGTAGTAACTTGGCTGTACATGCTCAGATCTGCACGAAATTTTACATGTAGCATGACAGTCCCGCCCTGAACAAACCTACATGCCAACATTCATCTGCAGTCATAGCGCCACCTGCTGGCAACAGGAAATGACCTTTAACGAAGCAGCCTCCGCCGCACGTTTGACCTACATGACCGAAATTTCTGTGGCACGTGTATTATGTCCAGACGTACAAAAAAGCCTCTTGGAGCGATGCCCTAAACCCAACAGGAAGTCGGCCATTTTGAATTTTACATACATTTTTGGACGATTTACACACACTGTATTTTAACGAACTCCTCCTAGGGATTTAGTCGGATCTATTTCAGATTTCTGCTGTTCCTTCTAAAGGCATTGACGATGAAAAGTTGTGCTATCTGTGTGTTTTCATCAATCGGCGTGTCTGTGGAGTGGCGTCAAAGATCAAGTCTTCGCCATGACACAGGAAGTGGCTGTAACTTCAGTGTACATGCTCAGATCTGTACGAAATTTTACATGTTTAATAGGAGCCCCGCCCTGAACACATTTACATGCCAACATTCACCCGCAGTGATAGCGCCATCTACTGGCAACAGGAAGTGAGGTACAAAATCTTCATGCAACGTCCGAATCGCGTAGAAAATGCTCAGCCGCACCGGCAGACCTCCAGAATATGCAACGCGACTGCATCACACCCCGACGCGCTACAGGTGCGAGGGCCCGCCCATCGCTGCTTGCAGCTTTAATTTTGGATATGTTATTTTAGGCGTTTTTCCTAAAAATAGGTTCTAGGGGCCAAGTGGTTAAAATAGCATAACTAAAAGCGTACAGCATTTCTGTCCATGTGGTTTCACACACAAAGTCAACAGTGAAAGGAATGCTATCCATCTGACGAGAAAGCAGCGGACAGTACAGCAGGTAAAATATGCTAACATTAGCAAGTTAGCTATTAGGCTAACTGTTGCTGACATGCATGAGTAACACTACTGTCTGTACATGCAGGTTTTAATGCAGCTATTAACCCTGTGTGGCTGTGTGTATAAAATGTAAAAATATGGTGTAGAAGCTGTGTTTCTGGGTAATAGCACCATGCTGGGCAGGTGACAGTTGTGTGTTTACAGTGTTTGTGTGCTTTGAAAAACATAACATCGCAGCTATAAAGTCTCAGCTGGCAGACCTAGCATGGTATTATTACTACGTACACATATGGATGAAATATTTAGGCTCGATAGACATCCACTAATCAGAAACAGAGGACACTACCTGCATCACTGCCAATGTCATTTGACCTGGGAGTGAATTTGACCTTTTGGTCTTTCACTTGTTTTGCCCCATGCCCAGCTGCATCTACACACATGCACTGGGTTGCGCTGGCTCTGTATTATTTGAGGTTAATGGGTTCATTGGATCATAACACAGACACCCCTTACTGTTTAGGGTGTAGCAGTGGGGTTATGGAGGGGTTATGGACCAGTGGGGGTGACACCAGCTCTGACTCGTCCACAGAAAAAAATTCTCCCAAGTACTGCCTTCTCTCAGTATAATGTCCTTATAAGTAGGATTCAACACGCGGGCTACGGTAACCCTGTCCCTTTTCACTGTCACTGTATTAGCCACAACACACTCACTTTTAGTCTGGAGGTTGGGCGTCAAGTAGCCCACAAAGTCAGGGAGCTAATCCGCAGGCCCAGACGGGGATACAGTCACGGTCACCAGCTTCTCACCGAGGGGGGGGCAATGTCACAGCAGTTGCAATAGAAACGTTACAACACTCTGGGATCAAATCTTTGCCTCTTGGAAGAGGAATAACAGTGTCTTTCAGTAGCAGTCTGCCTCGAGCAAAATCCAAAAGGGCGTGGTTTGAGGTGAGAAAGTCCAGACCTAATAGTCCTGCTTGTGTGGACCCCCTAACCACTTAGAACACATGCTGCCAAGATTCAGAGAACATCCCAGACGCAGAGTAGTGGTTGAATTTTCTGAATCTTCTGGTATGGGCCACGCCCATTTCTGCCTAGAGTTTTTTTTTCACTACATCGCGAAAACTGAAAAACCTATTTTAATTAACTCCTCTGAAGCCGCAAGTCCGATCGCCACGAAACTTGCCACGGATAATCTCTGGACAAGCCGAAGAAAGTTTGTAGAGGGAATTTTGATCTGACAAAAAATGTTGGAATTACACGCTAACAAACGTTTGCGAAAAACGCTACTAACAGGAAGTGAGGTCATATCATTGGTTTGGAATGGCCGATCGACACCAAATTTGGACCAGTAAGTTGCGACGGGCCCCTGAGGGCCTCTGCAAAATTTGGTGCAACTTGCCCCTAGGTGGCGCTCTTTAATCCGGAAAATTTATTCCTCTATAACCACAAGTCACATTGACATGAAACCAGTGCCGAATGGTTCAGCATGCTCCCCTGATGCAAGGCACCAAAGGAGACCCTAATGTGCCCATAGGTGGCGCTGCTATTGCAGATTAAAGGCGAAAAAAATTATCCCATTGACTTTCATGCAATTTATATCTCCATAACCACAAATCCGATTGACCAAATTTGGGTCAATTGTTACCCACTGGGCCTTGATGACACCACAAAAATTTGGTGCAGTTCGGCGTAAAGGTGGTGCTGTTATCGAAGCTCAAGTACCCCATTCATTTCAATGGGATTTTCAACCAAAGCACATTTTACCTCATAACTACGGACCACTACATCGCACATTCATAAACCTTATGTTTACGTGTTTGGGGGATGCTGGCGTTTCCTATGTTATAGAACACGCCTCTGTGCGATGACATATTCATTTCGCGAAATCGTAAAAACTGGAAATCCTGTTTTAATTAGGCCGCAAGTCCGATCGACACCAAATTTGGCACGGATAATCTCTGGACCAAGCCATTGAAAGTTTGAGTAGGGAATTTTGATCCGACAAAAAACGGCCACATTACAAGCTAACAAATACTTGCGGAAACACTAAAAACAGGAACTATAACATATCTCAAGCTTGGAAAGGCTGATCAACACCAATCTTGGGGACCTTATGCGTCAGGACTTCCCCGAAGGCCTGTGTCAAATTTGGTGTCAATCAGCCAAAAGGTGGCGCTTGAATTAATGAAAAAACACTGCCATTCACTTACATGCATTTTATAGCTCCTGTACCACAGGACCGATTGACACCAAATTTGGGTCAGTTCTTCCCCGTGGGGCCCTGATGACACCTGAGCAATTTGGTGCAATTCGGCCAAAAGGCGGCGCTGAAATCGAAGCTCAAATGCCGTCGCTGAGCCCATTCATTTCAATGGCATTTTCAAACATGTCGCATTTTGCCTCGGTTTGGAATGGCCAATCGAGACCTGACTCGAGGACCTTACGCGGGACGTCGGCGGGGCGCCCGGGTCGACTCACGTGCCCTCCGCGGGACGGCTTGCGCTGAGGGGCTTGGACCAACTGCTTGCAGTTCTAGTTTAGATTATGATTAGACATATAGTCAGTAAAAATCTAAATATATCCCAGATTCACAATACAATATATAAAATCATTATCACAATAAGGCATAGACATACAAGCAAGCAACACACAGACTGTGTTGGGACTGGCTCACACCTCTGTGAGCCAGTCCCAAACGCTTTAATCAGCTAATATATATCCTATGCTTGTTTTAACATCTCTAGTCACAGACCACCTCCAGTAGTATCAGCAGCAGCAGCAGCAACATCTCCAGCAACCCATCACCAGCAACTGTTCCCTGTTAAGTTATGTCAGCCTACAGTATTTTAAAGCCAGAGCTGGTAATTCCCTGTGTTTCGTTTTCAAAACTGCATCACAGAATTTGCTGATATATCGATACAGAAGAAGTATCTGTATATGCACATCGGCAAGGAATACATCACTATATATTTCTGTATTGATATTTTGAGAACAGCCCCATTTAAATCCTTGTTCCATGTGCCCATTTTATAGTTTGTGCAAAGGTCCTGGTGTTGAAATAGCTTGGTATTTGAGTGGATTGAATTCCATCAGATTAAGGCTCCGGCAGCAAGGTTAAACATGCACACGGAGAGAAAGAGAGAGAAATGCATGCCTTCACAGTAACTTATTACATTAATATATAAATTATCATCTCTCAAATCAGGACACCAGGAAACATTGCAAAAGAGCCACTTAAGTTGTTGAGGATATTCTTACATCAGCTCAGTCTAAAATTGGTAGGTCCTTGGACGCATCGAGGCTCCTCCTCAACCTCCAACCACCATGAATAATTTCATATAATATAATATATAACAGATTGAACTAGCATCAAGATTCCGCCAAGTCGTAGCAACAAAAATGGACATTTCTGTGCTTGTCAATGTAAGAAAGAGGGTTACTAGAGCGGGGGTCAAGAGGGCGCTGTGACTACTCGCACTCTCAGAGAGCGGTGACCACCACTTTTGATTTAACTGGAAATAAATGATAATATGGGCTGCTAATGGACTCAACCAATGTGTAAATTAAAACTACACAGTCTAGTACTACTACTAGGAGAGTGATGTCAAAATCTTGTAAGAAAAAAAGAAAAAATGAGAATGAGAAGATCCACATGTCTCACCTGACGGACTCAACCTTAGCTAGCTGTAGCGTTGCTAGTACTGCCTCTCTTGATTGTCACAACTATGCTGCTACATTCTCCCTCCTTAATTCAAGGTTGGACAAACTGGAATCCATGATTAAAGGCAACACCTCACAGATTGCTCTGCTGAGAGGACACGTTGATTATTTGAGTGCAGATAAAGTCAAAGTGCAAGAGAAGACAGTTCAAACAACTTTGGATTCCTTATATTCCCATTTCGCTGACCTGGAGAGATATTCTGGATGCTGGAATCTCAAACTTCACGGTGTATCTGAGAATGTGGACAATCAGCATGCGCAAAGAGGCAAGTAGGATCTGCCAAACCATTCTGCCGGGGAAAAGAATCGCCTGGCTGAGATTAGTGATAATGTGCACCGGGTCGGAGACAAGAGCCCAAATGGGACCAGAAGCATCATCATGCAGTTTTCTTTACGTGTTTTGAAGGCAGCGGCCTGGGCGGCAGTGAAGCACCCGCGTGCCAATGGTCTACGCTTCACTGAGAACCTCTGCAAGATCGAGAGAGAGAACAGAACCAAGCTGTGGCCATTTGTGGATGAAGCACGCAAGGCGGGGAAAGTGGCCTATTACGTTGGTGGTAGGGCTTTCATTGATAAGAAAGAAGCCTTGCCCCCTTGAAGGTACTCCTCACGTCATGTTGCTTTCAGTGACTTTTTGATATGTATTTCATATATATTCTTTTTTAAACATTATATTTTCATTGGAAGATGAAGACAGGGTTTTTGGATTAAAGAGCAGCAGACCTCGATCCAAACAACTGGACCAGGCACCTACGGCGGGTGAGGTGATCACTCAGAGGAGTGGAAAGACAGCCACGAGAGGAGCCATGCTGGCCTAGTTTGGACTTAATTCTGCTCCTACTGAGCCAATGGGCCACACAATGGGACTCACCTAAGGGACCTGCCCCATCAACATCGGCAGGTGGTCCATGTTCCGACCTGCCAGTGCAAGACTCTGGCAGGATGAGAGGAGGCGAACTCTTCCCAAATGTGATTATTATGAAGATGAAATACTTTCATACTATCATCTAGTTGCTGCTGTTTACATTTACCTCATGCAAATTCCAAACATGCACTTTGGAATGTTTGAGGTGTAAGTTATACGTGTCTGTATGAATGTAAATAAATGACTGTATTATATTATTTTGTTACCATATTTTAAAATAGGCCTACACTTAATTATATGTTGTGTGTGTAGCACAAAGGAACTACATAACTTTTGTTATGCAGCCTTGTGCTGTATATTGACAAATAAATAACTTTGTACCGTGTATTTTTAATTAACTTTGAGCTTATGTTCAGTTCTTATTTAGGTTTACATGAAAATCTCTCAGGTTTGGTATCTTCTATTGCTCCACATTATCTTTCATGGCCAATTTTGTAGTGTTTTTTTTTCTTTTCACTTGTTCAATTACAGACTGTGGTACCGTTCCTTTTTGGTCTCTGAACGTTCATAGCAATCTAATAAGATTTGGTACTTTTCACGCTCCTTTAGGGGGTTTGTAAGTGTTCCAAGTTTGGGAGTTTGTTTGCTCAGCAGTGTAAAACAGACCTTTGTTTTGGAGATCTCAGTGGGGAAATGATATCTGGCTTTCTCATAAATCTGAACATTGAGCAGGAGTTTGCATACTACAACATAACTTTACAGAGCATATTTTCTACACTGAAAGTGATTTGGAAAGGCTCTATTTTGCCAAGTGATTGACATTTCAAATGTTTGTATGATTATTATTAACATTTATGGATGTAATACCAAAACTGAAAATGATTTCCTAATGGATTCACTTAAAACTAGTATTAATAAATCAAAGTTTCCTCATGCCTCTCTTATGTTAGGAGGAGACTTAAATGTTACTCTGGATAACTATATTGACAGATGGCCTCCCAAGCAACAGGATTCATTGAGCGATAATTTAAAGCTCTTTATGCAAGTTTCTCTGGAGGTAATGCGACAAGCTGCAGAAAGCAGAAAAGTATAATTTAATTATTAAAGCTGCAAGCAGCGTTGAGCGGGTCCTCGCATTTGTAGCGCGAGGTGTGATGTGGCCACGGTGGAGATTCTGTAGCTGTGCCGGTTTGGCTGTGAATTTGCTACGTGCTTCGACGCTGCATGAAGGTGTTATACGTCACTTCCTGTGTCCCCTTTGTGGCGCTGCAGAGCACTTGGTGCCGCGACAACAAATAATTACTGGCATGTGGATGTGTAAACATGTCACTTCTTGTTGCCAGCAGATGGCTCTGTGACTTGTGAATATTAGCATGTGGCTGTGTTCAGGGCAGGACTCTTAATATACATTTAAAATTTGGTGCAGATGTGAGCATGTCGACTGAAATTACAACAACTTCCTGTTTCATGGCGAATCATCGATATTGGACACCACAGTGTTATGTACTGTAAAAATCATAATCATTGATGCTGTTATGTTACGCCAAAGTTAGTCATAGAGTTCCACAAGGATCTGTGCTCGGACCAATTCTCTTCACTTTATATATGCTTCCTTTAGGCAATATTATCAGGAAACACTCCATAAACTTTCATTGTTATGCAGGACCGCCTTTTGTCACCTACGTAATATTG
Organism: Lepomis macrochirus; assembly: GCA_024633595.2. Taxonomy (NCBI): domain Eukaryota; kingdom Metazoa; phylum Chordata; class Actinopteri; order Centrarchiformes; family Centrarchidae; genus Lepomis; species Lepomis macrochirus. The sequence continues at coordinate 35,251,943 of JALXJV020000009.1, read as the reverse complement.
CAAAGATCAGGAACATCCTGTCTAAAAATGATGCAGAAAAACTAGTCCATGCTAGTCACCCATACTAGTTGCACGCGTATCTGGGTGATGACATTGCACAGAAACCCGTCTATTGAAACTGAAGAGATTTTTTTTTAGGGCCTGAGCACGTAACACGTGAGGTCCAAATCGAAACTGAAGGGATTATTTTTAGGGCCCGAGCACGAACCGTGCGAGGTCCCTATTGAAACTGACAGGATTTTTCTTGACATCTGTGTTTTTTTCTTTCTCTTTTATGCAATTCTGGGGCCCTAAACATGCTCAAAAACTCACCAAACTTTGCACAACATTCAGGAGTGGCGAAAAATTTTGTATATGATGTGTTTCGCGCATATGGCTGAGTTCCCACGGGACTTCAGCATGAGACTACAGCTAGCTGTCTAAAACACTATTTAGGTGAATTTAAACAATGGCTAAGTTGATAAACGCATCTTGTTGTCATGTAAGAGCCCTGTTCATGTTGGACAGACATTTTAATTATGTTTTGTGTCGGTTAAGAGGCACAAAGACACTCTTTATATATATGCCCCCATAACTGCCGTTTTAGCTGAGTGGGAGCTCTGTGCATTAGCTGTAGCAGCTCCGTATTGCAAGCACCAATCTGGTTCGTTTTTTTTTCTATAGACAGTACTCACAAAGGTAATAACGCTCAACAACTTAAAAATTCCACGCTTTGCCATGACACAGGAAGTTGTTGTAACTTGACTTTACATGCTCACATCTGTACCAGATTTTACACATTTGAGGAGTCCTGCTCTGAACACATGTACCAGACAACATTCACCCACAGGCACGTGCAGAGGGGGGTGCGATGGGTGCTTGAGCACCTGCCCTTTTGCCCTTTGCTGCCCAAAGTGCCCTTTTTTCAAACGCGAAATTTCCTTCATTTTATTTATTTTAAATGTTGTAAAGGCCCTTTTGTCAAGGCCTGTCCGATCAAACTATTATTAAAATAAATTAATAATAATTTCGCAGTAAATAAAATAACCCACATTATGACTTTTCACCTGATGACCTCATCCGTGACGAGCCCTCCCGTTCAGACATCGTTAGTGATTCAGCAGCTCTACCTACAGGACGCATTCGACTCCGCCGGTAAGAGTTTGCTGCAATGTGCTTGTTGTGGATTGTTGCAAAGAGAGCAGCACAGCTGTGTTTATCGCTGTGTGTGTCGCCTCCCTGTAGAAGTAACATCAGCTGCCGGCTAACACGCCGACACGCCTACAGCTGACGTTACTTAAAAAAAACCCTTTAAAAAAAACATTAAATTCAGAACAGTATTGAATATATTTACATTTGACAGCAACAGTAGTGTTTACAACAGCTCAACTACAATAAAAACTCAATAACTGGAAATACATATAAAAATGTCAGTGCCGATGTAAAATAAATAATATTCCTGACATCAAAGTAAAGAGTGAAGAAGAAATGGCCATATAAGATTCAGAAAAATGTATGAATTGTTAAAACAAACATAGGATATATATTAGCTGATTAAACAATTATGTGACCATGAAAAGATGCAAAGATTGTTGAGTGTTTGGGACTGGCTCACTAAGGAAATAAGATACCAAACCTATAGTCTGTGTTGCCTGCTGTGTGTCTACAGTATGCAAAACTGTGATAATGATTTTATATATTACATTGTGAATCTGAGATACATCTGGATTTTTATTGACTATGTCTAATCATATATCTAAATAAATTAACTAACATTAATCTTTTATAATATTCCTGACATCAAAGTAAAGAAAAAACGGCCCTGTTAGATTTCAGATAAATGTATGAAATGTTTGTGAATCTTATTTTCTCCACCTGCAGCTTAGTGTGCAGCTCTGTGAGCGTCTCCCGAGTAGTCAGCCTTGGTAGAGGCTGCAGTATTACAGCAGCTCAGTCACTGTGAGCTGGTCCCAAACACTCAACAATCTTTTTATGGTCACATAATTGTTTAATCAGCTAATATATATATATCCTATAGTTGTTTTCATATCTGTAGTCACAGATCACCTCCAGTAGTATCAGCATCAACACAACAACAGCAGCATCCATAGCAACCCCTCAACAGCAACTGTTCCCTGTAAGTTATCAGCCCAGTGTTTTAAAGCTAGTGTTGGGCATTCGCTGTTTCTTTTTGCGTCACCTCATTTGCTGATGTATTGATACAGAAGCATCTGCATATGTGTGTCAACAAGGAAAACATAACGATATATTTCTATGTCAATAGCATGAGAAGAGTCCGATTTAAATTCTTGTTCCATGTGCCCTTTTTATACTTTGAGCACCTGCCCTTCCAAAGGTCTCTGCACGGCCCTGTTCACCCATAGTCATAGCGCCAGCTACTAGCAATAGGAAGTGACCTTCAACAAAGCAACCCCCGCAGCATGTTTTATCTACATTTATGAAATTTCTGTGGCACATGTATCATGCCCTTAACCCAACAGGAAGTCATTTTGAATTATTTGGTCACTTTTGGATGATTTACATACTCCATACTTTAATAAACTCCTCCTAGGGATTTAGTCCAACCGATTTCAGATTTGTCCTGTGCGGTCTAAACCCATTGACTTGATTAAAAGTTTAAATGGTGAGTTTTCGTGGAACGGCGTGCCTGTGGCATGATGTCGAAAATTGATGATTCGCCACAAAACAGGAAGTTGTAATAACATAAATGTACATGCTCACATCTGCACTAAACTTCAAATGCTTGATGACAGTCACGCCTGAACACATCTACATGCCAATATTCACTTATAGTCAAAATGGCAAAGTCCTTTGCAGCGTCACAAATGGGAAGCAGGAAGTGATAATTAACACCTTTGAGCAGCCGTCTTATACCTCGACGCGCTACACGTGCGAGGGCCTGCCCAACGATGCTTGCAGGTTTAATTAGGTATGTGACAGTGGTACAGTAACTTGTGGTTAATGCTCTCCTTTCTCACTGTCTCTCTCTGTCTGTGTTTTGTGGAGCCGAGCTATTTGTTGACATGTTAAAAAAACAGTAGCAAGAGAGAGTATTATTCTTTTACTGGCATGTATGTTTTTATGAAATGTTTAATAAATAATTACACAACTCCATAAAGCAGAGGTCACTAATTGGTGGACCGCGGTCCGGATTCGGACCCATCCGCTGTCCTCTCCGGACCGCCGACCTACAACCGATTTATTATTGAAACTTACTACCTCGTGACGGAGTGCTTCTATTTTAACCTGTGCAGCTTTTCTAGCATTTACTGTACTGGTTTAGTGGACCAGAAAACTCACAGACCAATCGCATGTGCTCCAATCATTTCATGTGACGCTGCTCAGCCAATCAAATCTGTGCATTCCGACAGTGGTGTAGTCTAGTGAGTATACTGTGATTTTTCCCTCCCAGCCTCAGACCCCCCCGTCCCAGCGTGACGTCCCATAAGCGCCACTACCCTCACTAATAGTATGCATGTACATGTAATAGAGAGCATTCTGAAGGACTGCTTAGGCTATGTGTTATCAACTACGCAAAGACTTTGTGTTCAAACATGGTGGGGACGTGTTTAGGGCTCAGATTAGAGTTCTGACAAAACATTAGCATATGAGATGTGATAATCCAGAATATTGGGGTCACGAGATCAAGACTAGAAGATATTTTAATAGTATCTTAAAAATATTCATTGATGAGTACACGATTGGGAGGTCCTCCAGAAAATTTTGAGCATTAAACATTTAATTTCCTGCATTCTGGAGACATTTTCTGCACCAATTTATGGTGAAAATGTCTAATGTGTAGTGTTAATCACCATCTAACTCAGCTACATTTAGCCTTATATGTTATATGAATCTGGTTTTATCATCTGGCAATTTTCAATGCACATTTCACAGTGCAATTTGCAACTGTTATTAACAATAATGGAAAACTAACAATGAATATAGGCCTATGTGCAGTTCTATGACCAAAAGTCAGTCATTCAAAGTCACTGAGTGTTAAACTCACGCAGTTGAGAATGTTCACATGCTCTCACGCTACACAGCGATTTTCTCACGCAGTGAAAAACAGATGTATAACTGATAACAAGGAGTTGGGGTTAGTGAACTCCTCCCAGCTGATGTGATGCTATCACGCTGTGAGTCACGGTAAGTAACTGTCTGACCAAAAGTGTAGTTTAGTAAGTTTAGTTTATTCACCTCCTCCTCCCATGCAGTCCCAAACGGTTCTGTGTCTGCAGATGGTCTGCAGGGGCCAAATCAGCAGAGCAACATCGCAGGCTTATACACAGTAAAAATATTATAAATTCTCATAAATGATGACGTTATTCTCTTAATATTATCACTTTTTTTGGACCCGTCAGAGAACACAGATATGTGGGAGAGATTCTGAATGTGCCGAAAGTTTTGAACATTGAACTGCTGAAACACACCAGTTAAAGTGCAGGAGTTTCTAACTGAATTAAAAGTATTTAATATCACTGAGGTGAGTAAAGATGCCACAGTCATATTTAAAGTGGTTACTTCCCCAAACAAAGACATGATAAAATATTTGTAAACACATTTAATGTGTATTCAAACATGAATATATTCATTTGTTAAGTTCTGTGTGTGCAGCATGAAGGGACTACAAACCTTTGTTTCATTATACAGCAACCATGTGTTGTATAATGACAAATAAACAACCTGTACAAGTTAAACTACAGGAGAAAAGTTAGCTTGTATCTAAAAGCAACACAGAGAGCCTGAGAGCTTTACTGCATTATATTCTGTTATATTTGGAATCATCGCCTGCCACCTGAATTTTTTATATGAAAAGATTAGTAACACCCACAAGTTCCCTTGTAACAGCCTCAAGAAAACTGTCCTACAGTAAACCCTAGTCAGCAGCATCACAGGTCAGAGGATACAGCAGCAAATATGGGGCCCAGTTTGGAAAATGTTGTCCCCCTGTCCAAAATTCCTAACGGCGGGCGATACAGTGATCCACCACATTAATGTTAGTTAACTATTTCTAGATTCAAACCAATAGACCAACAATGCTGCTACAGTTCCGTTACTGATAACCATAGGCCTATATGCTGTTTTCACTCACCACGTAACGTTACAATAACATCGCCTCATCTGGCTCGTTTTCTGCGTTTCATTAACTTTAACGTTCGTCTCATCTGCTGCAGCTGCAGTGTCACTCGGAGCGGCAGCAGCTTTAGCTGCAGGCTTATGAAAACACTAAAAGAGTGTAGTTTGAGTTTTCTCATGTGTCACATTTCCTTCAGTGATTCACATTAGTTAATTTCAAACATGCGCCGAGTAACCACCACGCAGCGTGGTGCTCATTAGCAGAGTTTCAGGAGTGGACCACACATTAACCACGTCATCACCTGCATTTCCATAAATACCCACACGTCCTAACGCCTCCCCTTCGCTCACGTATCCTGCACGGCTCTCGCATTCAGCACCCGAACCGAGACCAAGCAACAGCTTGTCGAGCACGCTACGCTAACGCTGCTAACCAACAATACGAATCATCACAAACTGATCTATTCATCCACATACCTCTTAGAGAAGTGTCGATACATCACCATCGGACGAAGAATTATTCGGACGAACATTCAGCAGGCCCTGCGCCAGAAGCCGCTCTCTCCTCCTGCGTCTCCACGCTGAGACCCCGTTTTCCAATCGTAAAGCCGTCCAGGTAGCGGGTGAGTCCGGCATTAACTCCATCTCTCCACGGTCCGCTTCATCGCAACAGTCGGGAACTTTCACCCGAGAATCATCCGACTCACAGAACAGCTGATCACAGCGTTACCTGATGCAGCGAGACCCCCGTGTCTTCACAAACGATTTCGACATGGACTATAGCCTCTCCTTAGAAAACCGTTAAAGACGAAAGAATCCCGTTTGCAGAACAGACGATAAAGATACAGCAAACTTTTCCACGGTATTATGGCAGCATGGCATGCCTACAGTTCCGTCAACACCAGCTCCCTTCCGGGTGAAGCATTACGCACGCCGTGACGTCAGCGCCACTGTTAAAGGGACAGTAGACGTTTCCTTCGGCTCGCATTAAGTGTAACAGCAACAGCAGCGGGTCTCCCCGGCACCATCTCTCCCACTTATACACGACAGCTGCCTGGGCACTGGGACACCTGTGTCCCCAGCTGCCTACCATCAACCAACTCCAGTTGGGGCTCCGGGCACCGGGATGCCAGCGCCCCCGGCCTTCTACCATCGACCAGCTTCAGTCGGGGCTCCGGCCACCGGGATGCCAGCGCCCCCGGCTGCCTACCTTCAACCACAGTAACCAATAGCAATTACACCTCAAGCACCTCAGCAGCCGCCTGCAGTAGGAGTTCCGCACCGAGATGCCAGCGTCCCGCCGCACCCTACCACTAAACTCAGCAGATGGTGTCAGTAGGGACATCGGGCACCGAGATGCCAATAGTCGTTCGAGCTAACATCGAGCTAACAGCCGTCTCACGCTCACTTCGAGCTAACAGCCGTGTCACGCTCACTTCGAGCTAACAGCCGTCTCGCGGTCACTTCGAGCTAACAGCGCCTCGCCGAGCTTAACAGCAGCCAGCATCGCCGAGCTTAACAGCAGCCTCGAGCTTAACAGCCATCCGAGCTCAGCCGAGCTTAACAGCCGCCTCAGCTCGTCGAGCTTAACAGCCGCCTCGAGCTTAACAGCCGCCTCGAGCTTAACAGCCACTCGAGCTCGCCGAGCTTAACAGCCGCCTCGCGCTCACTTCGAGCTTAACAGCAGCCTCGAGCTCACTTCGAGCTTAACAGCCGCCTCGAGCTCACTTCGAGCTAACAGCCGCCTCACTTCGAGCTTAACAGCCTACCAGCTCGCCGAGCTTAACAGCCGCTCGAGCTTAACAGCCACCAGCTCGCCGAGCTTAACAGCCGCCTCGAAGCTTAACAGCCATCGAGCTCGCCGAGCTTAACAGCCTCGAGCTCGCCGAGCTTAACAGCCGCCTCGAGCTCACTTCGAGCTTAACAGCCGCCTCGAGCTCACTTCGAGCTTAACAGCCGCCTCGAGCTCGCCGAGCTTAACAGCCTTCAGCTCGCCGAAGCTAACAGCCGCCTCAGCTCGCCGAGCTTAACAGCCGCCTAGCGCTCACTTCGAGCTAACAGCCGTCTCACGCTCACTTCGAGCTAACAGCCGTCTCACGCTCACTTCGAGCTAACAGCCGTCTCGCGCTCACTTCGAGCTAACAGCCGTCTCACGCTCACTTCGAGCTAACAGCCGTCTCAGCTCACCGAGCTAACAGCCGTCTCCGCTCGCCGAGCTAACAGCCGCCTCGCCGAGCTTAACAGCGCTTCAGCTCATCGAGCTTAACAGCCGTCTCGAGCTTAACAGCCTCTCGAGCTTAACAGCCGTCTCGAGCTCACCTCGTGCTACAGCTATTCCGTTTGTAAGCTTTGCGCTTACTTCGAGCTAACTAATAGTCGTTTCAAACTAATATCGAGCTAACGGCCATTTCACGCTTACTTTCAGCTAACAGCTGTCTCGCGCTTACTCCGAGCCAACAACCGCTTCTCGCTTACTCCGAGCCAACAACCGCTACGCGCTTCCTCCGAGCCGTCAGCCGCTTTGCGCTTCCTCCGAAGCCGTCAGCCGCTTTGCGCTTCCTCCGAGCCGATAGCCGCTTCGCGCTTCCTCCGAGCCGACAGCCGCTTCGCGCTTCCTCCGAGCCGACAGCCGCTCCGAGCCAACAGCCGCTTCGCGCTTACTTCACGCTTACTCCGAGCTGACAGCCGCTTCGCGCTTACTTTTGAGCTGACAGCCGCTCAGGTGTCTTTAGTGAAACCACGCACAGTTATATCTAGCAAAGTAGTTATTGCTAAGTCGCTTCGAACAAACAGCCATTCATGCCACAGTTGTCTCGAGCTAACACTCTCGAGCCAACAGACATTCACTTGCTTAGCCATTTTCCAAGCAAGTCATTCCACGCAGTCATCTTCTAGTTAATTCAGTTGAGATACAGGCGTTTTCAAGTAAACATTCGTTCTCCTTTCAAGCTAACAGTCGCTTCGTGCCATCGTCCGGTTCACGGTCGCTTTGTGCCATCGTCCGGCCCTCAGTCGTCTCAAGCTCGCAGTCGCTTAAAGCTCCGTCGTTCAGAGCTAACATCAGCTCTCATTTGTTTAGCGCTATCGTCCAGCTCTCAGCCGTTTGTGCGCACAGTCGTTTCCAACTAACATAAGGGTAGCAATCATTTCGGGTCCATATCCGGCTTACAGTAGTCTCGAGTTAATACCCGGCTTACAGTTGTCTCGGGCTCACAGTAGCTTAAAGCTCCGTGTTTTGAACTAACATTCCGTTCTCAATCCTTTCGTACCATCATGCGGGAACAGTCCTTCGAGCTCAGTCACTTAAACAGCATTTTCTAGCTAAAGTGTTCTGAGTCGTCTTCTAATTAAATTGATATGATCAGGCAACCAGTAAGTTCTAGTTACATCGTCATCACGGTAGGTAGTTTCGGGCAAAGGTCGAGCTAACAGTCCCCTCGAGCAAACGTCGAGCCCTCCAACCCAACTGTTACTGTTACTTACCCAACTAAAATAGTTTCGAGCCAACAGTCATTTCAGGTAACATCCGGCTCCCAGTTGTTCCGAGCCGAACATCTGGCTCAGTCGGCTCGAGCCAATATTGGCTAACCGTCGTTACAACCAACATCCGGTCACGACCACTTGGAGCTTACATATGCGGCTCGCGGTCGTCTCAAACTCACGGCCATTTCGAACGCTCATGCATCGGGCTCACAGTTTGCAAATGACCAAGTCATCCTAAACCAATGTCGTTTCAAGCTCAGTTGCTTCAAACTTGCTCGTTCAAGCTCACATCGATCTAAGCTAAATCATTCACATTGCGCTAAAGTCGCTTCAGGTTCACGTCGAGCATACAGTCGGTCGTGCAACATCAAACTTACAGCTTTCGAGCTATCGTCGACCCGACGGTCTTTTCATCCGGATTGTTGTTTCAATCCAAAACCATTTGAGTAAACAGTCTTCCAAGCCGACAAGTGTTTCGAACAAACATTCGAAGCTAAAGTCGTTACAAGCTTAAATTTGTCTCGAAGCGAGCAGTTCGTTCAAGCAACAGACCTCCGACAGTCGTTTCCAGCTAAAATCATTTCAAGCCAAGGAGTCGTTCGAACAAGGGGCCTCGGCACCGGGATGCCAGGGCCTCCCGTTGCTCGCTCCCAGTCCAGGGTTTGGGGGTTCTAGAAGGATAGATAGTTCACAACGGAACGGTCGGCAAAACCTTAACAGCTTAGCCCTCTCCCTGTCGTGCTCCAGACCATCTTGAAAAGCTCTTGCCATCGTCACGACTTGTACAATACAATCGCATCACTCAGTCGTCCCGACCTAAGAAGCCACGCTCACACCTGCTCGGGCTTATTTCCTTTATCTCCCCTTCGCTTAGACCTTTCGGCGTCATACTCTCAATTCAGATTCATTCCCCACACACGGAGTCCATGACCTCGAACCCTCGCGAAGATCCTCGTGGAACCAATCGCAACTCTGGGATCCCGAGTACAACACGCCAGATTGTCTCCGAGTCCGCTCCAGTGGCCTTTGATTCCCGGTGCCACTGCCGCTTCTGCCAAGCATTCTTTCTCGTCATGCTTTCTCCCATCCATTACCTCCTTCAATATCAGAGCTACGCTCTCAGCCTCTCACGTTATTCCCGAGCACCTGATACATCATGCGATGCGGGTCATCCCAAACGTACCATCATCACAATCATTCAGATCCCAAGATCTCCGAGCAACCAATGCTCTCACATAACAAGAAGCTTTTGGGGGTCCGTCGTGCCCGGGTGCTACGGCGGATTTCCCTATCGTAGCTTCCCCAAAATGCTTCAAACGTCTCTTCGGCAACCGCAAGTCTCGTACATCATCTGTTCCGATCATCAATAAATCATTTAATCATACCTGGTGATTGTGTGGTCCTTGCTAGTGAAGTGGTGCTCATTAGCAGAGTTTCAGGAGTGGACCACACATTAACCACGCCATCACCTGCATTTCCATAAATACCCACACGCCCTAACGCCCCTTCGCCTCGTGATCCTGCATCCCTCCCCACCCCTTTCGCTGTCCTGCTTCCTAATCTTCTTCCTCTCCGTAGGGTTATCAGGGGGTCCGTCGTGCCCGGGTGCTACGGCGGATTTCCCTATCGTAGCTTCCCCAAAATGCTTCAAACGTCTCTTCGGCAACCGCAAGTCTCGTACATCATCTGTTCCGATCATCAATAAATCATTTAATCATACCTGGTGATTGTGTGGTCCTTGCTAGTGAATGTGTGGTTGTTTGGTAGCTGACGTCAGATCCCAGTCACAGGTCACGGAAGTTGCAAATGTCAGTTCAGAGCTTCGCAACACAAACGGGGTGAATTTATGAATGATCATATAGAATATAACAAAGAAAAATATCGAAAATTAAAACCTACTTGGCAATAAACGTGATTGCGAGATTATTGTTTTGGGTGATAAATCATGGCTGTTATCTTGGAGCTTTCCAGCCTTTCTATAGTTCTTTGCATTTTTGCTGGCTCGAGTAGCCTGTTTTGTTGCCTTCCCTTCTTTTCCTCTGGCATTGGTACTCATATTCATTCTGAATAGTAAACCTTGTTTACTTAATGGTAGCTAGTTAGTCTGTGTGTTGGAGATCAGTAATTCACTTGAAATAAATTTACTTAGTTAAATGGTTTAATTGGGGTTATGGTTACAGGGTGACAAAAAACAAATTGTGACTAGTCGACTAATCAGTTAATAATTTTTTCGATTATGAAATTAATTAGTTGTAGCCCTACTGATGTGGAGAGTCCCTGGTTGTCACACTTGGCTTATTTAAGCTCAGCTGGGACCCTATCATGACCTTTGGAAACCTCTATCATAGTACAAAACGCATGAAAATCCTGAGCCATGTCAACTGACTTCCAGTAATGACGCAAGAATGAACAAGGGCCCGATCATCGTTGCTTAACGCTTAAATTTAAAATTAAATCTATAACACAATAAAATGTGATAAAAGTGAAGAAGTCTGAATATTTTCTGAAGCCATTTTATGCTTCACCCATACGTTTTTGCACAGGCCCTGTGAAATTTGTGCCAGTTGTTCCACCAATAAAATAAGGCCGAAAGTGTCCAGTTCATAATAGATTTATGTTCCTCCTTTTGCGCTTGGTCTGTCGCTGAGGCTCTTTCCTCTTTTTACATTGCAAGGCCTTTGGACACACATTTTTGACACAGCAACTCTGTCAAAGATCCACCAGACACCCTGTATATCCAGCAAAGAAACCGAGTGTCTGACAGTAGCTTCTCACTGGTTAGATCCAGTGACCCTCCTTGTCTCACACACGATGTAGCCACGCCTCCTACAGTCGTTCCCTCACTCTGTTGCATTTTTAAAATATTCTTGAAGAGGGTTAACGACTAACTGCACCCTCATAATTTGAGGGTGTAGTTACCCTTTAACTACAATTAAATGATAATTGTGTGCCAACAGAATGCAGAACTGCAGTTCAGTCCTGAAACCTCATGTTTTAGTGTAGTTCTATCAATGCAAATATTTGGGAGGGGCTCCTTCCTGGCAAGTATGAGGTTGCAGTGCAGTTAAAAGGAAAAAGATCAGCTATGCATAGGAATTTGTGTATTCCACATAGAAGAAAAAATAAATAAACAATTAAAATAATTAAATCAGCAAGTCAGGCACATCTCTGATTAATGTTTTTTTTTATGAATAATAATTTACATCTTACAAAATGAAATAATTATTTTAGTAATTATTTGTGTAAACACTCAATGTTTGCATTACTGTACACCATATTTAAAGACACACAGGTTTTACAATCATGCTGATCCAAAGTTAGGTTCATAGTGTTATACATTTTATACAGTTATGACATATATTGATGCAGATATTTGGTATTGAATTGCTATTACAGGATTTATTTATTTGTGTGTGTGTGTGTCTGTGTGTGCGCACGTGCTCCTGTTAAATTGACAATTTTAAAATGATATGCCACACAAAATCTATCTTTTGAGTATTAAACACTGAAGGGCTTGGTAGATGGCTGTCGGTGTATAGCTACAGTCAGCTTGGGTTCATGAGAGAAAGAAAAAAGTGTTTGCAGTGGCTGGGCCTGACTGATTACTGTACTAAACCCCACACCTTTCTAACTTTAGTTGGTGATTTTGGTGGATTTTAGGGAGACAATATTAGCTGTAGCTACAGCTTATTTTAGCATTAGCAACAAGTAAAGGACTTTCCTGTTGGACAGATAGACCTCACAGAGAGAGTCCTCATTTGGAGCTAAAGCAGAGCAGCCGTAAGACATCAGAGGGAAAACCCTAAAATATTTACCTTTCCTTCATAACCATAAAAGCACTTTCTGTGAGACAGATTGAACAACCTCCAGCTCCAGCACAGCAATGACGCTTGGTGTTGTATTGGTTAAAAAGGTTGGATAGTGGGGGGCATGGAGAGTGGTGTATAGAGCATTCATTAAAGACAATTTTTAATGATTTGGCACAGCTGACTGGATGCCATTCAAAAATATTACATGAGTATGCTATTTATTGTCTGACCCAATCGGGTGCTGTCTTTCGTTTAATTTAACTATTTTTGATAGTTATGTACCAAACCTAAGCAGTCTATCCATATATATGCATGTGTGTGTTTGCATGATTGGGTGCATCTCAAGGTTAAAAGAGCCCATTAAAAATCTATGCACTGGGCCCCATCCTTAGTAGCAGATGCCACTGATTTCTTTGGATGGACTGACACTTTGAAGCCAAGCAGACTACTGATACTATTCTACTTAATAGAGCCACCATTATAGCCACCTATCAAGTCTGGCTATAGTCAGTGTTTCATACTGATAAGATACATTTCTAGTGGAGTATAATTTTAGCTGACTCACTTCTTTGAATATTCATATACACAAATTTTTTCATTAGTGATTTTCATAAAATCCTATTTTATGTATTTATTTTATTAGGACACTTCACTGTTTGTGTTGTGATTGTATGGTATACATGTGTTGAAAGGTATTTTACAATTAAACGACAGTTATAAAACTTGCTCCTGCAGCTGAGGGATATTTACAGTACCTTTTCAGGAACTTTTAGGGTTCTTGCCATCCCCAGCTCCTAACTAAACAGAGACCACCATGTATCTTGACTATTTTTCTCTAAGTGCATATGGGCCTGAATGGTGACATTAATCACTGTTACTGATTCACTGCTTTACTTCACTGCCCTCCCCCATTTGATCAATCCAAGGATTGGAGAAATTAGAAACCTTTGGGGTGCGTCTCCCCACCCTTAAACCAATCTTGGAACTAGTTTGCAGGCCTCCTCCATTCTCCTGGGCCTGCTGGATCTTGAAGGCCTCCCTTAGGTTCTGAGCTCGGACCTCCTTGCTCTGGATCTCTTCTACTACTCGACTAGGGAACCAGCCCCTTTCCCCGTCATGGAGCCTTTCACCCATCATCCAGCCTGGAATAAAGCAGACACAGAAAAAACAGAGGTGACATGAAGATAGAAAGAGAACATTTAAGAAGACAATGCACAAGACTGAAATGTTTAATTTTTTATTTAGTGGTTGTACAAGCAACGGCCTCAAAAGGTATCTAAAACAGTTTTGTGCCTCTACACACCATTGTCTGTTCTCTCTAGGAGGTTCAAAACATCAGCCATCTCAATGGAGAGTTCATCAGGCTCTTGAGATGAGTATGACTGAATACACTGCACCTGTGGAGAGTCTGATACATATTACAGATAGGAGTTCATATCTCTGCATTTCTATTTTGACAATTGTACTTAGTGTTGTTAGGATATTCTGTCTCACCTGCTTGATGGGCACTAGTAGACATAAAGCGTGTGCGCCGGTTAGGAGTGAGAGCACACATCCATCGAAGCTTATCACTCCTGTCCACAGGATGTCATTGATTAGTAAACAGATAAAGGTATATATTTATCTAAAATCAAAAACAAACTACCGCAGATTTGACTTACTCATTTATTTGTGAGCAACGCGTTTCGCTCATTGGTTCTTCAGGCTCACAGTGAAATTACAAAAGCATTTACAGGTGTGTTAAGTAGATCCTGTGCATGTCATGACAAGCACAATCACTGTATTACCTGACTCCCACAAAAACATCATCTTATACATAATTTCACTGTTAGCCTGAAGAAGCAATGAGCAAAACGCGTTGCTCACAAATAAATGAGTAAGTCGAATCTGTGTGCAGTAGTTTGTTTTTGATTTTTGATAGAGTTATCCTGCTATCTATCAGCACCTCATTGTGTTGCTGTGCTCGGGATAATTTTTTGTTTTTAGTATATATTTATCTATTTATAACCTGAGTTGTTATTTGGTATGTTCATCGTTCTGTATTTTTCTTTTTGACAACAGACCCATTAAAGGACCAAAATAAACAATGAAGTGATCCTACTAAAACATTTTCTCTGAGTATCTCAGAAAATTAGAATATTGTGGAAAAGTTGCAAAAAAATTTTTTCAAACTTGTCTTGACATGAAATGAAATGTTTTCAAATCTCTGTGGTGCTCTCCACCTGCGTGCCAATGGGACTGCTAGTCTTACTTGCATGGCCTTCGCGGTTTGCCAGGTACGGCTAGCACCGGGGGGACCTGTTGATACCTTGCAGGTCTAGTCTTCTTATTGTTTTCATTATTAATATCAATACAAATATACTAATACACAAAGTAAAAGTAGTAGAAGCACAACAAATGCCCAACTTTACAGCAGAACAAAACATGTTTACAGCCTTGTTCAAAAAATGGTTTTAGTGGATATCGCTAATTTTGCCCTTTGTGACAACTGTGAGGGGGGTCAATTTTTTTATATCTCACTTGTTTTTATATACAGTCTATGGTTAAAACCAGAATATGTAACCTTTTTGTGCATAGGCAGCGTTTATACATGAGGCCCCAGGAGTTTATAACTGAATTATTTTATGACTGACTAATTTATGACTGAGGTGAAAAGGTACCACAAGCACATTTAGCACAAGAGGTTGCTTCCCCAAACAAAAGACACAAAAGAGGAGGGAAGACTAAATCATGTGCGCTCAGCAGGGATTTTATTAAATGAGACAAATAGATCTACACGAGAAACAAATTTAAAAGCAAAAGCTGCATAATGCCTGAGAGCTATTCTATTGTTTTGCAGTATGAATTTTGTGTTTCCCTAATATATATATTTCCTCTATAAATTGATGCAGTTTTTACTAAAATGCAGGAAATTGTTTAAAAGTGTTTAAGTGAAAAGTGTTCACCTAGGGCTCTAACACTGTCAGGGCCAGCCCTGCCCTTACCCACCTCTTCTTAGCTACAACTCAGTGGCATCCTAAGCTGATTCTGCTTCAGATACTCACATACTGGAGGTCTTGAGCATGTAGCTGACTGGACGCTCCTCTTGGTTTTCGAGTAGTTTAAGATTAAAGACATTGGCCAGTAGTTGGCCCTGATCTTCAAGATCTTCAGTCCTCAACATAGCCCGTGTGCATGAATCAAGAACCTGGAACTTGTCCCCACTGATAACAAGTAAACTGAATTAATATTGCATGCTTTCAGTGCAAAAATTAACTTATGTTTGTAAACACAAACACCATTTTATTGGGTACAGTTAGCTAAAACAAGTGTGGTCATATACATCAGTCCTGCAATAAATCCTACTTCATTGAGATTATAAAAGAGAGGTGTTGTTCGACTGTATCAACATTTTGTGATGCTGTTCAGTTGTATTTTGTTATTGACAAATGTTTGTATTATTTTGTTCATCCCATCTATATCATTGAGGGTAGGGTAAATAACAGAAACAACTCTCTGTATAATGCAATCAACAGCACCACAAACTACATCCTCCTGTAGGATCTTAACGTTGCATGTCTTTAAAACATTTTCAACAACACTAGACCTGCAAGCAGGTATTAACAGGGTTTAAGCCACCCAGCGCAAGTCGCACCCAGCAAACCCGCAAATCTGAAAAAAGAGACACCTAGTGGCTAACTAGCGTCAAATTTGCACACACCTTTAGGAGAGCATGGGAAGGTACTGGTCCAAAATAACATTAATTGGACAGACAGGTCATCACTGCCTGCTTTGATGGTAACCTATAGAAGATTGTTTCTCTGTTACTTGGGCATTTATTTGAATAACAAAACTCTATAATTAACTTTTGATCATGAGGGTAGATTGATTCTACTTGCAAAATTTCGTGCAGATCAGACTATATGTCTAGGAGGAGTTCGAAAAAGCATGTTTTGCGTATTTCATGATTTTTACCACCTAGTGGCCAATTGGCACCTAAATTTGCACAGAGCCTCACTGGGGCATGGTAAAGTACTGGCACAAGTTTTGTGTAAATCACATGAGGCTATGTGGACATATGACGTCACTTTGTGTTTTGACCAGAACTTGTTCCTGTATAACTAAGCACATTTAGTTTTAATCACAGAGCCTCTGTGCAAAGATTTGTGCAGATCAAACTCATATGCACGTTTCACACATATTGCAATTTTTCTTATATCCTGAGATGCAGCTAAATTCAGGGAACACATGAATATGCGACATGTGGGAGTTACGGGCCAAAATGCAGATATCTTGATTATAACCCCACCTGCTTGCGGACATCTATAAATTTTGGTGTCTGACGTATGTGCACCATTCTATACATATAAAAATAATTTTAGCGTATTTCATTAAGTATTTCAAGAGCGCCATCTAGTGGCCGAATGGTGCCAGTGTTTTTGCACAACCTTGGGGTGTCACGAGAAGCTACTGGCCCAAGTTTTGTGTTAATCAGACATACCAATGTTGAGATATGAGATCAGTTAATTTTTAACGCCAGTAGCCAATTGGCCCCTGTGGGACTTTGGAACTTGGAATTGGGGCGCGGCCTATATCAGTGCAGCAATCAAGTCCAAGAACGCTGGTACTGTGATCGGCCCCAAACCCACTAATTATAACCTTTATGAAGTTAGGACGAATTGCAAGACTGTTGTATTAGAGAGCGTTACATTTAGCTAGTGTCTCTGAAAAACTTAAAACTGAGTGTAAAGAGACTGACAAAACAAGTCATTTGTTAAAAAACAAGCATTTCACAGTGAGAATACCTTACCAAATACTTACCTAGAGCTGGGCTTGGTGACCAGCAGCAGATTGTTAAAAAGGAACAAGTAGACTGGTTGGTAGAGCTTACGACTCCGCATCGTCCTAGTGCTCTTAGGTCCAGCCATTAGCTGCACCTCCCCCTTCTTTAACAACCAGCGTGAGTGTGAAATGATGGGCACAGACTACAGAAGATAACAGAGGTAAAAAGAGGTATAAAGTAATGTTTCAACAACAAATTCATCAACAGTGCCATTGCAATGCTTTAGTTTATATGTCATTAGGTCACTTTAGATATTACAGAAAATCTTGTTGTTACCCTAACTGATAGATGTACCATACATTTGTATTTGCAACTGTGTTTTGTTTGACCTCTATGACCATCAGTAGGTGTAGAGAACAATCCGTGTATGGTCCGTTCTTTGATTATTCCATTTAAAAACCAAATCAGAAAAAACACAAAAACAAGTCGTCTTTTTTTCCATTTTAAAACTAAAACAGGTGGCATTGAAAAATGAAAAAATGGTTATAAAACAACCAGACATCTGTTTTTGTTATTCTGTTTTAAACCCAAAACGGAAAAACAAAGCAGCTCTGTTTTGTTCTATCTGTGATCGGTGTTGTATCACTACTGGTTTTCAAACTAACTGGCAGCTGTATAAGTGTGCCCTATTTCTAGTCAACTATTGATTGAGTATGTCAGCCTACAGGTGGCATTTTGTTTTGGGCTTTGAAGCAGCTGGTTAACTAAGAGCGACCTAAGAAAATACCTTGAGACTTAAAGCCAGTATGCAACCTACGGCAGAGCCAGAGGGATCTTTACTCCTCTTAAGACATAAGCTCCTCTGAAAACATGATTTGTGATATTTTTGGGGGGGTCTCTAAAATATTAACGACATGTTATTTTTACCCTTCACTATTTTTCTGTATCATCATGGATCATGCGTAAATAAGGAGCGTCAGGATTCACCGTCCGTCCGCAGTGCCCCGGGATGCTCCTGCGACCTCCTCTCCCTCGCCCTGTACACTCCAGTGCCCCGCTCCCTCTCCGGTAGACCTACTATGTGTTGTGTTGCCCGTGGAACCAGCGCACTACAGACGGTCGGTGATCGTTCCCTCTGGCTGGATGAAGTCGGATGCTCCTGGTTTTTTGACCGCCGTGTCTTGTTTTATTGCTGTGTGTTTTCCGTGCTACGTTGTTTGTGTCTGGTACCACTCGCTGGGCAGCGACTGCTTTGTTCCTATTACTGTGTGAAATCCAGGGCTTGACCTTAACTTTTTTGCACACTAGCCAATATGGCTAGTAATTTTCCGAGTTACTAGCCACGCAGCATTTTCACTAGCCAAATTTTTGTTTTTGGGAAATTACGTTTTATATTATTATTTATAAGTTGACAATGGTGTGCTAAAATGTAATAATATTATCATTAGCTCTGATAAGGTTGTGTGTAAAGCTCCTTTTTTGAAAACATGTAGTCTATTAAGATAAACACATTAAAATAGTAGCTTCTTATTATATATAATAAAATTCTTCATGGGTGTAAAAGTTTAAACCAAAAAAACTGAAACTAAACTGAAAAAAAATTCACCAGAATCATTCGCATCTCCTTTCCTCAGAGCTCTGACTGGATTTATGTTTATCATCACGAAGCCTGAGTTACTATACAAAACAAGTTTATAGGTCTTTTCTCCAGATTATTCCCATACAGATGCATCTTCTACTTTCCTATGGCATGACAACTTTTTTCATGCCATAGAAAAGCAGTTCTATATTTTAATAATCAACTCTGGAAATGCCCTGCTCTCCCCTAGTTGTGACAGGACGATTTAATGTGATATAAGCGCAACTCTGCTAGTAGTAACACCACATCTCTTAATCATGAATACATCTGTAATTTTACAGCATTTAAGGGCCCTTTCCTCCTGCCTTTTCTCTGCCTCAGCTCTGCCTTTTCTTTCTCTCATTCTGCTGTGCATTTCTTCTCCACGCTGGTCGGCGGAGCACACTCACGCACTGACCGCTGTGTTAATGTGTGTGCATGCGACCAGTCGCATGTGATGACAGATTTAACTTTTATATTCACTATGACAAATGTCTGGATGTCATATTTGGTGCTCGCACCCTCGTGAGATATGTGAGAGAGTGAAAGTGTGATATTAAAAAAAAACTTGCGTTGTCATCGCTGCCGCTGGTAAAATTGGTAATTAACGGCAGGCCGAAACAGCCCTCGGCCCAACGACCGGTCCGCGAGTTTAATCTGCACAACGTCTTCTTGTTAACAGTGTCGTCGGTCAGTAGCGCGTGAGACAATATGCTTCACGAATGAACCAATGAGCAAACACTATGTGCAGGTAGTACTCATGGGAGTTGGCGGGTGTTAATGTCAAGCCCTGGTGAAAACATATCAGTATTTTTATCAAACCAAGGACCACGGTTGCTGAATGCAAGTTCACTACCGTTCCTCTCATTGATAAAGTTGTAGCTGAGTGTTTACAACAGTAATTAGGATTTTTGTTGTTGGCTTCTGTTGTCTGAGAACAGATAACAATTGCACACTCTATCTAATATAAAGCCAGAAACCGCTGCTGAATGAATCATTCACTGCTGGTGGCTGTAGAATAGACTGGTTTATTGTATATAGCTTTTCTCTGTGTCTTTTTCTCTTCCTTCCACATGCACACACCACGTGACCTCTGCAGCTAAAGGCTTTTGCAGACTACACGACTTTTAGCGTCAGCCGATGGCTGTGCCGTTCACACTACACAACTTGCCATCTTGTGACAGGAGTGTTTAAGTTGTTGTGGCATTCACACTATATGACTGATCAGTGACAGGGGTCAAACACTACACGAGCTGACAGCGACTCTGACACCTGACGCTGGTTACAAACCACTTTTTGACAAGAAAACACACGTGAAATGTGAAATGGGAAATGACGTGAACCTACATACGAAACAGCTGTTGTTTGTTATTATAAAGATAGCGATTATAAAGACAAAGAATCTGTGTGAAAGAATGGATTAACATTCTCAGGTAGCAGGGATTGTCTGAGCTACAGAGAGAGCTGGAGGGGAGTAAAAAGTGTTTTGTGGTGAAACAGCAGCTGGCAGAGCAGCCTGCTCTCATTGGCTGGATGTGGATGTCAAGTCGGCTGACTCTGCCAGATATTTGCCATGCTAGATATCTGGCTGACGTCGGCGATGTGTCAGAATTGTGTCGGGGAGCCATTTTGATGCGTTATTGAGTAGTTCACACATAACGACTGGCGACTGCCAATCAACCGCTGATTCACCTCGGATCACAGCCTGACGGTCACCAATCTCGCCGAGCGGCAAATTGGGCTAAAAATCGTGTAGTGTGAACTAGTCTTAACCAGAAAAGACAGACTAACCAGGCTAGCGTTGCGTTCATAATATTATAAAGATCAATGCCATCGAACCAAAGGCAAGCACACGAAAAGGATTTACAAAAAATTAATTAGTAAACCCAGCAGGTGTTGCACTGAACCTCCCTCAGCTGTGATCACCTGGAGCCACTTGAGAAAACAGCTCCACTGAGTTAATTCTGCAGTGCTTAAACATTCATCACACCTTATATGGTCTATAATGGTCTTATATGGCTTAGTTTTATGTCTACTCATTTTCAATTGTCAACACCAAGGCTAGGCAAAACGAATGATGCAGCACCGACATTTTCCACCCACAGGATGAAAACAAATTGGTATAGCAGGCTGATAACCTACGGTTGCCAAAAAGACCAAAAAGATTATTGGCCCCATCTTGCACTCAGCACAAAGTGGCGCAACGCGCGGCGCAAGTGTCTAGTTTCCAACCGGCGCATTTAAAATTTGCACGCCAAGCAACCAAGTTATAACAAATGCACTTGTGCCCATTTGTGTGCCCATGGGAGCTTTGATCAGGCAAATTGTTGGCACATTGCTGTTGAGGCAGCAGAAAGTGATTGCACCATTGCACACGCTCTAATCACGCTCTGATGACATGATCGGTCAGGATCTAATGTTAATTGATGTTCTGTGTTTTTTTACACATCTAAAAGGTCTCACACACAGTCCAGGTTCATACATTGAAACTGTTTGGAGTAAAGCAGCCGTCCTAAGTCCTCTTGAGAGTTTCCTCTGTCCTGCCATGTCACGTTTATAACTTAAGCTTTTTTCTGTTTTGCTGCTCAAATACCCCAAGACGTTTGTTGCGACTTTATTGTTCACATAATGTTTAAAATGCCAGACAGCAGCAGATGTGACCCATGACCGGTTATCATAGTTTATTTTAATGCAGTGCAGTGAGAATCCAGACGTTTCATAGAGGAGACAGCATCTGTCAACAGACTGGAGTTCCGACACTTTACTGATAAACTGCAGAGCAGCAAAGTAACACAGGCTTCATGATCAGAGATGGTTTTTATATCATGGCCACACTTCTCTCCATATCTCCTCTCTTCTGTGAGTCTGCAGTTCAATCAGTCAAGTGGTGTTTTTCATAATGCGCCATTCACACTATTATAAGAGCCATGCGACAAAGTACAAGTGCACCTGGCTTTAAAAGGGAAATGACACTGATTGGTGTATTGCATGTTATTTCCTACACAAGCATGACTAATTCACAGACTAAGTGCAGCCCTTCTTAACCATGCGCCCGGCACACAGACCATTTTTTTCTGCTGTCAAACTATCAAACTTGGAGTTTGATATGTATAAAAATTTGCCCCCTCACCATTTTTAACTGCCCCCTCAGTCACTTCATCCTGGCGCTAGGCCTGGTCAGACCATCTGAGATGTAATGTTCTGTGTCTGACACTGAGGCTACTTCAAATGACTTGAACTGTGACAGACTGGCATTTGGGTTCTCCATTATGATAATACACATGCTCACAGACTGGAGACAGTAATTTAATGTGCTTGCTACGGTAACACGGGAAAAAGTGGTCACAGGTATACATATTAACATATGTGATACCTGGAGGTGTTTCATTAAAACTAACAAAAGCTGGCTGCTCTTTTGACACAGTGGAGAAGATGATATTTTATCACTTTCTACTTTTCTTCTGCTTTTAATTGTTCATTTTGTTTCCATATAGCAGCTGTTTTATTTGCAAATTCAATAAAAACCTGGGCAATAGGTTATTTACTCATATTGGCTTGTATCTGACATCAAGGCCATTTTTCAAAATCACATCAGGTATGGTATGGATGATAGAAGCTTCAGACATAATTGTGCTAATTGATAATCTATGGCTACAAAAATGCAAAACCCCTTTCCCTTACTCAGGATTTGTTCAAATGTTAGCAGTCTAGAGTGTATGCAGAGTTGTTACTGTCAGTGCTATATATGTAATAATAAATTCATATTTAATGTGGTTTCCACTGTAATGGACAAAGCGAACATTTATTGTTTATTTGGTTTTTGATTTATGCCTTATTTGCAACCTAGTTATCCTCTTCATCATTCACCCTCAGCCCAGAGTTAAACCTGCATGCCCTTCTCGATCTAACACTGCTGGCAAGTTCTTCGCAGCTCTGACAACAAACTCACATCAGAAATGTCCGAATGTAAGCCATCTGGCCAAAAGAAGGATTTACCACTGTGCTATATAGTGTTTGACCACTGTAAGAGGTGAGTATATGAGAAATTGTATGGTCATGAAACATGGAGAGCACAGCAACTCTCACAATTCTGAGATGTCTCACATATTTCTTCTCAATTTACAATGCAGATGGTAAATCTTATCACATTAAAACTGGGTGGTAAAATGAAATGCAGTTATATACTCCAGTGTGTATAATAAAGAACACTCCAATTATGGCATGCATCTGGCATCTGAAAAATGCATTTAATATACTGTGATGCTTAAAAGTTTGTGAACTTTTAAGAATTTTCTATATTTCAGCAGAAATATGACCAAAAACATGCTCGGATTTTCACACAAGTCAGACAGAGTAGAGGAGACCAAAATATTATAATTGGTAAAAGTATGTGATTTTTTCCTTTCAGGATCTCAGAAAAAAAGTTTTTGATGCTCACAGTCAGACAGACTGTGTACAAATGGAGGAAACTGAAGACCATTGCTATTGGTTGACCAACAAAGATCACCCCAAGAGCAATATATGTAGTATAGTCCACCAGGTCACAAAGGAACAACTATGGTGTGCATGACAGGGCTGCAAAGAGAAAGCCAGTTCTTTCCAAGTGGAACATTCATTCCTATCTGCAGTTTGCTGAAGATTATGTGGACAAGCCAGAAATCCATTAGAAAATATTTTATGGATGGATGAGACTGAAAGATTTTGCTTTAAATAAAAAAGTGTGTTGTTTTGGCAAAAGGAAAACGATCCAGCATAATAATGTTAAGTTAGTGTTACAATTCTGGATTTATTCATGCAAAAACATTTATTAAAAGTTTTTCTTCTTTTCTCATTTATTTACAGCATTATATATTGAAATTTATATTGTAATAGGCTGTATATTAACTTATTGGGAGAAAACCGTTAGTTCTGTCTGAAATCATATGTTGAGCACCCCCATATTGCCAAAATGGCATGATCCTCTTTTCGCTTCGACTGTGAGATTGACAGTCGAATCAGGCTCCACCCATCAAAGCATCGAATCTTACTTCAGGTTATAGAGTGAAATTGAGTTTTGTAACTCCCTTCTGCTACATAGCAGACAATATACAATAATATAGAATCAATTACATAAAATTGTAAACAGAAACATCATCAGTGGGGCAGTGCTGAGGATGAATTAGAGTTTAAGGCTTTTTTGAGCAATGTTGCTAAAGGCAAGTCCGTTGTTTGTTTTAAATGGATAGCAGCGGTGCGGGGCGGGTGGCGGAGTGGTGGCGGGAGGGGATTGCTCTAAAAGTTGCTCTGTGTATCATCAGCATAAGAGTCTGTTAGCTTGGGGGAAAAAGCTACTCTGCAGAAACTTCTATATCTCTTCCCAGAAGACAGCAGGGTGAACAGGCTGTGGCTGGGTGGGTAGTGTCCTTTAGTATTCTTTGGGCTCTACGTAGGCTCCTCACCTCACCGATATCATTGATGCTCAGGAGATGGGTACCAATGATCTTTTGAACAGTTTTAATCACCTGCTGCAGAGCCCTCCAGTCCTGGGCTGTGCACATCCCATGCCAGTTTGTGATGTTTCCAGTCGGGATGCTTTTTATTGCTCCTCAGTAAAAGCTGACAAAAACTTGGCGTGGGAATTTTTAAGCTTCCTCAAGAAATACAGTCGTTTCTGAGCTTTCTTCACCAGCATGCAGATGTGAGATGACCATGTCAGGTTCTCTGTGATGCTGATTCTCAGGAACCTGAAACTGTTCACTGATGTAGACATGAGTGTGTGTCTTTATCTCCTTCTTCCTAAAATAAATGATCAGCTCTTTGGTTTTGTTGACGAGCAGTAGGTTGTTCTCTGAGCACCACTCTGCAAGATTATGATATTCTCCCGATATGAAGTCTCATCGTTGTTTGAAATCCGGCCGATGATGGTAGTATCATCCTCAAACTTCCCAACAGAGTTCTCTCCATGTCAAGGGATGCAGTCGTGGATGTACAGCGTGAACAGGAGGGGGCTGAACACACAGCCCTGGGGGGCTCCGGTGTTGAGCAATAGAGTGGAAAAGGTCCGCCAATCTGAACGGACTGGGGTCTGTTTGTGTGGAAGTCAATATCTAGTTGCAAAGTGTTGTGTTTAAACCCAGAGTGCTGAGTTTGCTGATCAATTTCATAGAGGAGATTGTGTTGACTTCTCAAGGTGTGTGACGGCTGAGTGGAGGGCAGTGGAGATTCTGAAAGCAAACTGGTGAGGGTCCAGGCTGGCTGTGATGTTGTTTTTATGTCCTGAAGAACCACTTTCTCAAAGTACTTCATCAGAATGGGGGTGAGAGCCACAGGGCGGTAGTCGTTCAGACTTGACACTGTAGACTTTTTAGGTACAGGAACGATCGTGGCTGTCTTGAAGCAGGTGGGAACCCTCTCCTGAGATAGTGGGATGTTGATAATGTCAGTAATAAAATCAACTAGCTGACAGGCTCAGGTTTTTAATACACGGCCAGGGACGTTATCACGCCCAGCTGATTTACTCATATTCACTCTCAGCAGGACTCTCCTCACATCTGCTGTGGATACTGACAGTAGCCGCTCCTCTGGAGGTGGAGTAGTCTTTACAGCTGACTCCTTGTTGAGGACATCAAAGCGAGCATAAAAGGTGTTAAGTTCATCAGGTAATGTGGCCTCACACATGATGGGGGAGCTCCTGCTTTTGTAGCCAGTAATGTTTTTGATGGCCTGCCACATATCTTTGGTGTTGCTGGTGTTGAGGTGTTCAAAAGTTTCTGGCTGATATTGTGCAACAGTATGCTTAAATCTTTTCATTTCAAGCAAAAAGCTATTAAAGTTAAAAAGCAAAAAAAAAGACTACCTTGGCATGTGGTAATTTCTAATAGTGTCTCTCACCGTATTGACCACCCAGTGTTCACCTGATCAACAATCAGGGCCGCAGTACTGACTATGTATTCAACTTTTTTAAGGTTTTCTTCATCTAGGCCTATGTGTTTTTTGAATAATATATACATAAATACCAAATTTTACTCATAGGGAGAGGAGCTGCACTCATAAAACATAGGAGACCTACAACATCTTAACACCAATTTCATGGAGGGAGGAACTGCTTGGTCCAGTCAAAGTTCAACGAAAAAGCCAAATTTGTATTTGTTAGCATACAGTTCTACAATATAAGCCAGAATATTTTAAATATGGCCACAGAGGCCTGACTGACGCCAAGAGATGACATTCTTGGCGTTGACAGCCTGTTTTTTAAATAATTTAATTATGTTTTTAGATTTTCTTTTGAGGACCTCATAAAGTGTTCTTAACTTCTGCAGCTCTGCAGCGATAGATTATACGTAGGTGCTATATGTGTTGAATAAATGTTTAAGACTTGTATGGATTATCTTCACTTGCATGACACAATGGGAGTGTTGTATATTATACACACTGGAATGTGTATGGAGAAGAAAGATTCACACAGTATATAGCACAGTGGTAAATCATTTTTTTTGGCCAGGTGGCCTACATTAGGACATTTCTGAGTTTGTTGTCAGAGCTGCTAAGAAGCTGACAGCAGTGTTACAGCCAGGTTAGAACAGAAGGGCATGAAGGTTAAACTCTGGGCTGAGGGTGAATGATGAAGATGATAACTAGGTTGCAAATAAGACATGAATATCAAAAACCAAATAAAATGAACAACAACAAATACATGTATCAGTAATCTGGATATAAACATTTAATGAAGACACAAACCAGGCATTCATTTAAATACTTCCAGCTACGTCCAACAGCTTGGTCCATTACGGTGGAAACCACATTAAACATGAAATTAATATTAAAAATATATCTCTGACAGTAACAACTCTGCATACACACTCATGTCTTAGGTTAACCTATATTAGCCTACCAGCTGTGTTACACCAAACAATGTGCTTAAAAAACGTGGCTGTTGCTGTTTACATGAAAAAATGCACAATATTATAGTGCATGTAATCAACTACTGTTGTTATTTTTCACGGACCAGATTTTTTTTTCTCTGCATCTAACGTCACCCTGGCACAACGTTAGTGCTGCATAATGTTACAGACCTGACGATTGTACAAGCTTGGCTTTTATTTTAATATATTTACTAGTGGTGGGCATAGATTAATTTTTTTTAATCTAGATTAATCTCAATGTAATCTTAAAATTAATCTAGATTAATCTAGATTAAAATGGCTCATTTGAATTCTGCCAAAGGCATTCAGAATACGTGTGCGAACGGGTTTCAAGCCAGGTTTCAAGCCAGGTGGCGCATTAGACCAGGGGCTCATCTCCTGTTTCCAAAATGCATCACAAACTGCTTGAGAAAGCTGTTCTACTATGATAATTGGTGATGAAAATAAATCATGTTCAAACAGATGTACTTGTGTGTAGCGTGTGATGTGCTTTGCGTTTAGGTGGTACTTGAGACTGTAAGAACTCCTACAGTAAACTAATTCAGCATTGCACAAGGTGCAAACAACCTTAGTCTTGTCAAATTTTCCATTGGGAAGCTTCTTAAAAGTAAATTTTCCCAGAAGCAAACCTGGCGGATTCAGAAATGTTCGTACACAAAGTGCTGTCCAACAGCTGTCTGTGGACGTGTTGCTACAGTTAGTGTGAGTAAATACCGCACAATGCGTTTTTTAATCAACCGGTGTATCACTAACTAACCTGGCTAGTTGTAAACAAACAGCTGGCCGAGCGAGGTTGTAACTGGAACGCCATCAACTCGGATGTGAAGTCATTCCCAGCTCCAACCTCCGAGGTAAATGGAACGCAGCAACAGCTGCATCCATGTTAGCACGTCACGTTTGATGTGGTAATTTCACAGTAGGCATACACACAGGTTCGAAGACTTGTTCTTGCCCCCTACAGTGCAATTCGGCTAGGTATACATCTGCGCTAAATTATCAAGGTGAAAGTCATCATAGACCCAGCTCCCAACTTTGAGAATAGATTAACGGCGATATTTTTTTTATCGCCCAATAAGAGTCTCACGTTAACGCAGCACGTTAACGCCGATAACGGCCCACCACTAATATTTACTATTACTTCTGGGTCACCTGGCCCATTTTTCTTGCTTTTCTTAATGTCTTTCTTGGATTCAGAAACCAAAAACGGCTCCTTTTTCTGTTTTTCATTTGTTTGGTTTGAAACGAAAAACGAAAAAAAGGTGGTTTTCCTGTTTGTTCGTTTTGTGGTTCAAACGAAGAAACAAACTATAAAAATATAAACAGGGCAAAAGAAAACCACATTCATCAGCTACATTTCTCAAACCTTTGGAATGGGAAAGACTTATTAATTAATTATGTATTCGGTCGTGAAGAAGGTGGTTTCTAAATTGGGAAACTGCTATAGTCTAAACACTGCACTGCTGGATGTTTAGTAACAGATTGTAATGACCCTCTCATCTCCAGCCACATATTGAAAAATAAATGCAGGCCACATCAAAATTATGAAGGGCACAGAGCCCTAACATCTGATGTGCCATTATGAAAACTGAACTGTATGACTTCATTCCAGTTGAAATTGCAAGACAATAAGACTGTTTACCTTAGATTTAAATTCCAGTGTTTTCTCAATGCTGATTAGCTCCTCAGTGCGACTCATTTTTCGCACCCCCTCGTTACACTCTTTCACAATCTAAGGAAGACACAAAGGCTACGTTCAGACTGCAGGCCAAAGTGACACAAATCCGATTTTTTTGCACATATGTGACTCAGATCTGATCTTTTTGTAACAGTGTGAACAGGCCAAGTCACATGGAATCTGATCTTTTCCAGTCTGGATCACACGTGTGTCTAGACTCAGGTCGGACTTGATGCGACTACAGTAGTAGCTGTTCTGCTGTAGAGGGAGCTGCGGTGAACGAAAAAGCTCCACAAAAGCCATAATTCTTCTCTACCTCGCTATTATCTGCCCACAAATTCCCTTTCTTACTCTATTGAGTTACGTACATCCTAATTGTCCAAGCAGACACAGTACAGCGAGACAGAGAGACAGAGAGAGAGAGAGAGAGAGAGGGAGTGAGTTATAGGGCAGTTGCGTTGTACAGCATGAGAAACTGTCATGAAAAGGACAGAGAGTTGTGAACGCTTTCATAATTCGGGAGAAATGTGACCCATTAGAGAATAATGAGATTAGCAAGTAGGAGCTAACCGGAGCTAACCTCTGTGGCTCTGTTTACTTTTACACGACAGCGTGCTACGTGTGACGTTGTGTTATTCTTCTATACATTCGGGTCACTTTCAGGCCGTTCACACTGAAGTCTGACATGAGCCACATTTAAGCAATAATGTTAACTGTCAAACAAAAAAATTGGATCTGGGGGAAAAAAATCAGAACTGAGCATTAATGCCTGCAGTCTGAACGTAGACAAATATACACCATCAGTCCATATCCTTAGAACATCATACAATATTGTTTTCTCTTCTTTGTATTTTATACTTCCCATTGTTATGGATTTATAAAAATACATGTAGTTTTTAAATAAAATAAAAAAGCGAAGACAAAAACAATTTGAAAATCATACATGAAATCATTAAGATGATGTGAAAAACAGGGAGGTTGTCAGACAACAAAACACTGCACAGCTGTTTGTTATACACAGTTTTAAAACATTAAAAGGTTATCATGGTAACAATAATTGTATCCTTCAACTTGTCAATTATTATTATTATAATTTAAAGCAAATTATGTCGTTCATGATGCAGTAATATATGAGGAATCTGTGCTTGCACATATTTGATCTAGCCAATGCAGTGTGTAAATAAACATGGCAAAAAAAGATGGTCATTTCATTTTGTTAGCAACATCCTTACAACTGCCTCACTGCATTTATGAACCCAACCTGATATTGAAGCTCACCTGTTCCAGTTGCTGATGGGCTTTAATAGCATTTGCTTCCCTCTCTGAGTTTTCCTCTGCTTTTTTCAGGATATTCTGAGTAGAGAAAGTCAAATAAAAACAACAACAAAAAAAATCTACAGTGGCACCAAACTCCCATTTGTTACTGTAAATTCGACATGTTTAAAATATGTCCAAACACACTGCTAAATCTTGACATTTTATTGTACAGTATATTTTTATCCATTTAATTATAACTCAAGTTGGCACACTCACTTGTACGAGCAGCTTGAGCCTTGTGATTCTCTGGAAAGGAAGGATTAGGAATGACGTAAAGGACAGCCCCCTGACACGTGGATGGTTCTCCAGCGTTGCCATGGCCTCCCGAAATGCCTGGTTTCCCTCTCTGAACAGACAGTCATGTTAAGACAACAAACGCAATGCTTAGTTGATTGTACAGGTCCATTACACACACACACACACATACACACACAAACTCAGACACACACACAAATTATTT
This sequence comes from Lepomis macrochirus, assembly GCA_024633595.2. NCBI lineage: Eukaryota > Metazoa > Chordata > Actinopteri > Centrarchiformes > Centrarchidae > Lepomis > Lepomis macrochirus. The sequence continues at coordinate 35,221,842 of JALXJV020000009.1, read as the reverse complement.
CTCTTCGATGGCGTGATGTGAGTCAGAAGAAGACACTGTTACACTTGCCTTTGTCATCAAGATCACTGTAGCTTTTTTTGTATTATTAAGATGTCAAACATATTATCTGCCCAGGGAATTCACCAGTGTTTTTGTTGTTGCTGTTTACCTTCCTCCAGAAGCCAAATTCCCATGCTAGGTTCTTGTCAGCTTTTACATTGGAGCAAAATAAAGCATCCTAACTGAAAACATCACTAACTGGCATGGGATGTCAGAAGATCATTGGTACCCATCTCCTGAGTATCAGTGATATTTGAGTTGAGGCACCTATGCAGAGCCCAAAGGATACTAAAGGACAGTACCCACCCAGCCACAGCCTGTTCACCCTGCTGCCTTCTGGGAAGAGATAGCAGTTTCCTATTGGAACTGAAAGGATTATTTTTTGGGCCCGAGCATGAAACGTGTGAGGTCCCTATTGAAACTGAAGGGATTATTTTTCTTTCTTTCTTTTTTCTGCAAAGTAATCTCCCCCTACAGAGCAGCCACGTAAGTTTCACTTACGTGTATGAAATTTCTGTGGTACATGTATCCTGTCCAGATGTACAAAAAAAGCCTCTTGGAGTCATTGCCTAAACCTTAACACAAAGTCAGCCATTTTAGATTTAATGGTCATTTTTGGTGATTTACACACTTTGTACTTTAACGAACAAAGTCTGTAAATCTTCCTAAGGATTTAGTCCACTCAACTTCAAATTTTCACTGTGCAGTCTAAACCCATTTACCATTAAAAGCTGTACAAACAGCTATTACCAGTTGACCAATTTGCCTGTCAAAAAAATGATCAATGATTCGCCTTGAAACAGGAAGTTGTTATAACTTCAGTGTACATGCTCACATCTGTACCAAATTTGATATGTATAATAAGATCCCGCCCTGAACACATGCATATGCCAATATTCACTCAGAGTTATAGCACCACCTGCTGGCAACAGGAAATGACACGTTTTATGCTGTAATGTACTACTCCAAGCAGGTTGGACAAATCAGTTTCAAAAGTGTCCCAGAAAAGCCTTAACACATTGATAAAGCCTTGTTGTAAAACTTGTGAGTTTGCAGTTAATGGCATGGCAGAGGTGTAGCGGAGAAGACAGCAACACCATGACACACAAAGTTGTAACTTCACTCTACCTGCTCAGATCTGTATGAAATTTTACAAGTTTAATAAGAGTCCCGCCCTGAACACATGTACATGCCAACGTTCACCCATAGTTATTGTGCCAACTGCTGGCAACAGGAATGAGCTTTTTTTGGAATGGATATGGCGAGAACTGCAAAAGTATGTCAGTGGTTGTGATTGTATAAGTTTATTGGCTCGTTTGTTGTTACTTTTATCCAGCTAAGTAGTCTGTAATGTTGGTGATTTGAGTGCTGTGAGCCTGGGGCGGTTTTGGGGGGGGGCCAGCAGGGGCCAGTGCCCCTGTAACACAGCCCTTGGACCCACCTATGGCCCCCCCTCTGAACGAAAAGTCTACAGCAGTCCTAATGAATTAGCGGCTGCCCCGATGCAACCTCCATGTGGTCCAGCATATGATCTAACATATAACAACAAAATTAGCTGCATAGTGTATGAAAGTATCTAAAGAGTGAGCTGCTGTAGGCTGAACCATTCCTTCTCATCTCTGTTGAGTTTCACATGTGCTGTACCGATCACCGCCAATCAAGGCTCAACACTTACTGTCTGACCTGCAGCCTCTCCGCTCCTCTGTGTGTCTGCAGAGCGCCTCCACACACACACACACATGCGCGCGCACGGAACGAAGTCAGCCAGCTGATCAGTGGACATTACGACATTGATGACTCCTCTCGTTAGTGTACCTACTGTATGTGGTTCAATAAAAACTTTGCCAGTAAAAAGCCACTACTTTACCGCTGCAGCTGTCTTTAGGTTTCACACAGGCACAGCGCTGGTTCAGCTAAGCATACCTGTCAAGTTTTGGATTTGAAAATAAGGGAAATTTTCCCGTGCCCGCCGGAGCAGTCCCACCACCCCATCCAATCAGTAGGCTATCCCTTACATTTTAAGACAGGTGTTATAGCCTAAATGAACACAAAAGGGTATATATGAAGAGCATTTATTTAAATGCTTATTTGCGTATTTTCTGTTCATTTATCATTATTTTTCTTTACATTTAGCCAACATTTCATTTTCATTCCACACATTCATTTCATTTCATATTGCTTTTCTTTTAAAGTTTTTCTTTTAATTTCACATAATTTTTCTTTACTCTTTTAGTGAGTTATTGTACAAATTTGTTGCAGACTTTGCTTCTTTAAGACTGTTTTGGAAGGAGTGTATTTGTGGGCTGGGCCAGAGTGGTTCATTTTACAGGATAGTAGAGCGCAAACAGTTCTGTTAGGTGCGTTCGAGATGACGGCGGCTGACTTTCGCCGACTTGATAGTCTAACATGAGCTGCAGGTGAGTGCAGGGGCGGGGTGTAAAAACGGCGCATAAAGTCGGACACATTCTACCTGCAGCAGCTTACTGTGAGCTGAGATTAATGACTGATCTCGCGGCATTTGCAAAGAATAATGCCGCGAGACCGGGCAATTGTGTGGTTTGTGCAGTCGGGGAAAAGCAGCGGCCGCCGGACTCAGCGCCTGCAGCCGCCTTGCTCCCGCGAGGTTTTAATGCATGCCTTATATTAAGTCAGCGCTGCGCAGCGCCGCAAAGTCAAACACTCCTATTACGGCGGGACGGCTGGAAAAGAAGGGTAAAATACGGGACTTTCCCGGCCAAAAACGGGATACTTGACAGGTATGAGTGAAAGCTGTCTGTCTTTAGTAGGCTAACTGTTCAGCTTAGTTTGCCTGTACATTAAAATATGGCAAATTATAAACTCAGCTGGTGGCTGAGACAAACCAGCAGCAGCAGCGGGAGGAGGAGGACAGGAGGGACTAAGCTGTTCATCATTTCTAAACTTCACACAGTATGTTGATGTCAGGAATATGTAATATTTATTTTACTGACATGTTAAATTTGTTTGTTGTTTGTTGCTGTAAATCCTGTTGCTGCTCTAGAAACAACAAAAAATTCAAATAATATATTTAATTATTAAGTAATAAATAGGACTGATAAGAGCATCAGTAAAGAACTGAACCAATAAGGATAACCAATACAAGTGTGTCAATAAAATCTTAATGATCACAACTCCTGAGAAAATGTCCGGCCCATCTCTGTGTCCTGGTTTTAAAATCCGTCCCAATTAAATTTATAATTGAACAGCCCTGGTCTACAGTAATCATAGTAATGTATCTTCTTGCGACAAAATTAAACTGAATGCAGCATTGTAGACAATATTTTGTCCTTGTAATCCATGTTTCCATTGCATGGACAGCCTTTGGATATTGCTGGAAATTTTAATTATTATCACAACAATTTAATAATGCTTTGCATTTAAACAGCACTTTTCATACACAAAATGCGATTGGTCTATAAGGAATGTTTTGTTTTGTGTAATGTAATTTAATAAATATATAACTAAGTTACTGAAAAGATCCTGTTACTGAAACAAATAACTGTAAGTTACTGAAACATACTAAAACATTACATTATATACTAAACGGGACATTTTGAAAGATTGAACTTTTCCTTTGTCTCATTTGTCTCCGATTGAATGTGCCCCTCTGGCAAAACAACTGGCCCCAGTCTGGCCCCCTCAGTAAAATTGGTCTAGAACCGCCACTGCTGTGAGCTATGCAGCTGATCTCAGGGGGAGATTAGTTTTGGTATGAGAGGTTGGACATGAGGATACATTGTGATTAGACATGATTGGATGCTTATAACTTCAGCCATGTACAGTGATTACAGAGCAATTTATGTTGTGATATAGGCTTATTTAGATGCTTGGTGTTTGATGGCTGTTTGGTGTGGATAAAATTGGTTGGTTTAAGCTTCACACAGAGGTCTGTAGCATGAATAGGGTGACAAAATAATCTGATAGTAAGACAGTTTAGAGAAGGGCCTGAAGTTAGAAAGAACAGAGGGGTCGAGATTTTCCTTTTTTAACAGGGGCTGTACAACAGCAGTGTCATAAGAGTGAAGGACATGCTTTTAAACCTGCCATTCATCCACAAAGGGCATCAGACGGAAAGATAATATAATAAAGGAATGATGCCGCCAAGGAAAAATGTAAACCACCCTGACGAGGTGGAGGAAATTAAGAAATCTCTCAACTTTTTATCAGCGGAGATTACAAAAGTCGCAGCCCAACAAAATAAGATCATGGAGCTGATGGGAGAAATTCAAGCGCTTAAAATGCAGAACAAGGAAAAGGATAAAATGATAGCTTTCCTGGAGAATCGAGTGGCCGATCTTGAGCAATTTACTCGGAGTAACGACCTCATTATCAGCGGCTTGAGGATCAAACACCGGAGCTACGCCAGAGCGGTCATGGCGTCGGAGGATGCCGCTACGGGGAGGAGTGGGGCCGACTCCTCGGAGGAAGACCGTGAGTCGCTGGAGCAACAGGTGCTGCGTTTCTTGGACAGCAAGGGTATTTCCATTAACAGTGGAGACATCGAAGCGTGCCATACCCTGCCCAATAAAACCAAAACGGCTGCACCTGCAATAATAATCCGATTTACCAACAGGAAGAAAAAACACGCACTCCTTAAACAAGGAAGGAAGCTAAAAGGTACAAACGTATACATCAATGAACACCTCACTAAGAAGAATGCGGATATTGCAAGAAGAGCACTAAGAAAACTAAATACTAAGAAAACAAAACAAGATCCAAGCAACATAGACTTCCAACTGTAAAATATTTATAAAGTTAAACGGATCCACACCAGAGGCAGCGAAAGTGCTCATTATCAGAGACGTCGTTGAGCTGGACAAGTTTGTGGAATAAAATCGACAGGATGAACGCAGGTAACTGAATAAACACTGAACAAAATACTTCAAGAACTTCCACAATGAGCTCAAACAGAAACCATCTATTTAAAAAATATGAAAAACTGAACTTAAAATGTTTTGAATTTACTGATTATAAACTAAAAGACATTGAATATGAAATTGATCCTGAAAATAACTTTTATAAGGACATGCAAAGGCAATGCGAATATTACACAGAAGAACAATATAGGAGAAATGTAATAATGGATGGATCAATATCAATTATACATTTTAAGAGTAGGAGCCTTAATTCAAATCTACCAGGAATTAAGCATTGTTTAAATGAATTAGAAAGGAAATTCACAGCTATTGCAATATCAGAAACCTGGCTTGATGAAGACCAAATTGACACAATTGGAATTGAGGGATATGAAATGTTTTCTATTCATAGGACCCAGTCTAAGGGAGGGGGGGCTGCACTATTCATTGATAAAATGTATAAATGTAAAGTTGTCAGTAACATGTCATTTGCAATGGAAAACATTATGGAGTGTGTCACTGTAGAAAATTAGAGAGAGAAAGAAAGAAATATTCAGATAAGTTGTATATACAGAAAACCAGGATCCTGTATTGATACATTCAGGGAAAAGATTGAAGAGCTGTATAATAGACATAACAACAAGAAAATTCTGTTTGTCTGTGGTGATCTCAATATAGATTTGCTAAATCCACAACAACATAATTCAACCACAGAATTTATCAATTCAATGTACAGCAACAGCCTATACCCTACAATTACACGACCAACTAGATTAACAACTCACAGTGCCACACTAATTGACAACATATTTACAAACGTTATTGACAGACCGGTTACAAGTGGCCTAATAATAACTGACATAAGCGACCACTTGCCAGTATTTGCAATTATACAAAACTGTATGCAGAAGAATAAAGACATTACTACAATTATGATGAAAAGGAAAAAAACACAAGATGCTGTAAATTCTTTTAAACAAGATCTCTTGAGACAAGACTGGAAAAATGTTTACGTGAGTGATGTCAATTGGGCCTATGAAACATTTCTGATAATCATATCAGGATTATATGACAAACATTGTCCTCTAGTAAAGAAAATTGTAAAGCAAAAATATGTTGAGAAACCATGGATATCAAAAGGAATCATAAATGCATGCAAGAAGAAGAATTTACTATACAAAGAATTCTTAAGGAGAAGAACAATGGAAGCAGAACAAAAATATAAATTATATAAAAATAAGTTAACAAAAATCATAAGATGCTGTAAAGTTGATTATTACAGTAATTTACTAGAAGATAATAAAAATAATATTAAAAAAACATGGTATGTCCTAAATGCTATCATTAAAAAAATGGGAAAAAATAATATCCAAGTTACTTGCTAGCATCGAATGATACAGAAATCACTGACAGGGCTTCAGTTGCTGGGGAATTCAATAAATACTTTGTCAGTGTTGGTCCAAGACTGGCAAGGGATATTCCAAAGACGGGTAGTAGTGATGGAGTAGAAAGTAAGAAGTTATTTGTTGAAGAAACAATGTTTATAAGAGGGACAGATGAAAAAGAACTTATCAATATTGTAAAAAAACTGAAGTGTAAGAAGTCTACTGACTGCCATGATATTGATATGTGCACAGTCAAAAGTATTATTGAATCTATAGCAAGATCCCTAACCCACATTTGCAATCAGTCCCTTCAAACTGGTGTCTTTCCAGATAAAATGAAAATAGCTAAAGTAATACCAATATATAAAACTGGAGACAGACATATACTACAGACCCATCTCATTGCTTCCACAGTTCTCCAAAATATTGGAAAAAATGTTCTTCACGAGGCTGGATGATTTCATCGCCAAACATAGTATTCTATGTGAGCAACAATATGGGTTTAGAGCTGACAGATCAACTTCTCTTGCAATGATAGAATTTATAGAAAAAGTTACAAACGCAATAGACAGGAAACAATATGCAGTGGGGATATTTCTAGATCTCAAAAAAGCTTTTGAAACTGTAGATCACAAATTATTGATTAAAAAACTACAAAGATATGGCATTCGAGGAATTGCACTGACACGGTTATCCAGCTACCTGGAGAACAGAAAACAGTATGTTGAAATACAAAACAATAAATCACGAGCTGCTGCAGGTTACATGTGGGGTGCCACAGGGTTCAGTGTTGGGACCATTATTTAACCTCTATATAAATAATATATGTGAAGTATCGCAAATTGTAGAAACCGTCTCGGGTTACGTAGGTAACCCTTGTTCCCCGAGAAAGGGGAACGAGACACTGCGTCGGTGACGACACTATGGGAACGCCTTTAGGCGTGGCAGGGCTGAATGCGAATGAAAACTACTCCAATCCTATTGGCTTAATGAGAACGGTAGCATGTGACGGCGTAACCGTAGGCGTATATAAGCACGCCGGCACATAGGTACATTAGCTCTTACTATGAAGCAAGGCACTCCAGGCGGGAGAGGTGCGGTGAACCGACGCAGTGTCTCGCTCCCCTTCGGGGAACAAGGGTTACCTACGTAACCCGAGACGCTCCTCTCGAGGGAACTCGAACTGCGCCGGTGACGCACACTATGGGAACGAGATACCCACTATGCCGCGCCGAACCCCCGCCTGCCCTAGCGTGCAGGCAACCAGTGGGCACGACTTAGAGAGAGAGCGCACGGGTGCCGGGTGCGGAGGGAAGGTCCAGACTATAGAAACGAATGAAGGTGTGAGGAGTGGCACAGCCAGCTGCATCACAGACCTCCTGCAGAGATGCTCCAGAGAGGAGAGCCGTGGAGGCTGCCATGCCTCTCGTGGAGTGAGCCCTTACGGCCACAGGTGAAGGCAAGTTGCGCACCTGATAAGCAAGGGAGATAGTCTGAACGATCCAATTGCTGATCGTATGTTGGAAGCGGGGAGCCCAGCCTTGGGGGACCCGAAACACACCAGCAATTGGTCTGCCTTCCTCCATTGAGAGGACCTCTGAGTATACGTGCATCAGTGCTCTGGACGGGCAGAGCAAATGCAGTCTCTCATCTTCTGCCGTCACATGAGGTGGAGGATGGAATGCCTGCAGTACCATCGGGACCCATTGCGTTGGACTGCACCTTAGGAATGTATCCTGGAAAAGTGTGCAGGATGGCCCTCCTATTCCCTGGGGCAAACTCCAGGCACTGTGGAGCAGTTGACAAAGCCTGGAGGTCCCCACACCCTCCTCAGAGAAGTGATAGCGAGGAGAAAGCCATCTTCAGGGTCAAGTACTTGGCCTCAGCCGACTCAAGGGGCTCGAGGGGCCTCAGCCAAATCTTCGAAAGCACCACTGCCAGGTCCCAGGTGGGAACTCTGGGCGAAGTCACAGGTCTCATCCTCCGGGTCCCACGGAGGAATCGTGACGACTAGTGGTAGCCTCCCCAAAGACCCATCCCTACAAAGGGTGTGGAAAGCTGATATAGCTGCCACATACACCTTGAGGGTGGATGGGGAAAGGCCTGCAGAGAAGCGGTCTTGCAAAAACTCCAGTACCTGGAACCACCGGGCAGGTAACTGGGTCCAGCGTATGCTCTCTGCACCATGTAGAGAAAACCTTCCATTTGACGCCGTACATCCTCCGTGGTGGATGGGGCCCTGGAGCTAAGGAGTGTCTCGACAGCTCCTGTCGTTAGGCCCGCCTCTAGGTACTGCGCCCCTCAAGGGCCAGACCCACAGCCGCCACAGGGCGGGCAAGGGTGAAGAACCCGCCCCTTCCCGGACAGCAGGTCTCTCCTCAGAGGGACCTGCCATGGCGGACCTTCCAGGAGATCCAGCAGGTCTGAGAACCACACCCGGGTCGGCCAAAACGGCGCTACTAGTAGTAGCCGAATACCGTCCTGACGGACCCTCTCCAGGATCCCCGGGAGCAAAGCGACTGGGGGAAAAGCGTACAGGCGTAGCTGAGGCCACGAGTGCACCATGGCGTCCAGCCCTAGTGAGGCCGGAGGTGTCAGGGAAAACCATAGAGGACAGTGCATAGTCTCTTGAGACGCAAACAAGTCCACGTCTATGGGCCCGAACCTTACGCACAATGACTCCACCACCTCGGGGTGGAGTCTCCATTCCCCCGGGCCTCGGCCCCTGCCTCGACAGCAGGTCTGCTCCCTGATTCTGAAGTCCCGGAATGAACATCGCTCTGATGGACAGTAGCCTCCGTCGGGACCACCGGAGGATCTGGTGCGCCAGTCTGCATAGAGGGCTGAGCGCAGACCCACCTGGTGATTCAGATAGGCCACCACTGCCGTGTTGTCGGACCTGACAAGAACGCAGTGACCCCGGAGTTCGGGCAGGAAGCTCCTCAGAGCCCGAACACCGCCAGCATCTCGAGGCAATTGATGTGCCATGATCGAATGATGCTCCTGCCAGAGCCCCTGCGCCGAAGCGGTCTCCCATGACCGCGCCCCACCCAGTGAGGGAAGCGCCTGTCGAAACGATTACACGGGCGACAAGATGCCCCTAACTTGGGTCCCTGGGACAAGAACTAAGGCTTTTTCCACTCTGATAGGGCACGAAGACATTTGTGCGTGACCCGTATCAGGCGGAACGGATTTCCCCTCGGGGAGAATCCCTTGGTCTTCAGCCACCACTGTAGGGCCCTCATGTGCAGTAGACCAGAAGGTATTATGCTGGAAGCTGCTGCCATGAGGCCTAATATCCTCCAGAAGTGTTTTTCTGTGATGGCGTGGCCCAACTTCACTCTCTTTACTGTGGTCAAGATGGACTGGATACGTGCTGGAGACAGCTGTGCCTGCATCGTTCCTGAGTCCCACATCACCCCTACGAACACAGTTCTTTGGGTGGGCCTCACACTTTTCTTCACGTTGAGCCTCAGCCCTAAACGTTGAAGATGAGCTGAAGCGACATCTCGATGCCGAACCGCCAACTCCGAGACTGCGCCAGGATTAGCCAGTCGTCGATATAATTGAGCACTCTGATGCCCTGGAGTCTCAGGGGGGTTAGTGCTGCATCCATGCATTTGGTGAAGGTGCGAGGAGAGAGTGCTAGGCCGAAGGGAAGGACTCACGCCCCCGATGGCAAACCTCAGGAACTTCCTGTGGGATGGATAGATGGGGATATGGAAGTACGCATCCTTGAGATCTATGGTGACAAACCAGTCCTCGGACCGGATGTGACTCACGATGGCGGGGATGGTGAGCATCTTGAACCTGTATCTCCTCAGAGATCGGTTCAGGACCCGCAGATCTAGGATCGAGCGCAGGCCTCCGGCCCTTCTTGGGGACGATGAAGTACCGGCTGTAAAGTTCAGCCTTCCAGCGGGGAACAGCCTCCACCACCCCTTTTCCAGCGGCGGCGCACTTCCTGTCCCAGCACCGGCGCTGCTCGGAGTACCTTGGTCTGGACCACCCCATAGAACCTGGGGGACGGACCCGAACTGCAGTCTGCATCCCTCGATGACGGTGCGTAGGACCCCGGAGATATGTCTGACATGCTCCACCAGGTCTCCACGAAATCGCCAGCGGGACCAACCCTCGGGTTGGTGGCCAGTGCCTCGTGCTGGTCTCGGAAGGTCTCCTGAAGCAAACTGGCAGGAAAGGAACCCGAGGACCCGCGAGTCTGGGAGCCGAACCTTGTCGATCGGCCGCCCCGGGGCCGGCCGAATGGCTAAGGTTCGGTGGTGGTTAGCGTCTCCGAGCCGGGCGGCGGGAAAACTGCGCTTAGTGGCCACTCTGGAGGGGACCTCAGTCAGCCTCCGGGCTGAAACACAGAGTCAGGACCTGCTTGCTTGGCCCCTGCGAGGGTGCGCAGGAGCGCCACTTCGCGTCCCAAGCTGCTTGAGGGGACCGCGAGAAACCACACTCTGCTTGCAAAGTCTGCCAACGGAACCAGCCCCTCGGGCTAGTGGTCGGTATCTCGTGTGATTCCCAGGTGGACCCCTGAAGTGCCAGAACGGCACCGAAGATCCATGGTGAGTGAGTCTGGATGCCGCCTGACTGCAGACCCTCGGGCAGGCAGTACGGTGTGGACTCAATGGTTCTGCGTCCCGAACGTGTAAACGGTGGGATAATGTCACCTGTTGCCATGACGGAGGGGACCTAGGTCGGCCATCATGCTCCGCCGCTTCTGTGACATCGCCGGGCGGAACCAACCCTCGGGCTGGTGGCCGGTATTCCTAGACGATTTCGGACGGTCTCCTGAAGCTGGCTGCCAGGAAAAGCCGCCGATGAACTGCAGTCTGGGAGCCGACCTTCTGGTTGACTGCGCCTCGGGCCAGCAGAATGGTGAAGGCTACGCGTCCCGAAGCCTCAGCGGCGGGAAACAGCGCTAGTCCCAGAGCCGCCCTTTACCCGCGCATCGTCCCGCAGTCGCGGTCCTGATCCCGCCGCCGCTGTACTCCAGCAGCTGGGGAGTAGACAGCTGGGCGGAGAATGTTATCCCAAGACTTACATAACTCATTATGCATTTTAGTCTGGAAAAGACGGCATGGGGATGCCGAAGTGGTTCCTCAGGAAGCGATCATCCAGTTACTACACTGATAATTTTACAGTGTACCGGCATTAAGCTTCCTCACAGCCTGTGGCCAATCAGGGATGAGCTGAGCCACAGCCCGCCACCACTTCCAGCAGCTTAACATAGTCGTCGCTGGCGTCTTCTGATGACGCCGCCCGACACTCGAAGTCATTCTCCTCCGCCATGACGCTAAACACATCTAGCTCCTCAGAGCTAGAGTGCATTTGTCTCGCCGAACGGAGAAAGCCGAGAACGGGCTCCCGAACGGAAATGAGGAGAGTCGGAATCAGCAGATGAAGGCAGAGAAAGGGCATCAGCCGTCTCAAGATCCTCCAGCAGGTCCTGCTACAATCCCCATGACCGAAGCCGCCGGTCTGCCTCGGCAACCGCTGGGCTCTAAGCCACGGGGGAGCGTTATCCTGCCGTCCTCTGAGAAGAGTGCCATGCGGGACCTCAGTACCCGATTGAGCAAGGCCTCGCAATGACCACAGCCAGCTCCCTCGAGAGCTGCTGTAACGTGCGGCAGACCTAGACAAGCAACACACAGTACGTGAGAATCTTCTACCGTGAGAAGCCTTCTGCAGGAATGCACACATCTGCGGAACTGGTTCGACTCAGAGGATACGCTGCGACTTCCAGGTGAGTATTACTAGCCATTTCTTCTTGGATGTGGGAGCTTTCACAAACAACATACGCCAAAGTGCCTGCTGAATAGAAAAAAGCTAATGTACCTATGTGCCGGCGTGCTTATATACGCCTACGGTTACGCGTCACATGCTACCGTTCTCATTAAGCCAATAGGATTGGAGTAGTTTTCATTCGCGATTCAGCCCTGCCACGCCTAAAGGCGTTCCCATAGTGTCGTCACCGACGCAGTTCGAGTTCCCCTCGAAGGGGAACATTCTTTTTGCTGATGACACATATTTATTATGCTGACGTGAAAATTTGGAGAAGCTACTGGATACCATGGAAAAGGAAGTGAGTAGGATGAAGATTTGGTTTGATGAAAATAAACTAACACTGAATTTGAGTAAAAAAAAATTTATAATATTTGGGAACCGATCAACTGACACAGATAAGAAACTAATGATAAATGGTATAGAACTAGAGCGAGTATCTGAAATAAAATTCCTTGGGGTAGTTATTGATAACAAATAAGCTGGAAACCTCACATAAACTATATTAAAACCAAAATATCCAAGTCATTGGCAATATTAAATAAAGCCAAAGACCTATTGAATCAGGCTTCTCTAAATATGCTGTACTGCTCCTTCATACTCCCATACATGACTTATTGTGTGGAAGTATGGGGGAACACTTATAAAACAAATACATACCCAATGTTCATCTTACAGAAAAGTGCCATTCGAATCATACATAAAACTACATACAGAGAACCAACATGAAGGACATGTACTTTCATGTTCCATCATCCCAGAACACAGAAAAGTCGTGCGGTTCTCCTTCCGGGCTCTCAGTACCAGAACAACCGGTTGCCTTTCGGTTGTTCTGGTACTGAACAACTGTCCCCACGCACTGTTTCCAAGTGTTGGGACAGCACTGGAGCCATTGCGGTGGGATGGCATCAGGATCCTGTTTTATCTGGACTACCTACTGCTGTTGGTGCACACCTGTCACATATGGGTTTTACAGTGAATTGGAAGAAACACGCTCCTTTCCCCTCCCCTTCCAGAGGCTCACCTATTTAGAAGTGGTGAGCTGCTCTGCCATGTCATTTCACAGGTGGTAGTAAGGGCTCTGTCATTAGGTTTCTGGGTCTCATGTTGGCAGCTCATGTGGCGGTTCCCCTGGGCTTCCTGCACATGAGGGGGCTACGGTGGTGATTCATCCGCCTGCTTGTCGAACCAGTGTGACAGAATTGGCCCAAATCTGGGACTACTAGCGGCCCCTACTGGGATCCTGCTGGGCAGGGTCACATCCCACATCTCAGTCTTCACAGAAGCCTCCCTGTTGGGATGGGGCGAGACGTGCCTCTCTCAGGTGGTGGGCTATGGCTGCTTGTAGAAGCAGCAGCCGGTAGCTCCTTCAAACTTTGCTACACTTTTGTTTTTTATCTGTTTTTCCCGGCTTTATTGCCAAAACATGTGTTACCTGCAGTGTTTGGAATAACGGCGTTTAAAAGAACGGCGTTACGTAACGCCGTTATTTTTTCAGTAATGGAGTAATCTAACTAATTACTTTTCCCGTCGTTACAACGCCGTTAACGTTACTGGTCGTTAAATGCGGTGCGTTACTATGTAATAATCTGTGTAGTCCGAACGCACCAGCTAGCTCACACAGCTAGTCAGGAGGTGGGTTAATAACGAGGTAATTAGTGCTTGAAGTGAACCAGTACGCTGCGCTCTCCATATCAGGTTCTCTGGGCTCAACGTGGCGCTCACCTGTTTCCGTTCTCGCCTGCCTGCTAAACTCTGTCGGCGGAGAGAGACGAGGGACAAGAGAAGCTCAGGTGCCTATCAACCAGCGATTATGTTGGCTAAGGCAGAGTCATGTTCTTGGTAGCCAATCAGAGCCAGTGTTTTTACACACATGCCAGCACACGCGCCACACACACGCGCCACACACACACAACAGCTAAACAGAAATTTGATGAAGCAGCAGAGATTTTTTTTTAACAGTAACGCAAATAGTTACTTTCCCTGGTAACGAGTTACTTTTATTACAGAGTAATTCAGTTACTAACTCAGTTACTTTTTGGAACAAGTAGTGAGTAACTATAACTAATTACTTTTCTCAAGTAACGTTCCCAAGACTGGTTACCTCTGCCATAAATAAATCTTCATTGGAAGATGAAGACAGGGTTTTTGGATTATAACTGCCTTGAGTGCTTTTGTTCCTCCAGCTGTTGATGGACAGAGGTCTGGCGATCATTAAGGTTTCAGTTGACATGACGGTGTATGCTCACCCCTTGGGGGAAGCGTTTCCTGAACGGGATGTAGCAATCTGGTTGCCCTCTCTGTAGCCCCTTTGTGTCCCAGAATCCAGGATAACTGCAGCTCAGCTGTCCTGCACCCTAATCCTAATTATATGCTGCCTTTATGTTAATCCTGCTCGTGTAGGCCCTGCTCTGTGCGCAGCTGTAATGGTTGCAGTGCATAACCTTCGTCTGCGCGCCTGCACAAGGCCCCCCATCCCATCTCTGGCCTCTAACGTGTGGGGTTTGCCTCTCCCATGTCGTCGGTGATTGCACGTACGTCACCACGGATACCAAAGGATGTGAGGGACTAGGTGGCTTATTATGTTGGCTCTAGGCAGGTGGGTCTGTGCTTGGTGGTTTTGTATGGGCCCAGTGAGTCGTTGACTCATCCTGTTACGCCTCTAACCCAATAGCGATAGCCTTAGAGGACAAAGCCTATACAAAGTAGAACGTTACATATTAAAGTTACATATTGTAACTTGAGATTCTATGAGTACAGGCGCAGCCCTCTAAGTTGTGAGCCTCACTGGATCTGTGGTTCTCAGTGCTGAAGAAAAGGTATTATGGGAGCCAATGGCCAGGTCTCACCTTTGTATTGCCTTAGAGGGCTGCGCCTATACACATAGAATCTCAAGTTACAATACATAACTACTGTCTTTCCCCTTGCTTTGTCTCTCTCTCACACACACAGACACACGCGCCTTCAGATTTGTTGTACGTTTTGTATGCTTTGTTTTGTTGGCTTTATTTAATTTCTGCTTAGAATAGTTAATAATGATTTACTTGCTAAAGTTGTTGATCAATTATCTGTGCTAAAACTAATTTTAAGAAGTTCTGTATAATTTTGTTTTAAGAGTTTGTTACCATGGTCAGTGTAAAAATTCACCCTTCTGTTTGCCATCTATAGGTGGACAAACCCCTTGCTGACTGACTAATATTTGGCTCATATTTGGTTATTCGTCCCTGATTCCGAGTTGTGCCCTGTATTTATTAACAATAATTCGTTAATTTGGAATACTAATACTTTCATTAATATTTCTAGAATATTTTTGATATTCAGCTAATAACCACATCATGTTGAAAACCCCAAGATATGGTGCCAGTATATGTGCCACTCCCACATTTGACTTTCATAACTGAATTGTCAATTTGTTACTTTGCTACTGTGTATAACTGACTAAAATAAATAACTGACAATGACATCAAATTGATTTTCTTGCATCTCCAAAATGTTAGTTCATAAACTGGTCATAGGCCTTTAGATTTTCTGTACACATTTGAGACAACCAGTAGGTCTCATAGGTTTTTCCTGTAGCTGGTGTAAGTCCCATTTAGGCTACGTTCAGACTGCAGGCCAATGTGACCCAAATCTGATTTTTGTCCGAGGGGACACAGTGGGGAGAGAGAGAGACAGAGGGTGGGAGTTGTGAAGCAGTTGCGTTGTACAGCACAAGAACCGTAAATAAAAGAACAGAAAGTTGTGAACACTTGTCATAATTCTGGAGAAATGTGACTCATGAGAGGACAATAAAAAAACATGAGTCTCCCGTGAGCTAACCTTTGTTGCTCCATGTTTACTTCTGTATTCTGCAACAGCGTGCTGCTGCGTGTGACGTCATGTTATTCTTCTACGCATGCGGGTCACTTTCAGGCCATGGACAGTTCACACTGGAGTCTGATATGGGCCACATTTAAACAATAATGTGAACTGTCAAATAAAAATATCGGATCTAGGAAATGGGAATTGAGCATTAAGGCCTGCAGTCTGAACGTAGCCTTAGTGTCTGCCATCTGACAAACCTGTCCTATGCAACACGTGGTATGTGGTTAATGAAGTGAAACATAGACCTTACATTCATAGTTAACCACACCCTGCAAATCACATCAGTCAAATCAAACCTTTTAGGGCTGACAACATTCACATACACTGCAATGTAAGAGGGATTTTTTTCTCATACTTCCTCTTCAAGCATGTATTCATCATCAGTAAACAAGGCACAATATCGTTCTCTGAACAGGCCTTGTATTTTTTAGTGCTTTCAAAAGACAAAATACTGTCTAATATCAAAAAATCCCAATATATTTAATAAAACACCACCATTTGCTACTAACTAAACTAGAAATGTCTATCTGGCTCATTTTTTCTCCACACTTTATTAACAACTATGTTGTCCAGGTGGCTGAACATGTTAACAAATCTAATTACAAATAAATTAGAAAGGCTTAGTCCACAATGTAACAGATGTATTCATAAAATAGGAACTCACAAAATGCGTCTGTAGTTCTTCTCTTGGTACCCCTGGTTAATGACGTATTTGATGAAGACACTGAAGTGTTCCACAGCGTGGTAGCTGACAATGTCACACACATCAGAAATCAAAATAGACTTCTCAATTCGGTGCTCAAGATCCATCAGGAACCTGAAATATTAAGGGATCATTATGCAGGGATATGAAGCTTGACTGGAACTCCACATTTGAGATGTATGATCATACTTCCAATCATAAATTTATTTGTGTTAACAAAGATCTTGTCCTACCTTTCACTGGCTGTCATGACTTCCTCAATGTTAGAGAAGAGAAAATGCATGTCGGATTGGCTGAGAGTGTTGATCAGAAGTGGGTTACGTAGGAAGTGAGTCTCTAAAATTTCCAAACTCTTGTAGTAGGATGCTTCTGAGGTAACAAGTTCAAACATGGCCTGGAACAGAAAAGCAAATCATAAGGTCACATTAATACTGGCGGGAGATTCCTATGCCTAGGGAGCAGTCATCAACCTGGAGTCAGTGGATCACCAGGAAAAGATCGAAGAGGACCCTCTTTGTACAGAAAAATTAGTATTTCCCCCATTTATTAACACCTGTTGTCATGTAAAAATGTAAATACTCCATATTTGTATAGCACCTTTGTGACCACTCAAAGCTCTCTTACACTACATCGCATTCACCATTCACACACATTCATACACTGGTGGAACAGCCACCAGGGACAATTCTGTCTTCAGTATCTTGTAACTTGCAACCTGGAGGAGCTGGGAATTGAACCACCCAGCTTAATTAAAGATTAACAGGCAAACTGCTCTACCTCCTTAACCACAGCCGCCCCCAAAGTGTGGCTGAATTTCCACACTTAGGTCACCTGATGACAACTGAGCCATCTCCATTTCCTCAACAGGAGCATACGATGTGGTTGAAAGCTTAGAAAAGCAAGTAAGTGAACCTTATTATGGTTATTATGGTTATACAAGGTCCATTTTCATAAAAAGCTAATTACCCAGCACACACCCTTTGTCCTTGGTTGAACAAAGCACTGTGAAATTTGCATCTGGAATGAAGCAGAGTATGAGCCAGTCACTATTTACTCTGTAAACTTCTAGAAGTTAAGTTTTACTTTGCCTTTAATTGTGGGTTCAACTCAATGTTATTTTTTTGATTTATGTTGTTGTGTTTGAGTTCCCCAAATTTATACTCCAGCTTGTTTATGACATATGATATCCAAGTCAAAATTAGCACAATCAATCCAACTTTTCCTTCAGAGATAGGGCGTAACCAGGGGTGGAAATTACTTTTTTTGTTCACCTGCCAAAGGGGCTTTTTGTGTCACATATATAAGGTATTAAGTCAAATATGCAACGTAAAGACTCTTATTAATCATTCAACTTAGATCTAATCGCTGCTCACTCTTAATCATGCTTTATCATTCAACTTAAACCTCCACATCAGACTGCTCACTTTGTACAATCACCCTCTTTGCATGGTCCAGGAAGTCTGGACCTCCTGGTTCTGACAAAGTCCTGGTCCCACAGCATCACAGCTTTTGTGGATCAACATTTTTTATACATGGCTCATACTCTATGGATCATACTGCTTGATCTCTGGGAGGACAGCTGGACCAAGCAGATGGTCCAGACACTAGACTGGACCACCAATTTTTTTATGATCTGCTTCAGCCTCCTTTTCGTCTATGTTTTTTCATTTTGTTGGTGCCACATTACGGTGGTGGCTAGAAACCACTCCAAGCACAATTTTCATTGCTCCTAATACAAGCCGATTTCACACTGCGTTATTTTCCGGGAGTATTGCGGCAATATCCCAGCTCGCTGTGCTGTATGAAAGGTACAGAGCTGGAGAGGGGCGGTCCGATTTGATCTGCCTCTGAGCTGAGGACGTTGGTAGTAACAGAGATGGAACGATGTCTGATGGCATGCCGGTGTTGTATTGACATGTAATAGTCTTTTTTTCTATGCCTCTGGTTCCAGTAAAGCCGGTCTGTTATGTGAAAGCACACAATGTTGTGGGATTATGCCGCTAACATTTGTTCAGTATGAATGAGCGAATGCGGCATAATGCCGGATACTCTTTCTGAGTTTATTGCGGAACCTCTGTATGAGGTAATACACTCTCCTCTCTTTCTCCCAACGCCCACCACCTTACAAATCTACGCCAAATAAAAAGAGGCAGCCAGAGTTAGCCGGAGCACCGCTCCGGTACCTCTGAGCCTTTTGTGCTCCGGCACCTAAAGTGCGATCCGTCAATGCACTGCCCTTCTACACAAATAAAATCCAAAGTTTCATCCAGGTAAGTCTGATGGATTTCCTTATCTACTATTTGATTTGGTAGCTAATAATGGTTTCTGTTTGCGTTATGTTCTGTAATTATTTGATGATAAATTAATAAATTATTATCGTCTGGTGGCACATCTCACACACTCCGGCACCTAATAATTTACAAATTAAGCACTGAACACAAGTAACATGAAAAGAACATAAACAACAACCAATTAAGCCCCCTAATCTGTGTCTTACAGCAGGGACAAATTTGTGCGAAACACAACAAACAGACCGGGCTGCTGTTAGTTACCGACATATAGATATTATATGTTGATATCATGCTAAATACATTTACCCGCCAAAGTGGCAGGTAAGCCTTCCAATATTTAGCCACGAAATAGAAAATCTACCCACATTTGGTGCATGGCAGGTGTTCCAGCCCTGGGCGTACCTGAGAGCTGTAAATTTAAATCGATTTAAATACATTCATACTGCCGTCTAGCGGTAAAGACAGTAAACATCAGCTTGATTAACTTTCACCTGCATTCACTTAAGCAACATTGCATTATGGTGGAAACCAAATTAAATATTAGTGCTAACAAGAACAACTCTGCACACACAATAATTACTTACCACAAGCTATTTTACGAAGTGTATTGCACCAGATAATGTTACATTTTTAAATTAATAAAAAAAATAACTCTTGCTCTGTACATGGATAAATGTAGAATATTTAACTACATGTAATCAGCTAGGATGCGGTTGGTAATGCTTTTTCACCAGTCCAGCTTTATTTATTTATTTTTCGTCCAATGTTAGTGCATAATGTTTTAGAAGGGCCATTATATACTCATCTGTGTCATATGATCAAAACAGGAGATATCTGACTGATCTTCTTCTTCTTCTATCTTTGACTCTAGCCTAGTAATCAGCTCTAAACCTAAACTAAATTATAACTCATTTGAAAGCCTTGTTCTTGGTCTTTCACACCCAAGCTGGAAATCACTGCAACCAATTCTATTTGTTATAGTGTACCGAGCACCTGGTCCGTACTCTGAATTCTTATCTAAATTTGAGTTTTTATCAACTTTAGTCCTTAAAATGGACAAAGTTATTATTGTAGGGGATTTTAATATGTGGATGTTGAGAATGACAGCTTTAGTACTGCGTTTATCTCTCTATTAGATTCAATTGGCTTCTCTCAGAGTGTTCATGAACCGACTCACTGTTTTAACCACACCCTTGACCTTGTTCTGTTATATGGTATTGGAAATGAACATTTAATAGTGTTCCCACAGAATCCCTCTTTATCTGATCACTGTTTGATAACTTTTGAGCTTGTATTGCTGAACTACCCTCCATTGAGCAAAAATTTCTATACAAGATGTCTGTCTGATAGTGCTATAGCTAAATTTAAGGATGTGATTCCATCAGCTCTAAATTCATTATCAGGTCATAAAGTAACAGAGGACTCTTATGTTAATTTCAGTCCTACTCAAGTTGATCATCTTGTTGATAGTGCTGCAGGCTCGCTGCAAACAACACTCGACTCTGTAGCCCCTCTAAAAAAGAAAATACTAAAACAAAGACTGTTAGCTCCATGGTATAATACTGAAACTCGCAAATTAAAGCAAATATCGAAGAAACTTGAGAGGAATTGGCGTTCCACCAAACTGGAAAATTCTCGTTTAATTTGGCAAGATAGTCTTAAAACTTATAGGAAGGCCCTCCGTAACGCCAAAGCAGCGTACTACTCGTCATTAATAGAGGAAAATAGGAACAATCCCAGGTTTCTTTTCAGCACTGTAGCCAGGCTGACAGAAAGTCACAGCTCTATTGAGCCAAGTATTCCCAAGACTTCATGAGCTGCTTAATGATAAAATTCTAGCTATTAGAAACAAAATCCACCAAGACCTGCCCTCAACTGGCACCAACTTATCTCTAAACTTTAGAAACAGCTGTAAAACCACTTATATGTTTAGACTGCTTTGCTTCCATACATCTTTACCAACTAATGACAATAATTTATTCATCCAAACCTTCAAACTGCCTCTTAGACCCCATCCCGACTAGGCTGCTTAAAAAAGTTTTACCCTTAGTCAGCACTTCTCTACTAGATATGATCAATCTGTCTTTAGCAACAGGCTATGTGCCACAGTACTTTAAAGTAGCTGTAATTAAACCTCTTCGGAAAAAGCCCAACCTGGATCCAGATGTTTTTGCCAACTATAGACCTAGATCTAACCTTCCATTTCTGTCTAAGGCCCTGGAGAAAGCAGTCGCCAAACAGCTGTGTGACTTTATACATAGCAATAGTTTATTTGAGGATTTTCAGTCAGGATTTAGAGCTCACCATAGCAAGGAGACAGCACTGGTGAAAATTACTAATGACCTCCTAACTGCATCAGACAAAGGACTTGTCTCTGTATTGGTTTTACTAGATCTTAGTGCTGCATTTGATATCATTGACCATCAGATCCTATTACAGAGAATGGAACATTTCATTGGCATTAAAGGAACCGCTAAGTCCTATTTATCAGATCGATTTCAGTTTGTACATGTTAACGATGAATCCTCCATGTATGCCAAGGTTAGTCATGGAGTTCCACAAGGATCTGTGCTCAGACCAATCCTCTTCACTTTATATATGCTTCCTTTAGGCAATATTATCAGGAAACACTCCATAAACTTTCATTGTTATGCAGATGATACTCAGTTATATCTATCGATCAAGCCAGATGAAACTCATCAGTTAGCTAAGCTTCAAATGTGTCTTCAGGATGTTAAAACCTGGATGACCTGTAATTTTCTAATGTTAAACTCAGATAAAACTGAAGTTATTGTTCTGGGACCTAAGCACCTCCTCATTATCTAAAGATATAGTTTCCCTGGATGGCATCGCCCTGGCCTCCAGCACCACGGTGAGAAATCTTGGAGTTATCTTTGATCAGTACATGTTGTTTAACTCTCACATTAAGCATATTTCAAGGACCGCCTTTTTTCACCTACGTAATATTGCAAAAATCAGGAAAATCCTGTCTAAAAATGATGCAGAAAAACTAGTCCATGCATTTGTTACTTCTAGGCTGGATTACTGCAATTCCTTATTATCAGGCTCTTCGAAAAAGTCCATTAAAACTCTTCAGCTCATCCAGAATGCTGCAGCACGTGTTCTGACAGGAACCAGTAAAAGAGATCATATTTCTCCTGTCTTAGCTTCTCTGCATTGGCTTCCTGTAAAATCCAGAATAGAATTTAAAATCCTTCTTCTCACATACAAAGCTCTTAATGGTCAGGCACCATCTTATCTTAAAGAGCTCATAGTATCTTACTACCCCACCAGAGCACTGCGCTCCTAGAATGCAGGGTTACTTGTGGTTCCTAGAGTCTCCAAAAGTAGAATGGGAGCCAGAGCGTTCAGCTATCAGGCTCCTCTCCTGTGGAACCAGGTTCCAGTTTGGGTTCGGGAGGCAGACACCGTCTCTACATTTAAGAGTAGGCTTAAGACTTTACTTTTTGATAAAGCTTATAGTTAGGGCTGGCTCTGGTGAGTCCTGAACCATCCCTTAATTATGCTGCTATAGGGCTAGACTACCGGGGGATTTCCCATGATGCACTGAGCTCCTCTCTCTTCTTCTCTCTCTCCCTCTGAGTGCAACCTCATCCCATTAATGCATGTTACTAACTCGATTTTTTCCCTCTCCCGTGGTTATGTGCTTCCTCGTCCCCATCCACTCTCCTCCTGTCGCTTCCTGCGGGTGTTGCTGGCTCTGGAGCTGTGGAGTCTGGATCTGTGGTTGGGAGTCTCCTGCTGCCCCCGTATTCCTGCTCGACACCCTCTGCTACAGTTGCAACTGCTGTTACTAGTCCTATTGCTATTATTACTGTTATTATCATTAACATTACTATAAATATCTGTACATTTTTCATTCAGTCTATAGCAACATTACATTACCTTTACTGTGTATACCTCTATGTGTATACTGTGTAGGCTGCCTCCCTCTGCTCTCTCTCTGTCCTCCTCTCTCTCTCTGTCTCTCGCCCTCTCTCTCTCTCTCTCTCTTTCTCTTGCCCCACCCCCCACCCCAACCGGTCGAGGCAGATGGCCGCCCACCCTGAGCCATGGTTCTGCTCGAGGTTTCTGCCTCTTAAAAGGAAGTTTTTCCTTGCCTGTGTCGCCTAGTGCTTGCTCTTGGTGGGAATTGTTGGGCTTCTGTAAATAACTTCAGAGTACGGACTAGACCTGCTCTTTATGAAAAACGCTGTGAGATAACTGTTGTTGTGATTTGGGCGCTATATAAATTAAATTTAATTGAATAGAATTGAATCTTAAAGAAGTCTAATTTAAGTCTCCAGAATATGTATCAGAAATAAAGCTCCAAGATATGTCTCAGTTTTGTCTTAATGACCCCACTTAGGGGTTATTTTACTCAAGTACTTTACTTAAGTCAAATGTTGAGGTACTTACACTTACTTTCTTTTTATGGGGGTTTATGATAGTCACAGCCAGCATAACTGGAACGCCCACCACTTTGACATGATGTTTAGAGATTAATTCATTACGGACTAAATGTACGCAAGAACTTAGATACAGCAATGTCATACAGAATGAGCACTTTTACTTTTGATACTGAAGTACATTCACTATGGAATACCTTTTCTTGAGTATAATTTTGGAGGACTGGAGGAAAGGAGGATTAACACATAAATCAACATTTAAAGTCCCCTTTAAATGTTCCTTTTGAGTAAATGAAAATTTTACTGTATTTAAAGCGTATCAGTTCTTCACTGTTAATTTTAGCTGGATGGCGCAGCTGCAATGTCATCACATCAGAACCTGGGTTCAAATCCAGCTCAGGACAAGCCTCTAGCCAGTTCTCCAAGCTTAGACAGTAATGTAATACAATCAAACTCACAAACATCTCCCCAGCGCTCCTAACTGCTTTTCAGGAGCAATAACAAAGACGTTAATGAACTCAAAAAGATACAATGATGAGATCTCATCTGTTACTTCTATTTATCCTATTGTAATCTCAATTCAGTATCCATTTGTCTTACCTAGGTCTCAAATCCTAAATATCTCCTTATCTCATCTTTGCTCCTAATGAGGTTTAAGGAGCAACGATTGAGTGATCTCGAAAAGATTCTGATAAAAAGAATTTTCCTCTGGGTATATTTATTCACTTGCAGCTATATGGAAGGCTCGCACATACTCTTAGGGTGCTTTCACACCTGGATCGATTTGTTTTGTTCCGGAACAAATACTTTGTTCCGAATCAATTAAATACGTCACTTGTGTTCACACCACACTGTTGTAAAGTGGTCCAAATCGTGCACCCTTCAAGGGCTTTCCTTACGCCATTACGTCACTACCTCATGCATGCAGGTCGCGCAGTCCACTGGGGGACATCTCCATGACAACAGTAACACAAAATGAATCGAGGGTGGACTTGGCGTTGCAAAGAAGTGAAATAGATGTTTGGTCGGAACAACACATCTCCCGGATGTTCACACCACACACAAGAACACTGAAGTCTACAAGAGGGTCAGTGATAAAATGAAAGAGAGGGGTTGTGAACACTCCGTCGAGCAGCGCCGCACAAAGTTAAAAAAATTCCGACAGCAGCACGACTACATAATAGAACCACAACCAACAAATTAGCAAAATACGCTGCGGAAGCTTTTGAAAAGTGATCTTTTAGCGTCAGTTGCCAGGCAACACATTGATTTGTTCTGGTTCATGGGTCAGTAGTGTTCTCACTGCAAACGAACCGCTCCAGGGTTTGTATGGAATCGAGCCGAGACCACCTCTTCTAGGCGATCTTGGCTCGGTTGCTTTGTTCCGGTTCAGGGTGAGATGTTGTGTTCACATATTGGCAAAGGAACCGGCCCAAAAGGGAAACGCCCCCTTGTTTCGGAACGTCTCCAATCGATCCAGGTGTGAAAGCACCCTTACATGCATTCATTCACAGTCAATGATTCTGTGGTCTTCCACCTTATATGTACACTGTCTAATGAAAACACAAGAAAACAGGGATGGTTCTTTCACACTACACTGCAGATAAAAGAACAATTACATAAGCTATAGGTGTGATGTGATTTGGATGTAGCTATATATCTACACTGGACAATAGAGGTCGCTGCAGTGTGAGTCGTATTGGTGTTTTAGAGTGAAGCAAGGGGCTTCTGGGTAACGTGAGTAGTTCGTTGTATGTTTTACCAGCTTTAGCATGCTAGGGCAGAGTAGCCTGTTCGATGATGACTACTACTGTTAATAAACGGCATGAAACTACAACATGAGTCAGAGAACTTCATGACATGGTGTCAGAAGTGACCTTTCCTGCCGACCGAATGTGAGAAGAGACAAGTTTGGAGCAGCGATATGGCCAAGTTTCACGCGCCGGGAATCGTTTGACTTCACCCAGCCTTCGGCGTGGCCGATCTGGAGACAGCGTTTCTCTCGCTATCGGATTGCCACGAAACTCGATCACGAACACGGTGACGTTCAAGTTAACACTTTGTTGTATGCTATGGGCAAAGAAGCAGAGCCGATATTTAGCACATTTACGCTCCCAGATGAAGATAGTGAGGACTATTACGAAACTGTAGTGGCCAAGTTTGATGAACATTTTGTGCCTAAGCGGAATACTATACACGAGCGTGCATGTTTCCACAGACGCTCCCAACGCCAGGGGGAGAGTGTGGAGGCGTTTGTGAGGCATCTTTACGAACTGGCAGCACATTGTGACTTTGGAATTACTAAGGACGAACAGATAAGAGATCGCATCGTCATTGGAATCGCGGACAGCGATGTGTCTCAAAAACTACAGCTGGAACCGGATTTAACCCTGGAAAAAAGCCATCTCCATTGCTCGCCAGTCGGAACTCGTTAAAGTACAAAACACCGGAGTCGGATTTGAAGGCGAAGTAAGTGCAGTTACACGCAAATTCAAGCAGTTTAAGTCACCTGAGAAGAGACATGCTAAATTCAAAGAAAATCAGCAATTTAAAGGAGCATCAAAATCACCACATGGAAAAGGCTGTACAAGGTGTGGGAGAATGCATGACTATGGAACATGTCCAGCTACAGGGAAACGCTGCCGTAAGTGCAACAAGACGGGCCATTTTGAAATTATGTGTAAGACTAAGTTTGTGGGGGCATTGAAAACTACAGATACTGATAGTGATGAGGGCAGTGCATGGTTCCTAGGTGCAGTTTCCGAAGACAGAGATACCAATGAGGACAAGTGGGTCACAGATCTGCTAATCAATGGTACAACTGTGCAATTTAGAATTGACACAGGCGCAGATATTACTGTAATATCAGAACAAACGTACCTAAGCCTGCCCCAACGCCCACTTCTAAGATGCACTAAAGCTGTTTTTACAAGTCCTGGTGGGCAGCTCACTTGCAAAGGCAAATTCCTGACTGACTGTGTGAGACACGGACAGAAATACACATTTTGGATATATGTGATGGCAGGCCCATTTACTACTAATCTGCTTGGACGAAAAACAGCAACTGAAATGGGGCTTGTACGCAGAGTGGATGGACTTGAGTCATTTGAGGACGTTTTTGGGGACATTGGACTATTGAACTGCACTCCGGTAAAAATTGAGCTCCGGCCGGATGCTCAGCCCTACAGTATTGCCACACCGCGTCGCATCCCTTTCCCCATCCTGCCTCAGGTGGAGGACGAATTGAAACGGATGCAGTCTTTAGGCATCATTGAGGAAGTGAAAGAAGCTACAGACTGGTGTGCTCCCATGGTGCCGGTGATTAAAAAGAACAAGAAACCTAGAATCTGTGTGGACCTAACTAAGCTCAACAAGGCTGTGAAACGAGAGAGGTTTGTCCTGCCCACTCTTGAGGACATCGCTCCGAAGCTCTCTGGTGCGACAGTATTCTCCACTGTTGATGCATCAAGTGGATTTTGGCAAATACCACTTGATGCCAGTTGCAGGAAGCTCACAACTTTTATTACACCGGCGGGCCGTTTCTGTTTCCGGAGGCTTCCCTTTGGGATTACATCAGCACCTGAAATATTTCAGGAAAAGATGAGCACCCTTCTAAGAGGCCACACAGGCACTGTGGTTGTTATGGATGATGTTTTGGTTTTCGGAAAAGACAAAAAGGACCACGATCACAACCTCAGTGCAGTATTGGAAACCATTAGAGCTTCAGGACTGAAATTGAACAAGGAAAAGTGTCAGTTTGGGAAATCCGAAATCAAGTATTTTGGACACATCATTGGGAAAGATGGCATCAAGCCCAACATGGAAAAAGTCAAAGCCATCACAGAACTGCCCAGCCCCACTAATGTCACAGAGCTACGCCAGATGACCGGGATGATAAACTACTTGGGCAAGTTTCTCCCTGACCTTTCAACCGTCATGTACCCCATTAACTGTCTACTGAAAAACAACGCAGCATGGACTTGGGGAGAGACACAGGAGAAGGCGTTTGAACAGGTGAAAACCATGTTGACCACGGCACCTGTTTTGGCATATTATGATGCGGCCAAGCCAACGGTGGTTAGTGCGGATGCAAGCAGCTATGGTCTCGGAGGGGCTCTATATCAGGAGCAGGAAGATGGACTCCGGCCAGTTGCCTTTTGTTCACGGACGCTGACCGAAACGGAGCAACGGTATTCTCAAATAGAGAAAGAATGCCTTGCAAGCGTCTGGGCATGTGAGCGGTTTGTGAGATACCTACAAGGCATGGGAAAGTTCGGTTTGCAAACAGACCACAAGCCTCTTGTCCCTTTAATAAACTCATATGACCTTGACAAAGCACCGTTGAGATGCCAGCGGTTGTTAATGCGTCTGATGAAGTTTAATGTCGAAGCTGTCCATGTCCCAGGAAAGCAGCTCGTTGTGGCTGATACTTTGTCTCGCAACCCCCTGCAGGACAGAAGTACATCTGACACGGACCACGACGTGAAAGCCTATGTACAGGCGGTAATATCATCGAGATCGGTAACAGGTGACAGATTGGACACTATCAGAAAGGCTATCAGCCAGGATGCAGACCTTCAAGCAGTTGTTCGCTACACTCACACAGGCTGGCCTGCAGAGTTATCACAAATACCACATGCCCTGCACAAATTCCATGTTGCCAGAGCTCACTTGTCGGAAGCGGAGGGACTCCTTCTGTACAATGACAGGATTGTCATTCCCCTCCCACTGCAGAAGAATGTACTCTCTCAGATACATCAAGGTCATCAGGGCCTCACTAAGTGTCGCAGAAGGGCCAACATGTCTGTATGGTGGCCTGGGATCGGAAGAGACATCACAGAGATGGTCAAAACATGTGAGTTTTGCCTGAAAAACAAACCTACTCAGAGGAGAGAGCCATTGATAACCACGCCGCTGCCACATGGACCATGGCAGAAGATTGCAGCGGACATTTGTGAACAGGATGGTAAGCAATACCTCGTGGTGGTGGATTACTATTCACGTGACATTGAGATTGCACACCTGCCCACCACGAGCAGTCAGCAAGTCATAAATCGTCTGAAAAGCATGTTTGTAAGGTGGGGGATCCCATTGGAGCTAATAACTGACAATGGCAGCCAATTTACTTCAGCAGAATTCAGTCAATTCTGCGAGACATACAACTTTGATCATACCACATCCAGTCCTCATTACCCGCAAGCCAATGGGGCAGCTGAGAGGTGTGTTGCCACAGCCAAACGACTACTGCGTCAGCCAGATCCTCACCTGGCTCTGATGAGTTACAGAGCCACCCCAATCACTGCAACAGGTCTGAGCCCTGCAGAACTCATGATTAATCGACAGATCAGGACTACAGTCCCCATCCTACCAGCGCAACTGCAACCAAGTCCTATTGATCAAGAGAAGGTCAGGATTAGGGACCAGCAGACCAAGGATGCCTACCGCTACTTTTACAACAGACGCCATTCAGCGAGACCCTTACCTGCACTGCAGCCAGGTCAGTGTGTAAATGTCAAATTGGATGGGGAAAAGGGCTGGAAAACTCCTGCACAAGTCATTGCCAAGGCACCTGAGCCCAGATCTTATTATGTGCAGACAGAGCAGGGCACGGTTGCCCGTAGGAACAGGAGACATATCCAGGAAGTGCCAGAGTCATCACCGAAAGTTACAGCGAAAGAGACTAGTGACATAAGCCATGACTCTTCTTGCGACACGGGCCCCTCTCCTATTCTACCTAGTGCCCATGGCACTGGAGCTCCTACAAGGCCCCTCAGCCCAAGTTCCACTCCAAAGAGGACACTGGCAGGAAGAGCAGTTAAAACTCCTGTCAGGTTGAAGGACTATGTTCTGAAGTAGGACTGTTGGTTCTCCATGCCATACACCTATGGCCATGTTAAGACTGTTGTATTTCAGTCATAAAAGGACGAGAGTGAGAGTGAAAAGGAAATGTGAAATGTTTTATAAAATAGTGTTCTGTTTAAAACAATTTCAGAAATGTTCCGTGTAAAACGTTGCAATCACTAGCAATTGATATTTTGTTGTGAACTTTATTTTATGCTAGAAGTTGCACTGAAATAATTAACTATAAGTTGTCTTTTGAGTGAACTCAACAAAAGGGGGAGATGTGATGTGATTTGGATGTAGCTATATATCTACACTGGACAATAGAGGTCGCTGCAGTGTGAGTCGTATTGGTGTTTTAGAGTGAAGCAAGGGGCTTCTGGGTAACGTGAGTAGTTCGTTGTATGTTTTACCAGCTTTAGCATGCTAGGGCAGAGTAGCCTGTTCGATGATGACTACTACTGTTAATAAACGGCATGAAACTACAACATGAGTCAGAGAACTTCATGACAATAGGTAACATAAGCTAAAGCTACCAACTCAAATTTGTTGTCTAGGGAACATCAATCAGATGTGTTCTCTCCTCTACAAGTTTGATGTAGATCATACTTAGCCTAAAGTGCAGCTGTAGTGAATCTCTCTGTCTGTCCTGCTAACCAGCTAAGGAGCACAGCTCTTGTCAGAAATGCTCACACGTCACGTTGACCAAGAGTCCAAATCAAGTCTCAAGTCACTGAGCTAGAGTCCAAGTTTAAAGTCTCTGAGTTAGGGTCCAAGACAAGTCTCAAGTCACTCGTAGTTATAATGAATGTTTCTATGACCTGCTGCGTTCAATCCAGGCTGCTTATACACTGCATAGCTACAAGGAACGAGCACAGCCATGTAATGTGCAATGCAATTAATGACAGCTTGTTAACTAGCTTACTGTAAGTCAACATGTCACATTCTGCCTAACTGCTATGCTTAGTTTCGATCTCTGTGAGTTTTGTTTATTGGTCAGTTCTGTATCTGTTGTTTAGTCTGTTGTGTTTTGGTATTTTCCTTATTTCTGATCTGTTCCATGTTTAGTGTTGTCCTGTTTCCTGGTTTGTCCTGTCTTTGTTCCCTACTCCAATCTGTTAAGCAGTTGGTCCATTTTTTCTGTTTTGGGGTTTTGTTCCTTGTCTTGTGTTCTCTGTTTAGCCTTGTTTATTCCATTGTACATTTGCATGTTCTGTTTAGCTCACTTAGTACCCGTCTGTCTTGTATCTTGTTGAGCCCTGCACTGTAGTTCTCTGTCTTAGTTAAAGTCTTTGTATTTACTCCTATTTTTGTGTTAGCAATATTTTGGCTTTGTCTGCTCTGTGTTCTGTTTAAATCCTAGTTTCAGTCTGTTTTCCCAGTTGGCTGTAGGTTATTTGTATTATTTTGTGATCTGTCTGCTGGTGTTCTGGATTAGTTTGTTATTTATATTATTCTGATCTGTTACGTCTTTTTTTCTCCGTCCAGTCATTGTCATGTGATGTGAGTGTTCTGCCTGTCTTTGTGTTGCCCGATCCGCTTTTTGGACGTTTTACACCCGAACTGCATGTAAGCCTGAGTTGTTTTTGGGTTATTTTCAACATCAATTTTAATTATATAGCGCCAAATCACAACAACAGTTATCTCTTTTCATAAAAGAGCAGGTCTAGATTAAAACCTGTGCTTCTTCAGTCAACTTTCCAGTGTCTTGCATTTGGGCTCTCTCCTGCTTTGCGTTCATCAAAACCCTGACACAACCCCCCCCCCCCCACACACACACACACACACACACATTCTCAAACCTGTGTAACATTAACTAAATAAAACGGTAACGTTACAGGATCACCAATAAACCTGTATTAATGTGTTTGCAGCCAGCAGGACGTAAATGATTCCGTTAATTGACCACCACAAGTTTGGCAAGTAAATAAACGCTCATTCATTTTTTCATAATGAATGACAGTCAGAGTTAACCTCCCGTAGGTCGTATCTAAAGCAAGAAGCTAACGTTAGATGGACAATGCTGTGCTAAACATGTTTACTAACCTTAGGTTACTAACTTATTTTGTGTTCAGCGCTTCTTTGTTTGAGTCTTGTTGTATGAAGTTTTAAAGCCAAAGTTTATGATGAATGGCTCAGCAGCTGCCTGTGTTTGATGTCCTCTGTCACTTGTGGCCGTGCGCAGCAGATACTACGTGTTACATAGGCAGGTTATTGGTAACGGAGGGAGGGAATAATGGGAAGCTCATCAGACGTTTCCTAAAAATAAACATTTTTCCTGAGTCCCGCACCTCAAGTCTAGAGTTGAGTCTCAAGTCACTGTGTATATGACTTAAGTCGGAGTCCGAGTCTCAAATTCGAGTCCCCATTTCTGGCTCTTGTCTGTCGTGTCTTCGTTGCTTGTCAGACTGTGACTGAACAATATTAGAGTGAAATACAACTATTTATTACGTTTGATAAATGCAGACGGGCCACAATGTTTAAAAACTGTAGCTGGGAATGATGACCACGTTGCCCGTGGAAATATATGCACGTGCAAGAAACTAAACTCATGCAGTTGATCAAGAAACATCTGGAGGACCAATCCAGACAGGATGTGATGGCACTCCTCATACATCATTTTAAAACAAGACAGTGAAGTTTAGTTACAACTCTAATGCAAGATGGGAAGCAGTGGATTCACATTGACTATTAAAATGCTGATTAGCGGGACAGACTGGACAAGATGGATGCACATCTCAGTAAATAATCAGCATCACATATTCAGCCCAGTCATTTTGTAAATAGTGTTTTATATTTGAAAATTTATTGAAGAAAACCTGCAGGAGCCAGTTTGAATGGGCCTGATGCAACTGAAAACATTAATATATAGAAAATATCTATCATTTATAGGGGCTATGCTGAAGTCAGCTTGTCAGTAGAGTAGACCACAGCTGATCCACATCTAGCCCTGGCAAGTACCAGCACAGACCCAGTCCAGAATTTTTTAGGAGGTCCCACAGACCCAGGTGAAACACAGGCAGCCTCAGACAGTACGAGCACAGCCAGAGATGTAGAGCCAGCATCAGATCCAAGCAGCTCAGAACCTAATGGAACAGTTGCTGCTCCGCCAAATGAGCCAGCAGATTGACCCCTACTCTTATCAGACTTCATTAGGACTGGGATTTGTCTAGAAGCGGGTTCCATTCAGGCTTCTTACAGAAAGAGGATTGTAGTGAGAGCATTGCAGTGTCAGGTGTGACTGTGCAGCAGCTCTGTCTCTGCACTTTGTGTCGCAGCCAGGTTGTGACCGAGTGGTAACTCAGCTGGTAGAGTTTTGCAACATAAACATCAAAAACTGAAGCCAAATTTGCCCTGTTTCTGTGAGCTGCACTTTATGAGAAGTGCTGGGGTTAATATGTGGATTTTCGGTGAGATTGTTAATTGAGAAGTGTTTTAGTTGGTTTTGGGTTCTACCTCTTTGTCCAACACAACCCGTGCACATGACCAAAGTGATGGGGGATACTACTGTAGCTGGGAAAGAGCAATAAAACAGGCCTGTCCTCCCACAGTATAGGAAATATCCACTTGTCCTCTTCCTTATTGTGATCTATAACTTATAATGCTGTATTCAAACCTGTCTTGAGTGAATTTAAAAAGATAGATTGCTTTTTGTAAGATCAATAGATTTAAATGTGTATTGCTTTTTACATTTACATTTACATTTACTCATTTGGCAGACGCTTTTATCCAAAGCGACTTACATTTGAGGAACAACTTACAATTATCAACGGAGCATCAAATACAGATCTAACAACTGACAATACATACTAGTAAGAGCAGCAATAAATCCTAGTAAGAGCTCATAGTACATATCACATCAATGGATAAATACCTAGGGAAGGAAGGAAGAGTTAACAGAAAGTGCAATCAGAACAAAAAGTGCAGTCAATACAAGATAATTGTAGGGATAGAAGAAGAAGAGCACAGGAAGTGCATGTTAGAGGTTAGTTAGTTAGAGGTGTTATAAGAGGAAGTGTTCTCGAAGAGATGAGTTTTCAAGAGCTTCTTGAAGTTAGAGAGGGACGCCCTGCTCTGATGATGCTGTGGTAGCCTCGCTCCACCATCGTGGTGTCACAGATGCAACAGCCGGGCTGGGATCGCTTTAGGTGAAGGGCTGGCAGAGCCAGGCTCGCTCGTTGGAGGAGCGTAGAGGGCGAGAAGGAACGTAGGTTTGTATAATGGAGTTTAGGTAGATGGGTGCAGACCCGGTGGTCACTCTGTATGCAAGCATTAGTGACTTGAATTTGATTCTGGAGGCCACGGGAAGCCAGTGGAGGTCACTGAGTAATGGAGTGACATGAGTCCTTTTGGGCTGATCAAAAACCAGACGCGCTGCTGCGTTCTGAGCCATTTGTAAGGGTTTCACAGTACAAGCTGGAAGACCTGCTAGGAGGGCGTTGCAATAGTCGAGGCGGGAGATAACCATGGCCTGTACCAGAAGCTGGGTGGCATACTGAGTGAGGTAGGGCCTGATTTTCCTTATGTTGTATAAAGCAAAGCGGCATGACTTAGAGACAGCAGCGACATGGTCTGAAAATGACAGTTGATCATCAATCAAGACACCCAAGTTTCTCACCACCTTGGTTTGAGTGATGGTTGAGGAGTCAATTTGTAGTTTGATGTTATGGTAAATGGATTGCTTGGCTGGGATGACCAAGAGTTCAGTCTTGGAGAGGTTTAGTTGAAGGTGGCAGGCCTTCATCCAAGTAGATATGTCCGAGAGGCAGTCTGTAAATCGCGCCGAGACAGTGGGATCGTCTGGCGGGAAGGATAGATAGAGTTGTGTATCGTCTGCGTAGCAGTGGTAAGAGAAGCCGTGTGAGCGAATGATCGGCCCAAGTGAGGTGGTGTAAACTGAGAAGAGAAGGGGCCCAAGCACTGAGCCTTGGGGCACGCCTGTGGAGAGGCAGTGGGAGGAGGATAATTGTCCTTGCCACAAGACATTGTAGGAGCGCCCAGAAAGGTAGGATTCGAACCACAGGAGTGCTTTACTCGAGATGCCCATTGCTGAGATAGTGGATAGCAGGATCGCGTGGTTGACTGTATCAAAGGCAGCTGATAGGTCAAGCAGGATAAGAACCGAGGATTGGGCTGCAGCTTTCGCTGACCTCAGGGCTTCTGTTACAGACAGAAGAGCCGTTTCAGTAGAGTGGGCACTCTTAAAGCCAGACTGATATGGATCTAGGAGGTCATTCTGTGAGAGGTATTCTGAGACCTGTTTGAAAACCGCTCGTTCAAGAGTTTTGGATAAAAATGGTAGAAGAGACACTGGTCGATAGTTCTCAACTTGAGTAGGGTCAAGCGAGGACTTTTTAAGCAAGGGTGTAACCTGAGCCCTTTTGAAGGTGGTCGGGAAGGTTCCTGAAGCCAGAGACGTGTTTATCATGTGAGTGATTGCCGGGACCACAGTAGTAGATATGGCTTGGAGGAGATTTGTGGGAATTGAGTCCAGTGGGCATGTAGTTGGACGGCTATGAGTCAAGAGTTCTGATACTTCACTCTCTGAGAGAGGAGTGAACGAGGAGAGTGAAGAACCACTGGCCTGGGAGTGCAGAGGAAAAGATGTAGTAGGACTGCTACATTGGTTGAGTTTGAATGTTTCAGAGAATTGGCTAGTTATAGCCTCCACTTTGCCTGTGAAGAAGGCAGCAAAGGTATCAGCAGACAAGTTTGTGGGTGGTGGAGGGGGAGGCGGATTTAATAGAGCTTTAAAGGTAAAAAATACTTTTTACTTTTGATTACTTAAGTATTTTTATAAGCGGGTACTTTTTTACTTTTACTTGAGTAGGTTTATACTGGATGACTTTTACTTTTATTTGAGTAAAATTTTTATGAGGTATCTGTACTTTTACTTAGTATGAAAATTGAGTACTTCTTCCACTGCTGTTTTTCAGCTAGAGGTTGACCTAATCCATGCTCGTTGCATGACAACCTTTCCTTTACTGCATTTAGCCAACATGACACGCCGTTTTTTCAGTAACTATATGTATATTTTTTTATTAGAGAGGCTCAGCAATGTGAGCACAGCTAAATGTATTGGATGATAATGAAAACAGTTTGTGAGCTAGAGTGAATCTTATAAATGAGATTGTTGCAAAACTTCAGTATAAAGTTTAGATCGTAGTAAGTAACATTACTGTACTGAATGAGTGAACTGTGGTGTTGTCCTGCACCGTTAAGTTGCATTATTGTATATTATGTGGTTCATAAATTAATCGAACAGTAATTGAAACGGTGGAGAAGCTAATAGCTAAAAGCTAATTAATATTACAACAATGGCTAAGTCTACATCTGTCCACCGCAGAGGCTCTATCCACCTGGAGGAGAAACTATAAATGTGTGTTTTACTACAATATTATAGCAAAAAATGAAACATTTAATGTTAGTATAATACTATACACAGGTTATTTGGCTAATGTCTTCCCACAGATTGTTTATAGTAGGCCTATTTGTCCCATTTCAACAGCTTATTGACATTCAACAATTCATCAGATCCACAAATAAAACTCTTTCCTGTCTTGTTATAGTTTGTTTAGGGCTAATATTAGTGTATTCATTGTAATTTCTGATAATAGTATTCTAGCTTATCAATAGTGTTAAAAAGGCCAGCAACACTTGGAACCTTCCACCCCTTATTTTGTGACCCCTCCTCAGATGGAGAGATCTAGGAGTTAAAAATATTAACTCCTGTTAGACTTTCATTATAGTACGTCAATCTCATTCATTAAATCCTTGTGGCTTCAGCACATAAAACTTAATTGTTTTTTTTATCCTTAGATGGAGTTTGTGTTGGAGTCTGTGTTGTGCTGGGAGATGTCATTTTTTTGATGTTAGCGGACACTTCATTAGCTGCGAGCGCATTATTAGTAAACTTGATAATTTACCTGTTTCAAATGTCACTCTACTTGCAGCCAAAAAGAAAGCAGATACTCCAGCATGCATTGACCATCACAAGTGCTGTCTTTTCCTTTATTTTGTGAAAGACTCAGACGCTGTCTTCTTCATCCTCCTCTTTACACATACATTGTCTAAACCAAGAAGATCCACTTCTGTCTGTTGTCACACCGTAATATCCTATAGATGACCATGATGGCTAACATCCGCCAACTTGTCTGTATACGGGTCCTTCTTGGATTGTGCAGCTTAAATGTTGACTTCTTTAACAGTAAAGAGTGAAACCTTTGAAACCTAATGCTTACCTCTTGAATGCAATATTTTAACATTTGTACTGATCCAAATAACCCTTCTCCCTTACAAAAGTGCTCACCTCTTGCATTATGATTTCTTTCTGCGGTAGCTGGGTGAGCAGGCCGCTGGCCTGCACAGCTTCCAGGTTCTGCCACAAGCTCAGTGAGCGACCACTGTTCCTCAGCTGAAGCTGTAACACAGGGGGGGACATGACACCGGATTTCGCCACCACAGACCCTGCTGTGACCCCAGGAGAAAGGTTCTCACGCCACCGCCGTTGCTCAATCTCCTGCTGCTTGGAGGTGTCCCTGTATTCCTGGTACAGGCAGGCTGGAGAGTCAAAAGAAAATGAATCAGGCAATAGGAACACATGTTGAATTTCTTTTTGCTAATGCCTAGATTATCACTGTGCCTCAGTGACAATTTTGGGACTTTATAAGGAACAGCTTTAGAAAGGTCTCGCCACACTTCTCAGATAGCCTCTGTTAGTCACAGGTGATGAGTGAATGAGTGTTAATTATAATTTCTTTGCAACACAAACTGATAGAGCCCCAAAGTAAAACATATTTGAAACAAATGTAACATATAATATCAGCAATTTGGCATCTACTTTGGTCAGATCTGACACCCCTTTACATAGCTACATCACAGTATTTCCTGGTAAAAAGAAGCAAACAATTAAGAGAACCAACTGAACACTCCTGTTCATTTGAGGTCACACAACAGAAATTGTATTTGAAGGTTTGAAACAAGTAAGACTGCCGTTATTAGCTTGAACTAGCGAAGCTGTTTACCAAGAAGGTTGTCGCATTATTAGAGCTTGGCAGTGAACAAAGAAAAAGGTGTACAAAGAACATATTTGGATGACTTGCATTTGACCCCCAGTCAACAGAATAGGACCACAATTTTAAATACAGACTGCATGGACGAGTGCTCCTTGGCCCATATCCACAACAAGTAATTAAAACTGGCTCATTAAGCACATGGCTAATATTTTTCTTTACATTGATAACCATCTTTCTTGTTTTTTTGTCAAGTTAGGCCTATCAAGCCTATTGGCTGCTAATGAGAGAGATTGCACTTCTTTGACTGGACAATGGCAGAGAAGACTGCTTTATATGAAATGAGGGTAACTCTTTGGGCATGTCAAAGTCATCGAATCTTGTTGCAAAGTTGTCCATTTTATTTAACAAACTGGATATTACTTAAATGACTGTGGCACTTGCTGATTGAAAGTGGAGCAGTTTGTCAGGGTGATCAGACAAGGAAAATAACTAATTTCTTTTGAAACACATTTTTTTAACAAGATCTACCACTGTTGTAATCCCAGATTAAGTGAATTTCAATGAAAAAATATTTCACACAAAAAATTTCCTCTCTGAGCTCACAGACTTTCTTGAGGGCATTTCCCTTGCTTAGCCACCAAACATCACCATGTAAAAGCAATTCACAATGCTCAGCTGACATACTGGCAACTAGTTTACAAAACAGATGGTGTTGAAGAATAAATATTGATCTGATAAAGTAAATAACAAACATAATTGAGTCCATAGTGTTTTTCAACTAATGGCAAACAAAGTCAGCTGCACAGCAAGATATGCTGGCTGAGGCAGTGGAGTGATTTGTTCCTTGTGCAATAGCAGACAGTTGCGCAGGGGGTGCTTTAACTCTTCCTGGTTTTTAAATGTGTTAAATGTGTTACCTTCCTTTTGCTACTAATATTATGTTATAAAGATAATATTAGTCATTTTGGAGATATTAAAGTTGGGCATGCATTTTTGAGATCTGCACCCATGGGGCCTAGTGATGAAGAGGTTAAAAGATGTGGAATCCGGCTTTGCCACAGCACACCTTCAGAGGTCCCAGGACTCCAAACCACATTCTTCTCTAAGGTTTTAAGACTTCTTAAGACTTCTTCCTCAACACTCCACAATTTAAAATTATTTTATTTATATGAGTGATAATTATTTATTCACTCAGCTACTGCTAATATTTTTGCATATATATTTTGTGAGTAGCATAAAGGGAACTACAACTTAATTCCATTATACAACCTTGTGTTGTATAATGACAAATAAATCTACCTTGTACCTTGTTTGGAAATAATGTTAATTGCCTAATTTAGTTATTAACAATAAACCAGCATTGGTTTAAGCATCGGTATATATATACTAATGCTTAAATTATTAGAGATTTTACTTTTTTTTTTCCACTATAGCCAGCAATAGCAACCAGACGTTAAGAGATAAAACTGGAAATGGAACAAATAATATTAAACATAACAGTTTCAAATTTCTTCCCCCATGTGTGTGGCAATAAGTGATTAGTGAATGTAGGTTTGGTTAAGTTTATTCAACTAAAACATTTGATGATAAGAGCAGATGCACTTTTCAGGGAACATTGGCTATGTGTATATCAAGGAGAAGGAGATGTTGGACAACAGGGATCTGTTACATAATCTCCTTCAGTCGTATATTGTAGATTGCTTTGGTGGGTGTAGAACTGCACTGAGAATTACATAAGAGAGAAATGTGCACACACAGCCAAAGAAATGCACAGGCAGAGAAACAGTGCCTGTACATATATCTGTAAAGCTTATGGAAAGTCTTTACCTTAGTCCTGCTGTCTAGAGATAATCTGGACTAATCCTTGCAAATAACCATTATCCTGTGTACACAATGAACAATACTATGGTGAGTAGTATACCAACATAGCCGGTTATCATCTTAGAGAGGTACACTTACAGAATGAGTCAAAGATATGTAGTGACATAAACAACTCAGTATGCGTTACTGAAGCCTTATCAAGCCCATTAGGTAAAACAGTTATTTACTGTGTAAAAAAAAAAAAATCATGTGTGTTGGACAATTGAATGACTGTGTCTTGACAGTGCTCAGCCTTAGTCATATCATATTTCATAGTGGAATTTAAATTTTACGTTTTCCTCACCAATGTTTTTGATGATGTTGAGGCTGTGGCTGATAGTCTGGGAGCTGTCTCTATTGCTCTCTCTATTGCTCAGCAACCTGAAAAGAAAGACAAAGGGACATAGATTTTTGGACAGGCAGGTAGGTAGTATATATACTGTATGCTTCATTTTACCATTAAAAATTATGCAGTAGTACTGTTGGTGCATTCCATCACACAGACACACAATGATTAGTTCTCTCCACTGTCTTCTCCATTAAACCCAATGAAGTGAACCCTAGCACCAGGAAACCTTTATGCATTATTTGCTGGAAATATAAAAAAACATCTACTGGCACCTCTTCATATTCAGTCTTTCCAAGACCAATACTTATTCTTCCAATCTCTGAGCAAAAGTACTAAAACCATTACTCAATTATATATCTTATTTACTATTAACACAAACACATAGCCTTTTCATTTCTGTCCTTTACATCTGCAATGTTGTTTGGTCTGACCTGAAGTTGAATTTATCTCGGTCTGCTCCGCCAGAATTGGGCTGTTGTGAGCTCATGGTTTTTCCTCTGACTTCCTGTACTGTGCAAGCTGCGGCTGTTTGCTCAGACAACTTGTTTATGTCTCCGCTATAAATGCTGTGGGTCCGGTAAGTGATCATGTCAGCTGTAACATCTCTATGCAGGCTGTTGGAGTCAGTCGATATGTCCTCACTCCTCTCTCCTCCCACTTCTTTTCTCCTATCCATGGCATCCCTGTTGTACAGAGCATGTCTGCTGCTGGCGTCACCATTGCTGGGCAACACAGTTCTGGAATGATGGAGCTGTGGTGAAAGCTGAAGTCTACATATGACACGAAAAAGACACGTTAGAATCACATCACAGCCGTCTACATCTTCACCTACCTCATGTACAGCTGCTTGTATGTACACGCTAAATGACAGGCACCGCCTAGGAGGAGTGTGTAAAAGTAGGTTTAGCACATTTTGTGAATTTGCAAAATACAATATAGACAACAATGGGCATGGCCATGTGGAGACACAACATGCAGCTCAATTCAAGAACCATGCAGATTTGAGTTTTTTCAATGGGCAATGTAATGTGTGAGTTTGCCAAAATCCATTTACCTTGATTATAGCGCCACATGCTGGTGGATATATGTAATTTTTTACTTTTACGGTTTAAGCTGGAGTCTCACTTTTACCTCTGCTGGTGATTGGAGCCACACTGCCTTGCATGTGTGGCCTATAGCCCCCCTCAGGCAAGGATTATACTTTCTGCGTCCACGAGTACGTAAGGGGGGGTACGCGTGGGGTCAGTGCAGACATCCGCATTCCCCCCGTTTTTTGTGACTGCGCCAGGTCCGCATGGTGACTAGGGCTACCAGGGCACCAGCCGATCTGTTGCACATGTGAGGAACTTGTCCGGCAAACTGACAGAAAGTAGTATAAATGCTGTGGGGTCCACAGCTGCCCATGGTCGCGTCAGCTCCTGAGTATATTCGAGGCTTGGATCCCTAATAATAACCAGACACAAAGACCATAGCTGACGTAGTAGGTTGTGTTTTATTAGCTCCTCTGCTCCAACTTGATATAAGTATTTAACACTCCTTTTTTGCACTTTTTGACGGTAAAATCTCTTTATAAAGCCTCAAAGAATGGTCAAGCCTAAGAAAATCGAGGATGGATCCCCGTCGCCCATCCTGTTAGCCATTGGGCAGATGGAAAACTCCATGAACGCGAGGTATGATAGCTTGGGGACGACTCTTGCTGGGGTTAAAAATGCAGTCGCCTCCAACACCTCTCACATTACAAACCTAGAAGAATGGCACGGAGAGTTCGACGGACACCTGGCCAAGCTGGAAAAAACATATAATGACCTGTGTATACAAAATAACCTTCTGAAAGCCAAAGTTAACAACTTAGAGGACCACTTGAGAAGACAAAATTTTTAAATTGTGGGCCTGCCAAGAAATGATATTGAAATGAATGAAGTGAGAGAATATCTTGGCTCCAAGAGAGCCAAGATATTCTCTCACTTATGCAATTTGCATGCTGACATCTTGTTTTTGCAGGAAACACATTTTAAACACGCAGAGGCCTCAAAACTGACTTG
Organism: Lepomis macrochirus; assembly: GCA_024633595.2. Classification (NCBI taxonomy): domain Eukaryota; kingdom Metazoa; phylum Chordata; class Actinopteri; order Centrarchiformes; family Centrarchidae; genus Lepomis; species Lepomis macrochirus. The sequence continues at coordinate 35,180,380 of JALXJV020000009.1, read as the reverse complement.
TAGTTGGATAGGACAAATCTTTCAGTCAACTTTTGATGTGGCAATTTTAATCAAAAAGAATATTCCCTTCCAACATATCTCAACTAAAACAGATCGAAATGGGTCGTTTTATAATTGTGAATGGAAAGGCTTGACTACCATAAAAATGCTATGTTTCAAAACTGAAAATAAAGTTCTGAAAGACTGAAACTAAATGTTTGAAAACTCTAAATCTTAAAAACTAAGATTTGCAGGCTTGCAAAATGTAAAAAATAAAATCTCTGCAAATGTTGTTTTTGAATTTTCCTTTTTCAGAACTGCAACATTTTATTTTACGATGTTGTTCAGTTTCAAATTTGTCACTGTTCTCCCAGTATATTAGTTTGTTTTTCGGTTTTGAAACCTTGTAAATGGTGATCTGAAAACTAGTGTGCAAATTTATGAAAAAAGTTTTGAATGAAACTGGCTTTGCAAGCCTGCAAATCTTAGTTTTTGATCTTGCAAAACTTTTTTGTAACACTTAGTTTCAACCTTTCAGAACTTTATTTTCAATTTTGAAACATGGCAGGATCTTATCCCATACATACAACAGGTATGGGACCGGGAAAAATTAAAAAATCCACCAGCAGTTGACATCTTGTGATCTTGGAGAGTTTTTCTGGTCCCTTGCATACTTACTACTAAAAATCCTGTCCATTCAAAAAATGCAAAACCTAAAATTGTTGTGTAAGTATGACTTCCATATATAGACTGACTTTCTCTTGGCACACCCAACACTGATTTACTTCCAACATCCCAGCCTTTCTGGTTTTGTGAAATGTAGGTGACCAAAGGATTGGAAGATTGTTGCTTTTTGCAGTATACTCATTAAATTGTAGTTATTATCTAGAAATAAAAAGGCAACCTCTGGTTCAACCTCTAACCTCTCACCCTTTAGCATACTGCTTTCTGCGATCACAGTCTTCTGAGTAGACATGAATACATCAGAAGACTGTTGTTTGAGTGACAATGAATTATCCTTCATAGAGCTTGAAAAGGGTGTGTGCTTATCACAGACAATAAGACAATGAGAGTATCCAGTATGAAATATAAAAGTGATGTGCGTGAAGTGTTTAAACAAGCTGTATGTGCTTTCTGGGTGTGCCTGTGTTCATTGGTAGGGTTGGGCAATGAAGGTATGCAGACTCACCGTCTTGTCCCAGGCAACAAAGTGGATTTGTGGGGTAAGGGAGCATTAGAGGAGGAGACTCCTGCTCTGTTACATGGACCATGTTCCAAACCAGGTCTGGTAGAACCTGGTAAGACACAAAAAGAGAGAGAGAAACAAGCAAAAGAAGAAAGTGTCTTAATAATCAGGTACAATAGTGAGGACGAGGAAATTATACTTATCCTTCCATTTCCAATCACTTGTTTGCTCATATGTTTGGGCTAGTGCACTTCAAATGTAAAAGCATTTCTTTGTTCATTTTATTTGTTTTTTGTTTTTTTTGATTAAGTAAACCTGTTAATTAGAAGTCACACAGAGACAAACAATCCATGCTGAAATTAGTATGCTACAGTACTGGAAATTATGGATTACACCAGAGGTCACTAATAGGCAGACCGCGGTCCGGATCCGGACCCAGCCGCTGTCCTCTCCGGACCGCCGACCTACATTCGATCTATTATTGAGACTTTAATACCTTGTGACATAGCGTTTCTATTTTAACCCGCGCAGCTTTTCCAGCATTTACTGTACCGGTTTAGCGGCCCAGGAAACTCACAGACCAATCGCATCGTCTCATACTCCTCAGCCAATCAAAACTGTGCATTCGAGTCGAGTCCGCGTCCGCAAGTGAGATACGCCGGAGACGTTTCGATAACGCACACCAGAGGGAACATTGACTACCTATATACAGCATGGTAGCCTCCAAAATCCGCTGCATTCCAACATTAACTTAGCTCTCCTTTGCATGCTGGCTAAAAACTTTTTTTAAGCTGGGTCTCCAACATTGACAGCGTTGTGATGGACAGATTTGTGCAGCAATGTTCCGTGAGGGAGAGAGAGCGAGAGGTACGGGTGAGTGAGAGAGAGAGAGAGGGACGAGCGAGAGAGGACGTGCTGCGCGAATGCGCTCCAGCGCTCTGCGATCAAATACGATTTTAAATAGGCTTATTAAAAAAAAAATGAAAATCAGTCTGTGGCAGTCAGCATTGATATTGTGGCGGGCCGCCACAAATAAATGAACATATGGGAAACACTGCACATGGAGAGAGGAGGCAAAGAGAAAAGACATTTCACTAGAATGTAGAGATTTTTACATGTACATTCCTCCCATGGGCAGTTCAAAACCAGAATATCTCATAGATCTTCAATGCTAGCTGGCAGGACAAGTTAGAGCTCACCTTTCTCACTGAACAAGAGAAAGTAGGAAAGTGGTTTATAAGAGGGAATGAAAGAGAAGAGGAGGCATTACAGCTGTTCATTTGATGTGTTGAGTGTTTATTATAAAATTGGTTAAGACTACACTTTATCACTTCAAGCTACACTTTTTATTTCATTTTTTTTAAAAAGACACTTTATTTTAGTTTACTTAAATTTAGAATTTATTATTAGAGTATTTATTATTTATTATCTCTCCAGCTTAATGTGAAAACTGAAAATTGTTGAAATATTGTCAGTTGTTGACTAAAAACATGTTGATATATACGTTATGGCAGTGAATGATAACGCAAGTTAGTCGTTTTGATGTTCCGGACTTTAAGTGTGGGAAATTTTCTCTAACTGGACCTCTTTGAATTCTAATTGAATACCCCTGGATTACACAGTTTTAGGCAATACACTAACATTATCCAACATTTACAGAGTGTATCATTTACATAACATATACTATATGTAATCAAGTTGTGATCAATGAAGACATCCTCTAAAGTCATTTATGCAACCAAAAAACAAAACAAAACAGAAACAAACTTTTCCTGTATTTTACAGTAATGCAACATATAGGTTTGTCTTTCAAATGAAACTCTGAGGCTGTTCTCTCTGACTGGAGCCTTACCTACATCTCTGAGCATGTCCACAAGCTCTTTGATTGATTCCACTGCCTTGCTGTCTACTCTGCTCCCTTTTACAGTATATGGTTACCAATTGAGTTTACCACCACGTAAAATTAGCAATGTAATTATGGATGGTAAAAATGTATTGTACATATTTGAATGCGAAACATGTCTCTCTAAATGTTTTTTTTTGTTGTTGTACTGTTGTCAATGACAGATGTAGTTATAATTGTGAAGAAAAAGTACTTTTTTGATGATCTGTTGTGTTTTTTGTACTGAGAGTGGCGAGGTGAGTTTAACAGCATTCAAATTGGGCAATCAGCTGATACTGCACCAGTGCTATTTTATTACTCTGGCAGAAACAGAATGTCTTGTTGGTACTGCACGTCACTGTAGCAGTCCCAACGTGTGTGGGTGTGTGCTATGAATATTCCACTGAGAGTAGACTTTGACTTTCCATAAAATACTTTATCTTCAGATTTATTTGAAAAACCTCTGGACAGATTACAAAGATTGAGTTAGCTGTAAAATGCACTATGGTGCTGAGTGAGCAGCCTAATATTAAAATGATTACATATAATTGTTGGGACCTCACATTATGGGGAAAAAAGAAGTATCCTGCATGTAGGCCAGAAACCTGTACAAACGGGCCTTCATATAAAACAAATCCCTCTGGTCCGTTAACTCACAACTGAGAGTAAGTGGAATCAAAATACTGGATTCCTACTGGCCGAAACTTTTAAGGAGCATAGGACCCCTTGTGGTGTGGCCTTCACATCACTAACCCATTAAAACAGAATGTTGCTACAGGAGGTAACTTTAATCTCATGTCAGCTCTAGGTGAAGGTCTAACTTGCTAGTCTAGAACGGACTGACAGTTTTGGATCCCAAAAGAGACTTAAACAACGAAACAATCTCATCCCTTCTACTGTTTGCTCACGGAGTGAAGGATAACCTCTGATGCCTTGCTCTCTCGTAACAAAGTTGACTTCATTGTTTTCCCTACTTCTACGAGGATCAGTGCGCCATTGAACCTGCCGACACCCTGGCTATAATCAGGATCCAAGCTAAAAATACTTTGCTGGAGTGGTGATTTCTGTTGGAAATAACTGCATCCTATTTATTGCTGTGTGCTTTCGTCCATAGAGCGTTGCATTTTGTATTGGTAGTGTGCTGCTGGCCCTTTACCTGTGTTGCTCCTGACACTGTGTATGAAGCCAATAACTGTGTTTTATCAAGACCAAAGTCCAGTAACACTTCTGCTGAATAATGAAAGTTAGAGCAGATGATAGTGGTGTTGGCTGAAGTTGATGTGCTAAGGTTAAAAAAAATCCTATTGTAGACTACCGTTTAAAGAGCAGCTACCAGTGGTTCTTTGTTTATTGTGTTTTAAGAACAGCTTGTTGTGACAGTCAGTGCTCAGATTCTACCTTCACTGTCCACCTTACTAATGTGAAATGGTATTTAAATAATAGGCTATTGGCATTTATAGGTGGGCAAACCACTCTTTGAGGCTTTCAACTATGGTTATTGGTCCCTGATTCAAGGGTGGTGCCCATATTGATTAATCTTGATTAATATTTTTTTTAATATTAACAACTTTATTAATATTTTGAGTAATAGGTCATATTAATATTACCCAACATAATGAATTAAGTGGTACAATAAAATATAGGAAATAAAAAATGCACACAATTAAAAGTTAAGAGGTATGCAGTGCGATATAAATACTATGGCGGCTGACTTAATTTAATGGACTCACCAACATAGACTTTTAGATTTGGCAAGTGGTGAGTGCTAATTTTGGATCCTAAACACCCTGATTTGTATGTGTATTCCAAATTTGTTACATGTTGGCATACTATATTGTATGGAATTGTGTGTCCTAAAAGTCTCTCACACACGCTTTTAACAAAATCTCAGTCGTCATCAGAGTTTGCTCAGTTGTCATGGACTTCTGATGGTGCAGCGTGTTCAAACCCCCCAGCTTTCACACCTGGATCGATTTGTTTTGTTCCAGAACAGATACATTGTTCCGAATCAATTAATTACGTCACTCGTGTTCACACCACACTGTTGTAAAGCGGTCCAAATCGCACAGCCTTCCAGGGCTTTCCTTACGTCACTACCTCATGCGTGCAGGTCGCGCAGTCCATTACATCTCCATGGCAACAGTAACACAAAATGAATCGCAGGTGGACTTGGCGTTGCAAAGAGGTGAAATTGTTTGGTCGGAACAACACATCTGGATGTGGACGTGGATGTTGTACACCGCACACAAGAACACTGAAGTCTACAAGCGGGTCGCTGATAAAATGAAAGAGAGGGGTTGTGAACGCTCCGTCGAGCAGCGCCGCACGAAGTTAAAAAAGCTCTGACAGCAGCAGGCCTACATAATACAACCACAACAACATACCACGACAAATTAGCAAAATACATTGCCGAAGCTGTTGAAAAGCGATCTTTTAGCGTCGGTTGCCAGGCAACACATTGATTTGTTCCGGTTCGTGGGTCGGTTGTGTTCTCACTGCAAACGAACCGCTCCAGGGTTCGTATGGAATGTTGTTTTGTTCCGGTTCAGAGTGCGATTGTTGTGATCACATATTACCAAACGAACCGGGCCAAAAGGGAAATGCCCCCTTGTTTCGAATCGATCCAGGTGTGAAAGCACCCTGAGATTAGGGGTGTGATGAAAGACTTTGGTCACGAGAACAAGATGAGAATTTTTTTTTTACAGTATTTTGAAGAAATATTTGATGCTGAAATATCTGAGTGGTGGGTCTGATTTTGAGCAGTAAACTCTTAATTTACAGCATCCTGGAGACATTTTTTGCACCAATTTATGGTGTAAATTTCTTTATTTATATGAATATTTATATGAATGGCAACACAAAATTCAGGTGGCAGGTGACAATTTAAAATATAAAAATATAATGGAATGCACTAATCTGTAGCTTTTTTTTGTTGCTTAAATTACTTTCTTACAATACAATACACATTTGTTTCTTCTATATTTAAAATGCATTACATGTTTCCTTATTGTGCAAATTAACCTTTTTTCAAAGTATTTTCATTTGTAATTAAATATTTCTTGTTGTAAGCTATTTTTGCATACATATTTAACAAATTATGCTTTCAAAAAGTGATGGGGACAAAATCAGCCATTTGAAAAAGTGGTGGGCACATTTACCTACAGATTTGCAACATTTCATGGACGAGACTGGTACACAATGCTTAATAGTTTTTTAAGAGCACATGTTTTTAGCAACTATGCAGTTGCAATGGCTGTCCATCTGAGCATGTTATAAAGTGTTTGTCTGCTGTTACTGTCTTACTGCAGAGTTAAATACAAACTGAACATTGTTGTGCCAGTGTTTTCTTCCTACCTCTACAACACTCCTCCCTCTCTGTTAATCCCACAGTAGCATTCTTCCACACAGCACTGGTACAAGAAGACCAGGGGTCTCTAGCTGTACTGATTCCAGCAGCATCCTAGTTCATGAACACAGTATAGGACGTAACATTGCAGAAAAATGTTTTCTCACACACTGCTCTCAACATTGAAATACAGAGTAAAAACAAGCCAAGTCATGGCAGAAGTAGAAAGGATTATGGTTTTCTATAAGTAACTTTACTGCCATTCAGATTATGTTGCTCTCTCTCTGATAATGAGGTGTTTTGACTGAATGTCCCAATTTAACTAACCCAGACGAGTTGGTCAACCAATCTCAGGACCAGGCCAGCCGTTGCCAACTGTGCCAAATACTTTATAGTTAGTCCATCCATCCATCCATCTTCAACCGCTTATCCGGAGTCGGGTCGCGGGGGCAGCAGCTCCAGCAGGGGACCCCAAACTTCCCTTTCCCGAGCCACATTAGCCAGCTCTGACTGGGGGATCCCGAGGCGTTCCCAGGCCAGCGTGGAGATATAATCTCTCCACCTTGTCCTGGGTCTTCCCCCGAGGCCTCCTCCCAGCTGGACGTGCCTGGAACACCTCCCTAGGGAGGCGCCCAGGAGGCATCCTTACCAGATGCCCAAACCACCTCAACTGGCTCCTTTCAACGCAAAGGAGCAGCGGCTCTACTCTGAGCTCCCCGCGAATGGCCGAACTTCTCACCCTATCTCTAAGGGAGACACCAGCCACTCGCCTGAGGAAACCCATTTCGGCCGCTTGTACCCGCGATCTCGTTCTTTCGGTCATGACCCAACTTTCATGACCATAGGTGAGGGTAGGAACGAAAATTGACCGGTAGATCGAGAGCTTTGCCTTCGGCTCAGCTCTCTTTTCGTCACAACGGTACGGTAGAGCGAATGCAATACCGTCCCCGCTGCTCCGATTCTCCGGCCAATCTCCTGCTCCAGTCTCCCCTCACTCGTGAACAAGACCCCGAGGTACTTGAACTCCTTCACTTGGGGCAAGGACTCATTCCCTACCTGGAGTTGGCACTCCATCGGTTTCCTGCTGAGAACCATGGCCACAGATTTAGAGGTGCTAATCCTCATCCCAGCCGCCGCACTCTGCTGCGAACCGATCCAGTGAGAGCTGAAGGCTACGGACCGATGATGCCATCAGGACCACATCATCCGCAAAAAGCAGTGACGAGATCCCAAGCCCACCGAACCGCAGCCCCTCCTCGCCACGGCTACGCCTCGATATCCTGTCCATGAATATCACAAACAGGACTGGTGACAAAGCGCAGCCCTGGCGAAGGCCAACCCTCACCTGGAAAGAGTCCGACTTACTACTGAGTACTCGGACACAGCTCTCGCTTTGGATGTACAAGGATTGGATAGCCCTAAGAAGGGCCCCCCTCACCCCATACTCCCGCAGCACCTCCCACAGTGTCTCCCGGGGGACCCGGTCATACGCCTTCTCCAGATCTACAAAGCACATGTAGACCGGATGGGCATACTCCCAAGCCCACTCCAGGATCCTTGCGAGAGTAAAGAGCTGGTCAGTTGTTCCACGACCAGGACGAAAACCGCATTGTTCCTCTTCGATCTGAGGTTCGACAATCGGCCGAACCCTCCGTTCCAGCACCCTGGCGTAGACTTTACCAGGGAGGCTGAGAAGTGTGATACCCTGTAATTGGCACACACTCTCTGGTCCCCTTTTGAACAGGGGAACCACCACCCCAGTCCGCCACTCCTTGGGCACTGTACCCGACTTCCACGCAATGTTGAAGAGACGTGTCATCCAAGACCGCCCCTCCACATCCAAAGCTTTTAGCATTTCCGGGCGGATCTCATCAATCCCTGGGGCTTTGCCACTGTGGAGTTGTTTGACTACCTCAGTGACCTCCTCCAGGGAAATTGACGAAAACCCCATCAGCCTCCAGCTCTGCCTCTACTAGAGAGGGCGTGTCAGTCGGATTTAGGAGTTCCTCAAAGTGTTCCTTCCACCGCCCAATTACCTCCCCAGTTGAGGTCAACAGGGTCCCATCCTTACTGTACACAGCTTGGACGGTTCCCCGCTTCCCCCTCCTGAGATGGCGGACAGTTTTCCAGAAACACGTGCTTTCGGTGCCGACCGAAAGTCCTTCTCCATGTCTTCTCCGAACTTCTCCCACACCCGCTGCTTTGCTTCTGCCACAGCAGAGGCTGCAGTCCTTCGGGCCTGTCGGTACCTTGCAACCGCCTCCGGAGTCCTCCGAGACAACAAATCCCGGAAGGCCTCCTTCTTCAGTCGGACGGCTTCCCTGACCACCGGTGTCCACCACGGTGTTCGAGGGTTACCGCCCCTTGAGGCACCTAAGACCTTGAGACCACAGCTTTCCACTGCAGCTTCAGCAATAGAGGCTTTGAACATTGCCCACTCATGTTCAATGTCCCCAACCTCCACAGGGATGCCAGAAAAGCTCCGCCGGAGGTTTGAGTTGAAGATCTCACGGACAGGGGCCTCCTCCAGACGCTCCCAGTTCACCCGCACTACCCGCTTGGGCTTACCAGGTCTGTCCAGAGTCTTCCCCACCCCTGACCCAACTCACAACCAGATGGTGATCAGTTGACAGCTCCGCCCTCTCTTTACCCGAAGTGTTCGAAACATGCGGCCTCAAATCAGATGAAACGATTACAAAATCGATCATCGATCTTCGGCCTAGGGTGCTCTGGTACCATGTACACTTATGAGCATCCTTATGCTCGAACATGGTGTTTGTTATAGACAATCCATGGCTAGCACAGAAGTCCAACAACAAACCCCCACTCAGGTTCAGATCAGGGGGGCCGTTCCTTCCAATCACGCCTTTCCAGGTAACTCCGTCATTGCCCACATGTGCGTTGAAGTCACCCAGCAGAACTATGGAGTCCCCTACTGGAGCCCCATACAGGACTCCATTCAGGATCTCCAAGAAGGCCGAATACTCCGAGCTGCTGTTTGGTGCATACGCACAAACAACAGTCAGAGTTTTCCCCGCTACCGAGGCGTAGGGAGGCTGACCCTTCGCTCACCGGAGTAAACTCCAGCGTAGCGGCGCCAGCCGGGGACTTGTGAGTATCCCCACACCCGCCTGGCGCTCACACCTTGAGCAACTCCAGAAAGAATAATGTCCATCCCCTATCGAGGAGCACGGTTCCAGAGCCAAGACTGTGCGTGGAGGTCAGCCCCACCAGATCTAATTGGTAGCGCTCCATCTCCCGCACAAGTTCCGGCTCCTTCCCCCACAGAGAGGTGACGTTCCACGTCCCCAGAGCCAGCCTCTTGCCGCCCGGGTCTGGTCCGTCGAGGCCCCTGACCTTCACCGCCACCCAAGTGGCAGCGCACCCGACCCCTGCGGATCTTCCGATGGATGGTGGGTCCAAGGGATGTAGAGGGGGGTGCCACGTTGCTTTTTCGGGCTGTGCCCGGCCGGGCTCCGTGGCAAACCCGGCCACCAGGCGCTCGCCGACGAGCCCTCCCTCTGGGCCTGGCTCCAGACGGGGGCCCCGGGCTTCCTCCGGGCAGGGTTAGTCCTCCTCCTTCATGATCTTCCATCAGGGGTTTGTGTGAACCATTCTTGGTCTGGCCCCTCACCTGGAACCTCTCTGCCTTGGGAGACCCTACCAGGAGCACTAGGCTCCAGACAACACAGCCTCCAGGTTCACCGGGGCACGCAAACCTCTCCACCACGATAAGGTGATGGTTCACCGGATGGTGATGGTTCACTTTATAGTTAGTAATTATTATTATAGTTAACTTGTGCAGCCTCTTCCTCCCACCATCCAAAGACATGAAGGCTAGGTTAATTGGTGTCTCTAAAATTGTGAATGTGAATGTGAGTATACGTGGCCCTGCGTGTAACCCGCCTTTCCTCAGATTTAAGATGGGATTGGCTCCACCCCCCTGCGACCCTGTACGCAGGATAAGCGGTTGATGATGGATGGATGGATTGTGCAACCTCTTTATGCACCATCATCCTGTAAACACAATTTATTTATATATAGCTATTCAGTGTTTCCCACAGAGTGACAATATTTTTCAGGTTATTTCTTACTTAACCATTTCAACCATTTCTTTTTCTCATTCTTCACCATTATTTTAGGGTTTGCTTACTGTCCTGATTGAATCTGCTCTCTTTGCCTTCAGTTCTAATATTCCCACATCAGCATGCACATACACATCTGCTTCAAACACAGCGGCTTGCACTACCTCTTTCTGTTTCTCTCCTGTATTTGTCGGCCCTGTTGACTTTCTCCATCAGCAGAGGGCTGTTTATAAAGTGGCTGGAATGACACAGCACTCACGACTTCCATCTGCGATTCTGTTTTCAGCCTCAGGTTCGCGGAGGAGGCTTGTTAATGATGAAGCCTATCAAAACCGAAACCAACGTTGTACCCAGTTGCACCTGCGTGTTAATTTACTTGGTCCGTGCTTGTAAAATATCCAACGTCTGAGTCTTAGAACATAACAGATGGCATCTCTCTCAGTGTTTCTCTGCAAAATGCTTAAATGGGTCGACAAATATACTTGGATGGCCGTTCATGTACCTTAGTGGTCCGCCCACGTAAAACCTATGTGTGGGAAACATTAAAATTATTATCAATCTGACCAGCCCACTCCAAAACAAATGGTTCTGGCATTTGCCAGAATTGCCATATGGCCAGTCGCCCCTTGCTTACCTTCCATTTCACTGTCTGTGAAGATTCTTGGTCAAATTTATCCAAGGACGGTTCAAATCAAGGGTAACTGGATTTGGTAGTTCTGTTTCATTGTGGATTTTTTGACCAATAATTTGTTCCTAATAATTTTACAATTTGATTGATTCCTCCTCTCTAAGCTGTCTCTCAACTCCTGTCAGTGGCTTATCATCTACTACGGAGGCCAAGGCGTGTCACGTTCAAATACCTACAAATCAAATGTTTGCTGACACTTTTCAAAAAAGGCCACCAACTTACAAGACGTATGCAAATTGCAAAATATAAAATAACTATAACGTAAGTTAAAAACTCAGGTGAGGTGGCAACATGGTGACTGTACTGAATTGAGTCGCATCATATACTTTTGCACCAAATTGTGCTCATTCAAATCATGTCAAATCATGTCATTGTATCGCAATAGAGGTGAAATGTATTGTACATTGGCACCACATTGGTAGCGGCTTCATAGGTATGTTTAATGTAATGATCTTTGGCAATGAATCAAAATGTACATTGCCTCAGATGTGTATCGGCCTTAGGGATGGAGATCTCTAGCTACTAGTGTACTAGTGTACTCCCACTAATTTCAGTAATATTGTTCTGAAACTAGGCCTGCAGGGGGAGTAGCATAAGATGCTATCCTTGCAATGGAAACATTGCAGTTCTAGAAAATGCAGGAGAGCTGCAAAGAAAGTTTTAAAAAGATTTAACACAAATGTTTCAGCTTTCCTTTCCACTAACATTTTTAACTCTGCCCCACCCAGCAGCTTGGAATGCAGTATGAGGAGCTTTCCACTAACGTTGATCTACAGGCAGACAAACACATTTGTACCACCAATGGACAGTTTAAAGCTACCAACCCACCTAACTTTCAAGAAAACCAGAGAACTCAGAGACGATCCTCTAGCTGTGAGTCAGCTGTTAAAAATAACACACTGCAAGAACAATTTTATTATTCTTATAATAAACTTCACATACTTTTTTCTTAGACTTTTCTATTATGATTTGCGCAACCTAGCATGTATAGCGTACCTTGTATAGTGTCTTTTTAGTCTTCCGACCACTCAAAGTGCTTTACACTACATGTTATATTCACCCTATCCACCACATTCATACACGAATGGCAGAGGCTGCCATGCAAAATCCGGTGCCAAATCCTCTTCTGAAACAGAAACTAATCAATCATGAATGAGCAAAATGTTTCAGTATCTTGCACATGGACACTTTAACATGTAGACTAGAGAAGCCAGGCATCACACCGATCTACCTCCTGAACGACTGAACTAAAAATATCAGAAGAATTGGGAAGGTTTTTTTACGCTATACTGTTAATTTATCTAGTATCATAATGACATTAAAGGGGCTGTATGTAGTTTTTCTACTAAAATGAATCCTTTTTTTATTGCCTGTGTGTGAAGGGGTTGTAATCTGACATTAAAATGATCCACCTGCCGGGTTTGGCTATTAACTCTGAAGGCAGGTATTCCTATTCCTATTCCAAGGCTCCGGGTCGGATTTTCCGCAAAATCCAGTGACTGACACGTGCACGCGCGCTCCCGAGACTTTCGCTGTGTCTACTTTGCACTCAGCAGCGACACTGCAACTTACGACGTGGAGTCTGCTAACACTAAGACAGACCTGCTCCCAGCACAACACAGACTCCAACATCAACTCCACATAAGGATAAAAAACAAAAAATAGTTTTATCTGCTGAAAATGTGAATCAGATAGGCTTTGGACGAAAACACGGAACAATATCGGCAGGGCTTTTGAATCATAGAGAAACCTCCGCTTTGTTTTGGGTATAAAAACAGACCCGGAGTTGGCTTTCCTCCTATTGGATAGCTAAGCTAACATTACTACAAAGCATGTAAAATATATTTTGATTTTGTGCTCCGGTTGGCTCAAGTTAGATAGCATTAGCTCGCCGGCTAACGCCAAGCAGTTGCTAATGTTGTCCGGTGTTTCGCATTACTTCACCATCCAATCACCCATGTTACTTTCCTCTGTACCACAATGTCAAAGTGTCAAAGCCTGCAAGAAATGATGTAACGGTAAAAAGCTAATGTGGAGCGATTTGTTTACTATCCCATAGTGATGCAGCCACGAGCAGCTAGCTAACGCTACATTAGCTCGGACCCACCGCTGTTTGCTTCGGAACATTCAATTTAGATTTATTGCCTTTTACTAATAAGTACACAAGCTTCTCCACCTCTCAGTCGCTGTAACTAACATGACCCACATAATATACAACCCAGAGGAAGGAAGAGCCATCCACTAGTTATAAATATATAAAGTGTGATACAATCTTCTAATATTCAGTCCAGCTCACTGCCCGTTTCATTATCATCCAGTACATGTAGCTGTGCTCACATTGCTGAGCCTCCCGTGACAGATTCACAGATAGTAAAGATAGTTACTGAAAGCAGCAGGCGAGCTAACGATGTGGCATGTTGGCTAAATGCAGTAAATGTAACGTTACCTTGATCATGTAGCAAGCGTGGATTAGTTCAACATCAAGCTGCTAAAACTATTACTGTAATGTTTTTTTTTTGTTTGTTTGTTTTTTTTTATTCAATATTAACAATATAGTACAACAACATCTGTTTATGCCAGGGACTATTACTGTAATGTTGCAGAGGGAGTTTACCTGAGTTTCCACCATGTTGTGTGAGGCTCCCCACCTGTCTATAGCCGCTCTCACTTTGCCTTTTTCGGGAGTACTGTGGCGATATGCCGCTGTCTTGCTGCGCTGAATGAAGTAACGTTACGGCGCCGGTGTTGATCCGCCTCTGAGACGGAACATTGAAGTAACAGAGCCTAAACATGTCTGAGTGAAAAGCCACAGCCTGCATGCTGGTGTTCCTGCATTTATTGCAGAATTTCTGTATGAAAGCGGTTGTGTTTCGGATTCTGCTCGCTCATGAGTTCAAGCGAACACGCGTACGAGCACACGGCAGGTTGCAATGTGGCCGCTGGAAACTACATAATGCCCCTTTAAATGATGGAATATCTAGACTAAGTTGGTCCTCTCCAGGATTACAATTACAAATTAATCAAAATAAAATAACATTTAGGGCCTGATTTACTAAAGGTTTATGTAAGTAAAAACTGCAAACTTGATATCACCAGCAAATTAGCACGTAATAATAACAATAATCTTTATTGATAGAGCACTTTTCAAAAACCAGTTACAAAGTGCTTTCACAAGTTTAAAACAGTAAAACAATTACATGTTAAAGAAAAGAAAAATAAATTAAATACTCCCACCTCTATTGTGTTTGCTTCTGTTGTCATCTATGCAATAATTCTTAGTGAATCACCCCATAATAGATACTACAATTGCACGTGCAATATTTTGGAAAGCACACGCAATTTAGTAGCCTCTTTATTCATTAGTGAATCGGGCTCTTCAAGTATGGAAATTAATGGAAAAACTAAATTTTGACCAGTGTTGGGGTAATTACTGTAATCAGATTACTTTGATCTGTAATGCAGTAATGTAACGCGTTCCTGTTGATAACTTCAGTAATCACATTACAGTTACTAATAACAAAATGGTTCTTTAACTATCTGCATAACGGGAGGAGAGAAAAATAAATCAAATGTTCCTTTTCGTGAGTATTTGCGTAACACTTTTCCGACCTAACTTTTGACTTCAGCGCCAGTTCATGACAATGCAGAAATTGCAGAGCTGCCAAAGCCATCTTTCGAGTGGTGGGGGTAATAGGCCTAATTTATATTGTTACGCGAAAGGACAGTCGTACCCTCTAGTGCACCTGTGGCGAGTCTCTTTAGCCTGGGGAGTCTTGTGCTGCTTCCAAGGAGGAACAGGTTTCACAAATGATTTCAGAGACACCTGCCCAGGGTGCAAACTAGGGGGGAGCCAGGGGGAGCTTAGCACCCCTTAATAAGACTTCCACGCCCCTACAATAAATTTGTGAAATTTTTAAAATATTGACAGCATGCTTTATTGACATCAATCTATATTTCTCTATCATCATAGCTCATGTGGAGCGTCAGACTTCATCCAGAGTGAACTACGGGTTGTGACGCTAATACGACCGACGCGGTGTGAACGGTTCTTGATCGTTCCCTCTGGCTGGATGAATATTACGCATGATTCATGCACTACTGCAGCTGGGGGCTCTCCACAGCCCCACACAACTTTCTAAATTCTTCCCTCTTACAGAGAAAAGAAATAAATTTAATTTTTTTTTTCATTTCAATGAAATGTCGAAACAAAGTTTTAAGCATTATAGTAGGCTACTGTACTCTAGCCTTGTTCTTCTCTTGACAAATGTTGGGCTGATGTTCACAACTTTGTCAGCTAGCTTTATAGTATTAAAGACTATAAAAGAGAGATCCTGTGTATGTTCTCATTATAATAAGGATTTGAGTTGATCTGGGCAGAGGTAATGAGGTATAACTTTATTGTTATTGTGCATCACAGGTTATGTTGTGCAGTAATCCAAAAGTAATGTAACTAGTTACTTCCAGCAGTGAGTAATCTAGTAAAGTAATGCATTATTTAAAAAAAACAAACTAGTAATGTGCAATCCATTACATTTTTCGAGTACCTACCCCAACACTGATAATGACTGACACTGATCTTCTCACTCCTGGTATGAAAGAAAACAAGCCTTTTTAGAAGCTACATCATTATCTTTTCACCTTTACAGAGATTGCAATTCATTTCCTTTATCAGCATGCTATCAAAGCAAATACCATATGATCATATCCCTGATAAAAATCAAAATCCAAAGATATCAGTGCCTGTGAAAATGATCAATACAGGTTAGCTGATAACTGGTGTTAACATCAGAAAATCTTAATCAGTTGAATTTGGACTGGTGTTCCAATCGGAAAACTACCTGTGAAAACAATCATTAGTGGTTTAAGTTCACAATTTATTTCAGGTAATCCATAATCAGGTGACTGGATTTTGTTACGTTTTTCAACAGACCTCAATGTTTTAAGACTTAATTTTATCCATTTGGAAGACTGATGCTGATGGTCTAGTTATGTATTAAGTAATCACTTTTATCCCTCCCTTTGTGGCCTATCAAAGTTGCCGGGCAAATTCTAAGCTCAGGACTTTGTTTCTGTGATTGTGCCTCTTAAAAACTGTTGAGGATTGATCTGTAACTACAAAGCAGGATGGCAATTAAACATTCCTTTTATAACAAATTTTCTAATCATTTCAGACACTAATAAACATGATATTATCCTGGTTGTTTCAGGAGGTGACCTGTGGAAAGGTATTACGCAGGTGTTATGCATACTATTGTGCTGTTCAAACAGAACTAGTTCCTCTGGTTGTGTTCATGTGAATTTCAACAGAACGATAAGCCTTTGTTCCACTGTCAAAAATAACTGCATCAACTATCAATGAAACAACAAAACAGAGCAACAGGAAACAGTATCTACAAAGACCATGCTGCTGCAATGTGACTCCATTGAAGCCTGTCAATGCTGACCGTGTGTCAGTTGACAAAGTGCAAATAGGTTTCAATTAGGCTAAAAACCTATTGCTTTAGGGCCAGAAAAGTCAACTTAAATATAAATGAACTTGTGAGACATGAGCCCTTTTCGAGGTACAGTAGAAATACAATGTTAAATTGTAAGCACGGCAGATGCCTGTTGTTTCCTTACTTTCAGACTGCTCAGATGAGACCAGCCTCTTCTTCCTCATTGACCGGTAAAAGCGGGAGTTCCTGCGGATAGGCTCTCTGCTAAAACCAACACAGGATTCATCCTCATCATCGTCCTCCTCATGGCTGAGTTGAACCACAGCTGCTTGATGCTTCTCTGGGGTTTCATGTGACTTCTGCCCCCACTTGCCCCTGAACAGGGCAGTCACAGACATGGTTAAAGATTACTTTTCTTTTTTTTAAAAAGTGAGTTGAGAGAAAATTCTTTTAGACCTTGAGGAAACTGGAAGAAAGAATTATCAATAATTAGCCAGAATCCAGGAGCAAATCCATGCTTAGAACTGAAAAAATGCTAGTGAAAAATAAATCCCAAGAAAGCGTAGAGTACAAATAACAACTCAGAGAACAGAGAAGTGGTTCTTGGGCCCTCTCTTTCTCCAGTCAGAAAGACAACAGTGCTGCAAGCTTTGTAGGAGACCTGTGGAACCCGGAGAGTGTGTTGCTTATTTCTGGCTAAGCTGTAATTATTGCATTTATGACTCTCTCTCTCTCTCTCCTGCTCTTTGTCCCTCCTCTGTTTGACTCCCTCCCTCTGTCCCTTTCTCTACACCACCCTGTGACGTGCTGACATTCCTGAATGTCAACCTGGTCATACCAGCCTGCCTGTCTGAAACTCTCTCGTTGTGGAACCTGAAAAGCAACCTCGTGATTGTCTGTTCTCTTCTCTTTGCTTTTAGAGTTTTTTAGATTCATCCACAAAATCAACGTTCTCACTCTTGGCCCTTTGTATTCAGGTAAAGGTGGAAGTTCTTTCCTGTGTGTTAATGCAATGTGTGTAATGTTTGTGGTCATGTTAAGCCAGGGCCCCATACAGTTTTATTACTAGTCAGCTGACAAGGAGAGTTTAAAGTTCACTCTCTCCATTTTCCCATACAGCAATAAGCCTGCTTGTACTGCCTTTCAACAATACTAGTACAAATGAGTTCTGAAATCAAGGTAATAAATAACATAATGTCCTAAGAGACTAATGACATAATGTCCTAAGAGCATTTTCTGGATGTTCAGTGGAAATGATTGTTTTTGTCCAAGTAGGGTAGTACACTATTGTATGCACAGTTTGTTTTGGTGGTATTACCCCTTAACCAACAGCTTCCCCCTTTATTTTATTTTATTTTTTTAAATTTTATTTCACCTTTATTTAACCAGAAAGAGGAGTGTCCTCGCCCAGACAGGCAGCAGCACAATTAACAAGGTTGCAGACATTAAAACACATAACATATAACATAAACATAAAACATATAACAATTATGATAGATTTAATACTTAGTGAGTTCATAAGGTCATAAAATATCTAAAATGTCATATATACAAGTAATAACTACGAGGATCGTCCGAGTAATCATTTATAACATCTACAGCCAGTGTGTATAGCCTCCATGTCATTTAAAAGTACTTTAAAAGCAACCAGTGAAACCGGCTGCTGAAGATTCAGACTCCAAGCGCAGGGGGGCCGCATACTTAAACGCCCCTTTTCCCAGTTCAGTGCGGACTTGAGGGACAGATAGTAGTAATAAGTCCTCAGAACGAAGACAATATCTTCCTGTGCCTTTCTTTTTGATGTAGGTTTGTAGGTATGGGGGGAAGCAGACCAAGAATAGCCTTGTAAACAAGAATGTGCCAATGATTAAGTCTACGGATGGACAATGCAGACCAACCTACCCGCTCACACAAAAAGCAATGATGAGTAAGGGCTCTGAGGTTTGTGATGAACCTCAGAGCTCCGTGGTAAACATTATCCAACAGTTTCAAGCTTTGAGAGGATGCATGCATGTATATAACATCGCCATAGTCCAGTACTGACAAAGTTGCAGCAACAAGTCTCCTTTTAGCCTCAAAGGAAAAGTACGACTTATTTCTAAAATAAAAACCCAGTTTCAGTTTCAGTTTTCTCGCTAACTGCTGAATGTGAGGTTTAAAAGAGAGAGAATCATCAATTAGGATACCGAGATACTTGTAATTGAGATACAAACTCAATCTCGGAGCCCTGAGAAGTAGTGATGGGTGGAAATGTCTGTGACTTTGATTTCGCACTGGAGAACAACATAAGTTTTGTTTTGTCATCATTCAAAACATGTTTTAAATCAGACAAGGTGCGTTGTACAGTATCAAAAGCAAGTTGTAGCTGACAAAGAGCCTGGTTTGGTGTAGATGCAGAGCAATATCACAGTGTCATCAGCATAGAAATGAAAACTTGCATTGGAGACATTTTGATCAAGAATGTTGATATATAATATAAAAAGGAGTGGTCCCAGCACTGACCCCTGGGGCACACCGTTGGATACATTAAGAGGGCAAGGGAAGTGAGACTGTCTACCTGCACTGAGATCTACCTGATAGATAGTTTCCAAACCAGCAAACTGTTTGTCCTGACAATCCGACACTGAAAAGTCTTTGTTTTAATATTTCGTGATCCACAGTATCAAAAGCCTTAGATAGATCAATGAAGAGAGCTGCACAATGTTGTTTTTTATCTAAAGAGTCAATAAAATCATTTACTACTTTTAAGGCTGCTGTAGTTGTGCTGTGGTTTTTACGAAAGCCAGATTGATAACGAGACAGTATATTGTTAGTGGTTAGAAACTCTTTCAATTGTTCATTCACCAGAGTTTAATTGTAATTGTTTAAATCAGTCGGGTGTCCACCTTTTAACAGAGGAAGAACATAAGCAGATTTCCATATAAGTGGTAGTTCATTTGTGTCCAGGGAGAGATTAAAAAGATATAGATTTTAGAAAATAAGGGTCCAAGGTATCAGGACCAGCCGATTTTCTAATGTCTAAACGTTTGAGGGCTTTATGCACCTCTAGACTCTAAGTGGATTAAAACTAAAAGAATTACTCACTCTAATATGACCATGAGTATGACCTTTAGGGTGATTCTGATGTGAAATGTTGAGGGAGTCAAACAAGGAACCAGAGGCAATAAAGTGCTCATTAAAACAGTTAAGCATTTCAGCCTTATCAGATATTTTATGTGAATCCTTAAGAATGTACAGTGGCAGCTTGATGCCAGTTTTATTTCCAGCCAAGGATTTAGTCGTTTTCCAAAATTTATAGGGGTTGTTTAGATTGTTTGTAGTTTCTGTAAGAAAGTGGTCCGCTTTGGCTTTTCTAATAGTGATTGTGCAGGGAATTTGTCAGTCTCTTGAAGAGCAGCCAGTCAGAATTGAGGCCTGTTTTCCTGGCTTTTGCCCAGGCCTTATCACGCTCATGAAGTGAACTAGCTAACTCTGAAGTGAACCATGCATTGTTTCGGCCTTTTACTCTATACTTTCTGAGGGGAGCATGCTTGTCAACAATTTCTTAAAACCATCTAAAAAAATTTCCAAGCATTTTCAACATCAGCAATAACATACATTTTATCCCAATCAAAGTAAAACAGGTCATGAAAAAACCCTTGTTCCGTAAAATGTTTCATGTCACGCTTAATAATGATGTGTGGTTTGGTTTTGTGAATTTTTGTATTTCTGACTGTGGCAACAACACAGTGGTCATTAATGTTGTTTGCAAATACAGAAGCTGCTGAGTATTTAAAAGGAGCGTTGGTTAGGATACGAACAATTAAAGATGATTTATGTGAACATTTCAGATTAGGTCTAGTGGGACTATCAACGAGCTGGAAGAGATTTAGCGAATCACAATAAGCTTTAAAATCATCAAATACTGGTTGTAACCAGTTGCTATTTAGATCTCCCATCACCACAATTTCATTCAAATTCAGTCCAGATTAACGCTGCATTAAAGAGGGGAGAGCATCACTCACAGCTGAAGGTGTCCTATAGCAACCAACAACAGTAATGTGGAGGGTCCTAGAGACCTCGAGATCAAGAGCTAAAATTTCAAATTGCTTACTCACTGATTTAGAGAGAAGCATATTCACACGAAACTTGCTTTTAATATATACTGCGAAATCAACCCAATGAAGCAATCCTGTGAAGAAAATGATTAAAAAATCAGGACCAGTCGGGGACTAAAACAACAGGAATACAATTTCAAGCACAAGTCACAGAGGCAAGAAAGAAGCACTTCTCTTTATCATGACAAGGTTGGACTCATCAAGCTCAGACAGCGTGTCTGCGTTTTGGCTCCGTCGAACATGATCCAAGTTCCGTAGTGACGGGGTGATACAGGCCAACCAAAACGGCAAGAGAGTAAGTTTCACTTCAGATAAGTCCAGGTTCAATGCGTGATGGACTGGTTCCTCTCTACACTGGTATTGTGATTAAGCGATGATTGCCGAAGACGCGCAGTGTTGTTAGTCCCAGCACAATGCCTGCAGACCAACTGCAACGTTCGCCTGTCAGATTTATTATCGGTTTAACGGATCAAAGATAACCTAATTTACCCGAAGCAAGTCCAATATTTCAGAGACAACAACATCGAGAGACAGTGACACTGATGACAATCACACAGACAGAAATGTAGATGAGTAGGGACATTCCTCTTAAATGATAGGACAGGTATTATTGTATATTTTCTTCATTCCATCAATCCATCTAGTTTCTGTTGCTTATCCAGGGCCAGGTTGCGGTGGCAGCATCCTAAGCAAGTTAGTTTCCTCAGTAACATCTTCTTCCTGAGAAGATGGATGAATGTCTCAGGGAATCCTGAAGGAATCCTGAGACATTCTCAAGCCACATAAGATATACAATCTCTCCAGCCTGTTCTGGGTCTACCCCAGGGTCTCCTAGGTTGTCGTTCCCAGAAATCATCCAAAGGAGGCACCTGGGAGCCATCCTTATCAGATGCCCAAACCACCTCAACTGGGTGCTATAAACATGAGGGGAAAGTGGCTCTACTTCAAGCTCCCTCCAGATATCTGAGCTCCTTAACCTAAGGCAAAGGGTGACCCTAACCATCCTACTGAGGAAACTCATTTCGCCCACTTGTATCTTGTTCTTTTAGTCTCTAACCAAAGCTTGAGGCCATAGTTGAGGGTTGAAAAGTAAATCAACTGGTAAATGCATTTTGCGTGTTTTAACACCTTGATGCCTGAATGAGAGTTTCACCTTCAGATTCAGCTCCTACTTTACCCCAACAATCCAGTACAATCCCTGCATTAGTGTTGACACTGTCCCAATTTGCCACTTTCCCTCACTTGTGAACAAGACCACATGGTGTTGTAGTATTTGGTGTCACTTTCTGCCTGTCGGCCATCTTTATATTTGGTCTTCTGTGAGTTTGTTATTTTTGGTCAGCTCAGTATCTTTTATTTAGAATATATGTTGTTTAAAGGTTCAGTCCGGTCTGTTGTCCTGTGTCCAGTCTGTTAATATCATTGTAAGCTCTGCTTTATTTGTTATCCCTTTGGTTATTATCTCTCTGTGTTATCTGTTCAGTTCCCTTGTTGTCCTTACCCACTCTATGTCATTAGTCCAATCCCTGTTTGTGGTGTTGCTATCACCTTGCGTTTAAATCCCTGTTTAACTTAAACCTTGGCAGTTGGCCCATGTTTTCTGTTTGTGGTTTTGGTCCCTGGTTTTGTGTTCTCTGTTTAGTCTTGTGTATTCCCCTGTTCATTTACTTGTTATGCTCACTTTGTACCTGTCTGCCATGTATTCTGTGTAGCCTTGTGTAGTATGTTATTCATCCGCATCGTTAAATTTAGTATCTGTCATGCCTCTTAGATTTACCTCTGCATTTCAGCCCTGTGTCCTAGTTCTGTGTTTCAGTTCATGTCTTTGTACTTGTGTGTTCTGGGTCTCTCTGTCTCTCTGCCAACCTGCCTCTCTGTTACCCCCGGTTGTCTCTGCCTGCCTGTCTGTTTGTTTTCCTGCTGTCTCTCTGCGTGCCTCGTTAACCTGATCCCGGTCACCTGTGTTGCTCCCTCCCAGCTTGTTAACCCATGTGTGTATACACATTATTCTTGTTTGTTTCCTCAGTCTGGATCCGGTCATTGTAGCGTTGCTTGTTGACGCTCTGTGATGTGTTTCTCTGTGCCTGCTTTGTCTCTACCCTGTCTCGTCTCTGATCTGCCCCTGTTTGGATTATCTGTTTTATTTGGACTGTTTATTCTCTGGAAGATTCTCAGCCACTCTGTTAGTAAGTGTGCTCGCCTTTTGTTTTGCCTCAATAAACCGTTTGGACTGCACCTCCTCCAGGGCCGTGCAGAGACCTTTGGAAGGGCAGGTGCTCAAAGTATAAAAAAGGGCACATGGAACAAGAATTTAAATCGGACTCTTCTCATGCTATTGACATAGAAATATATCGTTATGTTTTCCTTGTTGACACACATATGCAGATGCTTCTGTATCAACACATCAGCAAATGAGGTGACGCAAAAAAGAAACAGCGAATGCCCAACACTAGCTTTAAAAACACTGGGCTGATAACTTACAGGGAACAGTTGCTGTTGAGGGGTTGCTATGGATGCTGCTGTTGTTGTGTTGATGCTGATACTACTGGAGGTGATCTGTGACTACAGATATGAAAACAACTATAGGATATATATATTAGCTGATTAAACAATTATGTGACCATAAAAAGATTGTTGAGTGTTTGGGACCAGCTCACAGTGACTGAGCTGCTGTAATACTGCAGCCTCTACCAAGGCTGACTACTCGGGAGACGCTCACAGAGCTGCACACTAAGCTGCAGGTGGAGAAAATAAGATTCACAAACATTTCATACATTTATCTGAAATCTAACAGCCGTTTTTTCTTTACTTTGATGTCAGGAATATTATAAAAGATTAATGTTAGTTAATTTATTTAGATATATGATTAGACATAGTCAATAAAAATCAGATGTATCTCAGATTCACAATGTAATATATAAAATCATTATCACAGTTTTGCATACTGTAGACACACAGCAGGCAACACAGACTATAGGTTTGGTATCTTATTTCCTTAGTGAGCCAGTCCCAAACACTCAACAATCTTTGCATCTTTTCATGGTCACATCATTGTTTAATCAGCTAATATATATCCTATGTTTGTTTTAACAATTCATACATTTTTCTGAATCTTATAGGGCCATTTCTTCTTCACTCTTTACTTTGATGTCAGGAATATTATTTATTTTACATCGGCACTGACATTTTTATATGTATTTCCAGTTATTGAGTTTTTATTGTAGTTGAGCTGTTGTAAACACTACTGTTGCTGTCAAATGTAAATATATTCAATACTGTTCTGAATTTAATGTTTTTTTTAAAGGGTTGAAGGCTGTAAGTCAGGGGAATAGGCTCAGAATTTTACCAGTGTTGTTATACTTATTTTAAGGCACAAGGCTTTTATTAGTTACTTTAATAATCCCGGTTCAAGTGCAAAGATTTTAGTCAAATTACAAAGATTTTAGTCAAATTACACAGAAAAGATCAGACCTCTCGACGCCTGCGGAAGCTTTTCTCCCAAAACAGAGCGAAGTGAACAGAGCACCTTAGTTTATAGTGTAGAAGTAACGCCAGCTGTCGGCGTGTCGGCGTGTTAGCCGGCAGCTGATGTTACTTCTACAGGGAGGCTGACACACACAGCGATAAACACAGCTGTGCTGCTCTCTTTGCAACAATCCACAACAAGCACATTGCAGCAAACTCTTACCGGCGGAGTCGAATGCGTCCTGTAGGCAGAGCTGCTGAATCACTAACGATGTCTGAACCATAGACATAATATACATAGACGCCGCATCGACCGCCGGGACGCGAGAAATGCGGCCGCCATCTTGGACCGGTCAAACTCCCAGTCGCGCAGCTGAAGAAAGCATTATGCCAGAGCGCTGTGCATCATATTTATGTTTAAATTGGCGGACCATCGCAAGCAGGGCTCGGGAGATTACTTTTTACAAGTAAGATTTAACATTTCCTTACTATTGGTTGTATTTTGTGAATAGAAAATTACCAGAGAGTTGAGAAGGAGCGAGGATCTTTGAATCACTGTACTGAAATCGTAGCCAGCTAGCTAACGTTAGACTATGTTTACTGCACCGGCCGGTGTTCACCGGCTATGAACTGTTTATATACAGTCTATGAGCTGAGACTTGATAAATTATATTCCATATTTGCATTTTAAGGTTGCTTTGTTCTTATTTTCTCTGTTATGTAACGTGTCTTTGAGCACTGTGTAAAGCGTTATACAAATATAATGTATTATGTTTTTGTATTATTATTATTATTATTATTATTATTAGGTGCTGAGGGCTGCAGATACGGTGAGCTTCAACAGTGCAAGCTCTTAAGATGTCACACACATCGTCCGGGAGGAGATTGGATCGGAGGGTGTTAATCTGCTCGGGGACACATTGAGGAGACAGTTTGGCATCGACAGCCATCGTTCTGACTTGTTGTCATTGGTTGTGTCTGTGTTTCTCAGGATCAGGCTGCACCACATTGCCAAACTCACCTCTCTTGAACCGCAGAAAGGTAGCACGAGAAAAAAGTTCTGTAAAACAGTCCTCTTTCAGGGCTTTTAGCTCATGCAAAGTTTTCATGTGTGTGTATTGGTCTGCTAAATGTCAAGGGCTGGGAGGAGATGTAGAAGAACGTGTTCGTACAGTGTGTGACAGAGAGGGACAAATATAAAAAGCTTCAAGTGGACTGGAGATAAAATTTAATCATATGTTTGTTTGTCAATCATATATATATATTGTTTCAAATTATTAAAATATCTGACTCTGACTATCTGTTTCTGCTTCTCTATCATATTTATAGTGTGTGATATATACCTATCATAGCCTACATCACATATCATAGGGTGACCAGACGTCCCAGGCTTAATGGACAGTCCCTGTTTTTGGCTGCCTGTCCCTGGCTAAATACAGAAAAAAAACTTGGAATAGAAATAATAGTATTAATTTAAAATGGAAAAACAATTGATAGTCAAACTGGAAATGTCCCCGTTTCCCCCCTTTTCGGGGATTATGTTCTGTTCTCGGACGTCTGGTCACTTTATATCATATATCAGAATATTCTATTACTGTTAAGCCCACTGTGAACATTAAAATACACTGAAATGTATCCTGGGTCATAGCTACATGTATAACCTTTGCAGCAAAAAAACCCGCGTGAAAATCAGTTCGGTATTCAGTAAGTTATGATTAATTAAATGCGCTGACAGCGCGTTGCACCTGCCAAACAGATTAGACTGAGTGGAGCGGTTGACCGGTCCAAGATGGCGGCCGCACGGCTCGTCAGCGCCAATAGGCAGCAGCAGTCGATGCGGCGTCTATGTATATTATGTCTATGGTCTGAACGGGAGGGCTCGTCACGGATGAGGTCATCAGGTGAAAAGTCATAATGTGGGTTATTTTATTTACTGCGAAATTATTATTAATTTATTTTAATAATAGTTTGATCGGACAGGCCTTGACAAAAGGGCCTTTACAACATTTAAAATAAATAAAATGAAGGAAATTTCGCGTTTGAAAAAAGGGCACTTTGGGCAGCAAAGGGCAAAAGGGCAGGTGCTCAAGCACCCATCGCATCCCCCTCTGCACGTGCCTGACCTCCTCTGCCTTTTGTCCTGCATTTGGGTACAGCAACCTACCTCACCACCACAAACCCTGACATTTGGGGCAGAAATATTTCTTCCATCCATCCATCCATCTTCGTCCGCTTATCCGGGGTCGGGTCGCGGGGGCAGCAGCTCCAGCAGGGGACCCCAAACTTCCCGTTCCCGAGCCACATTAGCCAGCTCTGACTGGGGGATCCCGAGGCGTTCCCAGGCCAGCGTGGAGATATAATCTCTCCACCTTGTCCTGGGTCTTCCCCGAGGCCTCCTCCCAGCTGGACGTGCCTGGAACACCTCCCTAGGGAGGCGGCCCAGGAGGCATCCTTACCAGATGCCCAAACCACCTCAACTGGCTCCTTTCAACGCAAGCGAGCAGCTGCTCTACTCTGAGCTCCTCGCTAATGGTCGAACTTCTCACCCTATCTCTAAGGGAGACACCAGCCACCCGCCTGAGGAAACCCATTTCGCCGCTTGTACCCGCGATCTCGCTTCTTTCGGTCATGACCCAGCTTTCATGACCATAGGTGAGGGTAGGAACGAAAATTGATCGGTAGATCGAGAGCTTTGCCTTACGGCTCAGCTCTCTTTCGCTACAACGGTACGGTAAAGCGAAGTGCAATACCGCCTCGCTGCACCGATTCTCCGCCAATCTCCTGCTCCAATCTTCCCTCACTCGTGAACAAGACCCCGAGGTACTTGAACTCCTTCACTTGGGGCAAGGACTCATTCCCTACCTGGAGTTGGCACTCCATCGGTTTCCTGCTGAGAACCATGGCCACAGATTTAGAGGTGCTAATCCTCATCCCAGCCGCCGCGACTCTGCTGCTAACCGATCCAGTGAGAGCTGAAGGCTACGGACCGATGATGCCATCAGGACCACATCATCTGCAAAAGCAGTGACGAGATCCCAAGCCCACCGAACCGCAGCCCTTCCTCGCCACGGCTACTCGATATACTGTCCATGAATATCACAAACAGGATTGGTGACAAAGCGCAGCCCTGGCGAAGGCCAACCCCCACCTGGAAAGAGTCCGACTTACTGCCGAGTACTCGGACACAGCTCTCGCTTTGGATGTACAAGGATTGGAAATATTTCTTATTGTCAACAAATCCCATGAATCCCATGCATCTTAGACCCAAGCCTACTAGTTACTACTTAAGATGTAGTATAAATCTTTAAAAACAGCTCATAAAGATACAATTACTCTACCACCATGAGAAATCTCTGGGTTATTTTAGATTAAGACATGCCCTTTAAATCCCACATAAAACAAACTTCAAGGACTGACTTTTTTTCACTAATGTAACATTGCTAACATCCTGTCTCAAAATGATGCGGAAAAACTAGTCCACGCATTTGTTACTTCTAGGCTGGATTACTGCAATTCTTTATTATCAGGCTCAATAAGTCCCTTAAGACTCGTGCTGCAGCATTCAGCAATGATGCGGCACGTGTATGCAGAAGAACCAGAATAAGTATAAAAGCAGGTAATTTTTCTCCTGTTCTGGAAGCAGATACCGTCTCCACATTTAAGAGACTTTCCTCTTTGATGAAACTTATAGTTAGGGCTGGCTCAGGTGAGCCCTGAACCATCCTTTTATTATGCTGCTATAGGCTTAGACTGTCGGGGAACTTCCCATGATGCACCGCTCTCCTATTCCTCTCTCTCAGTTATGTCACATGCAAGTGCGAAGAGTCTTATATTTCTTTTTAACAAAAAAAAACATTACCTACTGGTGAAGAGGATGTCTGGAGAAGACCAGCAGCTAGGGACTCATTGATGTGCCTCTCGTTCCTCTCAAGCCTCTCGAACTGACAGGAGACAGTGGGAGTGGCAAAACTTGCTCTAGCTAACTACTGACCCGGTGGTCCTGGCACACCACAGGATCCAGCTTTGGTCAGCTTTGGCCAAAATGAGTCAATGAAGTTATCATCTGAATTGAATCAGTTAATGCCAATTAGTGGAAGGAGCTAAAACGACCAAAAGGGTGGCTTTCAGCTGCATGTGATTAAAATCGCCTGTAGGTTTGGAGGTAGTCTTGCTCATCAGTGCCCTTCCAGTTACTAACAAGACTGATCATTTTACCAAAACCCAGTACCCTTAAAGCAGGGGTGGACTGGAACAAATATTCAGCCCTGGCATTGTAGCCACACTAGCCCACATTACCACACAACCCCACAAATACACATTCACTACTTAGGCTACATTTGTGTACAGATGGTGAAATAATATAAGCAGTAGGTCTACTGTATGTTACAGCAAGGGTGTCACTTTGTGTAGAACAGTGGTGGGGACTTAAGCTCTGAGATTAGGGATGTGATGAAAGACTCTGGTCACAAGAAGAAGTTAAGACATTTTTTAAATTATTTTGAAGAAATATTCAATGCTGAAACATATGAGTGGGGTGTCTGGGGACCCTCCTTGATCCTTTGACACAAAAAAGGAAGTTGCATGTAAATGGACTGTACATGCTCATATCTGCCCAAAATTTCACAGGTTTGGTAAGTCCCACCCTGAAGACATTCACATGACAAAATTCACTCATAGTAATAGCTTCATAAAATGTGAGAGGCCGATGTATCATCTCTAGACTTGAAATAAGTCTCTTGAGACATTACCATAAACCCTACAGGAAGTTATTTATGAAATATTTCCCCATTTACACTCTCCGTACTTTAACAAACTCTTCCTAGAGCTTTAACCCAATCGACTTCAAATGTGTGCACCACAATCTTATTTGTAAATAAGTACTCTCCGGTCATAAAATTGAGGAAGTAAGACTAAGGCTCGCTCAGCAACGGGAAAGCAGAGACTGCTGTGTCCTCATATTCACAGAGACCTGGGATGCATAGCAGTGTACCAGAAGAAGCTGTCACACTTGATGGAAGAAGTTCATCTGCCCAGAGAATTCTACAGTAATTTATCGTTGCTGTTTATATTTGTCAAGTCAAACAAGAATTTAAATGTAGCGGGTCTTAGGGGAAGACAAAATAAATAAAAAATTAATTAGTGGCCACTGACAGACTGACTGCAGAGACAAGATCAAGCAGAACCAACAAATGCTGATGATTACACGGAGCGTTTAAAATGACGCACGGCATCGCCAATTTACAGGAAGAGCGCGTGTATTGAAACAAATACTAAATATCTGGCAGCTATCTCATAGAAAATGGGACCCCCAGGGAAGTGTGATTAGTCCGTTGCTCGTCTCCATCATGATAAATGATGTATTTTCAGAGGTAGGGCCTGGGGTTGGAAGATCTTTGTTTGCTGATGACGGGCCCATGTGGAAAAGGGGAAGGAACATAAAGTACACAGTTAGAAAGGTCCAGGAAGCAATAGATGTAGTAGGGCGGTGGTCACTGAGATGGGGCTTTAGGTTTTCAAGGGAAAAAACACAGGTGGTTTTCTTTACAAGGAAAAAGTTGGGGGGCAGAGTTAAATCTCAAACTATATGGACATGTACTGGAGAAGGTTGAGTCTTTCTTTTTTTCTTTTTTTTTTATTTTTTTTTCTTCAACTTTATTAATCCCACAAGGGGCAATTAGTTAAGAGCAGCGTGTTTGCAACAGTACATAACACAATCACACACATTATTCACAACATACAAGCAGTCAGTGCACATTTTAAGAAGATCAAAAATAGAATAAAAAAGATTTAAAAAATAAATAAATAAAACAATAACCCAAGGAACCCTACACAGAGTTTAAAAGTTTAATTGCTGAAGGGATAAAAGATTTGGAGTGGCGGTTTGTCTTACACACAGGAAGCGCATAACGACGCCCAGACGGCAACAGAGAAAATTCACCTCTCAGAGCATGTCCTGGAGAGGCGAGGATACTCGCTGCCTTCCGAACTATTTGTTGATTGCAGAAGACATTAAGGTCTCTCTGTTTCACACCAATGATTTTAGAGCAGATCTTTACAATGTTGTTCAGGCTGTTCCTGTCTTTAACTGTCAGATTGTGAAACCAACAGATAAAAGAAAAACTTAAAAGACTCTCAATAAAAGACTGATAAAATCTACACAGGATGACCAGCGTGACAGAGAAGGAGTTTAGTTTGCGGAGAAGATAAATTCTCTGTTGCCCCCGCTTCACAATGGCAGTGCTGTTTACATCAAATTTCAGATGGTCATCAAAAACAGTGCCCAAGTATTTATATGATGAGACAATTTCCACCTTTTCATTATGTATGATGCTCTCTGAAGCAGTATCTCTATTTCGCCCAAAGTCAATAATTAGTTCTTTGGTTTTAGATACATTTAAATCAAGGTCATGTGATAAAGTCAGTCAGAGCGTGCCCGTGGTCAGATCGGAAAACTTCACCAAATAGCTGTTCTCCTGGGCGCTTCTGCAGCCATTTGTGTACATGATAAAAAGGAGGGGTGAAAGGACGCACCCTTGAGGTGATCCTGTAGAGAGCAATAAGGAGTCTGAGAAATGACCATTTACAAAGACCCTCTGCTCTCTGACAGTCAAAAAATCTAAAATCCATAAAACCAGTTGGTGAGGCAAGTTAAAATCACACAGCAGCTTGTCTATTAAAATATGCGGTTGCATTGTATTAAAAGCTGAAGAAAAGTCTGCAAACAGAAGCCTGGCGTGGGATTTTGGTTTGTCTAAATGCTTATATAAGCTATTCAAGATAAAAAGCTTTGCATCCTCTACTCCCCTCCCCGCTCGATAGGCAAATTGCAGGGGGTCAAGTTTTCCCTCTACAGATGATAGCACCAGGTTTTTAACAATTTTCTCGAAAACCTTCATAATTAGTGATGTTAAAGCAACAGGCCTAAAATCATTCAGTTGCCCTGGTTTGCTAATCTTAGGGACTGGGATTACTTTGGAGGATTTCCAGATAGTGGGAATTACACTACTCTCCAGTGACATCTGGAAGATGTGTTGGAGGACACTGCTCAGCTGGTCGGCACAATAGCGCAGTGTCCGCCCACAGACAAGATCAGGTCCAGGGGCCTTCCTGGTGTTGACCTTATTCAGATGGTCCCTGACACACTCTTGACTAATGGTGACATCATTTTGAGAAAATAGAGACTTTCTCAAACAAGAAATATTTTCAGAAAAGTCATGTTTTTCAAAACGGGAATAGAAATTGTTAAAAGCATTGGGGAGATCAGCGTCACTTATTCCACTAATTGTTACAGGTTTCCTGCTGTCTCCGCTTCCCTGAGTAGCTGAGGACATCGCTTTGATTCCCCTCCAAGCTGCACGAAGATCCCCACTACTATACTTGTGTTCCACCTTATTCTTATACATGATTTTAGCTTTCCTTATCCCATTCCTTACTTCTCTATTGATTTCTTTCTTTTCTTGGCTACTCCCTGTATAAAAAATGTGTTTCTTTTTATTCAGAACACTTTTTAATTCTTTAGTGACCCATGGTTTGTTGTTGGGGAATACTGTGATGTTTTTACAGGGAATAGTACTGTCTACACAGAAAGATATATAAGATGACACAGTTTGTGTAAGTTCATTTAAATCAGGGCAGGAACTATAAAACACGTCCCAGTCCGTACATTCAAAACATGCTTGTAAGCTGGCAATGCTACTCTCAGTCCAGCATTTCACTGTCTTAACAATCTTCTCCTGTCGCTCACAGATGGATTTATAAATAGGTATCAGGAGGACACTATTATGGTAGGATGCACCAAAACCGGGCTTTGGCATGGATTTAAAAGCACCAGGCACTGAGCCGAGGCACAAGTCAATGGTGGAGTTGTTCCTAGTTGTTGCACAGGTGATATACTGCTCGTATGTTTTCAGTGTCTTATGTATCTGGCAGTGGTTAAAATCTCCCATAACAAATTTTGGCGCATCAGGTGAGAGAGCATCGAGTCTGTTGGTCACCTCCGCAATCAGCTGGGCAGCTGAGGAGGCGTTTGCACGCGGGTGTATATACACCAGGGTGAAGAAGAGCTGGGGGAACTCCCTTGGAAGATAGAAAGGGCGAAGAGAGATAGATAGCAGCTCGAGGTCAGGGGTACAGATTTCCTCCCGAACAGTGACGATATTACAATACCTCTCATTGATGTAGAAGCAGACTCCTCCCCCGTGGGATTTGTTTGTTATGACAGGTGACCTGTCCATGCGCACAGGGCACCCGAAGCCGCTAATGCGCAGATCGTCGTTCCTGTCCGCTTCCCCCAGCCATGTCTCAGTGAAGGCCAGCAGGCATGTGTCTGTAAAGTCACGCTTACACCGAGCGCAAGCCTCCAGTTCATCAATTTTATTCCGAATGGACTGTACATTGGCGAGAAGAATGGTGGGAAGCGGAGGGATCCGGCGTCTATCAGCCAACCCACATCTCCGTAGTCGGCGTTGGACACCGCCTCTCCTTCCTCTCTTCCTCCGGTGACTTTTGGAAACTTCATGTATATCCTCTGTTGCGGCATTATCTTTGCTGCGAACCAAATATGGACTGTTGTCGCTAGCAGCAGGTGCAAGTGGACGGAGTTTGAGCAGTAGCTCTCGTGAGTAGATAATCCTGTGACCAGCCCCGCCGCCGCCATCACTTCCCCAGGTAAATCGATTAAGAATCGTAATCAAGAGTGCCAGATAGACACAATTCAGGTTTTTGGGAATGGTGTTTGATACTAGGTTGACATGGGCCGGCCACATTGAGAAGGTTATAGTTAAATGTAAAAAGGTATTAAATGTGATGAGGTGTTTGGCAGGAGTGGACTGGGGGGGCGAGTAGGAAAGCACTGATGATGCACTGATTAAATCAGTAATAGATTATGGTTGCATAGCATACAGAGATGCAGCTAGAACTACATTGGCCAAGTTGGATGCAGTACAGACACAAGCGCCGAGAATATGCACTGGAGCGTTTTATATGTCACCAGCAATGGCAATGCAGGTAGAAATGGGTGAGATGCCTCTGCAATTAAGAAGGGAACAGTTGGCAGCTAACTATTGGGCAAACCTCCAAGGACAGGGGAGATCTCATCCTACAAGAGCAGTTATGCAGGAATGCTGGGAGCATGAAAGGGTTAAAAATCACAGTTTTGGATGGGTGGGAGATGCTATTGGGAAAGAGATGGGACTTGAGGGAAAGGAATTTTGCCCAACTGTTCCGCTGCCAGTCAGGCCACCTTGGCTCCTTTTGCAGACAAGTGTGGACCTAGAAATCTTAAATAGCCACGCAAGGAGTAGAGCGGGGGTGGATGTATGCCAGATATTTTGTAATATGATGAATGACAAATATAATGACTATTTAGTCATATTCACTGATGGGTCTAAAGACCCTGAGTCTGGACAAGCTGGATCTGCTTTCTGTGTTCCAAAGATGGGAGTAAAGATGCAGAAGAGACTCTCTGATAATTTATCTGTATTCACTGTGGAGTTGGTGGCTGTTTGGTTGGCATTGCAGTGGGTAGAGGAAGCTAAACCAGCAAAAGTTGTCATATGCTCAGACTCTAGTGCAGTTCTGAAGAGTTTGCAATCGTTTAAGTCACAAGCAAGACAGGACATAGTATATGAAGTACTGGAACTCTATTCACAGATTTGCCAGATGGGGGTACAGATAAAGTTCACATGGGTTCCAGCACATGTGGGGGTGAAGGGTAATGAAACTGTGGATAGACTGGCAAAACAAGCCAGTAAACGGGAAGCTGTTGAAGTAGAAATGTCAATAAGTAAAGCAGAAGCCAAAGCATAAATCAGGTCAAAAAATAATAAAAAGTGGCAGGCACACTGGGATGCAGGGGAGAAAGGGAGACATTTATATAACATACAACAAAAGGTTGGGACAGAGAGGATCACGGAACGGAATCGAAGGGAGGAAGTCATCTTCACTAGGTTAAGAATAGGACACTGTGGGTTAAATAAGTACTTACAAATTATGGGTAAGCACATATCAGGTAGGTGTGAATTTTGTGATAATATTGAATCTGTGGAACATGTGATTTTTGAGTGTCAGAAATATGAGAGGGAAAGAGTGAAGATGAGAGAGGGGGATAAGAAGGTTAGGGGGTCAAGGGAATTCACTGAGGGAAATGTTGGGGAAGTCATTAAAAGATATGAGTACATTGTTATTTCGATTCTTAAGGGAAACAAGGCTGGCAGAAAGGATATAAGTTAAATTTTGTTTGTTTGTTTGTTTCAGTTTTGTTTTGATGATTTATTTATTTATCTCCGGGCCCACACTCCAGTACAGTAGGTGGCGGTAATGCACCATTAATGTTGGATGCCAACCGCCGTTAAACAACAAAGAAGAAGAAGAAGAATGAAACAAATACTGCGGAGGAGCAAGACTGTGAAACAGAGAGAAAAAAGAGAATGCAGCGTGATCGGCGGTAAGACTGTGCAGATGTCTTCAAAGTCTGAAGAGGC
Organism: Lepomis macrochirus; assembly: GCA_024633595.2. NCBI lineage: Eukaryota > Metazoa > Chordata > Actinopteri > Centrarchiformes > Centrarchidae > Lepomis > Lepomis macrochirus. Next base: position 35,145,736 of record JALXJV020000009.1, on the reverse strand, counting down.
AGCCGGTAAGATGCTGAACTGTAAAGAAATGTGATGAAAGTTCTGCCGGAGATCGCCGCTGCTGTTAAACTAGTTTGGAGTCGTGTTGGATAGTTGGCTTGGTCTGTCACTTCGGTGTTAAATGTTTGGTTGTACTTGTGATCCTGATCTTTAAGTAGGCACGGGTGCGGTGATAGATACTGAATGGGGATTGTTAAATGTAATGATTTTTATTGAGATTAATGAGCATGGTGCAATGAGAACGGATGAAGTAGTCCGTTTCTGCGGCTTATTATGGATTTTGATTACTGAATGTGATTGAGATTCTATATTGCTGTTGCTTAATGTGCTGAATGGTTGATGTATGTGTAATTGATCTGAAGTTGCTTAATGTATTTTAAGGTGAAATAAGTATGGGGTTTTTGGGGTTTATTTAAAGGTTTTTCACCTATATGGCTGGCATATGACTGACGAATAATTGCACAAATGGGAACTCAAGAAAAAAATTAACTGAAACTGCAAGAATAAAAAAGGAGAAAAGGAAAAAGTTGTTAAGGCATTGAGTGGAATCCAGTTTAAAAAATCTTCAAGTAGACATTCTCTTTCAAGTGGGGAAACTGCACACATTTGGAAAATAACTTCACAGTGAAAAACCGCGGACCAATAGAAAAAAGAAGCTGGATAATAGGAAATCTATAGCCTGGATCCTGGAAGAACACAAGAGCTTTTGAAAGTTACACTTGTCATCTTGAAAGTGATCCTTGACTGACACTGAAAGATGGCGGAAAAAGCTATTGGGAGATCAGTTGAGCAACTGAAAGTGGAGAGAACAACTGCGAAAAGATCTTTCTCTCGTCTGGTCAACAGAGTGATCAGGACCTATAAAGATATGTCTGAGGAGGAACTCAGGGATGGTTTCAATAAACTCACAAAGGAAGCTGAAAAAGTCATGGAAGCAAATGACGATGTGGAGGCTGGATTCATTGCAGATTTGGAGGCAGAGCTGGACACAGGAGAGGAGCCTGTGTTAACTAAACAGCAAAAAGCTGACCTCGAAAAAACTGTGAATGAGTGTGAGTTGAAGCTAAAAGAGGTTAAAGATCTAATTCAGAATGCTCTTTGGTCCAACTTTGGAGCTGCTGAAGTGTCCATAGCACTTAAGGCAGCAGATGTTGAGTGGGAGCACATTACTGATATAAAGCCCAGTGGAAACCAGGAGGGCTATGACTTCATGCTCAACCTCCTGCAAGGATTGGTGAAAACTGCAAAGGAGGTGCATGGTCGGTGGAAACGCTGGATTCCACCAGAAGATCAGGATAGCATCCAGGAGCATTTAAAAGGACTTGAACTTTCCATCCCCAAGTTGGTTTCCAGAAAGGCTGACTTTATAGAAGCAAGGATAAAGGAAGAGGCTGAACTCCTTTCACAGGTAGCAATGACTCCAAACTATTCTGTCCCAACCATCAAATTGAAACCAACGGCTCTTCCAAAGTTCACTGGAAATAAACGTGATTTTCATAGGTGGAGAAAGGACTGGGAAGCACTCCAGAGGCAGGGTGAACCGACTGGTTCCAGGGAGGTGAAAAAAGTTCAGTTGCTGGACAGTCTTGAGGACAAAATCACAAGGGACCTTCGCCTCATTACGTACAATACTGCAGATGACGTCTTCCGTGTCCTAGAGAACCGGTTTGGGAATCAAACTTCCATAGCTATTGAGATAGTGGAAGAGTTACAAAAAATGCCTGCGGTTAAAGGTTATCAACCACGGAAAATAGTGGAATTAATTCAAGCAGTGGAGAAAGCACTTCAAGACTTGAGTGACCTTGGAGACACAGGTGCTGTCAAAAATCCATTGGTAACCAAATCAATTGAAAGCAAACTTCCAGAGTCACTTAAGAAAGAATGGCTTGTTTATACTGTAAATAAAACAAATGCTGTGGTACCTGAAAATCGATTTGACAGCCTTTTGGCATTCCTCAAAGGCCAAGAAAGCATTTATGAGCAACTTGAACAACTGAGGGAGGAAGAGCCAAATAAGAGGGAAACCAGGACTGAGCAGAGATATACCAGGACCAAAGCTACAAAGTCAGGCGATGACCACACTGGATGTGTTGTCTGTGGTGACGGAAAACACAAGAAGAAACTCTACTTTTGCAAACTGCTTCGTGCGTTAAAGCTGGCAGAGAAGGAGGCAGCAATGAGAAAGTTGGGGGCATGCAAAAGGTGTCTTGAAGTTCACAATGGCGGTTCATACTGCAAGCCCGACTTTCTCTGCAGAAACCAAAACTGCAAGGATGAGCAAGCTCCAGAGCATCATTATTATCTGTGCCCAAATGCTGAAATGAAGAAAAGCAGCACTGGTCAGAAAAGAAGCAGATTTGCCCAAGTGCATGACATGGTCGATCGAAGGGCTGCGATTAAATTGACCAAGGACATGATGGTCAACTGGGACGGGCCCGTATGGTATGTGAGTCACCTGATCGCTCCTAATCCACACTCCATTACAACCCCTGTGAGACTCGTGTGGAATAGTAGTCAAAGGTTTAGAGGTGTTAGTTTGAATGACCTGTTAATGAAAGGCCCAGATGTCCTCAACCAGATTCGTGCAGTCCTTCTCAGATTTAGGGGTGGAGTATATGCTGCACTAGGTGACATAAAAAAGATGTATAACTCAGTTTGGTTGGAAGATCGGGAAGTGCACCTACATAGATTTCTCTGGCGGGATTCTGAAGATGAAGAGCTGGGGGAATATGCAGTTACTAGAGTAAACATTGGCGACAAACCAGCCGGTTGCATTGCACAGCTGGCAATGCGAGAAACTGCCAACCTCCCTCCTTTCATTCACTTCAAGGAGGAACGTCAAGTGCTCCAACGTGATAGTTATGTTGATGACATCCTCACATCCCATGATAACCTTTGCCAGCTGAAAACTATCACAGCAAATGTTGAGCAAATCCTGAAGGCCGGGGGTTTTGAGCTCAAACCTTGGGTCTTTTCTGGGCAAAGTGGGAGGACGGAGCGTAGCGTCAGACAGGATTGCATTCTGGAAGGAGAAGGAACGAAAACCTTGATCCTACCAAACCAGCTGCATGATGGTGACAACAAGGCGCTCGGACTGGGCTACATAGTGGAGGAAGATAAGCTTCATGTAAGGGTAGCAATTAACTTCTCGAGGAGGAAGAGGAAGATGCGACTGGGCCAAGATCTTCTGCAAGGGCAAGTTAGAACCCAGACACCAAATCCCCTAACAAGGAGAGAGCTGCTCAGCCAGGTATCAGGGCTATATGACCCAGTGGGCCTGGTAACTCCTGCTAAGCAGAACGGGGCTATTCTGGAACGCAAGGCATTCCAGGAAGCAAAAAGAGAAAGGTGTCCTGTTAAAGAGACATGGGACACGGCACTCTCAGATGACCTCAGGGAAGATGCAATCAAGCTCTTTGAAGAGTACGTTGAACTTGGCAAGGTCAAATTCACCAGATCACTGACTCCTTTATGCTCTGCAGGTGAACCATGGGCAATCACATTTTCCGATGGTAGTGAGCATGCCTATGTAGCAGTAATGTATCTCAGGTGGAACTCAGACCAAGGTTCAATTGTTAGGCTGGTGGAATCCAAAGCAAAGTTAACTCCCCTGGACCAAAAAGGTGACGCTGTGAAAGCAGAGATTTGTGGAGCAGTGTTTGGTTCAAGGCTGAAGAAGTACTTTGAGCAGCACAGCCGAATCAAAGTTCAAAGGTGGTACCATTTTGTTGATAGTCAAACAGTCCTCGGTGCTGTACAGCGAGAGAGCTATGGCTATCAAACTTTCTTCGCCAATAGGATTGGAGAAATTCAAACCAGCACTAGGATCCAGGATTGGTGGTGGATACCTGGTTCACAAAACATTGCTGACGTAATCACAAGAGGAGCGAGCCCTCAAGATCTGGACGAAGACTCAGAGTGGCAAAAGGAGCCAAAGTTTTTGGGTTTGCCAGAGGATGAGTGGCCAATGAAGTCAGCTAAAGAACTTGCAGTGGCTGCCAGAGAAAGCATTAACAGATTGCAGAAGAAGGCATTTGTAGCTGCTCTTACAAGGGCCAAGATAAAAACACAAGAACCAGAGCAAAGGCAGAACCAGGTCCAAATAGGACCAAGGAGACCACCTGTAGCTATCCAGAATCTGCTGGATGTTAAACGGTTCAGTGTTCTAACCCGACTGGTAAAAACAGTTGCATGGATCTGGAGAGCAGCAAAGAGGTTCATAGGACAAAATCAAGCTGTAAATAGTCTAAAGTGGGAGGCTGTTTCTTCAGCAGGAGCCATCTCAGTAAGAGAGCGAGAAGAGGCCCTAAGAGACATTTTTCTGTCAGCCCAAAGAAGCTCAACCTTCCCTTGCACCACTACAAACAGACTAGTGGTCTACAAAGATCAAGACTCTGGGCTGTTGGTTTGTGGTGGCCGAGTGCAAAGTTTTGGAAGCGATCAAGTTGCGGTGCCCATCTTGCCCTATGATGCATGGGTGTCTACATTGCTGGCTAGGGAGGCTCACAATGTGGGTCATGATGGGGTGGCCGGAACATTGCTCAAGATGAGAAGGAAAGCATGGGTTATTAGGGGAAGGAGAATTGCCCAGAAGGTTGTTGATAGCTGCATAGTCTGCAGGAAGATAAAAGCAAGAAAATGTCAACAAGTAATGGGTGACTTGCCGCCAGAAAGAACTGAACCTGCTGCACCGTTCGAGTTAACTACTGTAGACCTCTTTGGTCCCTATCAAGTGAAGGATGACATCAAGAAAAGGGTGTCACTAAAGGTCTGGGGGGTTGTCTTCTGCTGTATGGCTAGCAGAGCCATCCATATAGAACTAGCAAACTCCCTGTCAACTGAAAGATGGGACGGAGTGGATATGGAAAATCCATCCGGCTGATTCTCCACATAGAAATAGTGCTGCAGAAGCCGCTGTACACATCGTAAAAAGGGCACTCCAAGGACTTGGAAGAGAAGCAGGTCTTACTTACAGTGAATTCCAGACAACTCTTCTTTTAGCAGCCAATCTTGCAAACGAGCGCCCAATTGATGCAAGGGTACAGAGTCGAGAAGACTGTATTCAGTACATCACACCCAACACCCTCCTCCTTGGTCGAGCGTCTCATAGTGGGGATGTTAAAACCTTCGACTTCACTAGCTACCCGTACAAAAGACTCAGAGCGATGCAAGCAGAGGTGGCTAAATTCTGGAGATGCTGGAGTCAACTCGCTGGGCCAAACTTGTTTGTAAGAAGCAAATGGCACACCACCCAGAGAAATGTAACTGAAGGAGACATTGTCTGGTTATGTGACCAAAATGCGCTAAGGGGACAATTCAAGCTTGGCAGAGTCATTACTGCCAACTCAGACAGCAAGGGCATTGTGAGGGACGTCAATGTGAGGGTCTTTCCAAGTTACTGTGTTCCTTTAACAAAAGTTCAAAAGTCAAAAGCAAGGCACCGAAGTTCTGATGAGAAAAAGGAAAAGAGCCAAGCTACTGTCCTTCACAGGGATGTTAGGAGGCTGGTTGTCCTGCTACCTGTGGAAGAAGACATAGAAGACAGATAGCTTGCCTTTGAAGTTGGCGTTCTTCCTAGTGTGTCTATGGAAGATCGAGTGGGAGGTGTCAAGTCAAACAAGAATTTAAATGTAGCGGGTCTTAGGGGAAGACAAAATAAATAAAAAATTAATTAGTGGCCACTGACGGACTGACTGCAGAGACAAGATCAAGCGGAACCAACAAATGCTGATGATTACACGGAGCGTTTAAAATGACGCACGGCATCACCAATTTACAGGAAGAGCGCGTGTATTGAAACAAATACTGTGGAGGAGCAATACTGTGAAACAGAGAGAAAAAAGAGAATGCAGCGTGATCGGCGGTAAGACTGTGCAGATGTCTACAAAGTCTGAAGAGGCAGCTGGTAAGATGCTGAACTGTAAAGAAATGTGATGAAAGTTCTGCCGGAGATCGCCGCTGCTGTTAAACCAGCCTGTTCTCATGCTTTTGCGTCACATATACACGCTTTGGAAAAGTCGTGTCTATAGTACGCCAAACGGCGATTTTGCGTGTATAGTTGACGCCTCCAGGTACGTGTGTATGAGACGCATCCCGGCAGCGTACGTATGTCACGCCTCGGGTGACCGGATGCGCGAGTAGTGCTTCCGGTCACTGACACATTAGTTAGTGCCTAACGTAAATATATGCATGTCGACCGGCTAACCCTACCTGCTAGCACATCGGCCGTGAGGCCGATGTGCACAGCTGTAGACTATGTCTAGGGCACAGCTCCTTTGTGTTGCAACGCTATTGTAAACTGCTGCGTATCATATCACACGCAAAATCGCCGTTTAGCGTACTATAGACACGACTTTTCCAAAGCGTGTATATGTGACGCATGTTGATGCGATCGGGTTGGTTAAACTAGTTTGGAGTCGTGTTGGATAGTTGGCTTGGTCTGTCACTTCAGTGTTAAATGTTTGGTTGTACTTGTGATCCTGATCTTTAAGTAGGCACGGGTGCGGTGATAGATACTGAATGGGGATTGTTAAATGTAATGATTTTTATTGAGATTAATGAGTAGGTGCAATGAGAACGGATGAATTAGTTGTTTGTGGACTCATTTCTGCGGCTTATTATGGATTTTGATTACTGAATGTGATTGAGATTCTATATTGCTGTTGCTTAATGTGCTGAATGGTTGATGTATGTCTAATTGATCTGAGGTTGCTTAATGTATTTTAACGTGAAATAAGTGTGGGGTTTTTTTGGGTTTATTTAAAGGTTTTTCACCTATATGGCTGGCATATGACTGACGAATAATTGCACAAATGGGAACTCAAGAAAAAAATGAACTGAAACTGCAAGAATAAAAAAGGAGAAAAGGAAAAAGTTGTTAAGTCATTGAGTGGAATCCAGTTTAAAAAATCTTCAAGTAGACATTCTCTTTCAAGTGGGGAAACTGCACACATTTGGAAAATAACTTGACAATATTCCTCCAGATGGAAATTCAAAAAATGCACTACGGGAACTGTATGAGGTCATCAACAGTCACATGATGAAACAATCAGACGGTGTTTTTATTGTTGTTGGTATTTTAATCAAACAAATCTCAGAACAGTATTACCTTAATTCCACCAGCATGTCCACATCCCCACCAGAGGACCAAACACACTGGACCACGTCTACATCAATATTCCTGGCAGCTACAAAGCCCTCCCCCATCCTCATTTTGATTTATCAGACTATATTTCTCTGCCTCTTCAGGCCACTTACACCCAGCTGGTTAAAAGGGTCAAGCCAACTATTGAAACAGTCAGTGACAGATGAGGCTACAGCAGCTCTACAGGACTGTTTTGGGAGCACAGACTGGAGTATGTTCAGAGAGGCTGCCACCCAGGACAGCCACATCAACCTTGAGGAATACACATCATCAGTGACATCATACATCAGCTAATGTGTTAATGATCTGGGGATCACTAAAACTCTAAAATCATTACCCGATCAGAAAGCCTGGATGAATAGAGAGGTGAGGGCTCAAAAACATTACAGGTTACAAAACCAAGAGCTCCCCCATCATGTGTGAGGCCACATTACCTGATGAACTTAACACCTTTTATGCTCGCTTTGATCTCCTCAACAAGGAGTCAGCTGTAAAGTGTACTCCCATGATGCACTGAGCTCCTCTCTCCTCTTCTCTCTTTCTCTCTGAGTGCAACCTCATCCCATTAATGCATGTTACTAACTCGATTTTTTCTCCCTCTCCCGTGGTCGTAGTGCTTCCCCTCCTGTCCTCCCCCTCCCCTCACTTCCCAGCGGGTGTTGCTGGCTCTGGAGCTGTGGAGTCTGGATCTGTTGTTGGGAGTCTCCTGCTGCCCCCGTGTTCCTGCTCGACGCCCTCTGCTGCAGTTGCAACTGCTATTACTAGTCCTATTGCTATTATTACTGTTATAATTAATATCACTAAACATTACTACAAATATCTGTACCATTTTTCATTCAGTCTATAGCACCATTACCTTTATTGTCTGTACCTCTATGTGTATACTGTGTAGGTTGCCTCCCTCTGTTCTCTCTCTCCTGCTCTCTCTCTCTCTTGCTCTCTCTCTCTCTCCCCTCACCCCCAACCGGTCGAGGCAGATGGTCACCACCCTGAGCCATGGTTCTGCCTCGAGGTTTCTGCCTCTTAAAAGGAAGTTTTTCCTTGCCTCTGTTGCCTAGTGCTTGCTCTTGGTGGGAATTGTTGGGCTTCTGTAAATAACTTCAGAGTACGGTCTAGACCTGCTCTTTATGAAAAGCGCTGTGAGATAACTGTTGTTGTGATTTGGCGCTATATAAATAAAATTGAATTGAATTGAATTGAATTACTCCACTTCCAGAGGACTGGCCACTGACAGTATCCACAGCAGATGTGAGGAGAGTCCTGCTGACAGTGAATATGAGTAAATCAGCTGGGCCTGAAAACGTCCCTGGCCGTGTACTAAAAACCTGAGCCAATCAGCTAGTTAATGTTATTACTGACATTTTCAACATATTACTATCTCAGGAGAGGGTTCCCACCTGCTTCAAGACAGCCACCATTGTTCCTGGTCCAAAAAAAGTCTGCAGTGTCTAGTTTGAACGACTACCGCCCTGTGGCTCTCACCCCCATTCTGATGAAGTGCTTTGAGAAACTGGTTCTTCAGCACATAAAAACAGCATTGCAGCCAGCCTGGACCTTCAACACTTTGCTTTCAGAACCAACAGATCCACAGAGGATGCCATCCCCACTGCCTACTACTCAGCCCGTACACACTCTGAGAAAAACAACACCTACATCAGAATGCAGTTTGTGGATTTCAACTCAGCATTTAACACAATCTCCATGAAACTGATCAGCAAACTCAGCACTCTGGGTTTAAATGCAACTGGATGTTGACTTCCTCACAAACAGACCGCAGTCCGTTCGGATTGGCGGACTCACCTCCTCCACTCTAGTGCTCAACACCACAGCCCCCCTCCTGTTCACGCTGTAAATCCACAACTGTATCCCTCGACATGGAGAGAACTCTGTTGGGAAGTTTGAGGATGACACTACCATCATTGGCCGGATTTCAAACAACAATGAGACTTCATATCGGGAGGAAATTCATAATCTTGCAGAGTAGTGCTCAGAGAACAACCTACTGCTCTACATCAGCAAAACCAAGGAGCTGATCATTGATTTTAAGAAGAAGGAGATAAAGGCACACACTCATGTCTACAGTTAATCTACAACTAGTACTTAAGTACAGCATCAGAGAACCTGACATGGTCATCTCACATATCCACGCTGGTGAAGAAAGCTCAGAAATTACTGTATTTCTTGAGGAAGCTTAAGAAGGCCAAATAACTACGCCAAGTTTTTGTCAGCTTTTAGAGAGGAGCAAGAGAAAGCATCCTGACTGGAAAATCCCTAACTGGCATGGGATGTGCACGGCTCATGACCGGAGGGCTCTGCAGTGGGTGATTAAAACTGTTCAAAAGACCATTGATACCCATCTCCGGAGCATCAGTGATATCTGTGAGGTGAGGAGCCTACGCAAAGCCCAAAGGATACTAAAGGACAGTACCCACCCAGCCACAGCCTGTTCACCCTGCTGTCTTCTGAGAAGAGATATAGAAGCTTTTCCCCCCAGGCTATCAGACTCTTAAACTCTAATTCATCCTCAGCACTGCTCCACTGATGATGTTGATTTCTGTTTACAATTTTCATAATTGATTCTGTATTACTATACACTACCTTTCAAAAGTTTGGGGTCACCCAGACAATTTCATGTTTTCCATGAAAACTCACACTTGTATTCATCAAATGAGTTGCAAAATGAATAGAAAATATAGTCAAGACATTGACGAGGTTAGAAATACAGATTTTTATTTGAAACAATAATGTTGTCCTTCAAAATTTGCTTTCTTCAAAGAATCCTCCATTTGCAGCAATTACAGCCTTGTTGAGGTAATCTGAAGAAATTTCACCCCACGCTTCCTGAAGCACCTCCCACAAGTTGGATTGGCTTGATGGGCACTTCTTACGTACCATACGGTCAAGTTGCTCCCACAACAGCTCAATAGGGTTGAGATCTGGTGACTGCGCTGGCCACTCCATTACAGACAGAATACCAGCTGACTGCATCTTTCCTAAATAGTTCTTACATAGTTTGGAGGTGTGCTTTGGGTCATTGTCCTGTTGTAGGACGAAATTGGCTCCAATTAAGCACTGTCCACAGGGTATGGCATTGCAAAATGGAGTGATAGCCTTCCTTATTCAAAATCCCTTTTACATGTACAAATCTCCCACTTTACCAGCACCAAAGCAACCCCAGACCATCACATTACCTCCACCATGCTTGACAGATGGCATCAGGCACTCCTCCAGCATCTGCGTCTCACAAATGTTCTTCTGTGTGATCCAAACACCTTAAATTTAGATTTGTCTGTCCATAACACTTTTTTCCAAATTCCTTCCTCCGTCCAATGTCTGTGTTCTTTTGCCCATCTTAATCTTTTCCTTTTATTGGTAAGTCTCAGATATGGCTTTTTCTTTGCCACTCTGCCTAGAAGGCCAGCATCCCGGAGTCTCCTCTTCACTGTGGATGTTGAGACTGGTGTTTTGCGGGTAACATTTAATGAAGCTGCCAGTTGAGGACCTGTGAGGCGTCTATTTCTCAAACTAGAGACTCTAATGTACTTGTCTTGTTTAGTTGTGCACCTGGGCCTCCCACTTCTTTTTCTGTTCTGGTTAGAGCCTGTTTGTGCTGTTCTCTGAAGGGAGTGGTACACACCATTGTAGGAAATCTTCAGTTTCTCTGCAATTTCTCGCATGGAATATCCTTCATTTCTCAGAACAAGGATAGACTGTCGAGTTTCAGAGGAAAGTTCTCTTTTTCTGGCCATTTTGAGAGTATAATCGAACCCCAAATGCTGATGCTTCAGATACTCAACTAGCTCTAAGGAAGGCCAGTTTTATAGCTTCTCTAATCAGTACAACACTTTTAACACGATACGCAAACACAATGTACCATTAGAACACAGGAGTGATGATTGCTGGAAATGGGCCTCTGTACACCCATGTAGATATTCCATTAAAAATCAGCCATTTCCAGCTAGAAGGGTCATTTACCACATTAACAATGTCTAGACTGTTTTTCTGATTAATTTAATGTTATCTCCATTGAAGAAAACAGTGATTTTCTTCCAAAAATAAGGACATTTCTAAGTGACCCCAAACTTTTGAACGGTAGTTTATATTGTCTTACAAAACTCAATCTCACTCTATAACTTGTTATATTGTGACAATAAACCTAACTAACTAAAACATTCAAGACACTGCGCCAGATACTCTATAGAACTGGCTGGAACTTAAACAGGTAGTTGAAGTGAAGGACAGAGTGTTAAGTGTTAAGGAATCTCTGAACATTAGGAATGAGGAAAAACACTAAAAAAACAATGGGGACTATGTCTAGTTTACTGAACTTTGTCAAAAAGAGATACATCATGTAGAGCATGAGAGTATTGTTGTGTGAAACTGTTAATACTGCAATATTTGACTCAGATAGTTCACTATGTTGTTCTAGATTTGAAAAACAGACAGAATGTGTTAGACGAATGGCAGCAGGATGACATACCATGGTGCAAATGACTGCAGATAAACATCCAGATGTGAAATCTAATAATAGGCCTAATATTTAGGAGAAAAAAAAATTATCGAAGAAATATTTGAAAGGGATGTCCGGGGATCCCCCCCAGAAGATTTTCAGCATGAAACATTTCCTTCCAGGATATAAAAATCTAATATAATGCAGTTATCAGTAGCTTATTATTGTTTTCAGTATAAGTTACTTTTTTTGGACAACAGAGTTTTTTCTACATTTACATGGCATAAATTTTTTTTGCTAATTAACATTTCTTGGTGCAAGCTATTTTTAAGAATATTTTCAACAAATGCTTTCAAAAAGTGGTAGCTACATGTTCCCAGGTCCCCAGTGTAAATGATCTTCCCTCCCTGCTCCCTTCCTCCGGGTTGAGCTACTCCATGCTTACCACTTCACTTCCACTCTCCTGCTGCTTTCTCCCTCAGCCCTGTCACTTTGTCACCCGCTAACACACATCTCCTCCTCTGCCTGACAGTGGCTACAGCCCTCTTTTACTTCTTCAAGAGCCCGTGCCTGCTCTACGTCGGGTAACGCAGCTGATGTTAAAACTACCGCAGCCCCGTATCAAAGATATCAGTTATTTTCGCGTATTTGGCATGTGTCTGAAGATTTTGTTGGAGGGGGGGGCGCGTAACGCAAGAAACAGAGAGCAGAGGGGTTGGGGGTTAGTAAGAGATGTGATTGGGCCGGCCCAGTGTCAGTATAGAAAATTACCCAATTACCCTCGCCACCGTCCTCCTGGGAGGTTCCGCCCTCGCCGCCGGCCTCCTGCCCGACCTCCGGAGGGGCTCCGCCCACGTCGCCAGCCTCCAGCAAGGTTCCGCCCTCGCCGCCGGCCTCCTGCCCAGCCTCCGGAGAGGCTCCGCCCACGTCGCCGATCTCCAGAGGGGTTTTACCTTCACCGTCGGCCCCCCGGCAGGCCTCCAGAACCATTCGGCCCGTTGGGTCGAGACCCTGGCCGTTCCACTCCCCAACCAGCCAGTTTCTCTCCCCTGCTTTCGGGCTGACCCCACGTAACTCTGCCCCCTGGGTCGTATTCTAGGACGACCTTCAGAACTCTGTTTATCCCCTGAACTCTGCCTTATGTGTCGTCCTCTGGGACGGCTTCCTGAACTCTGTTTGCCCCCTGAACTCTGTCCCCATGGTTGTATTCCCGGACGACTGCCTGAACTCTGGTTTCCCCCCTGAACTTTGCCTTCTGGGTCGACCTCCGGGACGGCCTCCCGAACTCTGTAGCCCCCCTGCTTTCCCCTGTCTGGCCCCTCTGTTTTGCCCTCGGGTCAAACCTCTAGTCCTCTCCCTGTCTGCTCCCTGAACTATGGGTTTTTTATTTTTCTGGCCCTCCTCCTGTCCTCCCTCCGCCTGCCCTGGTTTGACTTGCCCTCCTCCATTCCTTCCTCCGCCCGCCCTGGTTGGGCCTTGACCTTTGGTTTTTGGGCCGTCTGGTAGCCGTCCCTTGAGGGGGGGGGGCTATGTTTTGTCCTTGTCTTTAAAGATGTTTTGTTATTGTGTTTCGTATTAGTTTCTGTGTTCATTCCCTGCCCTAGTGTTTGGTCTTCTGTGTAGTATTTGTTACTTTGTTTATTCAAGTTTACTTAAGTGTTCATCAGTGTTTCTAGTCTTGTTTCTAGGTTCTTTGCTTCTGTAGGTTTTGTCTAGTCACTTATGTTGTCTGTTAGGTTTCATGTTGTGACATTGCTCCTTGTGTGTTTCAGTTGGCTTTACTTCCTGTTTTAGTTTGTAGTAGTCTGCCCTGGTGCCCTGGTTTTACTTCCTGTGTAGTCACTCTGTACCTGTCATCAGCCTTACTTGCCGTGTCTTCCTGTTACTCTGCTCATTTATGGATTCTGTTTTTTTCTCCCTTTTGGATTTCTGTTGGATTACCTGTGTTAGATTTTTGTTTCGTTCTCTTTTGTCATTTCGTGGACTCAGCCAATCAGTGTAAGTGTGCTCGCTTTTTGTTTAAATGAATCACCCATTGAACTGTACATCCTCTGCCTTGCATCCTGCATTTGGGTCCACCTACCTGCCACCACACCATGAACCTTAACACAAATCAAAACTAAAAGTACAAAAAACAAAACACATGACCCATATGAAATTCATTATCATTCAAAAGAAAAACATTGAATGCATCAAGTAGATTAGATTTCACATCTGCATATTTATCTGCTGTCATTTGCACCATGGTACATCATCCTGCTGTCATTCGTCTAACACATTCTGTCTGTTTTTCAAATCTAGAACAACATAGCATCCTATATGTCACATATTGCATTATTAAGAGTTTCACACAACAGTGCTCTCATCCTCTACATGAAGCATCTCTTTTTGACAAAGTTTAGTAGACTAGACACATTCCCCATTGTTTTTAGTGTTTTTTCCCCTACCAAATGTTCAGAGATTCCTTAACTACTGTGCTCACACTGTCCTCCACTCCAATTACCTGTTTAAGTGATGCAATGAGAAACGGGTTCCTCAATCAAATCTGTGGAGCATCTGCAGCAATATCCTGAATGCTGCACTCACACGTTGGTACGATCCCAAGACATTACGTACTTTTGACCATCTGCAAAATTTGTTAAAATGCTTCTGCATAATATCCCTCTTATATAAAAGAAGGGTAGCATGTCAATGCATGTGTGAGATTGTTGTTTACTCCACTCATATGTATAAGCGCAATACACACGTTTTAGTTTTTTGATGCAGTGTGTCATGTAAATAATAAGCTGCCGTTACCTGTATAGTACTGCTAGTAGTAGAATTAGGTGATGTGGCCTTATCGCAACAGTCTAGAGTGTCCAAACAGGCTCCCTTAAACAGCTTGTCCCTGCTCTTGTTCTCTTCTGATTTTTCTTCAGGAATGAGAAATGTTACATTTTTTTCCCCCAGTTCTTTGCCATTATCATCCACCTATGAGTTATCAATATCATCATCCTGGAGTAATGGAAAATACACTGTAAAAAGAAAGTTGTTGGTCCAACTTACTAAATTACTTTAATTGGTAACACACAAATAAATTAAGTTGTTCCAAATTACATGAACAAGTTCATTCATACAAAAATTTTAAATCAGATGTATTTAATAACCTGAGTGTTTTCATTAATGCAACTTAAATTAAAGTTAACTTAATGTTTTCTGTTTCCAACTCAATTTGTTTGCTTTAACATTAAGTAAAAGACTCCTTCATTACAATGAATTTCTATGGTTTAAAGTCATGTCATTTTTTTTAAGTTACCTTACATGAAAAATTTAAGCTGGTTGGGAAAAACAGACTCAAATCTGATGCATTTCTTGAGACTTCATTATTTAGACACAAAGGTTTACACAGTTTAAGTTTACCAACACATGTATTAAATGCATAATGAAGTGGTATCATTAAAGTCCTTTTATGCCTAAAATGCACAAGAATAAGGATCAAAACAACTATCAAAGTGGCACAAGTTGTCTACAAAGTGTTGAGTATTATTTATTATTTATAAGTATGTATAACAGAATAGCAGTCTCAACACACTGTTTGGTATCATCACACTGGTATGAAAAAGTGCAAAACAGAGGAGGCAATATCTTTCCCATACAGAATCTCCTTTAAACAGCCAGAGCCACTGAATCTTCTGCAACAATGTAAATTCAAGAGAAGAAAAAAATACGAATTGACAGTAAAGGTAAATGAAATTATTACATTATTGCCACATTACCACAGTGAGTCCTTCTTGTGAGCTCAAAACTAAAAAGGGTTTGCTCTACAGCACACCGTTTTACTGCTTAATAGAACATGTCAAAACTAAAATGAAATATTTACCAGCTAATAGACACAGAAAGCTTTTACATTTTGGATTGAGGAATATGTGTTGTGTATATTTAGATATGTCTCTTGAAGAATAGAAATAGTCAATATCTAGTTAGTCTAGAGTTAGTCTTTACATGCTCCATTATCACCACTGTCCTTCCATATCATGGCACTTGTCCCAGAAAAAAATAAAGTAAATAAATAAATGTAGGTAGTAATTAAATTATATTGCCGCTTTGCTCTATACAACATCAGAAAAAAATCAGGCCCTCCCACACATGCTTCTGGTAGAGGCCATGGTTACCTCTCACCTCGACTACTGCAATGCCCTCCTAGCAGGTCTTCCAGCTTGTGCGGTGAAACCCCTACAAGTGGTTCAGAACGCAGCAGCGTGTCTGATTTTTGATCAGCCCAAAAGGACGCATGTCATTCCATTGCTGTGTGACCTCCACTGACTACCCGTGGCCTCCAGAATCAGGTTCAAGTTACTAATGCTTTTGCATACAGAGGGACTACCGGGTCTACACCTATCTACCTAAACTCCATAATACAAGTTTATGTTCCTTCTCGGCCACTATGCTCCTCCAATGAACACCGCCTGGCTCTGCCATCCCTTCACACAAAGCAATCCCAGTCCCGGCTGTTCGCATCTGTGACACAACGATGGTGGAACGAGCTACCACATGCCATCAGACATATCAGACATCAGCCATATAGACAGTTGCAAGCATTTGAAGGGAACAGGGCATGGCGCATCCTCACATAGGCCACGTTTCAAGATGTTTGTGATTTATAAAGGGAACACGCTTACAAGTCTGAATATTTTTGGCGACACTCGTACACTTTAGCGAGATTTCCGGGCACTTTTTTAATAAATGAGAGCGATCTTTACCGATCCTTCCTACCATACAGCTGGAGTTTAAAACAAGAACGAAGAACGCCCGCTAGACTAAAGTACCTTATATTGCTAAAGATAAAGCATCTACGCTCTAGTTTCACAGTTTTATCCTGCAATTCCTGTTAGTCCAACATTATAGTTTATGCAGAGATAGACGGCGGCGAATACTATACATCCGCCTACGCACGTTCGTGTCAAACCAACAGTTGTCTAGCTGTGATCCCGTTCTATTCTCATCCCCCATCCGCAGTCGCACACAGGCTGCAGACATACAGTTACACTATAGGCAATCACATAGCAGTTTAAGAGTCACAATCGGGAGCCTTACGTTTTCGTGTTTTAGTGCATAATCAGTTTAAATCAAGAACGAAAAAATCACTGGCGGATTTGAAACATTACTGAGAAGGTTTTAACTTAGGTCTAAAATAAATTGCTCATCATCTGTCAATGAAACGGGTTAATGCATGTGTTGTAAGAACCACAGAAAAGAACGAAAAATAATCACTCACACATCCGTATCATTGTGTTACCAAGAGTTTGAAACGAGCAAAAATATCACCAACCTATTTCACTGACGTTTACAACAAGTCACGGGTTATTCCTTTTAACTCATTCGTTGTTAAGTGAGTGGACTGTTTGTGTTACTAAAATTGCCTACATGTTTAATCACAGAACGCGTTTGGTTTACACTCTTTTCAATTTTTTTCTCCTCTCTCTGTCAATGAAACGGGTTACAACACTCGTCATCCCGAGAGTTGCAGAAGAACAATAACAATCATACACGCTTTTGTAAACATCTTGTGAGAATCTCGTGTTTTGTTGTTCTCTCATATAATCAGTTTAAATCAAGAACGAAAAATAATCACTCGCGGATTTGAGACTTACTGAGAAGGTTTTAACTTATGTCTAAAATAAAATGCTTCTTCTCTCTCTCTCGATGTAACAGGTTAATGCATGTGTCGTAAGAACCACAGAAAAGAAGAAAAATAACCACATCTGCATCATTGTATTACCAAGAGTTTAAAACGAGCTAAAATATCACCAACCTATTTCATTATCAATAAGTCACGGGTTATTTCTTTTAACTCATTCGTTGTTAAGTGAGCGGATTGTTTGTATAACGGACAAATTTCATTTAAACTGATAGCTTTTTCAATGTGACAGTTGCGCAAACACTAGTGTATAGTTTCATACTATATTGTTATCACATGATCGCCTCCTAATCGAGCCAAACGATGAGCATCAGTGTAGGAATGTGATGCGCTGCTTGTCATGGAAAATAAAACTATTTCACTGTCCTTTACAACAAGTCACGGGCTGTTTCTTTTAACTCGTCGTCATCGTTGTTAAGTGAGTGGACTGTTTGTGTAACATAAAAATACATGTTTAAACACAGACGGAATGCGTTTGGTTTATATTCTATTCAAACAGGGGAATCCCTGGTGAATCCCATCATCAGCTCAGCTCATTCGCTCAGTGGCGTCACCGCACAGGAGAAATTCAATTCAATTCGTTTTATTGGCACGACTGTAAAACATTATTGCCGAAACATCATACATATCACATAACAACAATCAGCCCTATACATATAACATTACAGCAATCAACCCATACATTTCATTAAAGAATTAAAGCGTAAAGTAATCAAATGCGAACGATGCTTTGAAGGCCGTCCCCCAGGAAGTCTCATAATGCATTGCGATGTAGGGTATTGTTTAAATTTATTTTAAAAACCTCCCAAATACATGAATCACAAATGATACTTTATAATTTATGTGTTCTTACATGTTTCTGGTTTTAATATAATGTTTTTATACCGGTAATTGTCATTCATATGACTAATTACATTTTGAAACCGCGAGTGAAGGGACTGCTTTGTCTAATCGGCTCGCGACCAGGGCTGTCAATTGACAAACCACTGCATACAGCGATTACGGTTGGACTGTTATGCTGGTTACTCAGTGAGACGTCGTTGCTATACTGACAGGCACTCACCGTAGTTTAGTTCTCTGGATTGCACGCGCCTCATTTGATTCGAGACGTTTTGTTGAACTAGACATGATGTTGCAGTGCAACAGTCCCTAATGTGGGCTATGTGTAAAATAAAATACAGCGCCGCTCACGACCATGTCTTCTCGGCTTTAATGCATGAGTCAAGTAAGGGGTGAATCGTTAGAGTTACATTTGCAACGGTACCGCTGCGGCCCCTCAGTGGGCAATGTAGTAAAATAAACCCCTATAAACAATGACTGCACTGCAGTGGCTCCACGGTGGGTGATGTCAAAAAATAAATCTCAATAACAATGAATCAATGAATCTCTCACACACACCATGTCAAATTACTTCCACCACGGGTATCCACCATCCCCCAGAATACAATAGCCTTCAGGTGGGTACAGTGAACGCATATACAAAGGGCATGTTTTTCAAAACTCTTGAATCGTGGACTGAGCCTGGGTAGCCAACAAATATGTCCAGGAACTGACACTGGTGGTCACACACTGCTTGCATCTGGACAGAATGAAACAATTTGCGGTTGTAATAGCACTGAGCATCTGTGCTTGGGGGCTTGACTCGGATGTGACAGCCGTCGATGCTGCCCACAACCTTGGCGAATGCTGCAGATCCAGCCAGACGTGCAAAGCCAGCACCAATTATATCAAGCATGTGAGTTGGTGGAAAGCAGATGAGCCTGTTTTTGAGCTTGATGATTTTGGTTGCAACCCTGCGGACGATGTCATTGACTGTGGAACGTGGGATGCCAAACGCTCTTGAGACGACCCGGTAAGATGTTGCGCTTGCTAACCAAAACAGGAACACAAGAACCTCTAGGTCATGACCCCAGCCATGGTCAAATGGAGGGCGGAGGATGTCAACCAGATGGGCTACTGTGGTTCTGGAGAGGCGGAAGTCTGGTCGCAGGTCACTTTGGCCATTAAAGTACAAGGCCAAGACAGGAACTTCATGGTTCAGTGAACAGTAAAGAGATGGTTGTTCACACTGTAAATAAAATATTACAAACTGATAACATGGTGAAATGAAATGTGTCTAAAAGCTAACTGACAGTAGAGTACAATCACTCATATGTAATAATGTAATATGTAATCACTATATGTGATGTGGGGAGGGGGGGGAGCGAAATGTGTAAGTTTCCCACAGTCTGACTAAGGGTTTACTGTTCACAGAATACATCAATTGTGTGTCTGTTATATACATATAGCTTCCACATAAACCTACTCGCTGATGCTCATGGTGTATGAGTATGGTGCATGCATCTTCTCTAGTTATGAAACCTAATAACCCCAACCTACTGATTTTAATACCGGCTACTGAAAAATATGCAGAACACTTAAGGCCTACATAAGAACATGGAATGACTGAAAGAAACACTTTGGTTTCTGATCGGTGTGACTGCTGACTGAACAGATAAGGCACCAGGATTAACTAAGCCTGGCTGTTAGCCTGGTCTGGAGCAGGCTAGCTGCACAGAATAAATCACCAAGGTAACTTATGTGCTACTGCTTTCGTGAAACCGAATCTATCTGGAAAATCCTGGCTTAATCCGCTATCCTGGTTTTGTGAAACAGCCCTCTGCACTGGGTTGCACTAGCTCTGTATTATGTGAGGATAATGGGTTGTTATATTCATATTACAGGCACCCCCTTGCAAATTGTTTAAAGTGTAGCAGTGGTGTTTGTTTTTTTGTTTCTTCATCTATTGAAGAACATATATAATGTTGCTTCTTAAACTGCAAAACATAGTTTTTAAAAGACTTGTTTTCAGGATGAAAAAAAACATACACGTGTGCAGGTCAGGCCTTGTGTGGTGACGTTGCTGTCTCTATCTGTCATTACCTGGTGTAAGAAGCTTCTATCCATAATTGAAGAACACTGATTTTGAACATTTTATTATCGTAAAATTGGAAGTATAATGAAATGTTATATCAATTTCCACTTTTATTTCACTGCCTCAATAAATTAGCAAATTCTTCCAAAGACAGCAGAACAAATGACAAACTACATAATCATAACTAAAAGCCAAATTAGCCCTAATATCTTTCTAATTTCAGCAGCACCCACCACTAGAAGCAAATAAGCTGCCGCCATAGACTGGGTATATCACAACACTTGATCATAGAAATGGTGTCCATAGGCTGTCTGATCATGTATACTAGTTAAGATAAGACTGCACTAAATACAAGGAAATCCAGCACCAATTACAGTGAGGAAAATAAGTATTCGAACACCCTGCTATTTTGCAAGTTCTCCCACTTAGAAATCATGGAGGGGTCTGAAATTGTCATCGTAGGTGCATGTCCACGGTGAGAGACATAATCTAAAAAAAAAAAATCCAGAAATCACAATATATGATTTTGTAACTATTTTTTTTTTTTTTTTTTTACATTTTATTTGCATTTTCAAATTAAACAGATAAACAAACTAACAAGCAAACAGGGCTCAGATGTAGCTATTCTTAGTTGTTAGGAATGGAAAAATGTGTCCATTTGACCAGTGCGGAGTTTCTCCATTTGTATTATGGATAACATTTCAATGACCCATGCCTGAAAGGAAGGAGGAGTGGGAGACTTCCATTCCTTCAATATCAGTCTCTTGGCAATTATCATTCCCAGTTCCAGTGGTTGCCGCATTATAGCTGGAATTGTCTTTGTTATTTGTGAGCAGCCAAAAATAGCAAGTCCAGCCTCGGGTTGAAGGGGCCGCTGATACGCTTTGGAGTACCAATCAAATATTCTAGACCAAAAGCTTGCCAGTGAAGAGCAGGCCCAAAAAGCATGGGACAGTGTACCCTCTGACATATTACATCTATCACACACTGGGGAAACCGATGGATATATTCTATGCAATCGCACTTTGGAATAGTGCAAGCGATGTACAATCTTAAATTGAATTAGTTGGTGTCTACTGTTTAAAGAGCAGGAATGAATATTAGACAAACATGCGTTCCACATGGATTCGGATAGCTCCACGCCTAGCTCTTCCTTCCAAGTTTCCATAGTTTTCACAGTGTGCGCAGCAATACAGTCATCAAATAGGCGTACAATTCTCGAAATAAGACGCTTGGAGAAAGGAGGGCTCTTGCAAATATCATAGATTTCATGATCCAGGGGTAGATTTTGGAAGTTTTCAATTTTTGATTGAACATAATGCCTAACCTGTAAATACCGAAAGAAATGGGAATTAGGAAGATTATATTTTCCTTTCAGTTGGCTGAATGATGCAAATTTACCGTCAACGTACAGATTATTGACTGAAACCAAGCCCCTCTTTCTCCAGTCATGATACACCGCGTCATGCCAAGGAGGCAGAAAACAATGGTTAAAACATATAGGTGTTTGTACTGACGTGTTTGGCAACTTTAGAAAGCACCTGACCTGGTTCAAGATTCTTACTGACTGCTTTACCACAAAGCACGAATTCTTATGGGACCCCGGCTTGTCAAACTTGGAAAATAACATAGCTGGCAGTGAAGAATCATTCACAGAGTTGGCCTCCATCTTAAGCCACAAAGGGGTTGTAAGCGTCTGATTGTCCAGGGGTCCCTGCTGCCAGAAAATTAATGCCCTAACATTGGCAGCCCAATAATAGTGCTTAAATACAGGCAGGTCCAGCCCTCCCTCTGATCTAGACTTCTGTAGGTGTGCCTTCGAAATTCTGGCATTTTTGCCATTCCAAATATAGGACAAGATAATTGAGTCCAAGTCTTTAAAAAAGGCTGCGGTGAGATAAATGGGGAGATTTTGACATAAATATAAAAATTTAGGAAGGGAGATCATTTTAATTGAGTTTATGCGTCCAATCATTGATAAGGGAAGAATTTTCCAACATTCAATGCTCTGTTTTAATTTTGAAATAAATTCTGCAAAATTTAATTTGAATATTAGTTTGGGATCCTTAGGTATAGTCAAACCGAGGTAGGTGAAATGATCATTAACTATTTTGAACGGAAAAACCTAATGAATAGGTACTGGAAAGAGGCACGAACTCGCTCTTTGACCAGTTGATCGTGTACCCCGATATTTTACCAAAAGACTCAAACAGCTCAAGAAGAGGGGGAACTGATTTCTCAGCATTACATAAGTACAACAGGACGTCGTCAGCATATAAACTGATAAGCGTTTCCACACCTCCAATCTGAAGACCCTTCACCTGTGGGTGTTCCCTTATTATTACAGCAAGGGGCTCCAGAGCAATAGCAAAGAGCGCCGGAGACAATGGACAACCCTGCTGAACAGAGCGTTGCAAAAAAAAAGGAGCTGAACGATCTCCATTCGTCAGAACAGAACAGCACGGTTTTGCATATAACAGTTTCACCCAGAAGATAAAATTTTCCCCGAATCCAAACCTGCGTAGTGACTCAAACAAATAAGGCCACTCGACCTGATCAAAAGCTTTGTGTGCGTCCAGGGACAGAATAGATGCTCCACTGGTGCCACTGAAGTCAGAGTAAATAGTGTTAAGCAGCCGCCTGACATTGGAAAAAGAGAGTCTGCCGGGGATAAACCCTGTCTGGTCAGGATGGATGATAGAAGTCAGATATTTGTTTAGTCTAGTAGCCAAGATTTTAGCTATTACTTTGCGATCAAAATTTTGAAGTGCAATTGGCCTAAAGCTTGCAGGGTCGGTTTCATCCCTGCCCTTTTTTAAAATTAAAGAAATGTTTGCTTCATAGAGGGTTTTTGGCATCTTTCCATCATTTTTAGAATTACGCATCATCCTGAGCATGAGTGGTGCAAGAACATCACAGAATCTCTTGTAGAACTCTGCGCAGTAACAGTCAGGCCCGGCAGCTTTGCCTGATGGAAATGACTTTATGGCATCGATGACTTCCTGCAGCGTGAAGTCTGAATCAAGACATCTTGTAGCAGCATCACTCAATTTGGGCAATGATATAGAGTCAAAGAAATCGTTCAAGTTAGATTGTGAAACATTATGTTTTGAGGAGTAAAGCTCTGAGTAGAATTCACTGAAACAACGGTTTATGTCAGCAGGATTGGTTAGGAGGGCACCTGTTTTAGACTTAATACCACGAATTGCTCTTGAAGCCTGGGCACCTTTAAGCTGTTGTGCTAACAGTTTACCTGGTTTATCCCCAAGCTCAAAGTGTTTCTGCCTTAATTTCAGAAGTAAGTTCTTGACTTGGCCACTCATAATGTCATTGTATTCATATTTAAGCTTCAGTATCTCTTTGTAGTGCTCCGGGGATTTAGAAGTTCGGTAACGTCTTTCCAAAATAGGAAGAATGTTATTAATTTCAAGTAGCCTCATCTCTCTCTGCTTTCTCATGGCTGAAGTGTAGGAGATTATATCACCACGCAAAACGACTTTTAATGTTTCCCAAAGGGTCAGGTCAGATACTTCCCCATTATCATTAAATTCTATAAAGTCTTCCAGTTTAGAAGTTATACTTTTAGTGAAGTTGTCATCACTTAGAAGATTCGGGTTAAAGCGCCAAGAATAAGTCTGTTTTGGGAGGGAAATGTTTAATGATATTACTAAGGGGCTATGATCAGAAATTAGAATATTATGGTACTTGGAGTCTGTGATTTGAGATATAAGGTTAGAACTAGTCAAAAAATAATCAAGCCTACTGTAGGATTTGTGAACATTTGAGTAGAATGAATACTCTTTGCTTGTAGGATGCTGGATCCTCCAAATATCTACTAGATTCCTAGTTTTTAAAAGGTTGTTTAGAAGCTTTACGGACGCAATTTCAGGTGCTGGTCGTGTAGATAATCTATCTAAGAAAGGATCTAGATAGCAGTTAAAATCCCCGGCTATTATTATGTTTGAGTCACTATCGTCTGGAAGCAGATCAAAGACCTTTTTGAAAAAATTGGGCTCGTCCGTGTTTGGACCATATATGTTAAGCAAAGTTACCGAGAACGAGTTTATAGTACCAGAGACCAATAGATATCTACCAAGAGGGTCAGTGTTAACAGAAGCTACCTGGAATGGGGTATTTTTTCGAAACAATATTGCCACACCACGGGCATGCGAGGTAAATGGCGATTGATATACCTGAGATACCCAAGTGCATTTCAATCTATGCTGCATAGTTGTTTTGATATGGGTTTCTTGTAAAAAAAGTATATCCGCAGAAAGAGATTTCAGGTGTTTAAAAACTTTCCCCCTTTTGACTACACTACCGAGTCCTTTCACGTTCCATGAGACCAGTCGTAAATCTCTACCTCCTACATGCATTTTACCTTGTACTTGAGTCATTTTGAAAAAGTGCGAAAAAATACAAATGCTGTTGCAGTACCGAGCGTAAGTAAATAAAACATGTACATCTGAGCCGAACAAGAACAACAACACAGTTCCATAACCATCCCCCCTCCCTCACCCCCGCGTCCCCCGAACCTGACGCGTATCTTCCCTTCTTGGTCAACACAGGAGCTGCTGGACAAATAGTAGGTCGGACCCGAGTAGCACCCTCCACCACAACGTAAATGCAAGTTGAGAACTGAAAGCTAGTAAGACATATAAAACAGAGTAAAATACGCCGTTAAGAGAAATTGTCCTGCGCCCTGATGCATTAAGAGTTTCCATGTGTCTGAGCAGTCTCTCATTGACACGCAGTTCGAAGAACAATCATCAGTGTGGCGCATTTAACACAGAGAAACGAGCACGCTCACCTTGAGCAGAGATTAAAAATGATCATCACATTCTTCAACCACCTGCCGAGGCGCTACGTCCCTTAAGTGAACGAGCCGCCTCAGCTGCCGCTGGATCATTGAAAACCTCCGGAGCCCTGTCTTCTTCATCCCAGTAGACATGAAGCCTGGCCGGATAGCGCAGGTGGTGTTTGACTCCTCCGTCTCTCAGGGCTTTCATCACGTCTCGAAAAGCACGGCGCTGGCTCATCACTTCAGTGGTATAATCAGGGAAGATCAGAACTTTGTTTCCCTTGTACTCCATTGGTTGCGTCCTGCTGAGGCGGTAGAATTTGCTCTTTAACCTGGAAATGATGAATACGAGCCATAATGGTGCGTGGCTTGCCACCCGCCGCTGGTTTGGGTTGCAGAGACGATGCGCGCGATCAATTTTCACTGGATGAGGAAAATGCTGTTTACCCAGCAGTTCGGGAATAAGTTTGGAGACAAAATCGGTCGGTTTCCCTTCTTCTGAATTTTCCTTTATACCAACAATCTTGATGTTGTGTCTGCGGGACCGTGCTTCTAGATCCAGTAGTTTGGTTTGGAGCTGGCTGGCATATTTTGTTAGATCTTCACACTTTGTTTCAAGCACTCCCACACGCTCTTCAAGTGCACTGGTCGCCTGCTCTTGACTGACCATGCGGTTTTGCAGGTCAGTTTGCACAGAGAGCACAGACTGAAATTTGGTGTCAAAGGCGTCAAAGCGTTCGTCGAGTCTCCCCAAAATCGTCTCCGACATTTCCTTACAAATTTCCTTGCACATCTCGTACATGTGGGTTTTGCCTGTGGACATAGTATCTGAAGCAGTAGTCGGAGGCTTAGCAGGGGGATCGTTGGAGCGACTGTCGCTAGCACTAGCCCCGCTAGCATTAGCACTGCCGATATATCCATCGATGGTCTTGGGTTTTCCAGGAGGGTTTCTTTGCCGCGACATCCTCAGAGAAGCAAAGTTCAACGGTTGGAATAGGCGAGCGAGCAAGAAATGTCAGCTCTCGGACAGCTTTACCGTGGTGCTCAGTAGTTTTGCATGAGTTGTGGTGGAGTGCACAAGCTAAGCACGTCTACATCCTACCCATGCGCACTATCGCCCCCCTGATTTTGTAACTATTTATTTGTATGATACAGCTGCAAATAAGTATTTGAACACCTGAGAAAATCAATGTTAATATTTGGTACAGTAGCCTTTGTTTGCAATTACAGAGGTCACTACGTTTCCTGTAGTTTTTCACCAGGTTTGCACACACTGCAAGGAGGGATTTTGGCCCACTCCTCCACACAGATCTTCTCTAGATCAGTCAGGTTTCTGGGCTGTCGCTGAGAAACACGGAGTTTGAGCTCCCTCCAAAGATTCTCTATTGGCTTTAGGTCTGGAGACTGGCTAGGCCACGCCAGAATCTTGATATGCTTCTTACAGAGCCACTCCTTGGTTATCCTGGCTGTGTCATTGTCATGTTGGAAGACCCAGCCTCGACCCATCTTCAATGCTCTAACTGAGGGAAGGAGGTTGTTCCCCAAAATCTCGCAATACATGGCCCGGTCATCCTCTCCTTAATACAGTGCAGTCGCCCTGTCCCATGTGCAGAAAAACACCCCCAAAGCTTGATGCTACCACCCCCATGCTTCACAGTAGGGATGGTGTTCTTGGGATGGTACTCATCATTTTTCTTCCTCCAAACACAGTTTGGTCTCATCTGACCACATGACTTTCTCCCATGACTCCTCTGGATCATCCAAATGGTTATTGGCAAACTTAAGATGGGCCTTGACATGTGCTGGTTTAAGCAGGGGAACCTTCTGTGCCATGCATGATTTCAAACCATGACATCTTAGTGTATTACCAACAGTAACCTTGGAAACGGTGGTCCCAGCTCTTTTCAGGTCATTGACCAGCTCATGTAGTTCTGGACTGATTTCTCACCTTTCTTTGGATCATTGAGACCCCACGAGGTGAGATCTTGCATGGAGCCCCAGTCCGAGGGAGACTGACAGTCATGTTTAGCTTCTTCCATTTTCTAATGATTGCTCCAACAGTGGACCTTTTTTCACCAAGCTGCTTGGCAATTTCCCCGTAGCCCTTTCCAGCCTTGTGGAGGTGTACAATTTTGTCTCTAGTGTCTTTGGACAGCTCTTTGGTCTTGGCCATGTTGGATTCTTACTGATTGTATGGGGTGGACAGGTGTCTTTATGCAGCTAACGACCTCAAACAGGTGCATCTAATTTAGGATAATAAATGGAGTGGAGGTGGACATTTTGAAGGCAGACTAACAGGTCTTTGAGGGTCAGAATTCTAGCTGATAGACAGGTGTTTAAATACTTATTTGCAGCTGTATCATACAAATAAATAGTTAAAAAATCATATATTGTGATTTCTGGATTTTTTTTTTTAGATTATGTCTCTCACAGTGGACATGCACCTACGATGACAATTTCAGACCCCTCCATGATTTCTAAGTGGGAGAACTTGCAAAATAGCAGGGTGTTCAAATACTTATTTTCCTCTCTGTATATATGGTGAAAATAAAAGACAAGCAGCTTCTCCCGTCAGATTGCACCTCTGTGCTATTTAATTAATGATATGAGCAAAATAAAACATGGTAGATCACATAGAAACTCTGCAAGATAAAATACAAGCATTTCAATCAACAGTAAATTATGTCTAAGTGAGAGAAAAAGTCCTGAGTGGATCCAGAGGTTACTGAATCAGCTGTAGCTGTAATTTCTAACTTGTGGTGTGACCCAGTGGACTGGGACTCTGCTGCAGATGGCTGATCCAAAGCTGTGATGTGACACCAAGTGGTCCTTCATGTCCAGGTGAAACATCTTTGTCTGCTGGGGGAGGACAAGTCAGTGGGGAAAAACAGTGGAGCTTGTGTTACCCCCAAACACCTCTAGTGTAGACTTTAGGCCCTAATAGGCAGCTGATGGGGCAATAACAAACACAGGGACAGATGGGAACACTCGAAACACAGTGAAGTGAAAAAACAAAAGGAGACACTTGGAAAATCTGATTAATCACCATTCACTTCCTGGTCAAATGAGTCAAGTAGTGTCATCTGTTTCTGATTAGCGGACATTTATCAGGCCTCAACGTTTCATCCATATGTGTGCAGGCACGTGCAGAGGGGGGTGCGATGGGTGCTTGAGCACCTGCCCTTTTGCCCTTTGCTGCCCAAAGTGCCCTTTTTTCAAACGCAAAATTTCCTTCATTTTATTTATTTTAAATGTTGTAAAGGCCCTTTTGTCAAGGCCTGTCCGATCAAACTATTATTAAAATAAATTAATAATAATTTCGCAGTAAATAAAATAACCCACATTATGACTTTTCACCTGATGACCTCATCCGTGACGAGCCCTCCCGTTCAGACATCGTTAGTGATTCAGCAGCTCTGCCTACAGTTCAATTTCAATTCAATTCAATTCAATTTTATTTATATAGCGCCCAAATCACAACAACAGTTATCTCACAGCGCTTTTCATAAAGAGCAGGTCTAGACCGTACTCTGAAGTTATTTACAGAAGCCCAACAATTCCCACCAAGAGCAAGCACTAGGCGACAGAGGCAAGGAAAAACTTCCTTTTAAGAGGCAGAAACCTCGAGCAGAACCATGGCTCAGGGTGGGCGGCCATCTGCCTCGACCGGTTGGGGGTGAGGGGGAGAGAGAAAGGGGAGAGAGCAAGAGAAAGAGAGAGAGAGAGCAGGAGAGAGAGAGCAGAGGGAGGCAACCTACACAGTATACACATAGAGGTACAGACAATAAAGGTAATGGTGCTATAGACTGAATGAAAAATGGTACAGATATTTGTAGTAATGTTTAGTGATATTAATTATAACAGTAATAATAGCAATAGGACTAGTAATAGCAGTTGCAACTGCAGCAGAGGGCGTCGAGCAGGAACACGGGGGCAGCAGGAGACTCCCAACAACAGATCCAGACTCCACAGCTCCAGAGCCAGCAACACCCGCAGGAAGTGAGGGGGAGGGGGAGGACAGGAGGGGAAGCACACGCACCACGGGAGAGGGAGAAAAAATCGAGTTAGTAACATGCATTAATGGGATGAGGTTGCACTCAGAGAGAAGAGAGAAGAGGAGAGAGGAGCTCAGTGCATCATGGGAAATCCCCCGGCAGTCTAGCCTATAGCAGCATAACTAAGGGATGGTTCAGGACTCACCCGAGCCAGCCCTAACTATAAGCTTTATCAAAAAGGAAAGTCTTAAGCCTACTCTTAAATGTAGAGACGGTGTCTGCCTCCCGAACCCAAACTGGAACCTGGTTCCACAGGAGAGGAGCCTGATAACTGAACGCTCTGGCTCCCATTCTACTTTTGGAGTGCTTTGTATGTGAGAAGAAGGATTTTAAAATCTATTCTGGATTTTACAGGAAGCCAATGCAGAGAAGCTAAGACAGGAGAGATATGATCTCTTTTACTGGTTCCTGTCAGAACACGTGCTGCAGCATTCTGGATCAGCTGAAGAGTCTTAATGGACTTTTTCGAAGAGCCTGATAATAGGGAATTGCAGTAATCCAGTCTAGAAGTAACAAATGCATGGACTAGTTTTTCTGCATCATTTTTAGACAGGATGTTCCTGATTTTTGCAATATTACGTAGGTGAAAAAAGCGGTCCTTGAAATTTGCTTAATGTGAGAGTTAAACGACATGTCCTGATCAAAGATAACTCCAAGATTTCTCACAGTGGTGCTGGAGGCCAGGCGATGCCATCCAGGGAAACTATATCTTTAGATAATGCTTCACTGAAGGTGCCTAGGGCCTAGAACAACAACTTCCGTTTTATCTGAGTTTAACATTAGAAAATTGCAGGTCATCCAGGTTTTAACATCCTGAAGACACATTTGAAGCTTAGCTAACTGATGGGTTTCATCTGGCTTGATCGATAGATATAACTGAGTATCATCTGCATAACAATGAAAGTTTATGGAGTGTTTCCTGATAATATTGCCTAAGGGAAGCATATATAAAGTGAAGAGGATTGGTCCGAGCACAGATCCTTGTGGAACTCCATGACTAACTTTGGTATGCATGGAGGACTCATCGTTAACATGTACAAACTGAAATCGATCTGATAAATAGGACTTAAACCAGCTTAGAGCGGTTCCTTTGATGCCAATGAAATGTTCCAGTCTCTGTAATAGGATCTGATGGTCAATGGTATCAAATGCAGCACTAAGATCTAATAAAACCAATACAGAGACAAGTCCTTTGTCTGATGCAGTCAGGAGATCACTAGTAATTTTCACCAGTGCTGTCTCTGTGCTATGATGGGCTCGAAATCCTGACTGAAAATCCTCAAATAAACTATTGCTATGTAGAAAGTCACACAGCTGTTTGGCGACTGCTTTCTCCAGGACCTTAGAGATAAATGGAAGGTTAGATATAGGTCTATAGTTGGCTAAAACATCTGGATCCAGGTTGGGCTTTTTCAAAAGAGGTTTAATTACAGCTACTTTAAAGTACTGTGGCAGGTAGCCTGTTGATAAAGACAAATTGATCACATCCAGCAGAGAAGTGCCAACCAAGGGCAAAACTTCTTTAGCAGCCTAGTCGGGATGGGGTCTAAGAGGCAGGTAGATGGTTTAGATGAAGAAATTATTGAAGTTAGTTGATAAAGATTGAGGGAAGCAAAGCAGTCCAAACATATAACTGGTTTTACAGCTGTTTCTAAAGTTCCTGAGTATAGACTTAAGTCGGTGCCAGTTGAGGGCAGGTCTTGGTGGATTTTGTTTCTAATAGCTAGGATTTTATCATTAAAGAAGCTCATGAAGTCATAACTACTGAGAGCTATGGGAATACTTTGCTCAATAGAGCTGTGACTTTCTGTCAGCCTGGCTACAGTGCTGAAAAGAAACCTGGGGTTGTTCCTATTTTCCTCTATTAATGACGAGTAGTACGCTGCTTTGGCATTACGGAGGGCCTTCCTATAAGTTTTAAGACTATCTTGCCAAATTAAACGAGAATTTTCCAGTTTGGTGGAACGCCAATTCCTCTCAGGTTTCTGTGATATTTTCTTTAATTTGCGAGTTTCAGTATTATACCATGGAGCTAACCGTCTTTGTTTTAGTATTTTCTTTTGTAGAGGGGCTACAGAGTCGAGTGTTGTTCGCAGCGAGCCTGCAGCACTATCAACAAGATGATCGACTTGGGAGGGACTGAAATTGCGTAAGAGTCCTCTGTTAATTTGATACCTGATAGTGAACTTAGAGCCGATGGGATCGCATCCTTAAATTTAGCTATAGCACTATCAGACAGACATCTTGTATAGAAATTTTTGCCCAATGGAGGGTAGTTCAGCAGTACAAGCTCAAAAGTTATCAAACAGTGGTCAGATAAAGAGGGATTCTGTGGGAACACTATTAATTGTTCAATTTCGATACCATATACCAGAACAAGGTCGAGGGTGTGGTTAAAACAGTGAGTCGGTTCATGAACACTCTGAGAGAAGCCAATTGAATCTAATACAGAGATAAATGCAGTACTAAAGCTGTCATTCTCAACATCCACATGAATATTAAAATCCCCTACAATAATAACTTTGTCCGTTTTAAGGACTAAAGTTGACAAAAACTCTGCAAATTCAGATAAGAATTCAGAGTACGGCCCAGGTGCTCGGTACACTACAACAAATAGAATTGGTTGCAGTGATTTCCAGCTTGGGTGTGAAAGACTCAGGACAAGGCTTTCAAATGAGTTATAATTTAGTTTAGGTTTAGAGCTGATTACTAGGCTAGAGTCAAAGATAGTCGCGAACTCCACCTCCTCGGCCTGTGCTTCGAGGAATGTGAGTATTCATATGACTGGGAGGGTGGATTCATTTAGGCTTACATATTCTCCATCACCCAGCCAGGTTTCAGTAAGACAGAATAAATCAATTTCATAATCTGATATTAATTCATTTACTAGTACACCTTTAGAAGAGAGAGTCTGATGTTTAAGAGTCCACATTTTACTCTCCTATTCGTTTGCACTATTGCTCTTGTGGTTTTAATTTTTATGAGGTTTTATGCACAGCTCCTCTTCTGTTTACCTTTGATTTAAATAATTTCAATGGTCGGGGACAGACACCGTCACTATAGGGTTTTCACTAAGTAACTCCTGGAGCGGAGGAGCAGAGAAGTGTGTTAAACTGCGACTCTGCGTAGGGTTTTGGGTGGGTAACTGCTGAATTAGAAAGGCAGAGAAGTGTGTTAGACTGCGACTCTGCCTCCTGGTCTCAACTCTGGGTTGTCATGGATTTGGTCCGCTAATAAAGTTGGCCAGATTTCTAGAAATGAGAGCTGCTCCTTCCCAAGAGGGATGGATGCCGTCTCTCGAATCAGACCAGGTCTTCCCAGAAAGTCTGCCAATGATCTACAAAGCCCACATCGTTGGCTGGACACCACCTCGATAACCAGTGGCGGAATGACGACATGCGGCTATACATGTCATCACTGGTCAGATTGGGCAGGGGTCCAGAGAAAACTACGGTGTCCGACATTGTTTTTGCGTATGAACACACCGACTCAACATTAATCTTAGTGACCTCCGATTGGCGTAACCGGGAGTCATTACCGCCGACGTGAATAACAATCTTACTGTATTTACGTTTATCCTTAGCCAGCAGTTTCAAATAGGACTCGATGTCCCTGGGATGCATTTGACTATGGTCGCTGGTTTCGCTAACTTCACGTTTCGCAAAATGGAGCTGCCAATTATCAGAGTTGGTTTCTCAGCGGGTGTGTCGCTGAGTGGGGAAAATCTATTAGAAGCGGGAAGCTGAATGGTGATGTCCTGAGGGCTTTGAATGCTTACGACTATTTCTTCCTCGGACAGTCACCCAGCCACCCTTTCCTGGCTGCTCAGGAAATGCCGGGAACGACTACCAGAGGCCCAGGTAGCCAGGTGTAAGTTATCAGCCCAGTGTTTTAAAGCTAGTGTTGGGCATTCGCTGTTTCTTTTTGCGTCACCTCATTTGCTGATGTATCGATACAGAAGCATCTGCATATGTGTGTCAACAAGGAAAACATAACGATATATTTCTATGTCAATAGCATGAGAAGAGTCCGATTTAAATTCTTGTTCCATGTGCCCTTTTTATACTTTGAGCACCTGCCCTTCCAAAGGTCTCTGCACTGCCCTGTATGTGTGTAGTAATGACACCATACTAGGTCTGCCGGCTGAGACTTT
This sequence comes from Lepomis macrochirus, assembly GCA_024633595.2. Taxonomy (NCBI): domain Eukaryota; kingdom Metazoa; phylum Chordata; class Actinopteri; order Centrarchiformes; family Centrarchidae; genus Lepomis; species Lepomis macrochirus. The sequence goes on along the minus strand of JALXJV020000009.1, from coordinate 35,112,542 downwards.
ATATCTGCGCTGGTATGTTTTTCAGAGCACACAAATACTGTAAACACACACCTGTCTCCTGCCCAGCATGGTGCTATTACCCAGAAACACAGCTTCTACACCTTATCTTTACAGTTTATACACACAGCCCTCAGCGGTGTTAATAGCCGCATTTAAAACCTGCATGTACCAACAGTAACGTAACTCATGCATGTCAGCAACAGTTAGTCTAAGATAGCTAACTTGGTAATGTTATCATATCTTACCTGCTGTACTGTCCGCTGCTTTCTCGTCAGATGGATAGCATTCCTTTCACTGTTGACTTTGTGTGTGAGGTCACATGGACAGAAATGCTGTATACTTTTAGTTATGGTATTGTAATGATAGTCCTCCTTCAAGCCCTGGTCACTTCCTCTGCTTGCTGTCATTGCAGTGTGCTGGCATTCAGAGCTCCCCCTGCAGTCCATAAAGTGCCTCTGCACCTCAGCCCTTCCAAACCCTCCCTGCAGCCTTTGGGTCACGCCTCCTCATTTGCATCCACAACTCAGTCCTCAATCCCCAAATGACTAAATGCCCAATCCTAAATACCAAATCCCCAATCCTAAATACAAAATGCCCAATCCTAAATACCAAATTCATTTTTGACTTGGACTTTTAGTTTTTGATTTCGACTTTTAGTTTCCGATTTCCACATTTAGTTTTTGATTTCGACTTTTAGTTTTTGTCTTTTAGTTTTAGTTCTGACCAAATAATTCCTCCATATGTGTGAGCACGGGCATGAGACACTGGTGTGTGACCTAAGTTCAAAAATAAAGTAGTCAAAAAATGTTTGACTTCGACTGTGTGTATATGAGGTGACAATTCCATATCTTGTTTGGAAAAGTTCTAATTGTATCTACCTGGGTATTGTACTCATGTAAACCCTAGGTACAGGAAACACTGTTTTGCAAATAATTTGTACGTTTTAAATTTTTGTTACACTAGAGAAAGTAACAACGGTCATGTTAGCCACATCACCAGAGCTTCACCTTGACTGACACTGTTGAAAGTGCCAACTGTTTTGTTTATTTTAAAATGCAGTGTCCTTTACAAACAGACATAATAAAGCAGTGTCAATAGCACCGATGAAGGTTAACGTAGTAATGAAACTTACCTTAAATCGTCAAATGAATTTTGCTTTGTCCAGGCCTGAAGTTTCCACCATCCGTCTGGGAAAAACATAAATAAAAGAAAAGGTCCATTAGCGGAGAGGGCTTTTCTATTAATGGTTAAACTTGAGTCATTGAATTAAACAATATCACCCCACTAGGTAGTGTTAGCTGTGTAAGGATGGAGTGAAATCATAGACTGTACATAACGCTGTACATGAAAGATCAGGTTCAGTTCCACCCATGCACTATGACTCTAAGCTAATTTACCCCAAAGCTGACTTGTTACCATAAACTTGAGAATGTAACATAAGCTGGAGTCTCAAGGTGCTTTCACACCTGTCCACCCGCGATTCATATTTTGCACCCTTAGAAGCAAATTTGTGTGAAAAGGAATAGGCTACTCCACCACAATTGTAAGCACAACTACAAGCCAAGTACACTTAAACTTTCTGTGTAAGGAAAGAATAATTTTCTTTAGTATATCTTGATCAAAAGATTAAGTACAAGTATATTCCAAATATAGGCCTACTTGAACTTTTTTGTTGAATGTATAAGCCAAGTATACTTAAGGATAATTTTGGTAAGTATAACTGATAAATATATTAAAAGCACACTATCTTAGTTTTTAGTTTAAAACAAGTATTCTAATAGCACACTTGAATAAACTTATTTTTTGTAATTGCGTTCCCCACACAAGACTCCAAAAATGAATCACAAAGGTAGCCTATGTTTTGACTTTTTAATGAACAGCTATAGAAAGAAGCATTGGCGGGGATAGCAATGTATTCTCTTCCTGTTTTGTTTTTTTACAGTTGTTGTAACTAGGGATGTCCCAATCAGGTTTTTTTGCCCTCGAGGCCGAGTCCGAGTCTGAGTCATTTGATTTTGAGTATCTACCGATACCGAGTCCCGATCCGATACTTCGAAAAAAACATATCCAGGATGTTCCTTATTTTTTATTTAATTCACCTTATTTTAACATTCAACAACAATGTTAACAAACAGAGCACTTCTGTGAGGTAGCTTGAAAAATCAAGTAATAAATAGCATAAATTCTTCATTTTTGGACTTTAGTGCAACAGTAAATATAAAAAAAGTCTAAGATAAAAACAAATAGCACCTTAACTTAAAATAACTGGCAGGCATGTAAACAAATACAAAAATAAAAGTGCCACAGTGTTTGCAAAGCCTATCTATATATACATATATACATTTAAATCCGAGTCCTGATCGGGAGGTACCGTCCGATTCCGATCGAGTCTGAAACAACTTGATTGGGCCCGATTTCCGATCTCGTGAGTAGGGATCTGGACATCCCTAATTACCACATCCAAAATCACCAGTGAACTGGGCCACTCGTTAAACCAAAACACTGTTTTTTTTGGTTTTAGCAGACTCCATGTCGCTGCGATGTTGTTGCTGTGTGTGCGGTTTAGAATCAATGGGCTAGAAGTCTTCACTAAGGATAGGAGAATTAGCCATACTGGCCGTCACGGGTAACAGAAAAAACGGGCAGGTCGATCGTTTTTATGTGTGGTTACAACCCCTTCACACACAGGCAATAAAAAAGTGATGTAAAAAAATACATGGATTTAATGTTAACTAAGAAAATTATTTAAGCAGCATCTGTATTTACTATTGCCCACGCTTTTGATCAATAGAAGAAGTTGATCACTAATTACTATAAAAAGGCCACAGACCCTCTGTGCCACATCGTAATAGTATTCTTTGGTGTAGACAACACAACATAAAAAGAAATCACCTTCTTTAGTAACTAAGGAAGGCACAACGCCAGGACCTTTAATTGTAAGCTCTCTTGAGGAAAACAGTAAGCAAGATATGCTGGGATTATATTATGTTTTTTCAAAGAAATTGATTTAGCTAAAAGAAGTTCAGTTTTTTTCTCCTTTTTTGCAAAATGTTTATCCACACTCCGGTCCACTTGGTGGCAGACTTGCATAAGCTGTTTGCCAACCGATAATAACGACGGAAGTAGAAGAAGAAAAAGAAGAAGAGGTGGAGGAGGTTTTGTTGCAGCTGTCGATAAAAAGGCCAAATGGCCGGCAGCAGGCTAGAGAGGTTCGGAACCGTGTTTACCCGGTAAGAGAGCCGAATTTACGCTAAGTGGATAGGTAGTTAATATCAACGTTAGTTAGCCGATGCCTGAAAGGACATCCTGTAAAACCTGTTTTAACCACAGGGAAAGCACAGCTTATCGGGAAAAACGTTACGCCACGCTGTGTCAGAGAGGTGCAGCAGGGTCAGCTGGCGGACACTCCGCCATGACTCGCGGTCCCGTCGTTACTACATGTAGGCTACGAAACAAAGCTCACAGATGGTAGAACAGATGGTAGAGTTAATGTTGTATTTCAAGCGCATGGTGACAGAGGGCCTTTCCGAAGGTACTTGCTCCTCCCTCCCCCTACCTACTTTTGCTGTTTGCACGCAGCGTTAGTGTTATAAAACCTTCCAATTCTCTGATCGTGACGACGCTTGAAGTTAGCTTCGATTCGGAGCTTCCGATTCTGTAGTTAAGGGGAACTTAAATGAAAGTTAACTTGCATTGTTGTACGACTGATTCTTCGTTTTTTGCACCTAAATGGCTACAGCTGTGACAGCGGTTTGGCATTTTAGGCAAAGCCTTAACAATGCCTGAAACACAGTTTCAAATTTGTGAAACCCTTTATTCAATTTGTGAAAATACTTTTTCGAATGTACCAGGTCACATTGGACCAGGTCCGGATCCCAAACCACTATTAGCATCTAAAATATTGCCAATAAGTTTAATTTTTTTTTAAACCATGATTATTTCAGGATTTGTGTCCTTGTTTACATAAGATAAAGTTTTTTAAAAACATTTTTTCTAAATATTTTGTCATTTTTGTGTAGCCTCAGTTTAACTTACCACCCTGTCACACTAACTTATTTTGTCCATAACAAAATGTACTGTTGCTTTAAATGACATCACATCTGCTTAGAACAAATGCAGGCACTTATAAAAATGGTGGGCTCAACTTTTTGGATTTTTATACCTTAAATCAGAGGTCACTAATAGGCGGACCGCCGACCTACAGCCAATTTATTATTGATACTTACTACCTCGTGACGGTGCTTTTCTATTTTAACCTACAGTCTATGATTTTAACTCGCGCAGCTTTTCTAGCATTTACTGTACTGGTTTAGCGGCCCAGGAAACTCACAGACCAATCGCATGTGCTCCAATCGTCTCATGTGACGCTGCTCAGCCAATCAAATCTGTGCAGTCGAGTCCGTGTCCGCGAGTGAGATACACCGGAGACGTTTTGGAAACGCACACGGAGAGGGTAGGCGAAAAAGAAAAGACGTTTCACAAGAACGTAGAGATTTTTACATGTACATTTCTCCCACGGGCAGTTCAGAACCAGAATATCTCATGGATCTCCAATGCTAGCTGGCAGGACAAGCTAGAGCTCACGTTTCTCACTGAACAAGAGAAAGTAGGAAAGAGGTTTATAAGAGGGAATGAAAGAGAAGAGGAGGCATTCTGTTGTTGATTGCAACAGAGCTGTTCATTTGAGTTGAGTGGTTATTATAAAATTGGTTAAGACTACACTTTATCACTTCAAGCTACCCTTTTTATTTCATTTTTTCAAAAAAATAGGCTTTTTATTTTAGTTTACTTAAATTTAGAATTTATTATTTATTAATAGTATTTATTATCTCTCCAGTTTGATGTGAAAACTGAATATTGTTGAAATATTGTCATTTATTGACTAAAAACGTATATGTTGATACAACTATACATTATGGCACTGAACGATAACGCAAATTAGTCGTTATGATGATCCGGACCTTTGCTTTGGGAAATTTTCTCTTTGAATTCTAATTGAATACCCCTGGTATATATTTTATGAACATTAAGAATCTTTAATATATTATTACACTTATTGAAAGTACCATTTAAAGTACCATTTCTAGAGATTCAGCCAAAACATGTGGTGTTAACCGTGTTCAAACAATGTGAACAGCAAAGTGTCCTATAAATCAGCAAAATGGATGTTGTAGGCTACCTGCCGAAATTCACGTGTTGCATTTCACAATTGTGTGCAATTCACAGCAGGCATGCAGAATTCAGCACAACACCTGCACTGCACTGCAAAACGTCACTAGACCTCGTGGGAGCAAGGTCTGATCGATGTTCTGAGCTCTTGCAGGATTGCGTCTGACTTGACAGCTCTGTTTTTATTCCCCTATCTATCAAGTCAGCGAAAGCCAGTGATCTGTGATCTTGAACGCATCTGTTGACTAGCAGTTATACAGCGTGCTATTGTATTAATAAAACCTATTTGAGATGGGGAGAGAGAGGATCGTTTTGACAGGGTGGGACGTAGAGATAAAGTGAACCATCCCGCTGCAGGATCATATTGTTAAAGAGTAATGGAAAGGAATATGTTTTCTGGGGGGTTTAATAAGTTGTAAGTTTAAAAAAAAAAATGAAAAGTTTACTCTGGATGAAAATTTTGAAAATTATAAAGTGGAAATGGCACCCCTTTTGTAGAATGACTCATAGGTTAACAACGCAGCCTAAGGGTTATATTGTTTTTAATACAAAACATGCTCTTGTCTAAAAGAAAATACACTACAAAAATTTAAATGTTTGTCCTTTGTGGGTTTTTTTGTTTGTTTTTTTTTAGTCAAGTTATTTTTGGGAATGTAATTCAGGGATGGAAATTAACAACCACCAAATACAGGTGGATTTTCAGAGAAATATTGGAAGGCTGCCTGCCACATTGGCAGGTAAATATATTAGTATATTTATATATTATATATTCTAATATATAATTATATATTTATATATCCGTGCATATATAAAATCTCTATTTTTTCATCTACCACCCACCTTGATGTAATATTTTCCATATTAGATAGAGGTTAAAAATATATAGCGTAGTCTTTTACAATCAGTAACAATCTTATCATAAAATGTATGACACATATGATAGCAGTAAATGATGCAGTGGTAGATCATTTGAAAGTTGCCGCTGTATTTATACACTACGCTTTAAGGAGCTCGATTTGGCTGTGAGGGTGACTCTGTGACAGTGGAAGGGGAGAGGGTCTATTAAACTAGACTCACAACCATGTCGATCTCCCTAACCTTCCGCATGAACGCGCAAACGATGTGGAGGTAAATAGGAAGATGGAGTAGCAGGCAGTTTCAGAAAGGCTCCCAGTCTAGAGATAGTGATAACTTCATAAACATGCAACCAAGACAGAAGTTGTTTTTATTAGGGCTGGGAACGTTAACCCATTAATTAACGCCAACAATTATTTTCTCACGTTAATGCGTTGGGGTTTTTTTTATTATTATATTTATTTTGAAAATATGTTGCTGACTGGCTACATCACAATTGAGGGTTCAGGACACTTTGACATGAAGCCTGTTGGAGCCGGGGATTGAACCAATCTTCCAACTAATGGGGAACCCCCACTACCTCCTGAGTCACAGCCACTTACATGGCACTTATTCTTAACTGTAAGAAAAAGATGTGATACTTAGAATTTTTATGTACTTGTGTCTTTACATAAAGTTTTGATTTGAGTTTAGCAATTTCATAATTCTCTGTATTATACCTTGCACTTTGTATAATGTGTCATCTTCTATTTAATTATTGCTTAAACACTTCTGGTTAGATGCTATCTGCATTTTGTTGCTTTGTACCAGTGACATTTATGCTTTACAGTCAATGATATTGCTGTCAAATGGCACTTTAATAATCAATTTTTTGTTTGCATGACCGACAGGGTTCGAGATCTGATGCGCTCTGGGGTTGTGAAGCCAACAGAGAAACCTGTCTGGTATGATGTATATGAAGCTTTTCCACCAAAGAGGGACCAACTTCACTTTAAGCCACACATCAGACCCTGGACCAAGAAACAGGAGACTGTGCCTGAAATCTTCTATAGGGAAGATGAAATTAGAGCGTAAGTCAGCTACTCACAGTAGTGACATTAGTAGCTATGCTTATATGCCTACGTGCTCACTTTGTAAATGTGAAAATAACACCTGGAAGAGGTGTGTCATTTGTCAGTGGCATGTCATTTACTGCATGCAACATAAGCTGCTCTGCGCCAGAAATAATGTTTAAGTCCTCTGTGCAGCACTCGAAGTGAGTGACAATCCATACCCGCACCAGCAGAGCTGTGGAATATATGGTGCGACCCTGTCACACCCCAATGTGTTACACATGCGAGGGCCAGCCCAACACCATTTGGTCTTACTGAAACCTGGCTGGGTCATGAACAGTACCTTTGCCTAAATAAATCTTAAATAAAAACTCATAATTAGCTTTGGCCCTCCGTAATGCCAGAGCAGCATATTACTAGTCAGTAATAGAGGAAAATAAGAACAACCCCCAGTTTCATTTCAGCACTGTAGGCCAGGCTGACAGAGTTACAGCTCTGTTGAGCCATGTATTCCTATAGCCCTCAGTAGTAATGACTTCATGAGCTTCTTTTAATGATAACATTCAAATTATTAGAAAAAAAATCCATCATCTACTGCCTTCAACTAGTACCGGTTTATCTTCAAACTCAGGAACCTTAGAAATGGCTTTTAAACCTTATATATATTACACTACTTTTGTCCCATCAATCTTCACCAACTTTTAAAAAATGACTTCTTCATCTAAACCAGTGTTACTCAACAGGGGCAGGACAGTTAAGAGAACGGAGGGGGGGACTGGAAGCAATATTTTAGAAAAGTGGGCGTTTAAGGCAACAATAAGAGTTCAAACTTTCTCTGCTGCAAAGGCTTTTAACTCAAATTAACAAAAGAGCGCACATCACACCTGTTTTAGCAGCACTTCACAGATTACCAGTCCAGTATAGAATTCAATTTAAAATCCTGGGGCCGTATTACAGAAACTTCCTAACCGGCAGATCCTATCCTAACTGCTTGGTAACCAAGGTTATAAGGGTTAGGAACTGATTTAGGAAAAAGGCCATTATAGATTAACAGTTCCTAATTCAGTATTCCTTTCCTAACTTTAGATAGGAAAAGTGTATTACAGAAGCATCCTAACTTCGTAAAATCTTAAATAAACTCTCCTAACTTTAGTATAGCTGTTTAGCTCTCCTAACTTGTACTTTTCCACCAGCTAGTGTTTGATAACTCGTTTAATCCACATTGTCGCTGTTTAATTGCTTTTACAAAATCAACAAAATGTCAACGGGCAGAGCTTAATCGATTCTACCGATGTTTTTTATGACAAAACCCTCGTTAGTAGAAAGGCTGTCGGCGATGTAACGCTAGAGGAGTTATCGCCCATAACGTAAAGGCTTCATGTAACAAAATGAACCTAATGCAAGTCTTTGATAGAAGGAGATCGTTAGAGACAAGAAATAGCCTACATGAAAAACATGATGACGTTAGCCCGCAGCCATTATTAGCCTTTCCCGCGAAGAGCTCCGGGTTTCTGCCGGCGTCAGTGAGGGAGCACAGGAGGAGCGACCAGCAGCTTTCCTCTGCTCGTTGGACACAAAAGTTGCCTTTCTCTTCGTATCACTTGTAAATGGACTTGTTTTCTTTTTGGCAGCATTAACGCTCCGCTGGATGCCGGATATGCGGCGGTGACTGTGTCCACTATTTTAGCCCACTCTCTATCTGACTCTACCCGAGTTAAGCGTTATGTGGATTTGGTTTTCTCGACGGTGGTTACCAACAAAGTCATCTGAATTGAAGTTCAATGATAGTTGTTGTTTTTGCTCCACTTTCAGTGTATGTTTCATTAAAAAAACTACAAAATACAGCGATTAAAATCAATTTAGCTCGGCGACGAGAGAAAAGCGTCATCGGTTGCTAGGTAACAGACATAAAAGTTGATAACCGATGTTGCATTGCGTATTTAGGATTTCCTAACCTTGAGATAAGACGGATGAAGTAAGATAAGATAGGATTCCTAAAGTTCGTTAGGATTTGCTTCTGTAATACCAAACTGCGAAAAATCCTATCTAGACTCTTCCTATCTTAACTTAAGACTTAAGATAGGAAACTTTCTATAATACGGCCACTGGTCCTTACTTTTAGAGCCCTACACGGCCAAGGTTTTACCTGCATCTATGATTTCATAAAGCTTCATACTCCCACATGTAGTCTGAGGTCATCAGGTAAGTGGCTGTTAGTGGTTCCCCACACTCATTTTAAAACCAGAGGGGATCGGTCATTCCAAGCAGTGGCACCTAGGCTGTGGAAGGCACTACCTCCATTTCTACGTTGTGTGAATTCTGTTGATTCTTTTAAAAAGCAACTGAAGACTCTGCTATTCAAGTAGGCTTTTAGTTAGATGAGGGATTTTTATGGTTTTTGTTCCATGTCTTCCATTTGTTTTTAAATTTTCTTATGCATTATATTTTACTTTGTATTATTATTATTATTATTATTATTATTATTATTACCATTTAGACAGTAATAGATTTATGGAATGTATAAATTAAATTCACTTTAGCTCATCTGGATTTAGAATGTTTGTATTGAAATGAGCTGTTGCTCGTGTCAGCATTTAAAGTTGTAAGATGTGTTTGCAGGCTCCACTCACCCATAACTGTCTGGCTTTCAGGAAGTTCTATGAACAGTATGGGACGGGTCCTCGGCCTATTGATCTTTCCAAATCAAACTTTGTTTCTGCGTGTCAAAGGTATGTGCTTTCTACCACGCTAAAAAAAACTATTTAGGTTTGGCTGTGTTTTATTAAAATATATGGTATACAAGCATAGAGGCATCTGTTAGATTGGAGGAGGTGATTCCAAGTTCTAGTGGGATCTAAATGATGTGAAGTGTGTGGTTTTTTTGTATGCCGTGATCTGGAGTGTAAGGCTGAAAAAATCAACAAACAAGTTGGATTAAGAGCATTTGTATTTTATGATTACTGTATGAAAATCCACTGAACATTATTGCCAGCGTTTCTAAAAAAAAAATGTTTTTCTTTTCATTCTGATCCCTCAGGTTTGTAGACAAGTACACAGAATTACAGAGCAACAGTGAGCTGGGTGAGACTGGTCTGTTTGAGGAGACTGGGAAGGCTTTACTCACAGATGGAATCGTGCTGAAAAGGAGAGGAATTCCTCCTGTAAGTCTTGTTTAAAAAAAAAAAAAAAAAAAAGTACTAACCAGGACAGCCACCTAAACAGCTGATGATTACAACTTCACGTTGTCAGGTGTATCGTCAGCCTTTTTTGCTCCATTATTGTACACAGGGCAAAACAAGGTAACAGCATGGCAGTCTGCAAGTCTTTTCCGGAAATGACCAAACTCCAAACCTAACTGTGACTGAAATGGGAAGATGGGTGATGGAAAAGGGCTGACATTTTTTCAAGAACCCTGTGTGTCACACATGGGTGATCTGCATATGTTTGAATCCCTTAATTTTAGCAGCTTCCAACCAGTGTTGGGGTACTTACTCAAAAAAGGTAATTGGATTACACATTAATAGTTACTTTTTTAAAATAATGGCTTACTTAACTTAAAATAATGGCTTACGTGTGTGTGTGTGTGTGTGTATATATGTATGTGTGTATGTATATATGTGTGTGTGTGTGTGTATGTATGTATGTATGTATGTATGTATGTATGTGTATGTATATATATGTGTATGTGTATATATATATATATATATATATATATATATATATTATATTATATGCTAAAACCGTTAAAAAAGGCCGAACAGTTCATAGTTGGCAATGTGTTTTTTGGACCGCAAAGGTACAGGTAAAGAGGCAAAGCAATTACATATGCAAATTTGTGTTTAAAATCAAATTACGTTCTTGGGCGGAAATCTGGTGAATCCTTGGAGGAGAGTGATACTCTTTCAGGAAGTAACTATTTTAAAATCAGGACCTTTACCCCTGTATAAATGCCCTTGTTGCAGTTTGATAAATGTGATCACAGTACTTTTTTATCCAGCAGGTGTCAGCAGAGAACAGGGATCCAGTGCTCGAGCTGAAGCTAACAGACATGTTGGCAGAGCAGCAGTCGGTCAGTGCTTACGAGGAGACAATGGAGCACACCACGCACAACTCAACTATAGACAACTCAAGGATCATTTAATGAGCTGCAAATTCTCCAACATACATGCTGTTTGACTTTTAGAAACTGTAGTTCTGTTTTTGTTCCTCCTCTGGAAGTGATGGTCATCAAGAAAACTGCTTTATTTTAACCACCAAGTCATGACAGGGATCGTAACCAATTTCTGGAACTGCTCTGCGAACTGTTGCGTGCCAACTTCATGTTTCCTAGGCTAATGTCATTTCGATGTAAATTTCCACAGTGTGCTGAACTGCTAGCAGGATGTTGTCATTAAAGGATTAAAAGAGCTACAACCCAGTCTACATTGCTGATGAGAATGGTTCTAAACAAAAACTGGAAATAGTCAATGCACATACGGAAGTGTGTATATGTGTGAGGAAATGAAATTGAGTTCTCAGTTACTCGTATAACGATATATTCTTGTTAATTTTCCAGGCCCTCCACTCCCATTTTCAGATTGAAGTGTGTTCTTAAGTTAGAGATCATGCTTCTACAGACATCTAGTCTACATAGACCGAACAAATCTGTACTGTCTATAAAGTTGTGTGTCCAGGACCAGTATGTAAAAATTAATATTGTTGCACACCAAAACAAATTCTGTCAATATGTAAAAACTTGGTAATAGAGCCATTTATGGTTCTGATAAAGCTGCTTAGAGTCAGTTTTTGGTCTTCTAATGTCATGAATAAATGTTAACCTAGGGTGCAGGTTGAAAAATACCTATTTATCAGTTTCAAAAAAATGGGAATGTTTTTCTCATGCATGATACACAGCAACAACTCATGGTGGGAGCAGGACTCTACACTCTGTATTAGTTGTTTAACATGATTAAACTTTCTGCCCTAACATTTCTGTAGCGCCTCATAAGGTGCTGTTCTAACAGTGTTCTATAATGACATTCTTTTGACATAAAGGTATCATTTAGTCTTTGTTGCAGCATCGACATCTCTCCTTGATTTTACATATGTTTTTATTGTGTGTGTAGATGGGTGGGCTGGGTCACAAAAATGAACTTTGTGAATTAAGTGGTGTGTGAAAATAGTGAAGTGTCTCCCCATTAAGAGAGAAGCTGTGCGCATTTGCGAAGTAGGCACAGCAGTATAACTTTGCATCATGGTCATTGTTACGCTGAAGATTGATTCAGCATAGTGAGTGAAACTGTAAGTTGTTAGTAACTGTTACTTGCTGAACTTAAGCTATGTTTACTAGCTATCGAAAACTAGTGTTGAAAATGTTATCGTTAATATTGCCCATTTCTAGTAGCCTATTTCAAAACAATATCGGTCCCCACATAATGTCAGTAAAAACTAAGTGTCAAAGTGTCCCTGTTAATACTGTTGTATATCTTTCCATTCGTTGACCAGATCGATATTGAAGATATTTTAGGAGATAGAGAAGCGGGAGGTTGGCAGGGCAGCTGATTCTGAGGTCAGTCTCTGGGCTACAGATCAGTAGTGGTCTACAGGTCTAAGGTCATGTGAGCTGTTTTGTTTTTAACAGACATTTGTTGGCAGGTCAAGGCACAAAGGCAAAGCCTAAACTAAATTATTTCATGATGTTTATTATATTTGCTATTTGCTAACTTAACTTTCTGCATTTATTGGCTGTAATAAATTAAATAAATATGCAGATGTTGCCTAAATGGCAAGGCTATGAGCACATACCCACAGATAAACACACCGGAAAATATAATGAAATAAATGCAATCATACATACTACATCAGGGGTATTCAATTAGAATTCAAAGGGGTCCAGTTAGAGAAAATTTCCCGAAGCAAAGGTCGGAAACATCATACCGACTATCTTGCGTTATCATTCACTGCCATAACATATAGTCGTATCAACATATATGTTTTTAGTCAACAACTGACAATATTTCAACAATATTCAGTTTTCACATCAAACTGGAGGGAAAATAAATACTCTAATAATAAATTTTAAATTTAAGTAAACTAAAATAAAGTGCCTTTTTTAAGAAAAACCGAAATAAAAAGGGTAGCTTGAAGTGACCCAGATAGCGCTCACACGAAGGACGCGGGCGGAAGGAACTTTCGGAAGGCGGGAGCGGTTTGTTTGGAACTAGGTGGAGAACGAAGTGCGAGTTTGTTGGTTGGTGAGTCGATTAAGAGGTGGTGTGGGTTAGCATCGGCCGACGGCCTGTATAGGTCCGGTAGCGGTGCTATTTCACAGCTTCTGGTTGCTCATTAAACCAATAATCTGGATAGGGATAGCAGGGAGACAGGTGGATGGTATGGATTACAGTGAGGCAGAGGGAATGGTAGTGATGAGAGGAGGGAAAGTGAGTGGGAGGAAGTAGGGAGAAAGCATAGGGATAAGAAGGAGGCTAGTCGTAAAAGAAAGAAAAAAAGGTGATGTTAGTTCAAATGGGACGGAAAGTGAAGAAGATGAAGGGAAGGAACCTAAAACAAGATTGATTAATGTAGTGGTACGATTTGAGGGAGAAGGAGGAGTTAAAAAAATGGATCCACTTAAATTAACTAAAATAATAAGAGAAAAGATAGGAGAAGTGAAGTATGCAAGAATTTTGGGAGATGGAAACCTACTGGTAGGATGTAATAATGAAGTACAGATGGAAAAAGCAAAGAAGATGAGTTGTGTTGGAAAAATAAAAATAGTAAAAGTAGTAAGAGTGGGGGAGAAAATAAATAGCGGAAGTAAGGGAGTGATGTATGGAATTCCACTTACTGTAAACATGAAAGAGTTAGTGGAGAACTTGAGAATGAGGAATAGGTCAGTTAAAAGTGCAGTAAGAATGACACGGGGAGTGGAGAAAATAGAAACAGAATCTGTATTGGTTGAGTTTGAAACAAAGGAGGTGCCAAATGAGGTGTATTATGGATTTATGAGATACAGCATAAGAGAGTATGTACCTAAGCCAAAGAGATGTTATAATTGCCAGGAATTTGGACATATGGCTAATGGATGTAAAGGAAAGAGGAGATGTGCTAGGTGTAGTGGTGATCATGAATATGGAAAGTGTGGGGAAGAAGTAAGACCAAAGTGCTGCAACTGTGGAGGGAATCATAGTGTGGCATTTTGGGGATGCGAAGTGATGAAAAAAGAAGTTAAAATACAACAGATAAAGTTAAAAGAAAAAATTTCTTATGTTGAGGCTGTTAAGAGAACAGAGCAGGAAAAGAAGAATCAGACTGGAGAAAGTACAAAAAGGGTGAGCAGGGAGGAGCATCAAGAAGAGAAGGAAAAATGGGAAGAGAAGAAGAAAATAGTGACATTCATAGCAGGGTGGTAAATGCTACAGCTGAAGTCAGGTCTAAAACTGAAAGAATCCAGATTATTGTTAAAGCAGCAATACACCATTTAGATATGGCAGGATTAAAGTGGGAAGAAGTGAGGGATGAACTCAGTGTACAGTCGAAGTCAAGAGACAACATGTATAGGTTAATAATTTTGTAATGCTAATCCTTCAATGGAATGCAAGAAGTTTGATCATGAAATGGACAGGATTTCAAGCAGTTTATAAAGAGTAGAAGAGAAAAGCCAGATGTTATATGCATTCAGGAATCCTGGTTAAAGCCCAATTTGGACTTTATAATATATGGATATGTATCAGTTAGACAAGATATGGAAAATGGTGGTGGAGGGGGGTGTATAACATTTATAAGACAAGGGATTCCGTATAGGGTATTAGGTATAGGAAAGGAGCAAGAATATGTAGTAGTAGAAACGTGGGGTGAAAGGAAAAGAATTATAGTTATAAATTATTATAATCCGTGTAGAAAGTTAGATATAAATAATCTTGAGGAAATAGAGGGGCAAGACAATAATAATATTATATGGTGTGGGGATTTCAATGCGCATAATGCATTGTGGGGTAGTGAGAAGATGGATAGTAATGGACAAGTAATTGAAGCGTTATTGGATGAGAAAAACTTAGTATGTTTAAATGATGGAAGTAAAACAAGGATAGAGGTTAGTACGGGGAAGGAATCTGTACTTGACCTTACACTGGTGTCTAGTAGTATGGCGGCGATATGTAATTGGAGTGTATATAAGGATCGGGACAATAGGAAGTGATCATTATCCAATATTATGTAAAATTAATATTTCATTATCTCAAAGTATAGAAGAAAGAAGAGGAAGATGGGTTTTTGAGAAGGCTAATTGGGAACATTTTCAGAGAGAAAGTGATAGATACTTGAGCCAGATTGAGAATAATGATGATATAGAGACACTGGAAAACAAAATAAAGAAAGGTATAATAACAGCAGCAATGGAGTCTATTCCAAAAAAGTAAAGGTAAGGTAAAGAGGAAAATTGTACCATGGTGGGATGAGGAGTGTAAAGAAGCAGTCAGAAATAGGAACAAGGCATTTAAAATAATGAAAAGAACTCATAACTTCAGGCACATGATTCAATATAAATATGCTCAGGCAATAGTAAGGAAAACAATTAGACAGGCAAAAGAACATATTGGAGGAACTATTGTAGCTCAATTGGGAATACAACTCAGATTGGAGAGGTGTGGACAATGATTAAAAAGATGGGTGGTGAAAGGAGAGAATGCAGTTATCCAGTTTTGAGTAGTGGGAATGAAATTGCAGTGACAAATAAGGAAAAGGCTGAAATGTTAGCAAAATCATTTGTCAATGTGCACAGCTCAAATAATTTATCTGAAGAAGGGAAGAGAGGCAGAGAGAAGACTAAATCTGAAAATGTAGAGGTATTTAGGAAGATGGGGAAAGTGGAGGATGAACAAAATGTACTATTTAACATGGGAGAGTTAAAGAGAGCAATGGCCAAAACTGGGAAGACGGCACCAGGAAAAGATGACATTTGTTATAGCATGTTGAAGCAGTTAAGTGAGGAGGGGAAGAGTAAGTTGTTGATGCTGTACAATAAAGTGTGGGAAGAAGGAAACTTCCAAAGAGCTGGAAGGAGGCAATTATTGTGCCGATAAGGAAACCTGGGAAAGAAGCTAGTAAACCTACAAGTTATAGACCTATTGCTTTGACATCTCATGTCTGTAAATTAATGGAAAGAATGATAAATGAGAGATTAATGTATATTATGGAAAAAAGAGGTATGGTGGCTGAATGTCAAAGTGGATTTAGAAGAGGTAGGAATACTATGGATGCAGTATTGTGTTTGGAAGATAACATAAGAAAAGCACAAGTAAATAAAGAGACAGCAGTGGCAGTATTTTTTGATGTAGAAAAAGCATATGATATGCTATGGAGAGAGGGACTAATGATTAAATTGTATAATATGGGAGTTAGAGGAAATTTTCTTAACTGGATAAAGGATTTCCTGGAAGGAAGAACAATTCAGGTTAAAATAGGGGCAGACCTATCAAGTGAACATATTATAGAAAACGGAACTCCTCAGGGGAGTGTTGTAAGTCCCACATTATTTTCAGTAATGATTAATGATATATATGAGAATATACCAATAGGTATGGGAAGATCACTTTTTTTGCAGATGATGGAGCAATATGGAAAAAAGGAAGAAATATAGAACATGTAGTTATAAAAATACAAGAAGGGGTACAGCAGGTTGAGAAGTGGGGAATAAAATGGGGTGTTAAATTTTCTATAGAGAAAACTAAAGTAATGTTTTTCACAGGGAAGAAAATCAAGGAAAATATTAATATAAAACTATATGGAAGTAACATAGAGAGAGTTAAAGTATTCCGTTTTTTAGGAGTATACTTTGACACAAGGCTAACATGGGTAGAACATATTAGAAATATAGAAGACAAATGTAAAAAAGTAATAAATTTAATGAGATGTTTAACAGGACTAGACTGGGGAACAGACTATAAATCACTGAAATATATATATCTAAGTCTTATAAGATCAAGGATGGATTATGGAAGTGTGGCATATGGATCAGCAGCCAAATCGGTACTTAGAAGACTTGATGTAATACAGGCTAAGCACTGAGATTATGTCTAGGGGCAGTTAAAACATCACCAGTGTGTGCTCTACAGGTGGAAGCGGGAGAAATGCCATTAAACATCCGACGTAAACAATTGCTTGTAAATTATTGGGTAAATCTAAAAGGGCATGGAGATAGTCATCCAACTAAAATAATATTACAAGACAATTGGGAAAGGGAGAGAGCACAAAAGTTCAGTTTTGGATGGGTCGGAGATGAGGCGGCTAGAGAATTGGGAGTATATGAAAAGGAATTCTGCCCAACTATAATATGGCCTGATACACCGGTATGGAAGCTAGAAACTATGGAAGTTGATTTTAAATTACTTCAAGTTAAAAAAGTAAGTAATAATATAGACCTGGTAGCAGAATTTTATAGATATATAGAGTTTAAATATAGAGAGTATATTCAGATTTATACAGACGGATCAAAGGATCCAGAAACAGGAAAGACTGGATCTGCAGTTTACATTTTCAACCAAAGAGGTGAGATAAGCAGACGAACCACAAATGACCTGAGTGTGTATGCAGTTGAATTATATGCTATTAAGATGGCACTAGAATGGGTTGAGGAAAACCAAATCAAAAAAGCTTTAATTGGAAGTGATTCAGTGTCAGCTTTATACACTCTCATGACTGGTATAGCTAAAAGTCATCAGGATTTACTGTATTCAGTATTGATAATATACACTAGAATAAGGGAAAAAGGATATGAGATCCAAATGATTTGGATTCCTGCTCATATTGGAATTGTGGGAAATGAGAGAGTGGACAAGTTAGCTAAACAAGCTGTTAAAAAAGAGATTATTGAAGAAAATATTAAGTTGTCAAAGTCAGAAGGAAAGAGTATAATATGGAAAGAAGCCATTAGAAAATGGCAACATCAGTGGGATATGGAAACTAAAGGGAGACATTTATATACTATACAAAGTAAAGTTGGGCGATGTGAAGAATAGGGAGGAAATAGAAAAGAAGAAATAGTTATGACCAGATTAAGGATAGGTCACAGTAATTTGAATAGCACACTACACATTATAGGGAAGCATCCAACTGGTTTTTGTGGTTGTGGTCAGGTTGCAGAAACTATAGAGCATGTGTTTTGAGTTGCAGACAATATGAAGAACAGAGGAAAAAGATGATGGAAGAGTTAGGAATAGTTGGAACAATAGGGACAGGAATGAAGGAAATCTTGGAAAGAGGGGAGAATGAACAAAGCAGAGGGAACATTTTCTTATTCTTAGCAAGAATAGGTATGATGAGAAGAATATGATGTAACTGGACATGACAGGAAATAAAGCTGGAAGATGGTGGTAGTGCAACGATAACGGATGCAAGCTGCCGATAAACTCTAAAGAAGAAGAAGAAGAAGAAGACAAGATAGCGCCCGTGGGGCGGATCCGCCTTCAAGCCGGCACATCCGCCGTACGCTCTCCCCCGTTTTGGCCACGCGTACCGGATCCGGTCCGCCTCCAGACAGCGATCTGTCAAACAGCGGACTCGCTGCGGACACCGGGCAGATTCGCGAATCGAACGCGCCTGTTTTCAAAATTCTTAACCGTCGCTGACCGTTATTCTCACAGACAGCAGCGCTTGCAGTGGGAAAAGGCAGCTCTCACGGAGGACACGGACACACGGTAAGGAACGTTAAACTCTGCTGTCAAAACCTGATTTGTTTGCACACTTGCCTAACCGGTAAAATTAATAACTTCACCGGTCATAGATAATGTTGCTTTGGTTGCCGCTTTAATTCAGACAATATCCGATTATGGCAAGCTAAGTTAGCTCACGTTACAGCAGCCTAGCATTAATGTTAAGCTAGCTAACTAACCTATGAGTTAAAAGTTAACAAAGCCTGATTTGGATGAGATGTTTCTGTCTATGAGAGGAGTGATTTTAACTTTACCAGCAGTGGTCAGTCATTTGAAGCCTGTCATGAGGGCATATTTATAAATTATAATTCACCCCTCTAGGTTAGTAACAAGCTAAGCTAATCTGATAGCCTAATTTAGATAGCAGCTTCTAGTAACGTTATAACTTAACCATTAACGTTGCTCGTTTGAGTCCGTTTTTAGCTGATATTTGATAATATTTTGTTATATTGATGCCATTAAAAAGTATGCCGAAAAAGCCAATGTTATTAATTTAGCAGTTAACCTTACAGTTTGCAATGGAAAGGTGGTTGTATATGGAGCCAGAATGGTGACTTTAAAATTTGGCATCAAAAATAAAAATTGGCATTGAAAATAACAGCAGAACTGAAAAAGGAAACATTGGCATTGAAAGAATTTTATTGAAAACAGTTGTATTGGCATTGAAACAAGTATTGGCACTGAAAAAATAAAATAATTAAAATCTTACAATCTTATTATTTCATTTTATTGGGATTTATTTGTATTTTTCAATGACAATCCTCAGATTTTTTCTTAATGTCATTCTTTTTCAGCGACAGATTTTTTTTACAACGTCAGTTTTTTTTCAGTGTCACTGATTTTCAGTTTCAACTTTCTGTCACTGTTTTGGCGTGGAGAGGAGGGGTTTGAGGGGAGGGGTAAGTAGAGCGTAGTTTGCATATAATTTGCATATCGGCATACTGAAGAAGTACGTCACTTTTCCGGAACCCGCAGTCAGCGCTGAAGCCTCTGGCATGGTGGCTTTACGAAAATGTCCAGTTCACCGGGAACTTCCAAACCGCAAGTAAGTCTGTTTTTTCTGTCTGTTTTCAACCTGTCCGGTTTGGTTAACTTTAAACGGCCGTTATGCTGCTTTTTAGACGTTGGTTGGAACATGTAAGTTACTAACCTTAGCCGTGTTGGCTAAATTAACCTGTGGTTAATGCAGGGTCAGAAAGAAACACCCGCCAAGCACCATATGCACCGGGCTAACAGTCCGGTTTGGCAGGAAAATAAACTAATTTAGGTCACTGTCGGTAAATATGCCGCCAAGATCACATCACAACAGCGGCTAATAGTAACGTAGCCTGTAACGTTAGCTTTGACATGATACACAAAAGGGCTTCCACTGTGTAAGTTAAGCTAACGTTACTGACATCCCCAACCGCGCGCACACACACACACACACACACACCGGGGAGCGAGCCGCTAGTTTGGCTTCGACGCAGGTAGTAACGTTAAGTAACGTTAACTCTTTGGGCCGCGAATGTGCTTTTAGTGAAGGTAAAAAAAGAGATACTTTTGGACTGTTTCCAGCGCGGTCATGGGGAGGCCGAGCAGCTAACGTTACTGATCTGTGACTACCAGCTCCATATTACTGCTTTTCTCAGTTTACCTGCCGGCAGATAAGGCATAACGTTAAATGTGAACCTTGGGTAAATGGTAGCTAATGTTTTGTCTCCAGTCCTGTTATGTTTGGCCGTTGTGTTTTTCACAAAGAACCTAGCCGGGTTAAAGTTAACTTTGAACGCCTGTTGTGCTGATTCCGCAGCGGTCCACTGAAACAAATGCTAAGGTAAGAGGTGTTGGCTAGCTAACCTGTGGTTAGTTAGCGTTAAGTCTCCAGCCCTGTGATGTCTCCTTTCTTTTTCTTTAGGAGTTAGAGGCCAGTTTTATTGCTGCTGCACAAGGCCTCATAAACGTGCTAACGCAAAATATTCAGCAGCATCACACCCCGGCACAGCAGAATCCAGTGCAGTCACATGAGCACCAGAATCGACAAGCACACACCCAGAATATTGCTTCAGGTCGAGGGAGGTGTTGCTGAAGTTGAGAGATGGCAGATTCGCGACCCCAACAGATGACGGCAAGTAAATAATGTAAATTTGTTTGCCTAATAGGTTTTATATGGCTTTTTGTTATGCATTGCACTGATTTCTGCTTAGCTCTCTATAACAATGTGAAATTAAAATTAAAGTTTTGCATTTCTTCATATCTGGGAAGAAGGGTTTCTGACCTTAAATTATTTGATTTAAATGTAATTAACATTTAATGAAATGTGCGCCAATTCAATATTTCTGTAGCTGAATGGCAGATCTAAGGTAGAGTAGCTTGTTGCTCATGACAACATGAGCACTTAAAAATGTGTCATCACATTAGTGTTTTTTATGTTAATTACAGGAACCTTCGATTGTGAGGCAGTTCATGGAGAGAATGCTGAGAAGGCTTCAGGAAGTTCTGCGACGTCAGCCTGTGTATTTGGATAATTTACACTTTGTTTTAAGTCATGAAGTGGGACTTGTACGCTCTTTTGCCAGTGTAGTAGAACTACCTCAAGATGTTGTTCGTGCTTTATCTGACTTAATAAGACTTCTTCGTTTACAAGAGGAGATTTATCCAGCTGCTACCTATGCAGAGGTTCTGGGTGGTGGAAGGGGACAGCCAAAACTTGTAATTTCTAAAGAATGTCTTCAAAACCTTATCGACATGCAGTTGCCCATCCCCTGTGTAGCTAAGCTCCTGGGTGTCTGCAAAAGGACAGTGTATCGGCGGATGCGTGAGTATGGACTGTCAGTTACGGGATCATACAGCAATCTCACAGATGTGGAGCTGGACAATCTTGTGCGCTCAGTTAAATTGAGGATGCCACACATAGGCTATAGAATGATGAAGGGTGAACTGCAAGCGATGGGACACCGTGTCAGATGGGACCAGGTTTCAGCATCCATGCACAGGGTGGATTCTGCAGGAATCTTGGAGAGAATGGCACGTATAGGCTGTGTTGCTAGAAGAACATATTCTGTCAAGGGTCCCCACTCACTGGTCCACGTGGACACAAACCACAAACTTATCAGGTGTGTGTGTTATGTTTCAAAAGAATATTGTTATAATATGTTTATATATTTATATTCGTAAATGTTTGTTGAAGTAGTTTGCAGAGTGAGTCTCTTAATTACGGAAGCGCATTGCATTCACCAAAGGGAAAAAAAAGACACCTAATCCCATAATTACAAAAATAATTTACAAAATTTTGCAAAACAATATTTCTACAAACTATTTTAAGATCACTGATACCTGGGGTGATATTTGAGACACTACAGCCTTTAACAATGTAGTTATTGAATATTAAAAATAGGCATACCTTTATATTAGGTATGTAAAAGTCTTTGTTTCCTCCAAACTAAGTGTTGTAGTATAACCAGCAGTATATCCTTAATCTGTAAGATGATTTAGTGTGAAGTTATTGAATATCTCTGCAGAATGTGTTTCGGTGTGCACTTTGTAGAAGGTCCCTTCGAGCTCGTCCCACAGCCGCCTGCACATAAAGACCAACGTCATTTGCCCCACTCCTAGGAAGACTCATTTAGGTGAAAATGTACTTGTAGCTTGTTGTCTACTTAACTACAATAATAAAGAGGCGTCGTTTGTGTTTTAAACACGTTGTGCTTACCAGTTATGGATCCCGGAAGCTCAAATCTGTGAATATAGGATATTAGATTACCGTTATCTAGTAATTACGAGATCCTGATCTCGTAATTCTGATGTCTTTGGTGTCTAATTTTTTTTTTCTTAGGTGAATGCAATGCGCTTCCGTACTTCATTGAGCTTTTACAAGTTCTATTCATGTTTGAAGGATGTGGGTAGATTTTGTACGCTATTACAACAGAGACTATAGATTGCTGGATTTCATTTTCACATTTCAACAAAAACTTTTTAATACAGTTGATTAATGAAGCTGCAATGGGTAGCTATTTAATGATTGGTGCTTAGTGACTCTTAATCCATTCCACACTGTGGATCAGTTTGCATGCTATAAATTAAAAACATTCCTCAAGAAGGCTTGATTATTTTAGTATGGTTCTTTAGCATTAGGCAGTAAATGCAACAAAAAAAACAGGGTGAGGATGACATACAGTCTACACAAGTCTGCTGTTGCTACACATAATGATACATGGCTATGTGTACATCACTGTTACATGAAATAAAGAAGGAAAAAAACTAATTTACACACTGAGGCTAGCTTAATTTCTCATATTATAGGATGATGTCCCATCTAAAGTGCAGCTTTTACAAATAATTGGACTTCACTCTTAGAACATGATCTTGAATACTGACAGTTTTTCTTTAAGGTCTTTCCAGTTTTTCCTCCAGTGACTGTGTAGTCTTTTTTTGGGCCTTCATACCTATACCTAAGGATGCTTCCCATCTCTGCTGATTAAACCTTTTTGAATACCTTATTTTTTTATTGTATTATTTGGTTAAAGCAGAATCATGAACTTTTTTTAACAGTATAACTGCACAGTAAGAAAAGAAACATGCAATTCTGTAGTGAAAAGATTCTAAATGTTACATTGGTTCATGGTAAATAAAATCTGAATTCACCACCATTTGTGTTCACATTGTAGAGCTATTATAATTTTCAGAGGTGATACACTTTTTGATAATGTATTTTTCCTTTCAGATATGGTATTGTGATCTTTGCTGGGATTGATGGTTATTCACGAAAGGTAAACATTTGACACTTTTTCAAAACAAAGCAGTGTAGCTGAATCTAGTGTTACTATACTCTATTTAGTATGGCACATTCACGTAAGTATTTTGTTACTATGCTCCAGATAATGTACCTGGGTTCTGCAAATAATAACAAGGCATCAACAGCACTTGGCTTCTTCATGAGCTCAGTTGAAAAGTTTGGCTTCCCATTAAGGTAAGAAAACAGCAAGAGCATGATTGTCTTTTTATCAAAATTCATTGACTGAAAACATTAGACTTTGTTTCTGTTTCTTATGTGATTATTTAGAGTTAGAGGAGACCAAGGGGTCGAAAATGTCGGCATTGCTCAATGCATGTTCGTGGCTGTGGCAGAGGAAGCTACATATCGGGAAAAAGTGTGCATAATCAAAGGTAAGTATCAAAGTTATGTTTCTTTTAGGTAACCCCAACCCAAATCAGAAAAAAGCAGTTTTTCCGCACATCAGTGTTTTTAGTTATTGAAATTTCCATCTGTCACTAACACTTTTGTTCTCACAAAATACAATGGAGGTGAATGTGATTTTATTTTTTGATGCTCAAAGCATTAAAGAATTGCACTGCAAAGACCATAACACCAACATCTCTGTCCTTGTAAACGGTCTTCACCTGAAATTATGTCATAAATGATTTGTCATTCTGAATGATGCCCAGCCAGGGAGACTGGCAACAGCAATGTGTAGGACCACACCAAATCTTAAGGATACATCCTCACAGGAAGCATTAATCCTTCTTAGGTCTACAGAGATGCACTGTGTCCGACCGTATTGGGTTATTGTTCACGACTGTATTGGGAGTCTTGGATATTTGTTCAAATCAAGACACCATGCTTACCTAAGTTAACCTGAGTAAATGTTTCCCACACATGGGCGGGCCATCCAGGTAAATAAATGGCCAGCCTGGGTATATTTGGCCACCCATTCAACATTTTGCAGAGAAACAGAGGGAGATGCAAGCTATTACGTTACAATGCATGCAACAGTTTTCACAAAGAGTCTATCTGTAATGAAACAAATTATATATTATCTCAGCCTTTGGTTACCTAGGAAATGGATGGCAGTGAACCCCTGGCTGTGATTCTAACATACTTTTTTGTATTTTTGATCTCAAAGGGTGGAGCGCTTATGGCGTGATGTGTGGATGGCAGTAACAAGGGTATATTATGAACTACTTCATAGTCTGGAAGAGGAGTGCCTGCTTGATCCCTCCAACAGCCTTCAGTTATTCTGTGCCCAGTACATATTTGTACCACTCCTCCAAATGGATCTTGACACTTTTACAGCCGGTTGGGATAACCATCCTCTGCGAATGGAACAAAACCTGACTCCCAATCAACTTTGGACCATTGGATTGCTCCAGTATCCTGTGGCTGCTCCAGAAAATCTAGAGGTAGATCTAAAAAATGTTGAATCCAAGCTACCATTAACAAATTTAAAATTAGTTCTTTGAAGATCAAATGTCTGAAGTGCACAAAAGGAAATCGCAAAGTATTATAACAAAATGACATGCTATTTATAGGATTTGCAAGATCACTTCTTGGATTTCAACCCTGACACAGAAGATGTTGCTGCTGCTGGTGGAGTAGTTCTACCACCGATCCAGTGCCCTCTGGGGCCACAGGCTATGGCTGGACTGAGGGCAGCCATCGATCCTATCACTCCCTCCCAGGACAGTGGAAAAGACATTTACAAGGCTGCGCTTGACTATGTAATATTTCACTCAAACTTGGCAGGATAACATGCAGTCTGCAATATGAATGTTCAGTCTTTTATTTGAAAAAATGTTTTATCTGATTCTTACAAATGAAATTGTAATTGCTTGCATGAATAGGTATTTGTGCAGATGGTTTAGGATGTTTTACTATGCAGTATATGAAGAACTCTGTAGTGGTAAAGATATCCATTGTTTTATTCTGCTGTTACTTGTTTTAAACAAAATGAACCTCCCACAACTTTCAACAGTTTATTGGCTAAACTTTTAAATCTGTATGCAGATATTTTAAACTGGCGTCTTAAATACCATTAGACAGTTCAAACTCAACATGCCATGTTATGATATCTTGGTAATGAAGAATTTAAAATAAAGCTGTGGATTTGAACACTTTAATCTTCAGTGAAATGCATTTTTTTCCAGTGGAAAACATCACTTCCCCTTTACAGTATAATGCTGTACACTGACACTCAAGTAAAACACTTCAGTTAATATGCACAATGAAAAATGATGAAATGAAAGGCCACAGGCATTATATCCATTTATTATTGACAACCAAGTTTTTGGAGTCAATTTCTGTTCACGATTTAGTAAATGTAAACCCCCACAAAGTTGATTCCACTTGAACGACATGAATTTGCCATACACGTGTTGAAACTAATGTGTTTATGGAAGACTGAACAATTTCAACTTTTCATTAGTAGTAACGCAACTAACGCTGAATTGAGGAACAGCATCACATTTCAAGGTTTTACATTACACGTACATTTGTCAGTGCTCTGTAAAAATGCAAATACAGAGTTCTTAAATTACCTTTTTTCAAATAAATTGTTAGTGGTCCCAAATTTAAAAAAACAATGGGAGAACCAAACACTAATGGATTTGGGAGAACCAAACACTAATGTTATTTTTAAGGTTTGACTTGTGCTAGCTGTCTTTTTGTTAAGGCTCTCACAGGATAATAAAAAGCTCACTTAACAGATTCAAGAAAAATGTCATTAGAAATGCCCCAAAAAAATTCACAATACTACCTGACTTGGGGAAGTAAACATCAGTGGTCACAAAACATGACCTCTACACTCGCCCAAAGTCTCTACCCATTCTGATTGCTACTGTCATTATATCTCTGAACTCCTTGTATGTTTTCATATGTTCAACAGGAATAGTTATTGTACTTGTGCAGGCACTTACAAGTGGGAAACAAATGTGGTGACCAGGCATTTTTTCATTACAGTGGTGTTCAAATCTTAGATTTATTTTAAAATCTGCCCTCTCTGATGGGAGAAGGGGCTTGTGTCTTTGTCCTGTTAACCACTGCATCACTGTCGGGACAGACAGGCTCACATGTGTTTGTTGATTCCAGTGCCCTTCCTGACTTGGCAGCTCCTCTTGGGTCAGAGACTCACACATCTGCAGGTCTTCATTCTGACCTGCATGATAAAAACAAATCAGAGTAGTTACTTACAATGGTGTAAAAATCCACTGCAAGAAGCCATCCCTATTTACCAATCTACACGATTTATAACAAAGGCCTATTTCAACTAACCTTACTGCATTAATTTATATTTAACATACACTGAAATAAAGATAGGAATAGTCCTAGAATAATGTTATCCAAAAGACTACCAGATAAACACTATGAAATCTTTTGATTACTTTTGTAATATACTATGTTGTCACTATAGGCATTTGTTTCCATTCAACATTTAAGGGGACACATTAAGCTTAAACCATAATCCTACATTCTGGGAATTTCTGGTGGAAATGTCTTTTCTTTTCTTAAGAAACATGTATTGTGATCTATGACTTATGTCTTTGGGCTGTGGAGGGCAAAGTCCAGAAAGTCTCTAGTGAAGTTCAAAACCTGGATTATTTTTCCATAAGCATTGCCTCCCACCATTAACCACAACATTAATGTTTCTAAAAGGAAATCTATTGATGGTCCTTTTTGGTGGAGTGCTAATATTCAGCTCCCTAGTCAAAAACTCAGAACCAAATGTAGGTGATGTACATGGAATCACATTCTGCTCAACTCATTTTAGGTAACAGCTGTTTGCATGGCAAATTTGTATAGTACTTCTACATGTGATAAAGGCAGGTTATGTCAAACCTGTGATTTCCAGGTCTTGTAGAAAGTCCTGGAGGAAGTTGATGATGGCATTTTCTCTTGCTTGCCTTGGACTTCCCTTCTCACTCAGCTCAGGCACTAGGATACTCATTATGTAATCAGCATCTGGCTGGGGTGGTGGGGCAGAAGGGGAAAAAAAGGAGGAGGGTTGACTACACAGATAGCAACACAGAGAAAGACCACAGTCCATTTTACATATGACTTTGTATTCTTCCAAAACCAAAAAAGGTTTAACAAAGCAATAACAGAAAGTCAAGATAATGGTATCAATCATAAAGAGATACAGCTCTACTACTACATCCTGTAGGGTTTTTAAGATCATCATCAAGTCATAGCAGTAAAGCAAATCAGGATGATTTAATGTCCAGCATCCTTACTCTGTCATCGTCCTCTTTGGGGACAAACAGGTTTGAGCAGAGAGTTTGATGCATCCCAATCACATCCAGAAGGTTGTAGACCTTCATCCCATTTCTAATTTGCTGAAGCATGGGAGTCAGACGCATTGTAGCATGCAGAACAATGGCTCTATTGAGAACAGGGAACAAATTTTGTGGAAGACTCATAAATAAAAGGGAAATATCCTATTTTCCACACAACTTTCATTGTTATGCAGATGATACTCAGTTATATCTATCGATCAAGCCAGATGAAACTCATCAGTTAGCTAAGCTTCAAATGTGTCTTCAGGATGTTAAAACCTGGATGACCTGCAATTTTCTAATGTTAAACTCAGATAAAACGGAAGTTGTTGTTCTAGGCCCTAGGCACCTTCGTGACGCATTATCTAAAGATATAGTTTCCCTGGATGGCATCGCCCTGGCCTCCAGCACCACTGTGAGAAATCTTGAGTTATCTTTGATCAGGACATGTCGCTTAATTCTCACATTAAGCAAATTTCAAGGACCGCTTTTTTTCACCTACATGATATTGCAAAAAATCAGGAACATCCTGTCTAAAAAATGATGCAGAAAAACTAGTCCATGCATTTGTTACTTCTAGACTGGATTACTGCAATTCCCTATTATCAGGCTCTTCAAAAGTCCATTAAGACTCTTCAGCTGATCCAGAATGCTGCAGCACGTGTTCTGACAGGAACCAGTAAAAGAGATCATATCTCTCCTGTCTTAGCTTCTCTGCATTGGCTTCCTGTAAAATCCAGAATAGATTTTAAAATCCTTCTTCTCACATACAAAGCACTTAATGGTCAGGCACCATCTTATCTTAAAGAGCTCATAGTACCTTACTACTCCCACCAGAGCACTGCGCTCCCAGAATGCAGGATTACTTGTGGTTCCTAGAGTCTCCAAAAGTAGAATGGGAGCCAGAGCTGCTCAGTTATCAGGCTCTCTCCTGTGGAACCAGGTTCCAGTTTGGGTTCGGGAGGCAGACACCGCCTCTACATTTAAGAGTAGGCTTAAGACTTTCCTTTTGATAAAGCTTATAGTTAGGGCTGGCTCGGGTGAGTCCTGAACCATCCCTTAGTTATGCTGCTATAGGCTAGACTGCCGGGGATTTCCCATGATGCACTGAGCTCCTCTCCTCTTCTCTCTTTCTCTGAGTGCAACCTCATCCCATTAATGCATGTTACTAACTCGATTTTTTCTCCCTCTCCCGTGGTCGCGTAAGCTTCCCCTCCTGTCCTCCCCTCCCCCCTCACTTCCTGCGGGTGTTGCTGGCTCTGGAGCTGTGGAGTCTGGACCTGTTGTTGGGAGTCTCCTGCTGCCCCCGTGTTCCTGCTCGACGCCTCTGCTGCAGTTGCAACTGCTATTACTAGTCCTATTGCTATTATTACTGTTATAATTAATATCACTAAACATTACTACAAATATCTGTACCATTTTTCATTCAGTCTATAGCACCATTACCTTTATTGTCTGTACCTCTATGTGTATACTGTGTAGGTTGCCTCCCTCTGCTCTCTCTCTCTGCTCTCTCTCTCTCTTGCTCTCTCCTCTCTCTCCCCTCACCCCCAACCGGTCGAGGCAGATGGTCACCACCCTGAGCCATGGTTCTGCCTCGAGGTTTCTGCCTCTTAAAAGGAAGTTTTTCCTTGCCTCTGTCAGCCTAGTGCTTGCTCTTGGTGGGAATTGTTGGGCTTCTGTAAATAACTTCAGAGTACGGTCTAGACCTGCTCTTTATGAAAAGCGCTGTGAGATAACTGTTGTTGTGATTTGGCGCTATATAAATAAAATTGAATTGAAACTAAATTAAGACTAAGACAAGGCTGTACAAATGTATATTTCAAAGAAACAGTAATAACACTATGTTGTTGCTGTTAAGTGGCTACTGATGCACTGTGCATCAAAATTAATGATATAAAAATTTCTCTGGAAAATAAGTACAGACCTTATGATACTGTCCTTTCGGTCCAACTTTAGCAAACCTGTGTAACCACAACTCACAATTTCATCTGTGAATTGTGTCAGATCAGTTGCTGCCTCCACCTAAAATTACAATAAACGCATTAACAGTATTGCAATGAAATACTGTACACTAAGAAAAGCCTTTAATGGTTTTGCACAGCTGTTCATAGCAGATGTACTCACCCTTTCTATGAGTAAAGAATATTCAAGATCATCCACATCATCTTTGGTCAGCTGCAGAGCATCGAAGTCCCCTGTTGTAAGAAACTGGTAACACCAACTTCTGAAGAAGCATGGTGCTGGGCCACCCTGAGCTAGGCTCACAGAAAACACTTCTCCTGCAGTTCTGCATATCATAAACAAACAGTGCAGACATTGTAATTGCAACTTTTTACTTTTACTTGCATAAACTGCATAATGTAGAACTATAAAACAATGCAAACCTGTAGAAACCATTTTCTAGGTCACAAATCGAGTAGACAGGACTCTTTCCCTTCTTGCCACTGCCCTCAAACAGTCGCCCCTCAATGCCATGCATCATTTCTAAATACAATGACAGAAAACACAGTTCAGTAAATAAAAAAATACTGTACCTATGGAACCTGAATTCAGTAGTATTTGGTGCCAGAGATTGTCCTAAAATATACATTACCAGTCAAAGATTCTTTGGTTAATGCTCCAGTGTCGATTCCAGCTTCGCCAATAAAAGTCACATTGAGTTTGTTAACAGGGGAGCCCTTCTTCTGTCTCTGCCACTGAATTAGGCCTCTTTGGACAAGGTTGTCCCAGGTGATGCAGATCTTAAAATCTTTGCTTGCATCTACTTGGCTTGCAAGCCACTGGAGTACATCATCGTCACTATTAAAAAGAAGCAAAAAATATCACTTTGAATTTAATAACATCTTAAGTAAACAAATGACTGATGAAAAAAAGATTTAAAAAAAATATATATATATAATAATAATAATAATAATAATAATAATAATAATAATAAATATATATATCTCACCTAGACATATTGGCCATAGATACGCTTCCCTTGCGTAGCACACAGCCGTCTGTACTGTAGTTCAACGTGTCCTGTAAACTGAAAAGGGTCAACAAAAACAAATTAAAACATTCAATTTGCCAGTAAAATATATTAATGTTTGTTTCAGCAAACCTGAAAAACAATGTTAAAAGGCATTCTACTGATGTTATTTTGGACATATCTGTAAATCACTGCATTTCTTGTGCATTATGAAGGACAAAACAAATATGCAAATTATAAATTAATCCCGATTTACTGATATAGTACATTGTAATTATTATATTATTGTATTGTTATATTACAAGGAGGCACAGCTTTAACACAGACAATATGTTGTGAAATAAAATGTATATAATAACATGATAGAATGGCAAACCTTTCACCACACAGGCTTGCATGGTGAACAATTTCATCTGATGGAAAGCAGCCACAACATGTGGGGCATTCCTTTCTATCCTGTAGACAACAGAAAGTCAAATTAATTGCACCAGGTCTCTGCAATTTTCACATTTTTCAAGATATCAGCTAAAAATCATTACCTGGCCACAATCTCTGGACTCTTTGTTAGAGCACACAAGTGGTGAGTTTGTGACAGAAAGAACCTGGACCCCACTTTTCCAGTCCTGTAAAGTAACAAACAGTTGTATCCATAAATACATAGGAGGAGAATAATCAATGCTACAACATACATACGTTATGATAAAAATTTCCAGACACTTTTTGGAAGCAGAGTATGATCTCCATTGTCTTAAAAACATCTGAGAAACAGAAAGGACCTTATGTTTTGACTTATTACAGTACAGGGTTTAATTCTTGCTTCCTAAAGTCAAATTTAGCATCATTAGGATTATAATTTAGTCTTCACTTACACATATATTAAGACTGTGTTTTCAAATAGTGTTACCATAGACAAAAACAATGTGATATTTTACCATTAATGACCAAATATATGTAATGTTATGCAATATATTTTCTGTTATATGCATATACCTCATCATCATCTGCTGCAGACTCCATACAACCCTCTATGTGCAATGCTAGGATATGCAGAGGCATGTTTTCTTTGCACACTTGGCATGCAGCCTTAGGCATTTTTTGAAATTCAGCGGCATTCGATGGCAGTGGAGTAAGATCAAGGTCCTGCTGCAGTGGAACAATGTACATGGTCGTCTTCCCAGCACCCGAAACACTGCGGATCAGTCTACCTGTATAACCGTCGACATCAGGAGGAATGGCAAGCAATTTTCTTCTACCATGGCCACCTGCATATACAGAAAGTGAGAGAAAGACTTTTGAATGTTGGTGTTCCTGCTCGATCAAAATGAAAGGTGTTTGAAAATGGTTTGCACCTGAAGCCTTGTAAAACAACCACCCTTCCACCCCCTCCATTTTGGGATATTCTTCAATGAGAACTTTATTTATCTGAGAAATGAACAACAGAAATGTGAAAAGGAGCTTTAAAAAAAGGGCAGTATAATAAAACAAATAACAGTATAATACTTTAAATGCATAACAATAGCATGACAATCACTATATTTACAAGTTTAATAATAGTGTGTACTGTAATGCCAAAATGATGATTAATTTCAATTCAAAGAGTGGTTGCAATACCATTGCATGGCTCATATCATCCGTCAAAGTGAGGGACCTCTTCCCCAACCCTGCTTGGTTCAACTCCAGCTCTTCAGATGCAGAAGGCGTGCTGGTACAGCCCTTATTCACCAAATATACATACACACTGAATGGCTTACAGACTTTCGGCTTCCCTGGAGTGGTTTGTAAGGGTGAAAAGCGGTTTTTGCCTTTCCTTTTGGTAAAGAAGCCAGGAAATGACCTGCATGTGGGAGGTTAACAGAAGTGTATAAGTCAACATTATGAAATACAATTTTCCATAAAATAAGTCCAACATATGATCACAAATAAATTAAACACCTAGCCATTTCCTCCTGCACTGTTTGTTTTGTTGTATTTGCTTGTCGATTCTGGTGCTCATGTGACTGCACTGGATTCTGCTGTGCCGGGGGTGTGATGCTGCTGAATATTTTGCGTTAGCACGTTTATGAGGCCTTGTGCAGCAGCAATAAAACTGGCCTCTAACTCCTAAAGAAAAAGAAAGGAGACATCACAGGGCTGGAGACTTAACGCTAACTAACCACAGGTTAGCTAGCCAACACCTCTTACCTTAGCATTTGTTTCAGTGGACCGCTGCGGAATCAGCACAACAGGCGTTCAAAGTTAACTTTAACCCGGCTAGGTTCTTTGTGAAAAACACAACGGCCAAACATAACAGGACTGGAGACAAAACATTAGCTACCATTTACCCAAGGTTCACATTTAACGTTATGCCTTATCTGCCGGCAGGTAAACTGAGAAAAGCAGTAATATGGAGCTGGTAGTCACAGATCAGTAACGTTAGCTGCTCGGCCTCCCCATGACCGCGCTGGAAACAGTCCAAAAGTATCTCTTTTTTTACCTTCACTAAAAGCACATTCGCGGCCCAAAGAGTTAACGTTACTTAACGTTACTACCTGCGTCGAAGCCAAACTAGCGGCTCGCTCCCCGGTGTGTGTGTGTGTGTGTGTGTGCGCGCGGTTGGGGATGTCAGTAACGTTAGCTTAACTTACACAGTGGAAGCCCTTTTGTGTATCATGTCAAAGCTAACGTTACAGGCTACGTTACTATTAGCCGCTGTTGTGATGTGATCTTGGCGGCATATTTACCGACAGTGACCTAAATTAGTTTATTTTCCTGCCAAACCGGACTGTTAGCCCGGTGCATATGGTGCTTGGCGGGTGTTTCTTTCTGACCCTGCATTAACCACAGGTTAATTTAGCCAACACGGCTAAGGTTAGTAACTTACATGTTCCAACCAACGTCTAAAAAGCAGCATAACGGCCGTTTAAAGTTAACCAAACCGGACAGGTTGAAAACAGACAGAAAAAACAGACTTACTTGCGGTTTGGAAGTTCCCGGTGAACTGGACATTTTCGTAAAGCCACCATGCCAGAGGCTTCAGCGCTGACTGCGGGTTCCGGAAAAGTGACGTACTTCTTCAGTATGCCGATATGCAAATTATATGCAAACTACGCTCTACTTACCCCTCCCCTCAAACCCCTCCTCTCCACGCCAAAACAGTGACAGAAAGTTGAAACTGAAAATCAGTGACACTGAAAAAAAACTGACGTTGTAAAAAAAATCTGTCGCTGAAAAAGAATGACATTAAGAAAAAATCTGAGGATTGTCATTGAAAAAATACAAATAAATCCCAATAAAATGAAATAATAAGATTGTAAGATTTTAATTATTTTATTTTTTCAGTGCCAATACTTGTTTCAATGCCAATACAACTGTTTTCAATAAAATTCTTTCAATGCCAATGTTTCCTTTTTCAGTTCTGCTGTTATTTTCAATGCCAATTTTTATTTTTGATGCCAAATTTTAAAGTCACCATTCTGGCTCCATAGTTGTACAGACATATAGATCGCCTGATAACTTGTTACTGAAGAAAACTTGAAATGTGATTATTTCTCAGGCAGGTTAAGTTAACTAACAGTTAACCTTAACTTCAGTGTTTTTCTGCGACCTTTAAGAGGATTTATGGACATAAGTTGGCAGTTTTACATTGGAAATTTCATCCGCGGGAAGTTTAACGTTACTCACATTGAGAGAAACCTGTGCATCTGCAATCTTTCAGATTATTAAATCAACATTTAGGCAAAAATCCCTAAACACTTAGTAATGTTAGCAGCTTTGATATCAGTTCATGATTTTTTCTCATTTGGCATTTTTCTTTTCTTCAACTTTGGTTATTGTAAAATTGGCCTTCAATTTAATTCCAGGTGGCGTCTAACGTTAACCTGTTTGCATTATACTGTGCTTTGCTGCAGCATCCAGCTCATTCACAAGTGGCGCCAGTATGATTTGGGGACTGCCTGCTTCTCACCCTTTCCTGCCGCCGGTGTAAAGTAAGTAACGTTAATACATTATTAGATTTAGCTGACTAAATTAGTATTTTGTCAAATACTGACAATTTTCCACGTTTATTGATTTTAATAAATTAATATTTTTTCTTTGATGTAAGAAAGGAAATAACCACAGGGCTCTAAAATATAAGCATTTTAAGTGCATGCGTGAGTGAGCATAATTCTTTAGTGTGAAAAACTGTTTCAGTGCACTGAGCGATTTTGAGTTTTGAAAGCCATGATAGCCCTGTCAATGTCCTTATAAGCTCTAAACATCTCTGGCTCAGTGTAACGTTACAAAACATTCTGATAGCGCCGTCCCCCTTTTAGCCGACCGTGTTGCTGTTTTAACTGAGTAAGATCAAGTCATATCAGTTTTTGCTAACAAATGATTTAATTTGACCAACTCAGTGGACTGAGTGTTAATGTAGCTCCAACAACTCCAACAGAATGAAGCTTTCTCTATTTTTTCTTTTTCTCTACTATTCTTTGTGGGGTTTATCAATAGTGATAACTGATCAGCATATTTTATGAACTTTAAGAATCGTTAACTTATTATTACACTTCGTAAAGTGGGCTACCGTTTCTTGAAATTCAGCAAAAGCGTGATGCTACCCACGTTCAAACAATGTGAACAGCAAAGTGTCTGACAAGGACCTTAATAAGTGAATGCATAATTCGGCAACACGGATGTTGTAGGCTAACATTACCTGCCGAGAAAAGAGGTGGATTCCTTGCATCCACCTCTTTTCTCAGTATAAATGAGCGTTACCTCCCGCGAGGTGAAAGCAATTCACAGCAGGCAGGCAGAATTCAGCACAACACCTGCACTGCAAAACGTCACTAGACCTTCTAGGAGCCAGTCCTGCTCACGCAGTCTACCAGAGGCAGATTGTGTCTGACATGACGCCGCTGTTTTTATTCCCCTATCCATGCAGTCGGTGAAAGTCAGCCAGTTATCTCAAACACACCTGTTGACTAACACTTATAGCGTGCTAACTTCGACAGCTGTTTTCCAAAGTTAACATAGCATAGGGGGAGAGAGAGAGCGAGCGAGTGAGAGGATGTGCGGAGCGAATCTGCGCAGCGCTGCTATCAAAAACGATTTTAAAATGGGTGACCAAATTTACTTTGACGGCTGTTAATCTACCTGGGCCTATGTGTGGGAAACTGTGTATAATATATATTTTGTTAATATTTTATTTATTTTCTACTGAAACTGTGGATCAGCTGATGGTTTTAGTAGAGGATGTCTCATTCTGTTGAAGTTGTTGGACTATATACATACATAAATACATACATATTTCTTTTGCCTGGGTTTAGGCTGATTTAAAAATTGGTTACCAAGGTCTTGGGAATAAAAAAATCTAATTAACACAGTATTTACACCTTGATGATAAAAATGATATTTTTGTACTTTTTCATTTTCATTTTAGATTTTCTTCCTGGAAGCCAGAGGGGCCACAACAGGAAACGTGGTACATCCTTGCCCACGTGTTCCATGATGATGTTGGGAAGAGGATAAATTGGAAAGGGATCACTATGCAACACTCTATGCCAGATGGCATTGGGGATGTTGCTCCTGTGTAAGTAATTGTAATATATATTTAAAACAATCTGAAGTCACACAGCAGTCTTAGGAAGTGTTCAAACTGGCATTAGCACTACTTTAAGAAAACAATTCTTAAACAACCATGCTTATTAATCCACGCAGAGGATTGGGAGTCAACGCAGGGGGTTTCAGAAAACATTGCAGGGTCTGTTGGCTAAAAAATTGACAACACAGCATCTGGCAAAGCACTGAATTGCCAAGATACACATTACTACTACTAATACACATTTCTGGTAGACTCTGAGACTTGACTGTTAAATTATGATTGTTGTTGTCATGCAAGATAAAATAATTTTTGGTGCACTACTTTCCAGAGTTGTTATATAGTTTCTCATAATATTATAAACAGTTATACAGTATTTTGACATCTTACAAGCGTATAAAACGTATAGATCTTTCACTCCAACCAGCCTTCCTGGGTGATATTTCATGGTCTAATCGGCACAGGACACGCCTCCACCAAGTTTTTTGAACATGATGCTGTTTTCGGTCTGAACACTGTCTTAATCTCCAGAAAATTCCTTGTTTGTTTAATGTTACAAAAGCTGAAGTGCTTTCCTGCAGTCTCTGCTGGTTCCAGGTCGTGGCCAATATATAGTTAATTACATAACCACTTGTTATAATTTGCAGGGCCGTGCAGAGACCTTTGGAAGGGCAGGTGCTCAAAGTATAAAAGGGGCACATGGAACAAGGATTTAAACAGTGTTGTTTTCAAAATAACGATACAGAAATATATATCATTATGTACTCCTTGCTGATATGCGTATACTGATGCTTCTATCGATACATCAGCAAATGCTGTGATACAGTTTTGAGAAAGATACACAGGCAGGGAAATGCACATTTTGGTGAGCAGCGGCTAAAGTGAAAAAAACGGCACTTGTCATGATTATTTATGATTTTTTTTGACAAAATGTTAAATATATTAACACAACTCTGACTAACTTACCAATTTATTTTGATTCCCACTTTTGCAAATGTTTAACCCTCAACATTTTTCTAAAAAATAATCACACAAGAGCAGCAACAGTAAAGTCAACTCTGCCACGATGTGCATGTTTTTTATGCTACTAGTATATATTTAGAATAAATGACTGCACCAAGGAGAAGGACATAGTTTCACTAATTATTTGTTTATTTTTCACAAGGCAATAAATCCTTTTAATTATTTTGGTCTTGTTGGATCACATAACACTTAGTTTGTTAGGACTTGGTTTCACATTTGAGGGAGGGCTGTCTGTATCATGTAAAGATCTATCAGCATGCAACAAACTAATGGAATGGATAGTTATTAGATGAGGAGCCTCTACGATCAGAAATATAAAGTTACTGCTTAAGGCAGGACACTTTTTCATAATGTGGTCAAATTTCAAATTTGGGTCTATTTTGCTTCATGTCTTCTTTTACTGTCATGGAAAGAAAACTTCCAAAATACACATGTAGATGGAGTTTACCCTGTATATTAAACAGAACATTTCAGGGGAAAAGAGTCTTGATGTAAGTCATTAACTGGGGAAGGTCTGTGGTGACATGATTTAGTTATTTTCTTTAGCCCATTCACCTGCGGTGACTTGTCAAATGTGTGCAAATTAGCACATTTTAATTAGTTAACGCCTAATTTGCATATCAATGTGGCGATCGTCATTACATTATTAGACACAAATTTTACTGTACTCACCTGTTGTGTCTCCATTAAGTAGGCAACAGTAACAGTAGCCTGTATGACCAACCATGATCCTTAGCTTGACTTTAGCTAATTATTTTAGCTCAGCTCATGAGTCATGCATGTTAGCAGTGAACTCGAGGCACTGGTAGTTTACTTTTGTTGGTCTTTAGTTCATCATCACTCACCTCCGCACAAGCCAAAAAAAATCACTGGGAGGGGCTGCTGCGGGTAGAGAGAGAGAGAGAGAGAGAGAGAGAGAGAGAGCGCATCGGAACTGACAAAGTCTCATCTCCCGACCTGATATTTAGATTTTTTATTCAGTAAATATATTTGTTTGACAGGAAAGCTGTGCGCAAACAGGAATAGATATACTGTATATATAAATTCATTTATTTAAAAAAATCCATCCTGGAAAAAAGGGCACTTTCTCTTTAGGAAGAAAAAGGGCAGGTGCTTCAGCCCCTTTTGATGTCTATGTGTGCACGTGCCTGATAATTTGTTTTTTGTTTAGATTAAACTACTGTGAATAACATATAAAGTGTTGATTAGTGATCTTTAGAAATACAGTGAAGTGGGTTTTATTACATGTGGACAGAGCCAGGCTGTTTCCACCGTCTTACCCCCCCACCAGCTTTGAGCCATTTCCTGCCCCTACTCTGCCTCTGATTGGCTAATCCTAAACCTCAGCCATCCTACCCAACGGAGACAACGAGTACCAGCCAATCGCAGGGAGTGCTGTGCAAAACTGGTGATGAAGAAATATTACGTGCTTTCGAGAGGACTGCAGCCGACTTTCGCCGACTAGATCAAGTCGAGTCGGACACATTCTGCCTGTGTGAGCTGAGATCAATGACTGATCTCGCGCCATTTGCAAAGGATAATACCAGAAGATCAGACAAAAGTAGTTCCAACTTTAAGCAGCCGGAGAAAAGCAACTACAGCTGCCGGACTCGGCGCCTGCAGCTGCCATCTCCCGCAAGGTTTAAATGTCATGTGACATGGTGCCGTTTTGCAGAAAATTTCTAACAATCATGCCTTATTTCATGTCCAGCATGTATCTCGTTACGTCAGCTGCAAGCAGCTGCATGAAGTCAAACGCACCTAATGCATTTCCACCTGTTTCAAGTCTTTACACTGTTCTAACCTTAGCTAGGCTCCTTGCATGCTTATAACTTTTTTAAGGTGGATCTCTGCGTTGTGCTGGACTCATTTGTACAGCGGTGTTCATGTGAGAGAGAGACAAGCGAGAGAGAGAGAGGATGTGCCGTGTGACGGCGCTCTGCAATCAAATGCTATTTTAAATAGGCCTAGTAAAAAAAATCAATGTGTGGTGTTCAGCGTGTATCCTTTTGTAAAAACTGTTAATTCCAATTGGAGTTCATGAAATTTTGTATGAAAATCTCCTTTTGTGATTACAGATGCTGTGAGAAAGAGTCATCTCTCCAGTGCTGCTACAGATGATATCCTAAAGAAAATATGATGTTTCAACCTGGCAGCAGAGAGAAGAAGCTCGAGGTGTGCCGCTATCAGCATCGTTATGGAAGATCAGCCCACTGTTAATTCACCTTAAAAAAGTATTTTGGTATGTAGGGTTTCTACCTGTCTTGAAACATGTTAAAGTTATAATCCTTGAAGTTTTCATTAAATAAAAAACATTTTTGATAATTTTTATGGTTGCATTTCATTTGTCCAGTAATACATAGTATTCAATGTATTTACAATCTGTAAAGACGTTTTTTGACTGATAGAGAATTTAGTTTTTACTGGCAGTCCACCTTTGGATAAAAACTGTGTAACAGTGAAACAATGCATTTAGGATCCCCAGTTATTTTATCTGACAGTAGCATCGCTAATAACTGATGGCTCTCTCTCGTAGCAGAGCTGTATTAAGTTGCTAATACAAAGTCTGTTTTCCTATTTTCTGCTTCTTCATGGTAAAAGCATTTAACTAAAGAACTGCAGGGTGGCTTAAAGGTTATAAAAGTATTTTAGCTTTTATACAGAACAGTATGATGATGATGATTGATGTTGGTCAGCTAGATTTTATATATTTCTGTAGCCAGTTTTGGCCAGATGAGCCACTTTATGAACGGATCCAAATCGGATCCGGGCCGGATGAACCAATTAATTAACGGATCGGATCCGGGCCGGATGAGCCTTTATGAACGGGTCTGGATCGGATCCGGGCCGGATAAGCCACTTTGGGAACGGGGCCGGATCGGATCCGGGCCGGATAAGCCACTTCCTGAACGGGTCTGGATCGGATCCGGCCGGATGTACCTCTTTGTGAGCGGGTCCGGATCGGATCCGGGTAGGGTATGGGCCAGATTTGTTCCGGATCCGAAATCCTTATCCGTTTCGGATCCGTTCCGCTGTGCAAGTGGACTCCGATACGGACCCGTTTTGCGGATCCGTTCCGGACCCTGGGATACCTCCGGTGCGGATCCGGTGCGGAGTCAGTTTGCTATCTGGGGATAGTCTTAACCAATTTTATAATAAACACTCAAACATCATCAAATGACCAGCTGTAATGCCTCCTCTTCTCTTTCAGTCCCTCTTATAAAACACTTTCCTACTTTCTCTTGTTCAGTGAGAAACGTGAGCTCTAACTTGTCCTGCCAGCTAGCATTGAAGATCTATGAGATATTCTGGTTTTGAACTGCCCGTGGGAGGAATATACATGTAAAAATCTCTACAGTCTTGTGAAATGTCTTTTCTCTTTGCCTCCTCTCTCCGTGTGCAGTGTTTCCCATATGTTCATTTATTTGTGGTGGACCGCCACAGATTGATTTTCCGTTTGTTTTTCTTAAATAAGCCTATTTAAAATCGTATTTGATTGCAGAGCGCCGTAGCCATTTGCGCAGCACGTCCTCTCGCTCGTCCCTCTCTCTCTCTCTCACACTCTCTCTCTCTCTCACTCATCCGTGCCTCTCATACTTCTCACCGCTGCATAAATCTGTCCAACACAACGCTGTCAGTGTCGGAGACCCAGCTTAAAAAAAGTTATTAACCAGCATGCAGGGAGCCCAGCTAATAAGGAGAGCTAAGTTAATGTTGGAATGCAGCTGGATTTTGGAGGCTACCACTGTATTTAGCTGGTAGTCAATATCCCCCCCCCCAGTTACATTGTCATTCTGTGGGAAACACTGGTGTGCGTTTCCGGTGTATCTCACTCGCGGATGCGGACTCGACTCGATCCGGAGCTCGGTCCGCCTATTAGTGACCTCTGTTGTAAAGCATTTAATTAGTAACCGTTTCCTCAGGCCTCCAAAGACACGCCCATATTACCCAGTCCCAAGAAGAAACACGCTTTTTCTTAAGTGTAAACACTGCTGAAATCATTCTAAACACACTATTAGGTCAATTCTATTTTGTAGAAGGTACAACATTAATGGTCAACACCTCATTTGTATATCATTGTCCTGTGCATTTCCTATTATTGAAAAGTACTAATGATTGTGCCCACCCCACAGGTTCCATCTATTGGAAGCAGAATGCCCGCAAAGTCCTTGCTGTAGCAGAGAACGAATTTGTGGAATTGCAGAGTGGCAAACGAAGAAGATCAAGGTAGCTACCCTTAAATATTAAACAGAGTACTTCATTTAAATAACACAAAACAAATTATCTGACTATGTTAAGTCTTTTTTTTTAAGTCGAAAAGAGGATGAAACTGCAGGCCTGCAGGACATCTATGAAAAGATAGAAGAGGTGATACTTGCTGCCCAGAGTCTTCCGGAGGTGACCTTGACAATTAAAAGGCTTTCTGAGCTGGCCATCAGTGACAGAGTGACATACATCTTGACAGAAGCACAGGCAGAGCAGGTGCGAGCTGCTTTCAACTGTACTGTGTGCAAGGGTATGCAGATATTTTACACTTTTAAACTGCTCCATAAAACTGTCAACAAAACCTATAGTGGAATTTTTTCATTTATCTCTCATGCCTATCTTGCAGGGTGTGAGTGAGCCAGTTCTTTCCGCCTGCTGTAAAACCCTCCTAGGATGCAAGGTGTGAAGTGTAGAGAGGAAAACTTCAGAGCCAATGTGATTGTTGTCACTGGTCTGTCTGAGGCATTGCTAGCCTTAAAGGATGTCATAAAAGTGGATTAAGTGCTGCATCAGTGGATCTAAGTTTGAGCTACAGTGTTCAGTTAAACGTAGTTTTGTTATAGTGCTACTTAAATGTTTACAGTAACACAACCCTAGGTCTGGGATACTTACACACATAACCTTACTATGCTTGTCTTTTAGTTAAGTTAATAAGATAGATCACTGCATCTTTAAAGGGTGAAAGATTTTTGTTAACTGCGCTGTTGAACAGATCTGCCATGTCAGGGTAAGTTTCAGCAAAAAGACGTTCAACCGTAGCCTTCTCTTCTTCTGTTGAAAAGGGGTCTGTTCCAAATGACGACTCTCTTGTTAAGGTGCCTCCCAGCTCCTCAGCGTAAAGGTTGGCTGCTTCAGGTGCCGGAGGCAATAAGACCTGTGAGACCTTTTTAGGGTCTCACAGGTCGAGACCCTAAAAAGAGGTTGAAAGGTGTCCCTAAAAAGAGGTTGAAAGGTGTCCCCAATCAACTTGCAGGGCAAGTTGATTGGGGACACCTTTCCTTGTAATTGGGGACACCTTTTCCTGTAATTGAATTGTTCAGATGAGTACAATACACCTAATAAAAGTGTCTGGATCATATAATGTTCTTTTTAAATGGTTTTTAACATACCAGGGATTCTGTGTTCATTCCAGGCATCCACAAGTCTGTTCATACCAAGACGACAAAGTTGACCAGTCAAGTTAGACACACAGTTCTTGGTCAGTCAGATTGATCAGAGCCTCCTTCAGTGGGTAATTGACCTTGTTGTTTACTTCAGGCCACATCCGCTCAACCTTATGATTCTAGTAAACAACAGACAACTACATATTTTAATGTGTGTAAGTGAACCATAGCTTCAGGGGGAAACTGTTTTGAAATGGTCAATATCAGATCTATTGGTGTCAGTAAGAAGATGAAGGGGCTCATAGAACTGCCAAAATCCAATCCACAAAAAGTGAAATGGGTGAATGACTTAATATGGCTAAACAGGACATATTTTAAGGTCTACTTACAACTCCAAATTTCTTACCTTTGTTGATGTGGTTTGGCAGTATGGTGGTTTGTCCTGATTGTGCCTATGGGGAGCAAGGATTTCCTGAATAAAAAGAGATAAGTAGAATTCCTTGCTGTGGTCGACTCTCACCTGGTCCCACATCCCGTGGTTGTCAACAGCCACCCTGGATTGTAGACACATATGAAAGATTATAATTTATCAGAATTGAGGACTATGTGTCTTTGCCTATGCAACAAAATGGCACTTAAAAGCTAACAACAATACTATTTATGCTTTCAAATGAACAAACAGAATAAATTACTAATACAAATGTGTAGAGTAATAGAACCAAAACAAACTATAGACTTCCTCATAAATGGTGAGGTTGTTCTTCACTGGCATTGTTGCATGAGCCATGACTTTGTTACTGTACCCATCCACTGCAATAACATGGGTCACCCCAAACATTGCTAATTTTTCGTTTTGATCTAAATAGAGTTTATGACCCATGTAGGCAGCATGGTAGGGCACTGGGTTAAAGTTCCGCAGACCCTGTAATGTGAAATGAAACAATTTTGACTAATTATTAAGATTAATTATTTGACAATTTCATAACTGCCACCCACTGTCATTTCACATGGCTAAAACATTTAGTTATGCATGTGCCATGGTTTTTAACCTGGGGGGAAAGGCCCCCCTGTGGGGTTGTAAAGCCACTCCAGGGGTCATGGATGTTGGGCTTCTGAGATTTTGCCTTTAATATTCAAAAGGCAAGGTAATTCTGTTCTTAAGTGACACTTGAGTTATGTCCTACATATAGGTCACCTAATAAGGAGCACTGATACTCTGAATAGGCCTAAACAAGTTTAGGTTTAACGGAGGACAACTTGATAAAGTTTCTTAGTCTCGGTTTGATGCTTCATTGTTTCTTCATTATTTCAGAACATATTCATATTAGAGTTGGGTATAGCCTAAATTACCCTGCATCTCGCTTCATGGTAGGGTCTTTCAATTCCACATAGAATTCGTCCAACACGATTCTCCGCAGCAAAAACTCCTTTAGCCGCCAGGCTGCCAGTCATCAATTTTCTGCCGAAGGTCGGTCCAGTCTACAGAAGATGAACTAAGTAAAGAAGCCTGTCAATATAAAAGACAACTTGGTTTTTCCTGTGACAATTGCTTACCTCGGCAACTGCAGTCGACACATCCACTTCCAACTGCGCATCAGATTTTCCCCGTTTGAGTTTGTGACCATCACAAAATCTTTGCACACTCATCACAGAGCATCCACGTCCCACGCCAATATCTGTAAGGTGCTGTGAAATGTCTGCATGAGTCGCATGCCTTCTCAACATATCACTAATTATATCAGCGTATGCCTCAAGGGAAGCCATGCTAGTCATTCACCTCGTCAGATTATTCAAAATGATTAACCCTGCCAGGTCATATAGTTCTTCCAGGTTAACAGCATCACCAGGTGGCCCATCCTTAGGAATTGATTTGAATGAGGTTCTCTCATTTTTGCATTTTCCCTCTTTTTATATGAATCCAAATTAATATTCATTTGATACATA
Organism: Lepomis macrochirus; assembly: GCA_024633595.2. Classification (NCBI taxonomy): domain Eukaryota; kingdom Metazoa; phylum Chordata; class Actinopteri; order Centrarchiformes; family Centrarchidae; genus Lepomis; species Lepomis macrochirus. The sequence goes on along the minus strand of JALXJV020000009.1, from coordinate 35,067,885 downwards.
GAAACAAGAAAGGGGTTAATATTATTTTTTTTAAATCCTAAATTATATTTAAAAATCAAATTTTCATTCAATTAGTGACTACAGATTTTAGGAAAATCAAATAGGTCCGTGTATCATCCGATCATTCAATTATTCCATTTAATCTGGCAAACCAAAAACGAAAAAACGAATCAATATTTCCTTTTTCTGTTTTCCTGTATGAACCAAATATGAAAATTAACGTTTGTTTTTGACGAAGGTACGTTTTGATAGTCTGTTTTTTTGGTATAATTAACAAACGAAAAAAAACAGAAACGGGTCGTTTTTCCGTTTTTTCAATTTTGTGCCAGAAACGAAAAAAAACAACATTCAGTTTGATTTTTCGTTTTTGTTTTTTTTTAATCAAAACAAAAATATGAAGTTTATTACTCAATATTTCCTTTCGTTGGTGGGTGGGACTTCATCAACCCCCTGCTTCTGATTGGACAGTGCTCTCCATCAGTTGTGTCGGCGCTTCAGGCTGCTCTTCAAAATTAAGGTTCTCCCAAATAATTTTCATTCCTGCTGTGGCTCTCCCCTCTTTGCCTTAAGATGATGCAAAGTCTACAGAAAATATACACTTAGATGACCGTTTATTAGTGAAAACTAATTACATAATGAAATAAATCCACCTTCATGATTAAAGAGATTAACAGTTTTAAGAGGTGGCGATTCAGCTGTATGATCAGTTTGGAGCATGTTTGTGATGAATTAAACAAAGGTGTTTCTGTTATTTAGCCTCACAGATTAAGGCTCGTTTTAATAAATGCTGTGGACAGTAAAGTGTTCATGATATTATAAAGATCGATGGCATCGAACCAACAGCACGCACACCAAAAGGATTTACAGAAAATGACCAGCAGGTGTCGCCCTGCTCCTCCCTCAGCTGTGATCACCTGGAGCCTCTTGAGAAAACAGAACTCCACTGAGTTCATTCTGCTGTGTTTAAAGACTCATCACACCTGATCTGGTCTCGTTTTATGTCAACTCAAGCCTGCCGACATTTGAACACATTTCTGAGTAAAAAAGGGTTTTGCACCTTTGTAGCCACAGATTAGCAGAATTAACCTCTGTCCATCAATACGGTGCCTGATGTGATTTTAAAAAATAGCCTTGACGGCAGATGCAATCCAATAAGACCAAATAATTATATTATATTTTATTATTAAGCGTAGTTCTGGTTTAGTAAGAGACCAGTACACTGAAATGTGTCAGTCTGAGTTGATGATAAATGATCTGCGCCTTGATTTAGAACCAGGTCCGATCAAAACGTTCCCAGGACTCCTGTTATTGAAGCTGTTCCACCATCTGTAAAATGTGATGGGATCAAAAATCTCCTCCGCTGTGCCACAGCAGGTGAAGAGGAAGAAGTCACAGTGCCCAGTCTGAACGATCACATGTCTTCCTGCAGTGGTTTAATTATTTTGTGTATTATTGCCGAATGGGTGTTTTCTTTAATGATTTACTGTCGTGATTAGAGAGGCTGCTGTCAGTCATTAAAAACGTTTCCATGCGCTTTACTCCAGTTTCACTGGACTGTGTGTGAGACCTTTAGGATGTGGAGAAGAACACAGAACATCAATTAACATTCCTGAGAGAGATTTTAGTATTTAGTTATGTTGCTGTGTCTCGTGCGTAAATCGTGCCTCGCGTGTAAAGTGGAGTAATGCGCCCCAAAATACCAAAAAACAAACAAACAGTGAAATACTTTGCCGTTGACTTGGTCAGTGGTACAGTCGCCTGAGGGACCACATCTTATTTTAAGAACAACACTCCGATGGGCGCACAGCGGTCGCAAGTGCATAATTTGCTGTTTAAAAACGTGCGCGCTTGGCGTGAAAATGACAACTGCGTCGGTTGGAAGCAATGACACTTGTGCTGCGCTGTGAGCCGCTTTGCGCAGGTGCGAGATAGGGCCAGCAGAGAGCTAAACACAGCGAGTTGGGGTGGTGGAGAGCGACGATCACGAATGCGCTGTGAGAAAGAGTGCGCGTTATTCTGATGGAGAACCCAAATGCCAGTGCGCCACTGTTCCGGTCGTCCCCAGGGTCAGAGCTGGGCCCGGTGCCACGAGGGGGCAGGAGGGGCTTTGCTCCCTCAGTTGTATTTTCTGTCTGATGGTGGGGACGTGAGGACAGTGATGTGTCTTGGTTTCATTCTGCATTTGCACCCCAAGAGACCAAGTTATAGCAAATGCACTCGCGCTCATCTGTGAGCTGATGTGAGTGTTGGTCTTTAAATGAGCTGAGGTCAGCCACACTGTTGGCGCGTTGCTATGGAGGCAGCAGAAAGCTATTCCACCATTAACCCCCCACCAAAAAAAACAGGTCTAAACTCGATGGCACAGTATTTCTCTGTTATTTTAGTTGCGCATCACTGTGACACTGTGCTGCGCATTTACGCACCAGGCAGCGTAACTTAACTGATTATTAAAATCTCCTGAAGAGCTGACAGGATCGATCAGGAGCTAAAGTTAATAGTGTTCTGTGTTCTTTTACACGTACAAAAGCTCTCACACACAGTCCAGGTTCATCCAGTGAAACTGTTTGGAGTAAAGCAGCCGTCCTCCTGATCCGTCCTCAGTCAGAGCGTCTAAATGATTTCTGTTTCCTCTGGAGAGTTTCCTCTGTCCTGTCATGTCAAGTTTACATCTTAAGCTTTTTTCTTTTTTGCTGCTCAAATAAAACGATGTTTGATGCGACTTTATTGCGCACGTCACCGACAGCAGCCTCTTTAATCATGAAAGTAAATCGTTAAAGACAACCCTCAAACATCAATAAAATACAAAATAAAGAAACCGGTGCAGGGCAGAGATGTGACCGTCGGCCGGTTATCATAGTTTATATTAACGCAGCGCAGTGAGACTCCAGGCGGTTTTTTAACCATGTTCCCGGCGCACAGACCATTTTTTCTGATTGATATCCAACTCCAGTGATCTGAGTTGATATATAGATTTGCCTCGCTTAACTGCCCTCTCGAAACACTTTCATCTGGTGTTATTTCCATTGATTTTGTAATGTTTGCGCTGAAGCTGAGCCATTATCAGGATGATTAATGGTGACGTTGGTTCTTCCATCATGATATAATTTAATACCCAGCTTTTTAAATATTGTGTTTTATAGCAGCCAGCGAGCGGTAACAAATCTGGGCAAGTACGTTAATATGATCTGGTTATTTAAGTTTCGCATCAACCATCATAGTTGCAACACATCAGGCACAGAGTACATGATAGAAGCTTCGTAGGACAGTCGGTTGGTTCATGCCGTTGAAGGCGAAATCCTTCTCGACTAATGTTTGGCAGACTTGAGTAGAACGAAGTCTAACTAAATAGATCAGTGTGATGACCGCAGAATGACCGTTGCCTCCAGGTGCGCTGCCGTGGTTGGCCTGGCTATTTAAACTCTTTCTTGGTGTGCGATCGATATAATATCATATGAGCGGTTCACAGTATTTGGTTGAATAGTTTCATTTCGTGAGGTAGCAATAACAGAAACCATCACTGCTTAAAACCACAAACCATGCCCAAACCGATCAGCGAATCGCCAACCTCATAAACCGTTAATCTCAATCTCGAAGGCGGATTATTTATTATTTATTAGTTTTCGATAATAACCGTGTATAAAAGCGTATATTTTGTAGACGACGTCTTAGTAATAAGAAAATATCAGTAGAAATTTTGGGAGAATTTGAGATATAAGCTCGAGCACAGACACCGATGATAATCACCGTCCGCGAAGGGGTTGATATCTCACGAAAAGGAAATAGTTGAGTAGCTGCTCAGTTTTGTCAGTTAGAAAACGACATTGTGCTGAATGTTGTTTTGTTTGTTAAAATGAAACGAGCGAATGTTGTTTTTCGCTTTTGGGCCCAAAATTTTAAAAAAAATGGGCTCCATTGTTGTTTTGCCTTTCAGTTAATTATACCAAAATAACAGACTATCAAAACGTACC